>JASNQO010000013.1:103911-703911 GCA_030378425.1 Periconia sp. TS-2 | reverse complement strand
TTGGTGCATCTGACAGATAGGGTTTCTGCGGAGGTACCTTTCTTAGGGCATGGAGATCGAATCCTTGCTCGAGACCTTTGCCGAGAACGCCTTTTTGTGATTCATCAAAAGTGCAGACGCTACCTAGTTCAAGGATAGCTCGGATGTTGAGAGGCACCTGCTTCTCGTAGACGCCTTCAACGCTAGGGTGGCTGAAGAGAACAGCTAGCTTCTTCGACTCGCTAACGTATGTTTGTTCTGACATCTCTAGCTTAAACAGATGTATCGATGGATGTCCGTTTGGCAAGGTATGATTTGCGAGCTTTTCTACGCTGCACCCACTAATTGAAACATCCGGCAAATCATCGCTCCTCAGATTCAGATACACTTGTCGCTGAACAATAACTTTCAGCATATGTATCTTCTTATCAATAAGGACAAATGCCTTGACTTCTCCAGGTGTATCGGTGGCGCGAAGTTGGATCAGCTGCCAGTTGCTGATGAACAGCAGCTCGGCCTGGTTCCTGAAGAAACTTCCAATGGCATCTGAAGCGTCCACAGGCTTTTCTCCAAAAAGCTGTCGTCGACGTATTCGAGCTTGTTTCTGAATCTTCCACTTTTGCTTCTGGTACATGAGCCAGCCAGAATAGTCTTCTGTGATCGAAGGCATCACTTTCGGGAGAGCAGCGTAAGGATCGGTCTGAACAGGTACAGCTGGTTCCGGCTCTTTCCGCTTTGCTACCCTTTTGGTAACTACTCCTTTTTTGACTTGGGACATCGGCGTTAGCTTGGCGGAGCCAAAGTCTTCCAGATCCATAGCAACTCTGTTGCCCAGAACATTAGTATCAGCATCTGCAAGGGCCTTCTTTTCGAACATGTCTGTCATCTTCTTCTGCTGGAACTTGTCATCCTTTTGTCGTATCCTGCGGTCAAGCCAATCAGGATGCGGTACCCTCGGGCACGGATTTCGTACTTTTTGAAGCGCCGCAGGAATAGTAATGAGTTTCTGTATGACCGAGGCAAGTCGCTCACGGTAGTAGTCCCAGTCAAGGATGGTTCGAAGATCCATATCAGCTGGGTCTTCGCGAAGCCATTTCCTGAGAAAATAGCGCTTGACAGACTCCTCGGCTGAGAAGATTGTGATCGGTACGGCACGTTCAGTGACAGGTGCATTCTTGGGTCGTGCAGAGATGATGTACTTGCAATTTAGACCTTTATCCTTGACCATCTGCTCGCCCAAGAATTCGGCGAGACGTTTGGCAGTCGTGATGGCAGTAGACTTTTGTGACCCATATTCTTCCAATGTCTTGGTCATGCTCTTGTTTTCGACGATAAGATCGATCAACTCCTCGTCGGCTAAGGTAGCTCCGCGCGTGTCGAGGATGTCGAGCCAGCGATTGGCGACACTTGCAACGGCCGCATAAGTCTCGGCGAGCGTCGTGCCCTCCAAGAAGAACTTGAAAATTTGCGCTTGGAAGTTCTTGATAAGCTTCAGTTCACCTCTTCGCTTGACCTCAAACCCTTTCAACTCGGCTAAGCTTCCGTCAGGGTTAAATACTGCATAACGCTTCTTTAGATTCTTGTCCTCCTCTTTCGAGGTAGGGAGGATCATAGCTTTGTATGGGCCATCGACTTCGAAGAAAATTGAGTTGTCGCTGTGCTTCTCGTACCGGAATGTATCGGAGTCTACAAGCGTCTCGTAGTGATGATTGGTGAACTTATCGTGAACGAGATGGTTCAACATGACACAAGGATAGGATATCGCAACTTTTTTGCCGTTGTTCATCTTGAAGGCAAAGTTCTCGGGGAAGGTTGCGGGAAGCATGCACCAGATACCGTCGGTGTCTAGTTCAAGCGGTCGTCCGATTCTCTCTACCAGTTGTCGAGCCATCTGAATGATTCTGGCACCTGTCAAGCAGGTCACACCAGCCATCTCCAATGAGTACCATCGGGAACCCTTTCGCATGACGTAGCCGTAGAAACTATTTAGAATGACCTTGTGGGCTAGCTGCATAGAATCGAATAGGATAATCATCTTTTTTGCCTCATCGACCTCAGCAGCAGGAGCACCGGCGGACTTCAGCGCATCAGTTTTTCCCTTCCAGACTTTCTGTTTCCCTTTATAGTCGTATCGACGGTCTCGAAAGTCGCGGACAGTATTGATATAGAAAGGATTTTCGCGTTGGCAGATGATAGCTTCTCGCTCGATGGTTTTCGCATCGTGAATCTTATGGTAGATCTTCTTGCTGTATTCCTGCAATCGCTTCTTAACCAGCGCCGCCTGCTCGTCCACTGATAGATCCTGGAACGTTCGTGGAGGCGCATTCGGATGCCGGCCTGGAAATTTCTCGTTCTCCAAAGCATTCCGAACCATATTGTACTCATCGCGCTTGGCTGGTAAGAACTCTCCTCTCCACGCCCACGGCATCCTTCGGTCGCAGGTCTTTCCTGGTCGGTTGAAGTCGCACGCTGCACAATCCGATTCGTTGATCATGGAGTCAGGTTGAAGTCGATTCGTCGTCATGATGTTCGGATACATAGAAGCGACGTCCAAGTGATAAATTAGCGGTCTTTCGTTTCGATTCGGTGTGTCCTTCAGCTGTTGCAACTTCTCTGCGATTTGTGCCTTGACCTCGTCGTAATTGACAATATCTTCCATTTTCTTCTTCTCTTCGACCGTAATGCTGAATTTCAGTGCATTGTCTAGGTCGTTAAGGAGCTCATCAATCGCTTTCGGGTCAACCGCAAAGTTGTACGGGATGTCGCTTCGGAACACTCCAGCTTCAATACTCTCGACGTGACCACCGACGTAAGTTTCGGATTCTAACAGGTGGCCTTCCCAAAATGCTTCTTTCGGTGCTTGATGCTTATTAGGTAGGACAATGCCCTTCTGGTATGCCTGCACCATGAGCAACATTTCGCAAAGCGTACCAGTGCCCTTGCGTAGTGTGTCGTCCGGGCCAAGTGGAAGGATGGTACATAAGGCGAAAATGAAGGGATGCACATATTTCATGTACAGGTAATAGGTTGCAACAGCATCGGAAACGGAGTACTCGGCTAGTGTCTGTGGTCGTTCGCTTGCGTACCTATTTCTCTTAGATCCTGTTTCAGTAGGTAAAAGACTTAAACTTACGGTGTCATCAATTCGGGATCCAGTTCATCAGGATCATATCCTAGCTTTGCCACAGTAACAGCTTTAAGACCACGACTTCCTTGGGGAAGGTAACTGTCACGGCTGACCCACGCAAAGGCGTCCAGATGTGCACAGTAATCGGAGTGATACACATCCTCGCTATTCTTGCGGAAGCCGATTTCTTGATACATATCGATACCCAGAACACTTGCTCTCGCTTCAACGAATGGCCAATCGAAGAAGTCACCGTTATATGTGACTATGACGTTAGGCTTGGCTTCCTTGATATGTTCAAAGAATCGTTCGACTAGCGCCTTCTCATCTGGTTCGTTGAAGATCATAAAAGGACCCTGGTACTCCGGCTTAGGGGTATAGTCGAAATCTTGAATGTCCTCAGATACGATCTCGCGGTTCGTTATTAAAAATCCTTGACCGTCAATCATGTACGAAACCATCATAATCTGGTCAATGACGGGGTCAGGAAACTTCAGTGGTAGCTTTGTAGTCTCGATATCGTATGCCATAACAACAGGATCTGCGGGCGTAAGACGGTCTTCGATACAATTAAGAGAAACAACGCCGTGTTTCGCCTCGACTGTGTACCATTTTCCGATTCGTATGTCTAATGATTTATTAGCATCGAACCGCACTATTGGAGATCAACTTACCTTTGTCTATAGCTACTCGTACATGATAAGGAACATCGTATTCCCGGATATCTACAATAAAATCGCTAGCATCAATCGTCGCAGTAGGTCGTTTATCATATTCATAGTCTTCGTCAAAGATGTCGAAGCCAGCGTTTGAGCTACAGGTTATTAGCACCACTCTAGCCAATCGATTACCATGAATACTATACTTACCTGGCTACTTCAGCATACGTATCCAAAGCATTAACGTTCTTCTTATTCTTCTCCACGATTGGGGCCAACACCTTCCTCACAGCCAGCAGGTCGCTCACATTAGCAAAGCTCAGCTGTAGGAAAGTCCTCCGGTATCCCGTCAAATGATTCGGCATATTCAGGTCCTCCTTTTCTAATCTCTTCGTCGTCTTGATTAGGCCCTCAAACGCTCTTCTACACCATTCTTCTACCTCTGGCTCTCGTCCCTTCTTTACCGCAAGAAGGAAATACGGGTCGTACTCCAGCGTCGCCTTAAACGTGTCACCGTTCTCGCCAATGAAGTAGTAATCTACACCTGCCTTTCCACCGGGTACGTTTTCGTCTTCGATGGTAGTCGAGTGCATATTGCAGAGCCATCCTATGCGCTTCTTGCCTGATTCAAAGCGGGAAAAGCCCATAGATTCATCGATGCGATTCGCGAGGCGATTAGCTTCGAGCTTCTCGTTTTGTGAAGTGGCTTCTGTGCTGCGTAGCGACGAGGCATCGACCGTTTTGGGCTTCCGAGGGCCATAGGATGTGTTGCCCTGCTTGCCCACCCTTCGGAAGGGCTGACCTGCCCGTCGCGGCGCCATAGTAGGCGAAGTGTGGGAATAAAAGGAGGTATTAAATTGATTTGGCGCACTTCAGGGTATCATTTGCGCAATTCAAGAGCCGTAGGAGGCCGGGTATCAAGAAGACAGGTGTAGGTAAAGGCAGAGAGTTGTGATGCTGAATTGAAGCGTAGCTGCCAAAGCGGTAATAGACAAGTCGCGTCGGCGCGTTTTCGCGTACCGCGTAGTAGCGCTTTCCTTAATGAGTACGCCACAGGTTTGCGCCACAGCTCGTGCGCCACGATCAAGGGCCGAAAAATATCCATGACGCGAGCTTGGTCCCTTTGCGCATCGAACGACACCTCCGCGAGCCGTAGCTCCTTTACGCAACAATTTAGCAGACCCTCAACCAACGATAGCGTGCTCCCTCGCATTCTATCTCACAAGATAATTCGACTCCATTGGCCTGATCGCAAAGGTCCCCTTCAACATCTTCTTTAAGAGCGCAGAGCTCTCACAGCCCTACATCCACATTCACAATGGCAGACGACACAAGGCAGAGGACCCCCGAGGCCACCCCTCAACCTAAGGCCCCCGCAAATATCATGCCAGGAGGCACTGCGCACACAGCTGGTGGCGAGCGCGCCGATGCCGAAGGTCCGAGCTACATCGACGTGGTGCGGAACCTACCCGCCGACTACTATCTCAACTTCCACAAGCGGCCGTGCGTACGAGATAGTCAATTGACTGGAATAGGAGCTGGATTTGTTGGCGGAAGTATTGCAGCTATATTTAGAAGTATGAAAATCTACTCTTCTAGGGGCTTCCACTTGAAGCTAACATTATAGCAGGACCTGTGTTAATATGCTCGAATTACGCCGTTGCAACTTGGTGCGCCGCATCGTGTATTCACTACCAGATATGCCAATACTATCGCAGCCGCGAAAGAGATGGTATGCGACAAGCCCGCGAACTCATGGAAAAGAAACGCGCAAACATCGAGGCTAAAAAGGAAGCTCGGCGGCGAGCCCGGGAAGAGCAAGACCGTCTAGAACAACAGCAGAGACAGGAAGAAGTGCGGCGAAGATCGTGGGGCTACTGGATCAACAAGAATGTCAAATTCTGGTAGGAGAGAATGGGGACAATGTATTGCATAGAGGAGAAGTTGAGTGGTATTAGAATTTATGTACAGAAACGGATGTATATGAAAAGGCTTGTACGATACAAAAAGGAGAAAATTCCATCAGCTGAGCTGTGCAGAGACGGAGATTTTCCAGACCCTTCAAATATCAAATGCCAGAAATTGGACCAGAATGGACCGCATTGCGCCTGCCCAAGGACCCGATGACCACCTGGATGCCCCCAAGAGATTCCCGTGCGCACTCGTTAGTACATCGTAAAAGTATCGTAGCATCATGAAAGAAAACAAAGCGGCTTTCGTCCCCGTAGTTCAAAAGCATCCCAAGGGGAAAAAAAGAGCAGAGACCAATCCCTCCAATCTGTGGGCGGGATATAGCGAAGCAGATGTCTCCCCTCGTCGTAACTAACAAGAGAGTAGCCTAAGCTGTCGAGCAGGCCGAGGTCCTGAAGGTGCACAGGCACTACAATATGCACCACGCCTGAACACAGCTATTATATCGCAAACTTCACGGTCCTTCGCGCAGCAATTCCCTCAACAGCAGGGACTTCTCTTTCCACCGTAGCTTCTCTCGAAGTCATCCCACCAACACCACGTCTGCGCCGTTCAGTCCTTTTAGCCCTTGCTTCTCGCGCTTCTCTCGTCTTCCAGTCAAGCACCTGTTGCCTCCTCTTCTGCGCACGCGCATACGCAATCGCTGGTGTTGGCCTGAATCCAATTCCGTTCAGACCGGTGCCATCATCGTCAGGATCTGTACTCGGCCCCGCAAGATGCCCCGTGATTTCGCTGTCTTGCCACGTGAGCACAGGAAGCGGGGGGGACGGCGACTTTTTCCGCTGACGGGGTTGCGAGTTGCGACCTTTCGATTGTGACCGTTGCGATGTACCATCTGATGGCTGTGCCAATGCGGTGGTGGAAGACGAAACGAATGGGGTGGATCGCGCAAAAGAAAGCGTGGCGGAAGAGGTGCGGGGTTGCGTTTTTGCCTCAGGCGCATCGTCTGAATCTGCACTCTTCATATTGGCAGCGGGAGTATCTTCATTGACCATCTTTTGCGACCCTTTCTCGCTCTTTGCTGCAGATACTGCGTCCAGCGAAATTACACTATCCACTCTCATGTTCTCAAGCTTTGGCTTCTTCCGTACAACGCCATCCGTAGGCGAGAGCGGACTCATCGGAACCGCGCCCACACTCGTCAGTGTCATGCCTCGTAGCTGTTCCGCGACCTCATTGCGAGGGCTATCTGGACCGTCATCAGGCGTAGGACTACCTCTTGGCGGGGTTGCGGCGGTTTGAGCATGCAGCGCAGTGTTGATGAGCGGGACAGGCGGGGGCGGTTGATCGCGCTTGCGCTTCGGGCTCGGATGCAACGCAAGGAGCGTTGTGGGTGGCATTCTCGGTGAATGATTACATTTGGGACGGTAGTATATGTGCGTAACGATATAGAGCTGCTGTGTGAAAGCGATGTTGATGGAGGGCACGATGCAAGCAGACTGCCATTTCTGGTGGATCGCCTAGCGAATGTGGGGCGCCTGGGCACGGCCGCATGGTAGGGCTGAACCCTTCTTTTCACATGACAGCCTTGTTCATTTCTATTCACGGGCAATGGCTGCGCCGTTTCGGGCATCCCGAGCACGCCAGCATTTGTTGATTACAGACTAAGGGTGGGGGAATGAAGGCGCCGCCCTTGGAGATACCTCGCGCCCTTCTGATCCAATGATTAACTTCACGGCTGCCTAGAAAGCGACGGCTTGCAATAGGCGAATAGCCAAGGACAGGTACAGCTGAGGCTACTATATATACTTGATCTTTAGAATCACCCTTGGGTACCTGATCCAAGTCATTCGTCATTCAGGGAGGGATTTTAATTTTCTTTTCACAACACTTGACCGGGTAGAAAGCAGAGCAAGCCACTACTTCATAAGGTGTTGAAATTGCTAATAGCTGATCCACAGCAATCCTGCTTCTTCATCCACTCAACAGTCCACAATGGCAACACCGAATCGCGCCGTGATTCTCCGCCGTGTGGCCGCCGAGACAAAGTCCTTCCTTTCGGAAATCCTCTCAAAAGCCCCCGACATCAACCTCTCAAGCTCTTCCATCCATAATCTGAAGGACACTCCACTTCCCAATCCCATCCATTGTCCCGGTTTCACCCTCCCAGAAGACGATCCTGATGCCGAACGCAAAGGAACCCGCATCCGCGTCTACGACCAAGACACCTTCGATGCAGCGCTTCAACTCCAACCAGACGCTACACTCCGAACCACCACCCTTCCAATCCCAGACAACGATGCTCCACCAGCTGCCCAAAAGAAACCTGTTGCAGTGCTAAACTTAGCATCGGAACGTCATCCAGGCGGAGGATGGCAAAACGGCGCCCTGGCACAGGAAGAAGCGCTCTGTTTCCGCTCCTCGCTTTATCTCTCCTTACATAAGGGCTATTATCCTTTACCCCCACTATCCGCCATCTACTCCCCAAGTGTTCTGCTAGTCCGGAGCTCTATGGCTGAAGGACATGAACTGTATCCCCAGGACACTCCGGTCGAAGACCTCCCCATCACTTCTGTGATATCTGTCGCAGGCCTGCGTCACCCCAAGATAACAACCGGCGCAAAGTACGCAGACCCACAAGATCGAGAGGTCACCAAGAGCAAGATTCGCATTATGCTTCGCGTAGCTATGACACAGGGACATAGGAAGCTCGTTCTCGGCGCGTTGGGCTGTGGTGTTTTCGGGAATCCCCCGGCCGAGGTTGCTAAATGCTTCCTGGAGGTTTTTAGAGAGGAGGAATTTCAAGGTGGCTGGTGGGAGGATGTGGTGTTTGCTGTGCTAGATAATGCGCGAGGGAAAGACCGTGGCAAGGATGGGAGCGGTAATTTTGGCCTATTTTATAGAGCGTTGGAGGGGAAAATCGTTTAGACACTAGAATGCATGGTAAATGATGTTGGACTGGCTAGCCTGATCAGCTAGTGATATATTCATGACGGCATAGGGTCATAGGGAGGTATCAAAGTATGCACGAGAAAGTCTTCCCCTCGAATAATAGTCCATCAAACCCCTAATGACTCAAGAGGAGAATGTCTTGCTCCTGCCAGCTTTCTCCTTTTGTGACCTCGGTAGTCCCTTGGGAGCATTCGCAAGCCCGGAGAACGGGCTGAAGCCTGATGCTTTCTTCTTTCCCTTTTTGTCCTTCTTATCCTTCTTGGCACTGTCCTGAGGATGCAGCAAACTCGGTGCGTTGGCATAGTCGAAGGCCGGCTCATCGCTATAATTCAATGCCGATTTGTCCGAACGATCTTGTGCCTTTTTCGCCTTCCTAGCAGCCTTTCGCGCGGCTTTTGCCTTCTTCCTCTCAGCCTCCTCGTCAAGCATGATCTCATCGTCCTGCATAGGATCTAGTCGCGGTGTGAGCTCGGTCGAGTCTATGTCGGCTTCAGCGCGCTTTCGCTTTTTACCACCAAGCTGCTTGACCACGAAGATGTCAGTACGCTCGTCTTCCGTGGGTCGGTCCTCCTTTGAGACAAATGTCGGCCTCTCCAGCTGAGGCGGAGGCGCTTCCTTAACACCGTTGGTATCGGAAAAGATCTCAGCTGTGAGTGGCGGTAGAGGTAAAGCAAGATTAATGTCCAGGGCTGACGTGGGCTGGCGCTGCTCGGTGGATGTTGAAGGCCA
Source organism: Periconia sp. TS-2 (assembly GCA_030378425.1). NCBI lineage: Eukaryota > Fungi > Ascomycota > Dothideomycetes > Pleosporales > Periconiaceae > Periconia > Periconia sp. TS-2. The sequence goes on along the minus strand of JASNQO010000013.1, from coordinate 694,554 downwards.
CAACTTGCCCCAAAACGTTGAAGCCGCTGCGCGAAGCGCCTTTGTGTCGAATGATATAGGGACGGCCGACTCTTGTATGATGGGTACCGTTACCGACTCTGGGGCCTTTACAGATTCAGCTGCCTTTTCCTTCTCGGCATCCCTCAGGTTCGAAATCCTCTGAAGAGTTACGTAGAGATCAGGCCCATTCATGCCTTCAGCCTTCGCATTTGCAATGGCTGTGACAAGCTCGTCCGCTCGTACTCTTAGAATGTGTGAAACATGCTGAACCGCGTTGAACAGAGCAGCTTTATCTGCTGGCATCAATCGTGCGACTGAAAACACTGCATGATTCGGCATGATGAAGAGGGGACTTTCATCTTCCTCACGGGCTAGTTCATCTCTCCATTTGTGTACAGCTCTGAAAACGGCGAATTGCTGGGGCGTAAACTGTACAGGGGTCCTCGAGACGAGCCTATACCAGCCCACGTGGCCCAGCCCCAATTCGGTGTCGTAGAAGGGATGTTCATAGCGTTGCAATGCCGTTTCTTTGGACTTGTTCAGCACATCCTGTACTTTGTTCCTCTCTGGGTCGTCAAAGTCTGACTTGGCAATAAGCTCGTTCCGCATATTGTCGAAGATGTAGAGTAGAAAATGGGTATCTGCTCTAGCGTATTCGAGCAGTTCCGGTGTCAGGGGCCGTATCCGCCAGTCCGCCAGCTGATATTGTTTTTGTGCTTTGAAGTTGATGAACTTGTCAAGCAGAAATGCTAAGCTCGCACCAGGATAGCCAAGTGACCGAGCCGCGTGAAATGTGTCAAACAACCCTACAATATACAGACCCAGATCTCGTTGAAGCCAGATGATGTCCATGTATGAGCCATGGAGGACTTTGACAATACTCGGATCCGCAAATACCTCATTCAAGCATTCTAGTCTTCGGCGCCAAGGTTTGAGTGTGTCAACTATCCAATCTTTGTTGCGCGTACTGATTTGCATCAATGACACGATGCCAATGTAAGAACGATTGTCGTGATGCTCCAGATCGATGGCAATCTCTTTCGCCATTTTTAACTCAGCTAACATCATAGCGAGTGCTTCAGGCGTATCGACAAAGGTAGCGGATGTGGACTCAAACGGCTGGTATGGCTGGGGTTCGGAATGCTCGTGCATTGACGGTGGGTATTCGTAGGTTTCAATTTCGGTCTGGTAAGGATGTGGGTATCTATGCCCTGCTTAGGAAAAGAACGTTCGTGATTGTATTTCTTATACATACTGTTCCCGGTCTCGTCCATCTCTGAAAGTCTTCAAACACTCTTCCAGTGGGATTTTGGCATGAGGCTTCGACGTCATAAGCGGTCGGAAAGCGCCACTTTCGTGATTATTAGGGGGATCCTCGAAGGAAAGCTGTGGCTTGGGAATATGCTTCTGGACAGCAAGATTGGGTCGGGGCTTGGTAGTGGGCACGGCCTGTTGAATACATAAGTCAAAGGCTTCCAGTATGGCGGGGATACTCACTTGTTCGGCCCCAGGACTCAGGCGCTTCACGACACCTGTATACTCATCCAGACTGGTGTCCGCCTTCTCGAGCAAGCTGTCAATGACATCAACAACCCCCCTCCAATTGCCGTCTATGGCTTCGACGTCGGAAAGCTTTGGACCTACAGCGTCCGAGCTCGCTGCAGCATTTTCCAGAAGGCGCTGCGCGAGTTGAAGAAGCCGCGCATTTTGGCTATCGAGCGATGTGCCGACATCCGGGTTGAGCGAGCGCTGGAAGGCAACGTCTGCGCCGCTGATGCGCGTAGCAGAGCGTGTGGTGGAGACGAGCGCCGCTGAGATGGAGTCCTGGAGCGTTTTGAAAGAGTCCATGGCGATCCTTATGAACGGCAGGTTATCATCATGCGATCCGTAGGTCTAGTCCCGGAGCCCGCCTGTTGTGGACTTAGTGAGGTGAAGGTTTAGTGAAGTAATGGAATGTCTGAGGAAAGAAATTCGGGGTCGCGAAGTCTTGGCGCGGCCCTATCGATAAAGCTCGGAGGCACTCACCTTCACTTTGCCATTCGGCGAGTCGTTCCTGCAACTCTCTTAAAATTCTACATCACAATGTCTGCATCACTTGCTCCGGAGTGCAACGAAGTTAAGGAGTGCGTTAGAAGTTGCAATATGGATGACTTGTTTCTGACTTGGCCTAGGCGCTACGACAGTTGCTTCTTGAAGTGGTACAGCGAAAGTATGGTGCTTACTCATATTATCTCGTTTTCTGGTCACTGACAACGGCATAGAATTTCTTCGAGGGACTGCTACATCCGACGAGTGCGAACCGTTGTTCAAGCAGTACGAGCAATGTCTAACTGTCAGTGGTATTCTCAAGAGACAAACATGCTAGCTAACTATTGGTCTAGAAAGCCCTAAAAGTGAAGGGAATTGATAGCATGCTAAAAGAAGCGCGGGATGATAATCGTGAAAATGATGCCGAACATATGCGACCGGTGGGTTAGGCGGAGCGTCTTCACGAAGAGATTGAGCTGAATTACTCCCTAGAAACGATGAGACTACGTGTATCATGACAAGTTTTGCGAAGCATGCTAAAGCTTCGTCCTAGAAGATTCATCGTACGCATCTCAATACCTGCCATACCCCAGGTGATATACGCCTGAGCTAATACGTCAAACAGAAGAGCGACTGGCGCGCATTGTGTCAATTGAAACCAACATACGCATTAGCATTCACATGGGCATCATCTGTACTCTACTCAGCTGTAATATTATTATTCGCCGACTCCATATGACTTTACATGTGTTCAATTTGAAGTCCACCCCTGCTTGGTAACATCGGCAATATATTTCCTGCGCTAACTTAGAGATGACATCAAGCCCCCAATCTCCTAACAGACCCACAAATATCATCGATTTCTAATCATACCAATTCCATCTCCTCCCCCTCCTACTTTCTTGCAGTAATGGCTCTTACACTCAATTGACCAAATCATATTCAGCATGTCAGCTTTTCCAATTAGCCGAGTTGGATTGAACCTTACCCCTGCCACGGCGGCATGGACAGCGCCTTTCACGGCCTACTACCTCTTCCTCCAAAATAGAGTTGTGTTTCAACGTCTTACAACGAAAAAGTATTGATTTTTCCTATCGCGAGCCAAGAGTCCGACCCAATGGCAGACGACTTGGTTACCTGCCTAAAACTTGATAAGTTTTGATAATCATAGCTGACAACAACATTAGGTACCTAGGCGACACCTCGGATGCTACGAAAGGAACCAAAGATCCTCTCTATGTGGCTAATCGTGCCCAAGTCAACTTCATCGAGAATGTACCGCTAGCAATAATTCTAGCATTGGTGGCTGAGCTTAATGGAGCAGACCGGTATGTTTAAGCTTAAAGACACCGTCTTTCATGTTTCGATCCGCTTTCACGGCAATGCTGACAGCGGTAGGAAATGGATCAATTATGGTCTAGGTGCTCTATTAGCCTTGCGTATCTCTCATGTCGAGTTCGGCATGATGAGAGCTGATAGCTTAGGTGCAGGAAGACCAATAGGATACTATTGCACTCAGGGAGTCATTGCTTCATTGGCAGGTTACGTTGCCTATCTCACTAAAGACTACTGGATGTAATAGAACTCTTTATGTCTCGTTCTTTCGCGGTCCCTGTTGAGTTTTCAAAGTCAAGACAGACGTCTGCTTCCATATGTGATTCCAGAAGCCCTTGAGGTGTAGTGGCGCCTGAACCATTTCCACAGCCTCGGTCCTTTCAAATACACTGAGTAGAGTTTCTGCATTGTACTTTTTACGTATCGCTTCGTATTGCTGACGTGGATAGATTTTCCAAAATAGATCTTCCGTATAGTAGTTGCGTGCGTAGAGCCATTTGAACCCACCCAGGAGTTGTACCTTGTGCTCCAACTCGCGGTGGAGTTGCCTGAAAGCGGATAGGTTGTGTATGGTAGAGTGCGTGTAGCCACGTATGGCGATACCCATAAAGAGGTTGGCATTTCGGGGATTCGGACGCATGACTAGAATTTCGTTCAGTCAGTCAGCCTTAACTGGTAAATTGGGGATACAGGAACTTCCGTACTGCTATATGTCGAATTGGCTTGGCTCTCCGGACATTGGCGGATCGGACACAATCGAAGCGGATAGATAGGCACGTTCTTCTCCAGGTATTTAAGACACTCCAAGGTGGACTCTAAAGGAATGACCAAGTCCTGCATTACGAGATGATTACTCCAGCGAAACATTAGACAGGTCTTGGCTAGTGCTCTTGACTTTGTTGCGCCATCGGAAAGCCATCTTGTCCATTTGTTACACGGTATGCGACCAAAGCAATTCCTTCCAAGTAAGCACGATCCGCGATCATATCGGAACAGATAGTTCTTTATCGACACGCTTTCAGTTGCGTATCCAGCTGCGAACGCATGGGCACAGAACCAGTCGTCCTTCGCTTTGCTGAATCCGTGTTGACCATAGTGTTGGAGAGCGCTAAGCTTACCCACAGTGATGACGCCGTAAGGAGTGGTCTCGCTACCATAGATGAAGCCTTCTATAAAGTCATTGGACAGGTCTTGAGAGAAGCGGCTGAAGGCGTCGAGAGCTTCGATACTTGATTCCACCGGAAAATACGTTAATTCGACCCATCCCTGGGCAGGGGCAAGCCTGATCTGAAAAAGCGTCGCAAGTCCCAGAGTACCCAAGGTCCCGATCATGCCAAAGAAGAGCTCCGGATTCTGCGTCCTAGATGCTTCAGTGATGGTGCCATCTGCGAGCACGGTTTCCAGCCGTAACACCGTTCGGTCAAAGAATCCATGTTTAAACGAGGAGCTACCTCCGGCGGTGCCGGAAAATGTACCGCCAACAGTGGTTGCTGGGAAGCCAGGCACTACGGGAAGTAAGAGGCCATATTTCAGTGTCTCTTCTGTCAGTTTGTCCATGGCGACATTGGGCTCAACCAACACGAAGCGATCTTCGACATCGATATACAGGATGTGATGCAGCTTTGCAGTGTGCGCGACTGCTTCTGGGGCGTGAGCTGTTCGTGTCGAGTCATGGTAGACCTGATACGGGAGTTTTTTCTGGTAGAAAGCGCGAACTTCTTTAGAGATCTCGCGTACTAAAAGCTTATGGTGATTCATTAGGTTCACAAAATCAGGACAAAGGTGTATGGTATGGGTCAGGCAATAGGTGCATTGTCATAAAGACTTCAAGGTACACCTCTAGGATTGTTTGGCAACAGCCCAAGAGTAAATAGATTTGAGCGGCGGACAGAAAATATGGACGAGGGAGAAGAAAAGGCTGAATGCGGATTTGTGGCATCATTGTGGGAAGACAAGTATGAAATTACACACGAAATCAATGCTGTGAGTGGAAGGTTCTCGATAAAGAAGCCGGAGTGTGCCTTTCCATTGGTGTGAATGGACGTCAGCAAGGGAGCGCCGTGGGGGGCACCGTGTATGAAATGCGAGATTCGATAGAGCATGACTTGCAGGTGAAATGAGAGTGAGTCTGGCCAGAAAAGTCTTACTATCTGAAACATAGCTCCTCGAGAATGTGATCTCATGACGCCAGGGAGGTACGAATAAGCTCAAACAGTCAGTGCACATTGACACAAGCATCGCAAACAACAGAGTCCATATCTCTTATGACGACAAATGCACACAATAAGTCTCCGTTTAGTGCTTAAAAGTGCTACAAAAAGAATGTGTGCTATCAACGGTCACGATGACGGCCGCAATCTACCTAGTTTACTTCATGAAGCACATATAATGTTTCTCGATCCCAGCCTCGCGTAGTGAGCTTAGAATGAGAACGACCATCGCCAAGGCTATCACCATTCATATCATTTCACCCGTGGGCCCTCTCTTCGCGCTTCCTCTTCCTGCCCTCGCTCTTCTCCTTTAAGATCTTCTCCTTCGCTATATTCTTCTCTACTACGATGTGTGACCATATCCCCGAATGTTCCTAGGAGTTGTGCGAAGAAGCGTCCCTCCCACGAACGTTCTAGCGAAGTCACCAAGTACATGGCCGGGCTTCCTCTATATGCATGTCTCAGTTATCCTCTGTGTACATATCCTACTAATTATGGATGGGCTTCATCATAGTGATGCGGCTCGGTCTTTCTGGAAAGCAATCACGCCATCATACACAGCAATGAAGCTCCATAGGGCTAGGAAGGGTGGAACGTAGAAAGGATCATATGATCCTTGTTCGAACCATGATACTGCTTCCGAGCCCGCATTTCTCGTAGCAAAATGTGTAACCGCGTTCGCTAGGCTCTGTGAAGCTTTGATAGGACATAGGAATTCCGCAGTGTGGAGGACAGATTGGTCTTCGTTTGCGATGTCTGTTCCAGATGTTGAGTTGGCATAAACGCTTAGGTGAAATAATACAGTAGGCGCTGAGGATCCGCGAGCAATGAGCTTGATGTATATTAACTTTGGAGTCTTGGAGTTTCCCGCCTCTCTTCAATTGTATGGTTTGGTTATTGCATCGTCCTTGTTGACCCCATGAGGAGGCTGAATTAGTGAATGAAACACAAAGACATGTCAAACTAAAGATCACTAGCTAGGTCGCTGAAGAGAAGATACGGAAAGATCTTGATTGATGCTGTAAACGGACCGGGTATAATTCATTTTGTGCCTTGGGCCCCATGCGGTACTCCCGTCCTCCTCCTCACCATACTCTGCCCAATTGCGTTCCGCACGTCCTTCTCCTGGTGCACCACATTCTGCACCATGTACTTCTTTAACGCCTGCTTCAACTCATGCTTCGCCTGTTCATTCTCCCTGAAGGGTATGCTCTCCAGCTCTAGCAACCTAGAAGCATCATTGCTCGAAGTCTTCACCATATGCTCAAGCCGATCAATTTGCTTGTGGCGCGCTTCCTCGGAATCGTCCGTGGCCTTAGGTTTCTGAGGGTCGTCTCGGTAGAGAGGGATCAGCAGACCGAGGAATTGGGCGGCTGAAATTGCGGCCTTCTTCACGACGATGGTGGCCTGGAAGGGGAGGTAAGCGGGCCGAAGGTGTAGAGAGGTGACTAGGGGGTTCAGCCACTTTGTGAGGAGAGCTGGGTGGTCAATCCGTGTTGCTGTGCGCATGTCGAACATGGCCACGGCAAGAAGGGCGAGGTACCGCCAGTATGCTCCGTCCTTCATGAATCCCAGTGCATTAGCGCCCAGCAGGAAGACAATCAACGCGCCGTACGTGCCCAGCCCCGTTAGCAGCGCACTATCCGTATATTCCTTGACCGTCAAGCACCGCGAGCACGACTGTAGAATATCTGGGCCGAACCGATCGTAAGCAAAACGCTTTGCCGGGTCCATTATAATGTCCCGCGCGTGCTTCAAGTGCACATAGTAGTCGTTAGCACGATCCCTGTCCTCTCCTGGCTTGATCTTATCCGGGTGATATCGAATCGTCAGCTTGCGGAAGCGCGAGGAGAGACCGCTCTCGTCGACATCGACGGGCACGCCGAGATCATTATACGCGTTGCTAGACTTTTGTAGGTTGAAGTCGACCTCGTAGATAGTGAAGGCGAAGTAGGCGAGGTAGAAGGCCATGAAGAGATAGCGAGTATGTCGGATGTAGCGCTGACTACCGGGCTGCGGTTTGGGATCGCCGGCGCGAATGAAGATGCTATATAGAATAACCTGGGTCCATCCGACGGCCTGAGATGGTCAGTATCGAATGATAATAAGACTTTTGCAGACTCACAAATGGTATGGCAAACTGCCACATAATAAAGGGACCGATCGTGTCCCAAGAAAAGCTTACTGCCGCCATTTTGCAGGAGTTTGTGGGCAGTAAGAAGGAGAAGCACGATTTCGTGAAAGATGAACAATGACGATTGAAAGCCAGGTGGCTCTGAGCAGCCAGAAGCGGTTAGCTCGTCAGCTCTAAGTGGCTGTGCGTCAGCACAACACCAACACCAACGCTGGCCCATATGAGTTTCTCCCTTTCTAATTTTGACTTTATTCGAGCAGCTGAATGCTCTTCCCTCTCTAAGATGACATTGATACACAATATCTATGAAGGGGGTGTAGCAACCAAGGTATACTTGACACATCGACGAAGCACATCGTGGAGTGTACAGCGGCCTTGAATCCGCTTCTTAAGAAAAGCATACGCGCTATGGACCCTATTACTTCATAGATTATCTGCTTACATTTTTTTCAGAAGCTGGCTTGGCCCTATTGACAAACAAAATATCAGCGCAATCGTGATCTTCCTATCAAAAGTCTTGTCATCGAGCAGCCCGTTGAGAATACTAATATGATTTCTATAGAAAGGCTTGGGAACTCGTACTTCTTCGGAGTCACAACGCCACTTGAATTGCTACGTCTCCGTGCATTATTTGAGATAAAGCATGGGGCGGAAATTGAACGGTAGAGCCTTTCTCCTTGACACATTGATCCTGAACCGCAAAACTTGCCACGATTGAATTTGGGAGAGATGAATTTCTGATGATAGAAGGTTTGACCTAGGAAAGAAATGTCTGGCGCTACCACAGAGCGTCCACGATAGCTTACCAGATGTTCACGGCCGAAGGGATAATCTCGGTCCTGCGCCAGTCATTCCGCCACGTTCAAATCTCGGTACTGGTATGAGGCGGCGCGCGGGGCTCCTCGCACATTCCGTAAGGTCCTCGTTGAAATTCTTACCTAGACAAGCAATTAACGCAAAATGCGTCGATTGCTGCGTCTATATCATGGTTCACCATTGCTACATCGACCATGATTCATATCAGCCGGTGCTGCGCCGCCTCGCATTCGTTTGAGGTGCAATTTGCACGACTCAGGGGTTTCAAGGCTTGCGGCAAAAACTTTCCTGAGGAGGTAAGTTTCGGAACAAAGTGTAGATTACTGCGATTGGTTCATGGCAAGCTCTATAGATATCGACCATGTAATTTCGGTCTCATTTTACGATCTTGGGGATGAGGTGGATGTGACGCGATTCATTTATTCCATTTTTGTAGTTGAATACCTTCCATGGTTGGGAGTTCGAATGCAAAGGTGTCGGTTGCAGCATTGATGTTTGGTAGCCCATGCAGATAACGACCATGGTCCACTAACAAAGATTTACGATTCTAGTCTCTCTAAAGTTCCACAGTGGCACATTTCGTCCACACTACGACCACCGAGTCTTCCCTCTAAGGCAATTCCTCATCAAATCTATCAAATGCTGTATCTCACGACGGTACGCTACAATCATCACAGCCATGAATCTTCTCTAGCTTCGTCGTGGACCCATTCTCTCATTTCCACGTTTCAGACGCCGCGCCGCGTTAGTTCCTGATCCACTTTCCCTAGGAAGTAATTTTTCCAAAAACCATCGATTGATGTGCGCATAGTTGGGACACTACGCTCATACGTTCCAAAAGTTATCCCAAGCTCCTGATGGCGGCGCTGTCCACGAGTCACTTAGTACGTCTCTAGCGATTGCAAACGGCCTCATGAGGAAGGAAGTATGCAAAAGCGTCGATTGCTGGTACTCATCAGCGGTACACTTCGCTTTTTCAGTTTGGATCCGTTGCTTGAATAGGCAGTCCACGAGAAAAGTGTCGATTGCTGAGTCTACGTACGGTACGCTTCTATGACTAGCCTTGAAGTTTGTTGCACGCTCCTTCTTTCTTCTTCTTTGTCCAATACTCTCGGCCGGCTTATATTGTCCGCATATTGGTATTTTGACAAACACTTGCAGTCTACGATTTCAGTGCATTGGCAATTCTCCTGATGCCCTCTTCTACCAAATCTGGTGCTTGTGTAAACACCAACCTAAACCATCCTGGCTGTTCCGCTCCGGCCGCACTACCTCGCACAAGGTATATCTTCTTCTCCATCAATCTCTCGTAAATAGTTTGCGTGATATCCTCCATAGCTTGTCTATCTTCAGTAGTACCTGCACCTTCTAAGAATGCTTTGCCAAGATTGATCCAGAGGAAGAACGCTGCGTTAGTCCCAGCCCTATGTTCAATATTGTGCTTGCGAAGGTTGTTGACTGCGTGAGAGTAAGCGACAGAGAGACGAGACTGATTGGTCTCGATATAAGAGGTAAGAAACTCCAGATCAGAGAGCAGCGCAATGACTGCGTTCTCGGTGAGAGCAGAGGGCGAAGAATATAATGCGTATGTTCGTGCGGCCGTCAAAAAGGCCGTATTAGACTGGCTGACAATCACACCAAGTCGGATCCCATTTGCACCAAAGTCTTTCGACATGCCCCAGAGAACGTGGACGAAGGAGGAATCGATGATGTCCTGCGTATCGACAGAAAGTACAGATGTGAAGCCTACTGGTTTTTCTTTCAGCTCATCAACCGTATTCTCCCACACGGATAGTGCGTATATCTCATCGCTGACAAGATGAATCTTGTACTTCTGGCACAGCTTCATCAGCCCCACGACTGTCTCTTTCGAGTAACATTGCCCGAGCGGGTTGTGCGGATTACAAAGCATGAGTGCCCGAATCTTCACGCCTTCTGCTTCCGACCTGATGATTGCTTCTTCATACTTCGCTACGCAGGCCGTCCCGAAAGGATCCACATCATCAAATGGTACTTGCACTACGTTGACTTCTGGTCGATCGTTCATATCCAACAAGAAGGCAAGGTAATACGGGCGACCAAGAAGAATACCATCACCAGGATTCGCAAGAATCCGAGAACAATGCTCAATCGCTGCAGTGCATCCATTTGTAACCATGATGTGATCAGGTTTGATTGGTGAAAGGGGCTGAAGAGATTTGTTCAGGACGTTAGAGAGAGCCACTCGGAGGAGTTTTGAGCCTGACGGACCATCGCCGTAGGTGAAGGCTCGCCCACTCGTGTCAACGAGGGGCTTCGAGTTTAAGAAGTCGCGTAGCTCATTGTGCATGAGCGAATTCTCTGCGACGCCGAGGGAGACGTAGCCGTCAGGGTTGGTTTTTGGATCCCAGAGATTGGAGATAACATCCCAGATTGGCTATACAATTAGGTCAGAGAAGATATCCCCATGTTAAACATGAGTTCGCTCGATTTCTTCCAAAAGGTTCGATGATGATCGTGGTACGGGTGATCAAAGTATCGGCCATCTAGAACATGCCTAGGACTCTTGCTAACAGGAATTGAATTGCACTTACATTCTGTTTAGGATCCCGCTTACTCGCTTCTGTCCCACGATCTGAGAGCATTGTTTGAGTTATGTTGGATAAAATTGGAAGTCTATGACTCAGATAAGTAGCGAGAAGAGGTACTAATTCTCAGTCGAGAGCAATGCCAGACAAAGAGAAGCTTTGGCTTGACTATCACACAATCTGTCCCGAATTCCTAGCTTTAAATATTTCGATATACGGGTATTCAATTCAGAAGTTCGAAAACACAGGCAAACAGAAGTGTTGATCGATTTGATTTCTAAAGTTGCTTTGAGCATAGTGAATTACTAACGTTTGTTACGTCATCGCTGTTATGATTGTCACGCCCTACAGACATACAACCTAACGGCACGTCAACTTCGTAATCAATGAAATACCACTATTCATCATGACGGACTCTAGACAAAAAGTCATTTTCTTCGATCTTATGGGAACATGCTGTGATTGGCTATCCTCATTACTACCAGTTCTTCAGTCCTGCCCTCCTCATCCTTCGCTAGATCAGAAAGAGACGAGCTTTCGACAACTAGCTATTGATTGGCGTGAGGGTTTCTTCAAGGAAATACATACTCGATTTGCTAGCGGAGAGCCTGCAGAAGATATTGACATTACCCATCGGCGCGTCCTGGATAGACTGCTAGAAGAGAGGAGCATTGGCATCGACGACTGGAACGACAGTATACGAACTAAGCTGGTTCACCAATGGCATGTGCAAACACCATGGCCCGACGTGATACCTGCTCTGCACGAACTGCGTAAGGAGCAGAAGTGTTTTCTCGTGGTCCTTGCGAATGGGACTACCCGCCTTCAACTAGACATTGCACAATCATCTGGAATACCGTTCCACACGCTGCTCTCTTCGGAACTACTAGGACTGACTAAGCCGGACCCAAGCATCTATCGAAGAGCGATGGAACTTGTTCGACTGCCACCTGAGAGCTGCTACATGCTTGCTTCACATTTGTACGATCTTGAAGCGGCAAAGGCAGTTGGCATGCGAACTGTATATATTCACCGGACGACCGAAGATGTTGAACTGAAAGAAATTGATCTAGAGGGTGTACATAGTTATGTCGACTTGTATTTTGATGGTAGGCAAATTGAATCTGTAGACAAGGATTGCGGATTTCAAGATGCTGTTAGACACTTAATCGAACATGCGGCATAGCTCGACATAGATCCCTTCGATCAGTGGTATCTTTCCCGCGCTTACTTCTTTGACTTTTCCCATTTTCAAGTAAATTCAATATAAAGTTAATTGAGAAGCTATTGCAGATGAACATAGGAGTATGGATTGCTCAGGCAGTGATCCGTTTTCTATGCAGGCGGGCGAAGCGTACCTAGCGAACGTAGGGGACGCATGGAATGAACAAATTCAATCCTATAGGTGTGAACATGTAGATAGAGAACATAATCCATGGTCTTCCGAGCCGTTTGATGATTTGAGCTGATTGCTCCAATGGTACTCATCTATTCACTGTGTGCACACGAACATTCCTTGAGTCCGTTTCAATCTCGTTCAATTTCAAGGCTATGGGTAAAGCTCTCTGCTTATTTACTCAGGTCGTCTCCCCAAATCTCTTTCGCAATCTCCACCTCTAATCTGACCTTGGCCCACTGCTCCTCCTCGGTCAACTCATTCCCCTCGACTGTACTGCTGAATCCGCATTGGTGGCTCAAGCATAGCTGATCCAGGCCCTTGGGTGTGATCTCGGCCGCCTGCTTTAGCCTCTCAAGAATCTCCTGCTTGTCATCTAACGTGTTCTTCTTGCTGCTCATCAATCCAAGCACTACCACTTTGTGCTCCGGAAGATGACGTAGGGGTTTGAAGTCGCCGGAACGGGCGTCATCGTACTCAAGGAAATATGCGTCTACGTTGAGTTCTTTGAACAGAACTTCGGAGACGGGCTCGTAGCCACCCGATGCAAACCATTTAGATCGATAGTTTCCACGGCACAGATGGATACCAATCTTCATGTCGGCTGGGCGCTTTGAAATAGCAGCGTTGATGAGCTCGGCGTATTTGCGAGGGAGTGTAGAGAGGTCTTCATTTCGGTCTTCAGCCTGTTTACGCATATCCGGATCACAGAGATAGGCAAGATTGGTATCATCTAGTTGTACGAAGCGGCAGCCGGCTTGGTAGAGAGAGTCCAGCTCTTCCTGGTACACCCGCGCAAGATCTGTGAAGAATTCGTCAAGATCAGGGTAGGCTTCAATGTCAATGCTGGCGCGGCCACCACGGAAATGTACCATGGTGGGACTTGGTATGCAGACTTTGGTCGTTGCAGCTCCGCCATTGTCTTTGATAGCTTGCTCAAGGAACTTGAAGTCGTCCACTTGAATAGCCTTCGGGTGGCCTAGTTTTCCTGTCACAGCGAGCACTGGCGGCGAAAATCCATGTGGCCTGATCAGTCCAGTCTGGCCCTTGATCTCAATACCAGAGAGATGCTGTAGGAAATCGAGATGGAAGTATGCGCGTCGGAATTCGCCGTCCGTTATCGAGCGCAGGCCATTGGCAATCTGTTTGGATGCCACATCCGCGACAGCCTGGTCCTCTACATTCCGCAGCTCTTGGATGTTCGACGTGTTATTCGCGACAGCTTCGCGGGCATCGAGAACTGATTTGGGACGTAGGAACGAGCCTACGTGGTCGGCTCTGTACACACCGTGAGGCAGGACCATGGCGGTTGACTGGTACTGTAGGATGAAGGTCAGCACACCCCTCAGCCAAGTTTTGGCCCCAGCTCGTATCTTACTCTGAGCTGTCGCGTTTGCGGATGTAGGAGTGAGTTCCAAGGGAATGCTGGTCTCGGATGAGCGCGTAAGGGAACGTCTGCTGCGTTTCGAGCTGGAGAATCGAAAGAGCAAGGGCACAATTCTCCAAAAGAACGGGAGGAATGGGAAAGTCAATGCTGGAATGGAAATTTTCTCTTGGCCCGAAATACTCTCGCGCAGGGTGTCAGGGAAATACCCCACCCGGCAGTTGTGAGGGTGGAGCTAAAGTTGGGATGCCGAGGCCACATTGGCGCCATAAATGGCCGAATGGATTATTGCGAGGCGCCGTCGAAGCGCGTCAAGCACAGGTGACCGCGACATGATGTGTGAGGCTGATTTCTGCACGATCAGCGGAGAAGAAGCCGAGTGCAATAGTAAGATTGGACATTGTCGTTCATGGAGGGGTAGAGGATGACGTTCGCGGGGTACTGCCTCTTCGGAATTTCGGGTAGCAGCGCCCGCTCCGGACATTTGGGGAAGGTGCGCTTTAGGTCTAGCATAGTGCTTGTAGATAGAGGCGACACCGTTGAGGGTTCGAGAAGAGCACATAGCAGGGGGCCATGGCGCCATTATAGTGGCTTGGAATTGGAGATATTTCTTGAGCCTCGAACCCCGACATTCCCCAATCTGTTGCTCTGAACAAAGCATGTTTGTACAGACTGAGCAAGTTTAGGAGCTCGTTTCATGCCGCCAGAGGTGGATTCACATATCCCTTCATTATATGGCCTAAACTGTTTCGCAGGACTATTGCTGTAAAAAGTAGACAAGTCTACTACATCGCCTCGTTCAAGAGCTTGGGCTCAATCAGTTCCGCGAAAGTACCCTCCCAGATGCCATTGTTCTGTTCCTCTTCACCTTCTATTAAAGATATGACCCTGTTCTCCTGTTCTGTCTCGTCTTGGTTGTCTTCCTCGTCTGGTTTTGGTATGTCGCGTTCAGCAAGCCTCAGCCGAAAGGTTCCAGCTCCGCCACCGGAGTCGCCCTCCTTGTCCACAATGGCCGTCTTGTAGTCACTGAATTGGGGCGTGACTGTTTTCGGATCGATGACCCACAGCCTGAAGGCGATAATCGCGCCAACCTTGACATCTGCACGGTCGAGCGCACGGAGAGAGGCTACGTCATCCGGCAGCGGAGGTAGGTCCGGCTTCGCGGCAACATGCGTATCTTGTTTCATTTGAGACTCAATCGCAGCTGTGGGATCGGACCCCTGCTTCATCGTTTCCGGAGACTCGTCATAGTCTAAAATCGTAATGTCCTCATTCTCGTCGACAGGAACAGAGATATGTTCGGTACCACTCTTCCGATTTCTCTTTCGCTTCTTCTTGTCTGCGTTCTCCCGCATGAACTTGCTTGCTGGGTCCCAGTGCTGTTTAAAGGGAAATGGCGGCGCGCTAAGTTCGTGCTCCTCATTCCAGCACTCGAAAGCGGAGAGATTGATACGTGACTTCCAAAAGTCAGGATCATCTGCCCCTTCAGGTTGGGGAAGCTGTGCTACGGCAGCGGACTTAGCCCTCGATGACTTCTTGTCCACGGTCCTGGTTTGATGAGCAAGCATGCGACTGATGGCGGCTGTGTCGGGACGTAGACGCTTCGTAGGTCGTGGCGAAGCACTGATAGTATCCGAACGTCTCTTCTCCGGTGGAGCAAGCTCTGAAGCTGGCTCATTTAGAGAGGGTTGGGGAGCTAGGGTCTCCTCATTCGGGATCTCACCCAACCTAGCCATGAGCTCGGTCTTTCGTCGCGAGAGTTCCGCAGATTCATGATCATCCCCCTGAGTCGGTTCATCCAACCGCTTATGTTGACCCGCCGGCGCTGCCATAGCCTTGATAGGTGTTGGGTTAGCGGGTTCTGACGAATTTTCGCTCACTCTGGCGTCCAAATATACCCGAAGGTCCTCCGAAGTAGCACCCTCGTGTAGTATGCCAGCCTCTTTGAGACGTTTGAGCTTTTCCGATTGTCTTCGCCGCATGTTTCTATACTTCGTTATTTTCGACCCACGTCCAGGAGGAACGTCCGGCTTTGTGGGTGTTGTTGAGTTCTCCATGACAACGTTGACTAGAGACACAACTCTTTCAGACTCAGAAGCAGAGTCCACATCTGAGCCTGGATCTGGGTCTGAGCTTGAGTCTGCGCTTGAATCTGCGCTTGAGTCCGCGCTTGAGTCCGCGTCTGAGTCTGACTCGGAATCCGACTTATCGGAGCTGCCAGTGCTATCTGATGTGAATGTTGTATCGGAGGTTGTGTCAAAATTGTCATCATCTTCACTATCATCAAATTCGATTACATCCGCAAAGTGTACTGCCCTCTCCTCTTTTGTCGAGGGTGACTGCCTGTCCTGGCCATTACGCAGAACACCATGTGCTGGAGAGCTCTTGTGAAGATGTAGAGAGGTCTCCCCATTTGCAGTGATTAGCCCGGCAGCATCGTCGATCTCGTCTCCAGCGACAGTGTCATCATCTAGCCTGCGACGTTCTCGAGATGGGATTCGAATGGCGGGTCGATTCAGTTGACGTAGATATGGTCGGCCAAACGGGATGCCATCTACAAGGTGCTGTCCACCTTCTGAGATTTGCGAGCGGCCGCAGAGAGTACGAGCGCGAACTTCGGCGGTAAGAAGGGGGCGGATGCTACTCGCTGTCAGGCATTGGACAAGCTACGGAGTTTGGATATCAGACTTACGATACATGGTCGTCTGCCTTCAAC
The DNA here is from genome assembly GCA_030378425.1 of Periconia sp. TS-2. NCBI lineage: Eukaryota > Fungi > Ascomycota > Dothideomycetes > Pleosporales > Periconiaceae > Periconia > Periconia sp. TS-2. The sequence goes on along the minus strand of JASNQO010000013.1, from coordinate 677,968 downwards.
GTCTGTGACACGGGAGAAAAGTGCAAGCACTCAAATCCATCTACTTCGACTGTATAATCTTCCAAGCCCCACTGCTCCGCCTCAAGAGGGAGGACTCGGTTGACATCTTCGAGTAGTCTAGCGATCGTATACGCTTGCGCGCTGCTAGTGTCTGGAATACTCCAGATGATTTGGGTGATCGGCAGCTTGTGCCGCTGCACTGAAAGCCGCACCCGCATAGTAATACGCACCGTGTCGTAGATGAAAGTGGTTGAGATCGAAGTTCAACGATTTGGCAAGAAGCTGGTACTGACCGAATTTAATCGCAAGGAGCTTGGGCCACCTAGAGCGCGTGGCACGTGTTTTGGCGTTCATCTCCTTATCAGAACGCGCGCCTCCACTGTCGGCCAACCCGGAGAATAGACAGCAACTCTCACAATCCTACCAGCAGCTCTAGCGTAGCTGGCGTAGCTAATGATAAGTGTCAAACGAAGCGATGGGCACGATGTAGTTGTTTTTCATTTACTTGGATCCAGACTAGCGGGCTGCCCCGCGGCAGGTGCGGAAGCCCCTCCGCGTTCACTGCCAAGACATGAAACACACTCATATACTGCAAGACAGTCGTCATGACGGATCACAATATAAGATCTAGGCAGCTCTTCGTTTCCATCCACTCTCATCGTTATCTATACCCTAGTCACGGCTCCTGATTGCATAAGATGCCTGTGGGAAAGCCTATCTGGAAGCTCAATGGTAGCTGGTCGCGTCTCCTTGCATCGGAGCGCCTCCGCCGGTCTTCGCAGGTACTGTCTATCATCGGCCAGACAGGATACATATTTGGCGGCGAGGTACAGCCACGGCAGCCTGTAGATGACCAGCTCGACATCTTTTCTCTTGCGCCTGGTATTTTCCCCTCCTTCCACTCTGTCCATCATGGTACTCACAACTCAGACACTCCAAAGCTTGAAACCAAGTCCCTTGGCACAGCTCCCAGTCCTCGAGTCGGTAGTGCTTCCGCTGTAGTCAATGGCAAGCTATACCTCTTTTCTGGTCGCGGGGGCACTGACATGGCTCCTGTCGAGGAAAATGGCGCCGTGTGGAGTTACGATCCTGCGCAGTCGTCATGGACCATGATCAAGCCCGCCGATGCCTCGAAGCCGTACCCTCCGGCACGGAGTTACCACTGCGCCGCAAGTGATGGCAAGAACACGCTCTTCTTTCACGCCGGTTGCCCGGCCAAGGGTCGTTTGTCTGACCTTTGGAAATTCGACGTCTCCAGTGGGACATGGACACAGGGCCCAGATGCCCCCGCTCCACAGCGAGGTGGCACATCTATAGCATACAGTGGGGGAAAGCTGTACAGAATGAATGGCTTTGATGGTACCAAAGAGCAGGGCGGAAACATTGACATATTCGATGTGGCAGCAAACTCTTGGACGACAGAGACATTCAATGCCGACGGGAACAACGGTCCCGAGCCCCGTAGTGTCTGCGCTCTGCTTCCCATTAGACTGGGAAAGAAGGACAAATTGCTCACACTGTTCGGTGAAAGAGATCCCTCGTCGCTCGGCCACGCTGGCGCAGGCAAGATGCTGAGCGACGTCTGGGTCTACGATATTGTGGAAAACTGGTGGACGAAATTAGAGCCAAATGGTAGCGACGGTATTCCTGATCCTCGCGGTTGGTTCGATGCCGACGTTCTCAAAGCTGAGGATGGAAATGACGGCGTTGTAGTGCATGGAGGGCTCGGAGAAAACAACGAACGTCTGACGGATGTATGGGTCCTCTCATTCTAAAGGTAATGCCTTTATAAGGTGCTTAGTTGACTATATGGAGTAAACCTACTTTGCAGAAGAACAGATCTAATTGAAAATTTGCTTGTTTTGCAAAAGACGATATATGTTGCACTCGTCCATGCTCAAGCATACTGTCTTCGTCTTTAGCCGAAACCACAATATGTCTACTCTTTATATTGCCATTTCTTCCGTACTTTTCAGCATTGCAACACAGTAAAATTTACATTGAATTGGGACGCAAGTCATGTGTTGGAGTCATGTATCACACGGTCTACTTCGAGAATGATTTTTATGACTACTTTTGCGCGCTCCCATCATTTCCCCTACGGTGAGAAAATAATCTAGTTCTAGCGTTATGGCCCTCCGAGCCTTGAACTCCCTCTCAACCTTCTTCTCTGGCTATCTACCCAATACGACATAAACTCCTACGCCACAGCCTAAACCATCTACTTTTTCTTCCTTGACTGCTCCAACGACTTCAGCGGCATTTTCCCCGACCCTAATTCTAAGCACCAAATACGAATCTCTACGCAGAACGGAACTAAATCTCTCTTCACCCCTACGGCTGAACGAATAACTACTAGACTATGGAATGATGGACTTGGTCTCAGAAGCGACATGCGTACCTAAACGAGGGTTCCCCAGAGCGGAAAATTTACTCCGCTAGCTTGAGTGACAGAGCAGGGCATTGCATAGGTAAGCTTGTCTACGCTTTATACTTGTTATGAGTATCTCAGGTACCGAGCCAATAAGCTAGTGTTCGTTGACGGGCATCGGTATTCATACACTGTTCTAGCAAATACCTTATGACGTCACCCATCCATAGACTACACACTATCACCTACGGCCAATACCGAGCATCTCCGCATTCTTCTACCAGGAATCACAAGAGAATTTTCCATTGCTACGTATCTTGCAGAAACAATGTAGGTTATAACTTTTAACATGAATAGAGACGGAGAAACTTTTACGTAAACGCAACTTTCTACCTTCCTGCTAACTCTACTAACCTAGTCTTGCATGCTGCTCCTCAGCGTCAATTTATTTCCCCGTGGTCTTCATCACACGCTCAAGCATCCCCTCCTCGTCTCCGCCTTATTCCCTCGATGCAGCCACTTGACCGCCTCACCCCGCGATTCGCCAACTGAAAATGACCTGTGCCCCGATACGCCCAGGAACTAGCGTCGGCGCATCACCCTTCAATATTACGATCAGCTGCGCGGACCACTCGATGCATCTTGACCTCCCTTATAGATCCATGGCCTACCTGGATGTAGCTGCAATAGTAAACCGTTTCCCCAGAATGTCCGCCTCGCTTACACCATTAAGAGTCGGAGGTTGCACATGTTTGACTTTCACATGAGACGGACTCAGCTCAGAAGGTCGTGACGAGTGGCATGCGCCGAGGTGCACGACTAGTGGACCTCATGGCAAGAGCAGGGATGGAGAATGGGAGGAGTGTAAATAGAGTTGCTGGTCGGAGGGCAGAATGCTACACCTTCCGAACCACATTCCGCAATGGCACGTCTACTCACCATCGCGTTTTTGGTGGCTCTCGGTTGCGCCGAACCGTACAACACCTTCGATGGACCTGGTCATCCTGCCTGCAACGATGTGGCTGGTGTTTACAATCCCGGCACCGTCGATGAGATGGTGGACATTGTCAAGAAAGCCGCTAGCACAGATACGCCCGTCCGTGCAAGCGGCAAAGGGCACATGTGGTATGACACTATGTGTAGCGATGACCCTTCCACTATCATTATCCGCACCGAAGGAGTCAATCAGATCTCAAACTTCTCGCTTGAGCCTGGCGCGAGCGATGGTTCTGTCATGATCGAAGCCGGCGTCACTTTCTTCCAGCTAGCCGACTATCTCCACGCAAGGAACGCGAGCGTCGGATATGCGCTTGTGAACTGGAACATCACACTAGCGGGAAGCGTTGCCATGGGCGCTCATCGGAGTAGCCTGAGGGAAGATAGCATGGTCGCTGCTGGTGCCTTGGAGATACACATCATTGACGGAAGCGGTAATATCAGAGTGATTGAGAGGGACGAGAACAACGACGAGTGGCTTGCAGCATCAACGTCGCTTGGTCTTCTTGGTGTAATAGCCCGTATGAAGTTCAAGATTTACCCAGATTCCAAGGTATATGCAGACCAGAAAACGTGAGATAGGAGTCTTCCACGTTACCTACCTACTTGCTAACTTCTTCCAGACTCGCCGAAAGTGACGTCCTTGACGGTGATATCTACGGTCTGATCTCCCCATATGCCACAGCAAACTTCTGGTGGTGGCCGTACCTCAGGAAGTTCCACCACCGCTACTACGACGTTGTGCCAACCTCGAAGTCCTCTCAGCAAGGCTTCCAGTCGACCTTTAGCGTCACAAAGACTGAAGCCGACACGGCGCTTGGCCTACTCAATTCAGGAGCGAATTCGTCTTTCTTTAACCAACTCGCGGAAACAACCTTCTTCTCCCTGTGGTCTTTTCCCAACTTCCGTGAGAAGACGAACAACCTCCCGCTCATCACATGGCCCGTTTACGGCTGGAATTATGATGTGCTAATCGGTGGTCTGTATGAAGGATACGGTACAGAATGGGATTACGGCCTCCGTGGTCTTACTCTTGAACTCGCGTTCCCCGTCACGCAGGCAAATGCTGTGCTTAAACGCATTCGCAAGGCCTTTGACGACGAACTCACTCAGAACGGAAAGCAAATGACATCAACATATCGCAGTGGTATAAATATCAAGTTTGGAAAGCCATATTTTGATCTCTTGGGCCAAGTCACATACAACACGGCTGATGGCGCGGATTGGAGCAAGGGTGCAATGATGTTTGACTTCCCTACATTTAAACCTACCGTTGGTGATGGCAAGAGATTCAACGAGCCATTCTATCCCAAGCTTGCGACGACGTTGATTAACGAATTCCCGTGCCGTCCACACTGGACGAAGAATACGAGAAGCGTGTTTGAGCAGGCTAAGAAAAATATGGATCCTGATCATCTGAGTAGATTCAAAGCAGTGAGGGAAGACTTTGATCCGAAGGGTACGTTTAAGAGCGTTGTGGGAGAGATCATGGGGCTCTATTAGATGATAGATGTAAGATTCGAGTAAGGTCACATAGATTAATCGCATCTGAATACCACGAATCCCATCGCACACCGTTGGCTAGCCCTATAGCTCCGACAAGCTCATTGTCGTTCTCCACCCTTTGAGCGTGACACGTTCCACGGTGTCGTTTTTGACGTGGAACACAAACTGATCCAATGGCTCCCCAGCATACCTCATGCTATCCCCCCAACTCCAACTCATACACTCCATCTCAGCAAATCCTCTCTCAGGTATATCCCAATCCAGCATCAACCTCCATGTTTCCTCGCCTGTACCGAGCGAATCTGCATCTATCGGATATAATCGGGCACTTGGTCTAAGCTCATCATCTAGTCGTACGCTTGGTCTACTTCTTTGCAGCGAGACAAGAGTAGCAAGAACATCGACGCCATTAACATAAAGTTTGTGAACTTTTATGCCAGGGCCGCCATCAGTATCAAGGAGCATCGAAGTCTTGTCCCCGATTCCATAATACTGTCCACTGTATTTCCGATGTGCCTGTAGCCTTGCTAGCAGATCAGCCGTTTGCACCAACGGCCGAACGACTACGGGGAGCAGAGACCTGATGGCGGTTTCTGCCTCATTCCCAGCTGCCATTATGGTGGTCGCGATGCCATACTCTGGAACAAGAACGGCATAACTGGCGTATCCGCGGACACCACCTGCTTTCGTATAGACATCGATAGGACGCGGGACTTTGATAGGGAGATCGGTCGGTCGAAATATTTCCCAAGGTGCGCCGGTGGATTGGTGGAGCGAAGGCAGGAATGATTTTGGCTGCAGCCATTTTCTAGTCTCTGCCCGAGAAAGGAGTTTGTGATCGAGAAGCGCTTGGAGAAAAAGTTGCATGTCGTTAGGGGTGCTCCACAAACCACCGGTGGGATTGTGGTTACCGAAAGAGGCTACAAACCATGCCTCGCTCTTGTTCGGCAGTATTGCTGTTTCAGCATTGGTTGGTGTGTCGAATGTTGAGGACGACATGGTTAAGGGATCCAAGATGAGCTCTTGGATGACTTCTTCATACGTCTTGGAATACGTGTTTGAGAGTGCCAATCCCAGTAGGACGAAAGCGATGTTTGAATACAATGGAGGCGAGTTCAGAGATGAGGGTCTGAAGGACGGGTTGTTGAACATATCGATCACTTCTTGGGGTGTGCAGACTCGACCACCAGGGAAAAGATCGCACCCTGGTAGCGTATTATCGACCCGCCGTACACCAATAATCTCTGGCGAGAAGCCTGGAAGGAGGGAAAGGTCGCCTACATAGCCCTGGATACCATCAGCTCTTGCATTACTTTCATCGAGTTCGAGGAACATAGGGGGTAAAAACATACAAATCGCCCTAGGCCACTTGTATGTTCGGCTAATGCTCCTATCGTCACATGCTGATATGCATCGACATCCAAATCAGGCACGTATTTCACGATGCTATCCTCCCACCCAATCTTTTTGCTTAATAACACGGCTAGCACGGTGAATACTTTTGTCACACTCGCTACGCGGGATTTTGTATCGAACAACGGATCTTCTTTGCCCGTGCCCATGGGCTGCTGATGGCTTGGTGCGTAGGAGCCATCGTTCCAGGCGTTGTAAGTTCGGTTGGGACGATGCGCACACTCCAAAACAGTAGTTCCCGCTATCGAGGCTTTAATCGCAAACGTCGTATTATGAAACCACGAGGCGGACTTGACAAGTTCAAGGGGCGGGCATCCATTACTCCATTCCTCGAAAGCAGAGGGAAAGTCGGATTTATGTACGCGCGCGGGCGGCGGGAGGGAATAGCCTGGTAATGGACAGTAGTTTAGTGTCTCTTTATGTGGATGAATGATGGGATGCCATATACGATACTCCATGTAAGCCCATGCGGCAATGAGGGGTAAAAACCAGGCCAAGCAGAAGACCCAACCGCAGGGTGTTTGAGGACAGCCTGAATTGTTGCGAGAGCGCGTTAGGTCTGTGTGCGCCGGCATTGTTAAAAACAGCTAATCTTGCGTTATTTCGTATTGTTTCTGCTTCATTACTTCAAGTAACAATTTACTGGTGAGTGAAGGATAGCACAATCGTGGAGAGTGCTTAGTAGCAGCTGTGCCGCAGAGAGCGCTCGGATGCGCGTGCTAATTGGCTTCGCTTAAGTATGCGATCCAGTTATACTAGGATGGCGCCTAGAGCATTGTTGGTTCTTCTTGCGTTACTTTGGCGACTTGTACATGTATAAGATGAAGTCAAGAGTATATCTCCGTAATAGCAGATGAAAGTGGAGTAATATGCAAGATAGCGGCGTGAAGTTAGTACAGAAACGCAGGATTACTCAGGATAAATCGCTCCCTGACCACTGATAGTGCCATCAGAAAAATATTCTAAAACAAAAAATTTTATGTCTCTAGACGCCGTTTTCTTTTTTTACCCTCACTATATAAACAACTTTAATATCTTAAGAACAACGGAATTACCGATACTACGGTAATACACACTACGTATATCGGACATCGAGCTTTCCCAATCTTTGCTTGTTGACCTCTAAGTTCACATTTCAAATAATCAAGCTCTATTTAATGGTTTCTGAGCTTAAGCACGGATGAGTCGATATGCTAGAGCTGTGCTTGTTGCTCCTGTTGCTCCTGTCACTCCGTGGGATGATCCTCACGCTCAGCAAGCTTCAAGAGATTCGAGTTCAAAATTCCCGACCGAGTAGTAAGGCCATAATGCGGAGACTGTATTTTGACGGTTCGAGTAAAGCTGGCGACAGGGATTACTGGTATGCGTAGATGCCGTAGCGCGATGAGGTATCGAGAATCGATGAAGCTAAGTCTGGCAAGGGAAGTGGTCCGCTACATCATAAGCGGATGCAAGCTACAAAGCCTTGGATATGATGGTAGTTCTCGGACTTAGGGGATAGAAAAGCTTGATAATCTTTGCAGAATCTTGTGGAAAATCCAGGAAACGTATAAGCCTTGGTAGCACGAAAACGTAGGGAAAATCTGTATGAACGGTGAGCCAAAGAGGTTGTGTGAATCGTAGTACCCATAACCTAGAACGACATTCGGATCTTCGTCACTATTGCCTGCGTACTCTATCAATATCATAACAGTTTGAAAATTTGAAATTCGTTTGGAGAAGGATAGAAGTGGGATCTTTAGTATCAAAGATCAAAGATGGTCCAGAAGCAGCAAATGATTAGGAGGAAAAAGATACCACAAATGATCACAAAAGCGCAAGGATAGGCGAAATGAGCACTGCGGTAAAAGAGAATTTAACACAGGCAGACGCGTTCGGATTTTTGGTGCGCAGTTGCACGTAGCAAATAGCAAGGAAGCCTGGGGTCGCGTTCCTAATAATTAATACGAGGATACTTGCGGTTTTTACAGGTCCTCATCGGTCAAAAGCATCCATCTCGTCGATGCAACTTGGAATAAGCGTCCTGGCCCTCAATCCTTCAGTCGCTTACTTTGTAAGCGTCACCGATCCTGACACAGCTCATCCTACATTCTCATAAGATGAGAAACAGCTTTTATTCCACCCTTATAGCCATTTCTAGTTAGATCCAGATCCGGTCGACTTTGCCACAACGATTTGACCCTATCTTCGGGCGAGGCATTGACGGATAAATGAATGCAGAAGATCAAACGGTTTTGGCATGGATTTAAGCAACCCACTATATTCCCGGGGACTACGGCTATGCCCGTTCCTATAGGCATTTCCAAACCTTCGGGATTACACGCGTGCGCCCCAATCTGTTCAAAGTCCGTGCCAAGCCTCCACATCTACCCGTCACCCTATCAGCCTACCGCCCTTTTTGATCGACGTTTCGTGATCTCATGGGGGATGCGAAGCTGAGAGACTGGAAATTCAGGTCAACTCTATGAATTGTTGCAGTAGAAGGAGTCACGCTAGGGCAAAATTCCCACTTCGGAAAGTAGGCCATATACTCGGGTCTAAGTCGAAGCCTTGATTTACGTGAAGCTTATGCAAAACGGAATTGAGGGTGATTGATCGTTCCACGGTGGATAAGCTGGACCCCACAAACAGCACATGGCTGCACTGATAGGCGCGCTGCAGATGCTCAATCCCCAGAAGGCGTTTCCGGTTTCGCAACCCCAACAAGAACATGGAAACCGCTGTACAGCCCCAAGCACGGCGTCCACTTTAATATCTGCCTCCCCGCTTTCCCTGACTTTGTAAGGAAAGCAATGGACAAGATACTCCAGCTCCTTGATGGGGTACCGGTACTTCCTGATGAGCAGATATGGTGGATGATTGATCATGCGTCTCGAGTGGATAAACAGACTTTCAAGGTAACGCTTAGCAAGATGATGGATGTAAAAAGACACTTTGTTTGACGTTTCTCTAGGTTCTTGCAATTTTACTTACGGTAGTTGCGTCAATCGGATCAATAGCAAGACTTATCTTTCGGTACCGTAGCGAGCGCACGCTATATCTCGAAGACTGGCTTGTTACCTTCGCCACGACATGTCTCATAGCAGAGACCGGTCTTCTCCTTTCTTTCGTAAAGATTTTATATCTTATCGACGCAGCCACGCTGCATCTTCCTGTACTTGCTTTCATTCTCAGAGATGCTGGACTCACGTCCCAGATGCTCAAATCTGGCACCATCACGACTGATGCATACCTCACGCTAGGATGGGTTACAATCTTCGTCATCAAGTACAGCTTTTTAGCTCTATTCTACAGGATGCTGATAAATGTGAGCCGAAGATTGAGGGCTTATTTTTGGTGCACGGTCGCAGCCACATCCACGAGCTGCTTGGTAGTAATGTTGGAGAGTTTTATCCTATGTCCACATTTCGGAGGTGATGCAGGTATGATTGTTTACTCTCGTTATGAATCCGAGCTGATACGATATTGTTTACAGCACAGTGCTTTCTACGAAACAACTATACATTTAGCATTGCCTCAGGAGCTGTAGTGCAGTGTCTCGACATAGTGACTGACCTGATGAGTATGTAACAACAAAATCATTTCCTGCAGTAGGATATCACTAAGTTTTGTTACAGTTATCAGCATTCCCCTCATCCTCCTTCGAATGACACATCTTCAACTGCACCATAAAATCCGGGTTGCAGTCGTGCTTTGCCTTTCCACCGTTTGCATCGTCTTGAGTATCGTTCGACTAGCAGGCGGAATTGAGCGAAATGTCTTTGGGAATTTGCAATTTGGGACAATCTGGATATCATTCATGCTGCACTGCGAAGCTGCTGTAGCGGTCATGGCGGGCTCTGCACCGGCTCTCCGCGCGATATACACATCGCGTCGAGATCGTAAGACGTTATACGGCGGAGAAGATGAGAGAAAACCGACACTGAAATCGAGGGTATCGGGCGCATTCACCTCCATTGGAAAACCGAAAAGTGTGCCGCCTTCAGAGGAAAGATCTCACACGCCGATCGCGAACTGGCCGCAGTCAATTGCCGGGTTCATGCCGCGACGGTTGGGAAGCAAAAGTACACGGCCTCTTGTGAACACCTCAGGAGGTAGAAAGGGTTCAGCCGACAGTTCGATCATCCATCCTACATTGGCTTACCATGATTATCGAAAAATGGAAGGCAACGGCATAACGGTCACCCATGAGACCACAGTGTCCAGCGAGTCGGCTATCCGCAAGTCCTGGGACTTAGATGAGGTAAGAATCTATGGTACATTCTAGCAAATGCCGTGTGTAAGAGGCTAACATGTACAGGCGAGATCGCACACGGGGACAGTGCTATCGGCACGAAATTCGCCAACGAACTTTATCAACTTTGCTTTTCCGGAGCCGGCAGCGACAGGTCGTAAGCCCGATTTCGTTGTTGATGAGCAGTTTGGTATGATAAGTGCAGGCATGCATGTTTAGTGAATCTTTTGTCTATCGGGGCACTTTTGTTCGAATTCCGACTTTTGTAGGTGCACGATACTGTCAGGGTAGAATAACTGCTCTAATTCTGCATCGACTATGTGAAATAGTTCTGACATTCAGAGGGATAAGAAAAATCGTGGGATGACTTTCAATATGAGCTAGATACCCCCCTTCATTCATGCAATTCCGGAGCTAGAGATAATTTAGCTTTCATTTTTCAAAGAACTATTTTCCTAAATATTGAGAGCTCCTGATGCCTATACTAAACTACGCTTCTGTCCAAGAATGATCCCTTTAAAAGAATGGGCATCGTATGGCTTCCAAACCTTAACAGCGCTATAGTTCCAAGGATCCGAGATTCCTCTAACTGATATTTACAACCCAGGAATCAAAACATGTTGTCGTTACTATGGCATGGAGAGAAGTTCTCGAAGCCCTTTCGGAAAAGCTTTCCTTGACTAACTCTTATTCAGCTGCTTCGAGATATGGCAACGCTTTGGAATACTGTTGATACATTTAATTACATATGTATAATAATAGTTAAACGCTCAGCTAGTTCCGCCGCCTCCTCCACCTCCCCCATCTCCGCCGCCGCCGCCACCTCCTCCTCCATCCGCGGCGCCTCCTCCATCTCCCCCAGACCCGGCATCACCTCCAACAGCATGGCTAATCTCGCCTAGCGCATGAGCAACTTCAACTGCCATCTTCGCGGCCTCTTCAACTTTCATAATTGTACCATGCACTTGATAATCCGCTGGTGCACTCTTTCCCTTGAAATCGGTACTTCGCCAATAACTCATTCGACCCAGGTCTTGTTTTCTCGCTGCCATCTCGCTAACCTCAAAGCCTTTTGGGTCTCTCCTCTTCTGCTGTCGTAGCATATGCAGCTCCCAGTCCTTGAAGATTTGGAGTGTCGCAACTACAAGTGAAGGATCGATTGCCGGTGAACGGATATAGAGCGCTTCGTCTGGGAGATTGACAAGTGTGAAGGAACATGTGGGTTTGAGAGAGTTTTTGGAGAGACGACAGGTCTCGCAAATCTCATGATCAACACAAGATTTGCATTTCCAGCGGAGGCCATTAATAGGGGAAGCACCACACCCGCCGCAGGTGACTCCAGTATGAACTTCCGCATAGTCTACGAAACCGTCCCAGTAAGTATGGTCCGCGACAATCTCACCGTAGAGGGGATTGTGCTGGCCATGTGTTGCCGCAAAGAGAGCATGCCGTATTGTATCGTATCGTGCGCCGTTGGTAGAGCTAAGAGGGGCATGAGCAACCCACATAAATAGACGCCCATTACTATCCACGAAGCGTAGACTGTCGTAGTTGTGGGCATGTACGTAGGTGGTGATCAACTCTTGGCCTCTTGAAGTGGTGAGTATCTCGCTCTTTCGCATCCCAGTATTGGTATCCATTTTCAGAAGATACGTCCATTTACTGGGCGATTTCGTGACTTTGCCCTTTCCAGCTCCAGGTATCATGGTCCAGGAGAATCGTGGGTGGCGAAAGGTCCCGCCTCCAGATTTGAAATTGAACGTATATGCGGGCGGAGTAGGGTTGGACGCATTCTCGGTAAATCGAACGGTTCGCCATTCTCGAGTCACCGGAGGTTCTAGCCAATCTGATTTGGACGTATGCTCAAACGTTGCGTAGAATGTTGATACAACAGGCGATAGGACCCACTGTGGTGGATAAGGGACTTGCCTATGGAGCTCAAGATATGATGAAAGGGATGCTGGAGCCGCTGGAGGAGGCGGGAGATGCGCTGTTGGATGTGGAACAGGTGGAGATGGTGTCATGGGGATACCCGCCATAGACATATGTCCAGGACCAGCCACAACTTCCGGAAGTAGACTAGGAGCCGCTTGGTTTGGCGGTGATGCAAGCGCATCCGGCGCGTAAGGAGGAGGAGAAGTGATACTTTGCGAATGTGGTCGTTGTTGAAGCTGTGGACTCGAACGCGTCGTTAAAGTTGGCGAAGGCCGGTGACTGAGATTACTACTGGATCTCTGTCTTGCCTCCTGTACTTCCATTTGATGCAATTTGTTTGCAAGTAATTCATCTTCTGTCAATTGCTTCTGTGACGTCGATGTTGGTGGGGCTGGAGGAGGTGGTGCAGGAAGTTCTACAGCCGGTTGCGCCGCTGGGATTTGCGCGGGGAGTTCTGCTATGGGTGGTGCCGGTACTGCGCCATAATGTGGCTGCACATAGTTCACGGGAGAATGTGTAGACTGAGGAGGATACGAGTAACTTTGCGGGTAGTTTTGAGAGTAGTTCTGCGAATATCTGGCATCGGGATACGGTTGTGGTGGTCCCTGATATGCCTGACCGGCGAACCCAGGGTAGGGGTATTGCTGGTTCGGATTCGGGGACGACATAGCTACTTCAGAAAACGTAAATGCTTAATCGGACATCCGAATGGCCAAACAGTCGCAGTTGCGCAAGAGCGACGTAAGAGATATATCACGGAATTTTGCTAGCAGGATTCCGCCCTAAGTAACTGCGCCACATACGACGTGAAACGACGGGGCTGGATTAGGTGACGCGAATGGCGAAGGGCTTAAGTTCGGAAAAGGAAAGACGCTGCGAGGTGGCTATTAAACGAATCAAACGAGAACGGAGGTCTTCATTGCAATGCTTCGCTGTGAACAGCCAGCTGAGTGGTCGGAAAGCAACATCTGCCTAAAAATCGGGGTTGGAGACGGCTGGTAGTTTGGGGGCCTAAATTGCTGCTGACGTCGTTGAAACCCCTGGAGTTCCTCAACATCAAATATTCCACATCGGGAGTAGAAGAAGATCATAGTCAAGGACATAGTGTATCGAAGGTGTTGATGTATCGTGGTGGGGTGCAACAGAGCTTGTGATGTAGGCATGTACTTGTAGGCTATGGGATCAGACTAAGACGAGCTATCTATCTAAGAGAGCTTGTCAGGTGACACTGAGGAAAACATTTCAAAAGCAAAACGAGCGAGCGGAAGTCCATAATGAGGAGAAGTTTCAAAGCGATCACCGTTCAGTGATAAATATGAGTTTGGCTGTGCAGACGCCAAGAACCGCTGCGCTCACGTGACTTCGAGAACACACGGACTATGCCAATTCTTCTTCCTTTTGGTATCCATGGGTTGCCGTCCAGGACTGATTTGAAGTAAAAAAAAAACCCTTCAATACCTTGCGTCTGAGAACGATTGTATGAATGCAGCCGCGCAGAGGAACCAATGAGATGAGCGTTATATCCGAATTCTCCACACGGTCCCCGCTCTGAATGTTTCCGTCGTGGTTCGGCCCGATGGTAGACAGTCATTCAGACAAGCCAAAAGTTCGCAGGATTGCACCTCACGCCCCCAGCACAGCCGCATTGACTGGCACGCAGCCCAATATGCCACAAAAAAGGACGTGGTCGCAGTCAAATGATGGTAATGGCGTAGGAGCGTCAATGTCGCCCACGACAACCCGGCCGAATGCTGAAGCTAGCGCCGATGTACCGGCATTTCCTCCGACAATTTCGCGAAAAGTCAAGGCGTGCGCGGCGTGTCGAAAGCAGAAGGTCTGTTGATCGCAGAGAAGCCCGATTTCATGGCCCATGGCTAATCAGAATGCAGATAAAATGTATTATGGAAGATGGACCGCCGTGTAAACGGTGCACCGAAAGAAACTTATCCTGCGTACTGAATAAGAGCCTGCAGACTCTGATCGATGAGAGATCACAATGGAACAGCGGAATAATACTCGACTTAACTAACCATCATGACGCATTGAACTCTGTCCTCAGTCGGCTAGATCTTCCAAGTCTCCCCCCTCTGCAAACAACTAGCGCTAGACAGGTTGATGTCTCTCCGCATGATCATGATGAGATCTTAAACCGAGAAGAGGCAGGACCGTCGTGCGACAACTCGCCTCGCATTTCACCAAGAGACGATGCCGTACCTCATGTACCGATTGAATCACTGTATCAGATCACGAGACTGAGAGCTCTGCGCTCAGACGACGCATCAGATGAGATCAGAACATCTGTGGCGACCACCCTTGGTCATCCTATTCGCGATTTTATATCGAATGGTCTTATCAGTGTTGAGGATGCCGAGCGCTTGGTCAATCTGTATTTGAATCGAATCGATCATTTTATGTATAAAATTGGTGGCAGCCGATATCGAGATCTTGAAAGCCTGAGGAGAGGCTCCCCGATTTTAACGGCATGTATATGCACAGTCGCTGCACTCCACGATCCTCTGAGCAACCACCTATACGGTGTCTGTAAGCGCGAATTTCAACGCCTCATGGCTGCGTCTATGTTCGACCGACGAATTGACCGAGACCACATGCGTGCCATGTGCATTGGCGCATATTGGCTGCACGATATTTCCTGGACGCTTTCAGGGTATGCCATACGAAGAGCCACAGAAGTCAATTTAAGCGGCAACTACCATCGCGTTTTATCAATGGGCAGTGAGGAAGCAATGGACAGCATGCGTATATGGTACGTACTGTACATTTGCGATCATCATCTATCCATCATCTACGGGCGGCCGTCTATTGTGCGAGAGGACATATCAATATCCGGATGGGAGAGGCTAATGAAGACTTCTCTCTTTACGGAATCTGACAAACGTATGGTGAGCCAAATGGCACTCTTGATCATCATGAGCAACGTTCGCGAGCTCTTTGGGCCTGATACTGGCGAGCCTGTACCGCGAGCATTCGCGCCGCAATTAGTGAACTATAGTCGACAGATAGACCAGTGGATGGGTTTCTGGACGACTGAGCTACTTAGTAAGTTGACCCGCTCTGCCTTCTAAAAATCATCTAACCTTTCGCAGAACTACATCAATATATTGGAGAATTTCCGACCAAAGGAGTCATCCTACACCATCATCTGGCGAAGCTTCATCTACATTCTCACGTCTTCCGCGGACTAAAAGGCGCTTCTGTCCCTAGCTATTTTCAAGATAGCGCCGCCGCAGCCGTCTCAGCTGCAACGAGTACTATAGAAATGCTCTTGACTGATCATGACATCCGCGAAGGCCTCGTTGGAATTCCACATTATCTCCACTCCATGATTGCATTCGCGTGCGTCTTTTTACTCAAAATTGCTGCGCAGCACAGCGGCCAATACATCGACGGTGCCGTAGTATTCGACTTGACGACCAAAGCAGTACAACAATTCCGTTCTACGGCTGTTGGTAAGTGGCATCTTGTTCATTTAATGGCGGACGGTCTGGAGAAAATGACTGCTTCCAAGATGAGCGGCTCATCTGCAAGCGTCGGGGCCCCGATGTCCAACGGGTCGACCCAGCCTGGTGTCAACTATTTTCAAGATTCAGAACCAGGGTTGCATCCGATTGCGAATGGGTTCTTTGATAGCAACTCTATAGGTGGTCCATTTGGAGAGGAGTTTAACCTAGGGACCTCGCTCCTACATTTTAATCCCGGAGAGGTGGATTACAGCTTTCCTGGATTCGGTCTTTAGACGTATTTGGTCAATGAAAACCTCGAAATAGCGGTCACTATTGGATTAGATGTGGCTGTGCGCACATTCCACGCTACAAGGTCATCCTCCCCGGGAAGATAATGGAAGCTCCTTTGACCACTCGTAATCAGGACATCCCCTGGCTGGAAGACCTCGGCCCTATTATCGCCACGGCATTCACTGAGTACTCCTTGCTAGTCGAAGAATTCTCGCATAATACGCGATCGTAATCTTGGGATAATTGTGCCTTGCTTTGCCAGCAAGGAAGGGTTGTACAAATTCAACGGAAGTACTCCGATACGGTGTAAATCCGATTTTCATCTGACCAAGGAAGTAAGGATGATACGATAGCTCTAAGGTATCCCAGGTGCTAGAGAAGGAATAATGGATATACAGATCAGAAGATAGGTTACAATACGTAAGACGGATCAATCATCAAAGTATCATCTTTCCCTCCATTTTCCATAGCTCTCCCGTGACCCTATATGGAGCAGACTCCGAGACGAATACCTCCTTCTTGGAAAGTTTAGTCAGCAAGGACCTCGAGTGGCCCGATGTTGTGAAGAGAACTTTCATCTTCTCTTCTCGCAATGCCTCGACAATCTGGATCACGTAATCTGCTGTAGATCTATCATCTACCCACTCAAGGCCGTTGATCACACAGAGAACTCTTCCAGGAAGTAGTATTTGCAGGTCTCGGAACAGCGCCAAAGCGCTGTCGAACGAAGCAGAGCTTCCATCGAGCTTCTGAAATCGTTCCACGCTAAAGCTTTTCTCGCTCTCAAAAATTCGCGGAATGAGCTCGGCCATTTGTCGGATGAGCGCGTAAAGCAATTCTATCAGTCCTTGAAGCTCTGGCGTATTACCTGTCCGAATCCTTTGGCGTCTTCTCAATTCACAGTAGTACGACACCATCGGCACTTTGGACCGTGCGGCAAAGTCAATGAACTTAGTTGACAACGCCACTATGGGGTTCTCAGACTCGTCTCTTCCAAAGAAAGGTCCTTCTATATCGAGAAAATGAGCTTCAGGGGATGCAGTCCATTCTGCGAGGCGACTGAGCGCTTGTGGGTCGATTATGCTTGATGGAGAGCGCAGGAGTTCAAGTCGAATTCGATCACGATGGAAGAAATCTTCGAGGCCCGCAGAGTGGAGCAAGACATCATCGCGTTTCATCGTCTCTTTGTATGGTTCGACAAAGCCCCGAATAGTTGGATCTGAAGCGTACGGGAGCAGTCTTGGTGGTGCTATCTTTGTAAGCTTTTTACCATATAGGAATTCTTCGGGAATTTGCTTACATTGACGATTGAAAAGTTGCGCTTCATCTGTCAGAAACGATTGGAGATATGCATGCAAGCTCGCGAACCGATTTTTATCCTCGCGCCATTCTGCTCGATCCCTCTCCATCTGGCTGTTGAGGCGATCCTGTCCGTACATCAATTCAGCTTGTTGCCTCAGCACGCCTTCTAAGCCGAGCCGCAAATCCTTATCCGTCCTTTCTAATGTCAATCTCGTGGCTCTCTGCTCGGCGGCTGCATTTTGATCAGCCCTTCTCTTGATATTCGCCGACATTCGATTTATGTTCTCAATTTCGTCCTGGAAGTGCTCGTAAAACTTTTCGTTGAACGAATCTACCAGCCGTTTCCGTCGTTTCTTCAGATACCAATCCATGGTGTCATTCAGGAACAAAAATATGTGAGCATACAGCTCCACTACAGATTCCATCATGGTCTCCGTCCGGAAGAGCATTAATTCCGTCTCACAGTCCTCGATGTGCTCACTTATCACACAGAGTGCTCTCGCCAGATCTTCCACAATTTTCTCATGTTTTACGCTGGCCTTGATGATCGTAGTTGCAGTACCGGTAAAAAGCGATACATATTGATTCCCGTTTGGTATCACTTTCATCATGTTACTGTGCGCGTCGAGTGTCCCGCAGAAACGGTGGAAGTAGGACACTGCCTTTCCTGCTTTTCCCTTTTCGCGATTGTCTTGCCATGATTCGCTGGCTTTTTTCACCATGCTTATAATTCCATACCCACTTGGTTCGGTTCTGAGGTCTATTCGCTCATCTTGGGGTATGAATTGCTGGAACTTCTGCCATTGTTCGTGCAACTTTGCTGCTTCCACAGAAAGCTTAGTCGTTACCGGATCACTGTTACCGTCAGATGGTCCCGGATCTGAGCATTGCCGGAGGAGACTATGTTTATTTCACTTACTCTCCATCAACCGTACTCTCCCAGGGCTCGAAAAATTTGCGCCAAGGTTCAGTGATCTCTTCCAAAGATGTCTCATTCTCCGATAAAACTCTCGCTAAGACATGAGCATCGTTGCCAGAAGGTAAGCGGTCCTCTGCATTGAAACTATAGACTCTAACAACTTGTCTAGTTTCTCGCTCTTCATCCATCCTGTTGTAAGTTTTGGAAGGCCTCGCCAATCCTGTAAGAACTGAGAGACCTGGGTAAATGGTGCAGTGGGGTGGTCTTGTAGACAGACAAGATCCGATATCTTGATTCTGACTCTACGGTGTCTGCAGTATAAAGGTCCAAATACGACTCGAAATATTAAGGCCTTTTATGAGGGATTATTCACGACCCCGATATCTACCTATTCGTGGCTGTGTCTCATCAGAGAAGGCCAGCATTCAAAATGGCCCCCAACCATCATGCACGACGGGGCGCGTCTACCTAATTGCGTTACCTCGTCTGTTACAAGGAAGGGTCACTAAGCCATACGGACCGCGTCATTGGTCTACAATCTCAGCCTCGCCGGCCTAGAACCCCACATACGTGACATTGAACCTGAGAGTTCTCAGCCTCGCCGGGACTCGGGCACAAAAGCGATGAGGTCTTAAAATATAGACCAAGCCTTCTACCCTCTAGACATCTCTACAAGATAATTTCAAGTTAAGATTTCTCATTAACATCGGTATTCATCACATTATGGAGCGCGGGATGGATGCAGCTCCTGTTGTTACGGAGACCCAGGTCACTATCTCGTCCGAGGCTGAAAGCAAGCAACCGCCTAATCCGCCCAAGGCCGAAGGCAATCAAGACGAGTGCACAGCTAAGGAGAAACAAGAGAATGAAGTAAAGCCGGCCGAAAATCGCATCCGCTATCGGGTTCAATACCTTAGCAAGGAAAATGAAGTTCTTCGTCAGCGAACAACACCAGGGCTCGATTATGACGAGGACATTGACCAGCCACAAGCAGGGCAAAATACCGTCATTGAAATAGTCACGACCTTCAAATCGACCAGAACATCGAAGAGCAAGTCTAATGATGATGGTGTGCTGTTCACTGCGACCGCACCTCAACGGACAATGCGCATTCTATCCGAAGCAGTTGCGTCGGCTATACGCACCGTTGTAACTTTTTATCCTAGCCAGGATTTGACACCCGATATTATCGAGATCGATGCTCCTTACGCTGTCCTGGCCCATCATTATGATGAACTCGTTGAGTTCAGAGAAAGGGCACACCCAACCTCTGCCGAGGAGCGATGCTCTCGGCAGCTCAAGAATGCGTACGAAGACCTTGGCGTCGTGATAGACTTTCTAGATCAGCACATAATGCCGGATGTGCGAGAAGAGCAGGAGCGAAACGCAAGAGGTTTTGCGACATATGAGTGGTATTGGGTTGGTCTGAAGCCCGGTCAAACTATTATTCGATCGCCTGCTGTATCAGGGCAATGGCAAGCTGCAGTCGTGCACTCGATAACTGGTGGATCTTTCGTATCTCCTAACACGTCGTGGTACCTTCACTTCTGGCGAAGAGACTACCGTTTCAAGTCTGTTGGAAGACTCCTTCGTGAGGGCACCAATGATAAGTGGGAGGGAGAGAAAACGCAGCACAGCCTTGGTGTTAAGCCGGTAAATCTCAAATTGAGGCCTCGAGAACAAGCCATAGAGGAGATCATCGAAAGAGGGAAGATGTATTGGAATCTTCTAAAGAAACAATGCAGATGGTTTAGTGGGAGGACGGATGAGTTCCCTTATGATGAGGTATTTCCCCACTTCATGGCATCTGATTCTGTGCTAACAATGCTCATAATAGATTGATGGGCTTGTAATGGTCGATATTAATGATTATTATAACTCATTCCCGGGGAAAAGAGAGGTATTGATGGACCTCTTGAAGGACCGGCGAACCTGGGTCTCCGACTGTCAATGTTCCATCTGTAGTCGCAGAAGATCTGCAAGCAAAGTCGAAGATGAAGGGCTATACAGAGAGCTGTTCCCTGCAACAAGTCGAAATCTGAGTGATGAACAATTCTTCCTTCTCCCTCAGTCAATTGGCGCATATGTGTTCAAGACTAGAACATGGAGTAAGGGATTACAATGCTGTAAATATGAGAAAAGGATGCTGACCAAATTTAGAGCAGGTCCCGGTGGATGGCTTGACTGAGCCTAAATTTGACGAGGATATGATTGGAAATCTCGTCATGGACAATAAAAAGCTGGCTACAATCAAGGCGCTGGCAAAGAATTACGCTCGCATCGACCAGCATGGGAACACAATAGATAAAGAACCGTGGTCGGCGGACTTTGTCAAAGGAAAAGGGGCTGGTTTGAGTTTTCTACTACATGGAAGTCCAGGAACTGGGAAGACTTGCACCGCCGGTACGTATGAAAGTCTCCTTTCTTTATTAGCTACTTATTCATACCCTACAGAGTGCATCGCTGCGTATACTAGTCGACCACTCATGGCGTTGACAACGCGAGATATCGGTACCGCTCCAGAGGTTGTCGAAGAGAACTTGATCCAACACTTTCGGAGGGCTAGGAGCTGGGGGGCAGTCCTACTCATCGATGAAGCAGATGTGTTCCTAGAACGTCGAACCACTGCTGACCTAACACGTAACAGTTTGGTTGCCGGTGAGTCTATTGACTTCCGATGCCCCCGTAGTAGAACATACCATGTTAATGAAGACTTCAGGGTTTCTCAGAGCTTTAGAGTGGTATGAAGGGATCCTCTTTCTTACCACCAACCGTGTAGGAATCTTCGATGATGCTTTCATCTCCAGGATTCACATTCAGCTTTTCTACCCAGACTTCGATGACGATAGCCGCCGCAAGGTGTGGCAGACTTTCATTGACAAGTTGGCTAAGGAAAGAGGGGATTACATCAGATTGAATATTGATGCAAAAGAGTACCTTGATGGAAAAGAGCTGAAAGCTGTAAAGTGGAATGGAAGAGAGATTAGGAATGGTATGTCCACCAAGTAAATATCATAGCTGTGGCTGACATAACATATCTAGCATTTCAAACGGCGGTTGCATTGGCTGAGTATGAGGGGAAGAAGGATAGCGAAGGCAAGATTATATTGACGGACGATCACCTTAGGTCGGTAGTGGAGATGTCACGAGACTTCAAGAACTATCTTCACAACGTACACCAAGGGGATGAAGGACGCCGCGCGGAACGCCGTGGGGAAAGAGTTGATACTCAAGAAGTTGTTTAATGCACGTACCTCCAGGCACAAGCAGAAAGTGCATGCTGCGTATCGATGAGATGACTCGTCTACGTAATACTTAGTACGACCATTGGGTAGCGTTAGCTAGTAATAATGGACTCAGAAGCCTGGGGCAACATTTTAGAGGCAAAATTTCAAAGCTCAGCCAAAGCCTCAATGCCCTCATATTTAACCTTAGCATACTGCGTCAATCAGACTAAGCCATACTATCTACCACCGCTCGTCACTGCCCATGCGTCAGAGCCACTCTTTTGTGAGGGTTAGAAGTAGTCTAAGCTTACTATAAAATACGCATCGTCTAAGAATGACTGTGAACGAGGGTCCATAAGACCAGCCACAGTCGGTCGCGTGTTAGGGTAATCGTTCACCAATTGATTCAACACCGAATTTGCCAGTTCCCAATGAACTTCTCGTAGTGTCGCGTACAACTCCAATGAAAATTCCATCTTGCGGATAACGAAATCATCTGACAAAAAGTTTATCGTTGCTTCAATCTTGTCCCTGGGCCAGAATGGAATTTGCCATTGACTAGCTAAATGGCCGGAGCATTTTTCTCTATATTCCCACGCTAGTGCCATTTTGTGTCTTCCTTGCCCTTTCAATATTTCAAGTCTTGCATCACAAGCGCGGACAGCTCGTATATATATGCTTTCGTGGCGATCGTTGCCGTTGTTTCTCGCTATGTTTGAGTTTTGGAGGAGAATGTTGCGAAGGCATACGGTAAGTGCGCGGTCGCAACGGACACAAGCGAGGACCCGTTCGATATAAGGATCGTTATGCACGAAGCATTGGTCCCAAAGTCGACTGTTGTCTGGTCTGTGGTACAAGAGCCGGGCAGTGAAGTGTTCTACTGTCGTAGGATCCGTCGTGTCTTCCGCACCAAATGAAACGATTGAACCAGGCATGATGAATAACGATGTGATCAGAGGATTGGTGATGCCATGGAAAGACGCTGTTTTAGATTAAATATGTAAGGCCTAGCCTATCTGGTCGGTCGTTGCTTGTTACGGACTTGAGGAGTGGCAGGCACCACTCAATTGTATCGTTTCTGATTGTTTACGTACGGAAAGAAAAGACCGGGCTTCTCTAATCCTTCCATTGCCGTCGCTATTCTGTCTGATTTCCGCAAACAAGCTTTGTATCTTAGTATCTATGGTGGATGCATAATACTTCCGAGCATGCTCTTTTGGAGGACACTGCTTTTATGCCTATCTCTAGCCTGTACAGATGCATTTCATATAATCACACGATACAGACTTCTCAAGCTCACTAGATTGTCGTGTGTGATAGAATCTGCTTGAGTTAGATTTGATCTGCCTCAAGATATATGACAAGCTCATTATAGGCGGATTGAGTAGTGCTTGAGTCCTCGAGGTGGTGTGCGAGCTTATTTTGATAGGTCAAATTAGACAACGCCACCGCCATCATGAAAAAGATAGACTCGATCAATGAAAAGTAGATTCCAAGTGATGCGAGCGCTACAAGATTGATTCAGGAGAAAGTTCAAAGAACTCTTGGATCTTGATTGCTGATCAGGTACCACTATCAAATCCTTTAGTGTTTTAGGAGGAAAGACTTGTTCAGTTGTAGTCAGAGAGGTTTGAAGAAGCTCCTCGGAGGCTGAGCTAGAGCCATCGCGCCTTGGCACACAAATACTATGTTACCCATGTTGGATTGCTTCTTTCCTTGAACATAACCCAACTTTCCATCATATTGGAAGTTAATTCGACAACCTTCTTTTTCAAAATGCTTGTGTCCTCAGGTTGCGGCTCCGGTACGCTGATCCTGCCGTCGCAAGGTAGCATTCCAACTGTCCGACATGTATCCTGTACATGAGAGACGCGTCTCCATGCCGCACTGGCCGCCTAGAGAAATCTCCATCGATTTTAGCTCTCGACTATCAATTAATGCTGTTTAAATTCACCTCAAAGATTTTTCGCCCTGCCAACATAGTACAAAGACGGATATTAAGCCGGAAAATTCCTAGCGGGAGGAATACCCGATTTAGGCACGGGGATATTACCGGATCTGAACAGCTGTCTATCTGCCGCTCATGTATTTGCTATCGCAGGTATCTACCGTGACATCGGCCAGGTTAGTATTCCGCCGAGTGATAGCTAATGTCAGTTTCTGTGTGTTATCCAGCAAAAGTCTTCTGTTGAATTCATCAAGGGCGTAGTGGTGGACCGCACTCGCATAGTCTTCCCCAGGAAACTACATTTACGGCGCCCCAATGGACCAGGGCTGCAACCCACAGAGCAATCTGGATACTCACCTCCTCAATATGGGAGAGTGATCTGCGCTGGGGTTGCCCACGCGCATGGACCGCCGGAGAAGGCTCCTTTACCGGCACACAGGCCCCGCACTCCCAGGATCTACAACCCATGCGTGATAACACTCACGTACCACTTATCTTGTTTAAAACGCATGCATAAGATGGCCTGAGACCCTGCAGAGTCAGCGAGAACGGCTGAGATTCTTGCTTCTCTTTTTCGCCCGCCTCAATCTTTCTCCCAGAGTTCACGCGGATACCATGACGACGGAAGCAAAGGATATAGAAATCCCTGCAGAAGTTCGGAAGTTATCGACAGAGCGAGAGAATGCAGAGGAAGTTGCAGAAGCCATCGTGGTTGAGCACACGCTCTCATTCTGGGAAGCTGTGAAACTCTATCCCAAGGCGGTAGGATGGTCGATGTACTTTAGTCTGGGAGTGATCATGCTGTGTATGCCTGAACTGTAGCTAATTACCTGACTTTGGCGCGTGACTAACTTTTTGGCTAGCATTCGATCCGCAGCTCCTCGGAAATCTTTACGCCATGCCAGCTTTCCAGAAGGATTTCGGTTATCGCTTTGAAGATGGATATATCATCTCAGCAGCATGGCAGACTGGTCTGAGCATGGGCAACCCCATCGGACAAGTTGTCGGAGCGTTGGCAGCAGGTTATCCTATGGAGTGGTATGGCCGAAAGAGAACATTTAATACCTGCGTAATTTTGACCGCTGGACTCGTGTTCATCCAGTTCTTTGCGCGTTCCCTAAGAGTCCTTCTTGCGGGTGAACTTTTAGGGGGACTTGTTCTCGGAGCGTTCGTTGTTATCGCGCCTGCTTATGCGTCCGAGGTCACTCCCTTGGCCATGCGAAGCGTGTCGACATCCTACGTCAATCTTTGTTTCGTAACCGGTCAGCTTCTTGGAAATGGTGTAACCGCCGCCACAAAGAATCTGGACAGTCACTGGGCGTATTCAATTCCCTTTGCTCTCCAATGGTTTTGGGTCCTGATTATAATTCCTGGAATGGCTTTCGCACCTGAGTCTCCATGGTGGCTTGCTCGTCAAGGTCGTCTTGAAGAAGCCGAACGGTCCCTTCGCCGCCTTTCGAGCAAGCATGTCAATGTCAAGGCAGTCCTTGCCCAAATTATCGAAACTGATAAACTCGAAACGCTGATGGAGGCTGGAAGCACCTACCACGATGTCTTTCGCAAAGTCAATTGGCGTCGCACAGAGGTTGCTATCGGCGTGTACGCTACACAGGTGCTTTGCGGCATCTATTTGATCAATTACGGGACATACTTCTTCAGTCTAGCGGGTTTGAACACGGAGCAGGCATACAACATGGGAATTGGTTTCTTAGCCGTGGGGTGGGTGAGCACTGTGTTCAGTTGGTATTTGATGCAAAGGTTTGGACGGCGCGTCTTGTACAACTCAGGCTTGACGATTTTGATGATCATTATGTTCCTGGTAGGCATCCTAGATGTTGTACCAACTAAGGGTGCAATCTGGACCCAGTCAGCACTATTGCTGGTTTGGAACTTCACGTTTGACTGGAGGTGAGTCGCCAATATCCCGAATCTTCAACTTGCTAACCTATTGTTATCAGCGTCGGACCCGTCGCCTACGCCATCTTCTGCGAAGTCAGTGCTACTCGAGTTCGCTCCAAGACTATCGCCGTTGCTACCGCTATCCAAGCCATCGTGGGCATTATCATGACTGTTGCTATCCCGTATCTGATCAACCCTGATGAGGCGAATTTGAGAGGCAAGCTAGGCTTCTTCTTTGGAGGACTAAGTCTGCCATGTCTTGCCTGGTGCTGGTTTAGAGTCCCCGAGATGAAGGGACGGACCTACGAAGAATTGGATATCATGTTTGAGAGAGGTGTACCCACAAGGGAGTTTAAAAAATATGTGATCTAAGAAACCTGGAAATTGGTGAATACGATCATCTTTGGATGGGACTAAGAGAAGATGTTACGGAAAGTTTCTATACCACAAGTGAATCTCCAAGGGGATGTAACTTTCGAATGATCCAAATTCACCATGATTCAAATACATTTCTCAGTATGTATTCTACAGTCGATCCATTCTGAGTATATAATTCATCGGTAAGCTCCTTAGTCTCAATGCATGACATTGAAAGCAGCTCCAAGCGGTCCAAGTCTTCAACTACTCCCCACGCGTCGCGGACACGTTAGCTCGTAGCTCAAATGTACGTCCGCACGGCAAGTCGGCATAGCAACCATCAAAGCTCCCAACAGAGACAATGCAAACGACCGAGGGAGACGGTGAAGGTGAAAAGAACCCACGCACAGACCAGAATCACCAGCAGTATATCTCGCTGCTCAACAGACTCTGCAAGACACCACACCCCATATTCGCACCACTGTCGCATCGTCTTTCTATTAGTTTCAATACTAACAAGCTGATAGAATGGCCCATCTCATCACCTCCCTTCCAACAGAACTCATCTCGTCAATCGCCTCCGAACTTTCTGATGCCGACTTGCGCTCCTTGCACGTCACTTGTACTGTTCTCTACAAAAGGTCTAAGTACGTCTTTGGCAATCGTTTCTTCACCAATGTCAACGTCCTCCTACATCCTTTAAGTTTCGAGAAGATTTCATACATCGCTAAAGATAAAGATTACGCTCAACGGGTGGAGAAGGTGGCTTTCTCAACACATGTGCTGCGCTGTCACCAAGCCGCGGGAACATCTGAGAGCGATATCCTTGCCAATTTGGGCCCAGGCTTATGCGTCAGTCGACTTGAGGAGGAATACACACTGGAGCGCCAACGTTTGTGTCTCGCCGAAGAGCAGTTCATTGAACACCATGCAGCGAAAGAGCTAGCAGACGTCGTCATAAAGTTAAAAGCGCTAAAGCAGATTACTGTCTCTGACTTTGCGCATAGCTGGGACCAAGATTATATTGGTCGAGTCAAGTATACTGTGCCGTGGGGTTGCCGCGAGCTATCCCATCGCACTAGCTGGAACCCTGTCGAGAATCCTCAATGTCTCCGTTCCAGAGCCTGGAAACTTCGAGGCGAAGTTCTTGAAACGATTCTGCTTGGTATGATTAATACGAACCTTGCTTCTCGGTCTGTGTCGTTGTGTCTTGCTCTCCACATCGATCATCGCCGCGCAAAACAGCTCGATAAGCTGAAGGCATTTGACTTGCAGGCCTGGTCGAATTCCATCGCTCCAAGTTTTGCTGAATTCACATCCGCCATCGATGTCGACATACCGTTCAACCGTATGCTATTACAATCTATCTCACCAGTCGGCCTCTCGCTTAATTACCTCCGTAAATCAAATATGATAGGACCATTCAACCTGTATCTGGGAGACTATCCGAGACTGGAAAGGCTCCACCTCTCCCATGTATCCACAGCAGCTAGCCAGATCACCGCCTTCCTCGAAAAACGGTCTTCCACGCTACACTCTCTCCAACTGGCCAATGTCTACCTATGGTGGACTAGTCTCGCGCAAAACCATCATCTCCCTGCGGGCTTTCCATGGGTATCCGTTTGGAAAGCCATCTCGAATATGAACGTTCTGGCGGAGTTACATCTCAGCAATCTTGGCGCTGCACCAGGATTGCTGGAGCCAGTGCCAGCTCATGCAGCTCTAGAGCTGTCATGCAGCAGCAAAGGAGAGGTTGAGGCGGCAATGAAACCATTGCTTGACGGATACGGCGACGGAAATATCGCACAGCTGGCACCAAACATTCTTGACCATCTGTGGGTGGATCTGCGGTCAGCGATTGATGCAGTCCAACTGCATCAAATCTGGATGGAAATCAACGCCGGCCAGAACTAGGGGGGGATGGAACGGGGCACATGTAATTAATAATGGCACTACACTACGTAGTAATTAACTCTTCGGTACTGATTGCCTGGATCTTCTCATATCCGAATATAAACCAGCGAATAAATGATACAGTATAGTCGAGGTGAAAAGGAGCCTGTCTCCTTCACGGCCAGCAATTTCTAGGTTCACCTTGAGCTGCTCTTTACCATCTTGTCAGCGGTATTCTGGATGCCGCAATCGTCTAGAATTTTCTGCTCTAATCGATCGCCAAGGGTCCTCTAGATGTCCTTTCTTGGAACAGACGTGATGCTGGCATAGAGATTATGTATCTGCGTTTACTAAGCACGCACGTGACCCAGTGGTCGAGTTGGTCCAAGCTTCCAATTTTCATCAGCTCCCAGCGCCTCACCGGCTCTAATAGCATCTTACACAACCAACATACAATATGTCTATTCGGTGGCGGGCTGTTGCGCGAGACCTCAATTCACAGGGGCTACTTTCATCGATACGAACGCCTGTGCAAGGAGTGGGGAGCACTACATCCCTCCTGCCACGTACCGTGAATGCGCGGCCAGTGTTCAAGCGCGTCCCAAACCTCCAGTCACGTGTCTCGACACCTACAAACCTATCGTCTTCACGCCAATTTTCTTCGACATACAAGAGATATCTGAAGAAAGATGCAAAATCTTCACATTCCATTTTACACCAACAACTCCAATCAGCCTTTCCCACGAAAACAGTCGTAGCCCTCCTCGTCCTGGGCACAGCAGCATACTTCTTCATCGACATCCGCTACAAAGACTGGGCCGACGACGCCCAGGAAGCCTTCAGAGGAGACCCCGCCGCCTCACCACTCCATTTTTACAAAGACCGCGAGGATGTCAATCACTGGACTCAGTTCCATATTCCGGATCCAAGTGCACCGTTGAAGGATCCCGAGGTTTTGAGAATGATCAGTGAGCGGTTTGCAGAGGTTGCGTTTGGGTGGGAGATTGACGAGGATGCAAGCAAGTCGGAGAATATACCGATTACGCATGGGTGTCGGTTTAGGAGTAATGAGCCTTGTGTGAGTAGATCTTCATTATTGATCACCTCGTTCAGCCCTTCCGCATTGCTCTTGGCTATTTCTCCTCGTCTTGTGTCTCTATCAAATCTCACCACGTCACAACAACGCCCTGAAATGTGTCTGCATCACCACCTCTCAATGCTCGTCCTTTAGAAAAAGGGTTGCTCTAACATTCCCCAGGAAGACTACTTCGCCCTCGGCACTGCTCCCGGGCCGGGCTCAAAACCCTGGAACTTCTGGTCCATCTACGACGGCCACGCCGGCCGCCACACAGCCAACTACCTCCAATGGATGCTACACCCCGCTCTCTCCAGCGCCCTCTCGAACCTCTCCCCAGCCTCCCCATCGCCCCTGATTCACTCCACCATAAAGAATGTCTTCCTGCGCGTCGACGCCGACATCATGTCGCGCGCAAAGCATGCCGCAAATTGGTACCCAGCTGCCAACGCAGCCGCGATATCTGCGCTTGCGCCTGCTGTGTCGGGGAGCTGTGCGCTAGTTGCGGCGTTTGACCCAGAAAGTAAGAAGCTTAGAGTAGCCTGTACAGGCGACTCACGCGCCGTCCTCGGCCGCTGGGATCCCCTCTCAAAAGCATACATCGCCCAGGACCTCAGCGTTGACCAAACCGGCTTCAATGAGGCAGAAGTCACGCGCATATCCGCCGAGCACCCTGATGAAGAAGGCATGATTGACCCCAGCTCCGGCCGACTATTCGGCATAGCAGTAACCCGTGCCTTCGGCGACCACCGCTGGAAATGGGACAGCGACTTCATAAAGCAAGTCTCCGCCAAGTTCTGCTTTGGCGCGAGCGCGCCGCGCCCGGGAACAAAGACGCCGCCGTACATGACGGCCGAGCCCGAAATCACCGAAACAGACGTCGTCAGCATCGACCCCAAGGACCCCTCGGCCAGGAGGCTAGACGGCAAAAGCGACTTCATGATACTCGCCTCGGACGGCCTCTGGGACCACATTTCGTCGGCCCACGCCGTCGAATGCGTCCACCGCTGGCTCGAAGCGCGCGACCGCGGCGCCGGAAAAGTCTCGTCGGACCCTCAACGCCCACAGCCCTCGTTCAGCAACACGGCCTTCGGCCTCGACGCGGGCATCGACTACGACGCCGAGGCCGGCAAGGAAGTCACGTGGAAAGCGGCGCCCGAGTACTTTGCCATCGAGGACGACAACGCGGCCGTGTGTCTTGCGCGCAACGCCATGGGCGGCTCGAGGAGAGGCCTCTTCCTGGGCTTGCTGAGTCTCCCGGGGCCCATGTCTCGGTATGCCGTCGACGACACGACCGTCATGGTTGTCTTCTTCGACAGCGTCGCTAGCAAAGAGGGCGCCGGCGGAGAGCCCAAGAAGAAGAGTTGGTGGCGCCCTTGGTGAAGCATGTTAGGGCGACATGTTTTTGCATGTTTTTGCATTTTTACGCATCCCAGGTGAAGCGGAAAGCTGTGTGTGTATATGTATGAATACTTGACAGGGGGCGTGTAGCAACCATGATGATGATTGAAGTGGGCATGATCATGGCATGGCATGGCATGACTGGGCCAAGGTCCTTTGGGGGCGCGGAAAATCAGCTCAGATGGGTCTTTTTTGCCCTTTTTTTCTTATCTTTTGCAAGTAGTCATCAAAGCCTGCTGCTTGAATGCGGATGGAAAGGGCATAGCGAGTTATATATACCTAACGGTATTTTTTTTCTTCCAATGCTTCCCGTTCGCCAATCCATTCTTTCATCTCCATTCTTGGTACATACTTGATACATAGGCATACAGCGAGTCCGGCCGCAAACCCACCCAAAATCCTCATATGCATACCTACCGACGGTCTTAGTTTCACACCATTACACATGCTCGAGTCTTTATCGAGATTTTTAGTTGAAAGTGGGGTATGGTATTCAAATATCTACGCGCGTTGCCTATTCCTGGGTCATCCTGCCACGGCATTCCTTAGGTAGCAATTCAATCCAGTCCCGAACGTAACCAAATATAAACCCTTCCCATGCCCACAAACTCCACGCGTCCTGTGCTAGTAAGCAGGAGCCACATGTAAATGCAAAAGGGTGTGTGTGAATTCTGAGCCGCAATCAATACGTGCAGATCCACTTCCGGCCGTTTGTAAGAATATGTCTTTTCGGCGCAGATGGGGGCGGTGTGGAGTATTTTCACAGTGTGTCGATTTCCAGTGGATTTCCATCATGATATGTCCCCATATAGACGTCTTTCAGGAGATGCAGCTACTTTCCTTGTACAGCGATGCCATCATTGCAAAAAATCCCTCCGCACGTTGACGAAGGCTCCTGGGCCACCGTCATCTGCCAACTCCGCAACAAGTGCCTCCGTCTGCTGTACCAAGCGTTCGAGTGCAGCGCTACTTGACTTGCCGAGACTCACTGTGTGCGTGTCAGCATATCTATATCATAAATTTCCGCAGCATCACTCACCTAAGATCGCACTGTTCAACTCCTCCGCTACCGGCACCCTCCCGCTCGTCTCTAGCAGTGGCGCCAAACTACTCTCCCTGACATTCTCATACGCAATAAGCGCAAATGTATCCTCTAGTGCTCTTTTCACTTCCCGTCGCGGGTCATTGGCGAATTCTACTCTAAGCTCCATTCCGTATTGAATCGTCTTATTCGTCAGCTCTTGCAGCTTGATCTCATTGTCTTCAATCTCATCCTCGTCATCCTCTTCTTCGCCCTGAGCTTGATGCTCCCAAGGTGCACCGTTATGTACGCCAAGCTGTTCATCCAATTCCATCTCGAAGTCGTACTCGTCGGTGGCGGTGGAATTGCGGTTAGGGTTGTTTAGGGTGGAATTCGTAGAGCGTTTTGAAGGGGGTGTGGGGATGGGATGGCATTGAGCATTGAGCTCATTACACTTACGTATCATTTCAATGAACTTACGGCAGCGGAGCTTGAAGTAGATGTTTTCATTTTCGCGGAGGACTGACGGATAGAAGGCTTTGGTATGCTTCAGGGCTTTGTCGATGTCGCCTTCGAGAATGGCAGCGCGGATTTCTATGCACATCAGTGTCATGATTTGTTCAGAGGGTTGAGATGAACTCACTCTGTCGATTTATTGCGTCTATATCCTCATCGGTCTCCATGTATGGTATATCCGCCTCACCATCATGGGCAAGCGCCTTTGCTTCCTCAACGACGTCGTCGGCAAACGCTCGGGCTGTTTCTACGTATCCGTCGTGGGCCAGGTATTGTCCGATCAGGCTATGAATGAATTGCGTCTCGTCCGTAGACACCTTCTCCTTGTATGGTCCTTTCGCTCTCGTAATCTCTGCCTGTATCGCTGCCTTTTCGGTTTGCACCATGTTGTCTATGTCAAAAGCAAAGGGTTCTTGGCCGAAGTTCGCACGAAGCGTCTCGTTGGCTTTCTTCATACCGACGGTCGGATAATAGGCAACGTGCGACTTGAGATCTCGGAAGGCGGTTTCTACAAAAGTTAGTCAAGTTGACAATCGCTGGCCGATGCATGTACTTAGGTATTGGCCATTCTTGGTGAAGAAGGCAGTGCCAGTCCGGAAATTTATGCCACAGCCTATTACGTCCAGCGTGCCAAACTTGGGCCCGTAAGCCTTCCCCGACGTCGTATTACTAAAACACTGGCCGTCATCACCGTGATATGCATATGAATCTGGCTCCCAGCCCGGTATCCTATTGAGGGCAACCTTTTGGGTGGAGAATCCGACGCCAATCATCCTGCTCAAATAGAGTTAGCCTGCAGTACGACAGTCAAGCAAGTGGTACCTACCCGTCCTTGCCTTTCGATATTACTGTCACCTCATAATAATATATACCGCACTGCCGCGGCATGGGATAGTCCGCTCGCACCGATGCCGCCTCGTCGTGCGACTTCTGCGCGCCAGCAAACTTGGCCTGTCTCCCAAGATCTTCTATCTCCATCTGCGCGTGTTTGTCTGCCTCATTCCACCTCGTGGGCCAGGGAGCCACGGCTTCTTCAGATGAAGTTGTCGTTCGCTCTATGATCTCGTGGGTGAGCCCTCTGTGCGATGGGACCATCTTGTGCAGGTTGGCGCTGCTGGAGCTTGTGGACAGTGACCCAGCATTTGATGAGTGAGTCGATCGATGCTCGCGCTGGGCAGCTACCCTCGCTT
This sequence comes from Periconia sp. TS-2, assembly GCA_030378425.1. Classification (NCBI taxonomy): domain Eukaryota; kingdom Fungi; phylum Ascomycota; class Dothideomycetes; order Pleosporales; family Periconiaceae; genus Periconia; species Periconia sp. TS-2. Next base: position 645,013 of record JASNQO010000013.1, on the reverse strand, counting down.
TGTGCATTGCCTCAAGCCTCTCAGCGTGCTTGGAGCCTCGGAGGTATGAAGGCACAAAGAATGGCGGTGGTGGTGCATCTTGCAGTCCGTTGTAGCCATTCAAATGGCCAGACTGGCTCGAATAGGATGGAAGAGGTCCACTGCGGCCCAGAGAGGTAGACATGCTGTTGTGGTGACCGTCGGCGTCGATGGAGCGCGAGGGGCGGGGGTGGGTGATCGAGTGCGGATTGGAGCTGCTGTTGGCAAGGTGTGAGTAGGCGCTAGGTCGGGCGACGACAGGAATAGAAGGACTGTTTCCGGAGTTGCCAGAGGCCACCTGTGCGTACGAACCACGGCGGAACATGGTCGCGGTGTAGAGAGTAATGAAGCTCTTGCGTGGGAGCTTAGAGAGGGTCGATGATTAATAGATGGCAACCGCGCCCAGCACAGTACCGTGCAATGCCCAGGGGACTTTGTTGTGCGTGAGAGCAGCTCGGGTGACGTGTGCGATTGCCAGAAGGTCGAATCTGTGTCTGCAAATGCAACCGGCCAAGCTACGAGGGCTTGGTCTGGACGTGAAAGATGGTTGAGTTGGCGGCGACGGAGAGGACAGGGGCGCTGGTCAACGGCACACAGGCTTCTCTTGTGCCGTTCTCGCAAACGCATACATTGTTTGGGCAAATCGGGCGTCAGGGTGGCAGGTGAGTGGGCGCGGAAGAACAGTAGTGGTGGGAGACGTCAACGAGGTTGGACATGGCTTGAGCTGGGTTGCCGAAGCGGGTGCGGGTCTCCCCGCATTCCACGATAACGCGCAGTCACACTTTGGAGCACGCAATCCCACAACCACTCGCATGCAGCATCTGAATGAGTGCTAAACAGCTGGCGTTCATGCTTCAACATATTCTGGTATACAGATACAGGTTCTAGATCCCATGTCGCCTCGTACCCACATGTACCGTTGCGTGACCAGCCCAATACAAGACGACCCGCATCACGCGCCACGTACAAGTACAAAGCATCCGCCCATTTCCGAAAACATCTCCAGGCGCCAGGCAATAGAAAGCAAAAACACCTATTTTGACCCCAAGACACTGTTGATCCCCTCGAACGCCGAAGATGCTTGCAAAATTCAGTAGAAACACAGCTTGTGGAGAAGGTAATCCGAGTCACAGCCCGACCAAAAGCTAGCCATGCCGCCTAGCAGGAGGCTAGCACAATGCTAGCACACACCCAGGCTGATGCAAGATTCATGCATGCTAAATGCACGCATCAAGCCATAAGAAGACGTCTTAACAGAAGAACTATCTAGGCCTAGTCAGCGTGTTGCAAGTGAAATCGTGATACACGAGTCAATAAAGCAAGAAAGAAGGGGATCATGTTCAGACCCAATCCAAATGCGCGTCTTTCGAGGGAAGATAACATACCTACAACTTTTGATCTTCGCTCATGAAGCGGCGGGAACAGGTGTCGGCGAGCTGGCGATGCCATTGAGAGCTGAGGGGGCTGGTGTGCTGGCGTCGCCGTTAAGGCCGCTCTTCTCGCTGATGGCACTGCTCTCATCCTTGACTTTGGTATCACTTGAGCCTGTGGAATCGCTCTTGACATCCTCGCCGAAGACGGCGGCGGTCTTGGGTGCCCGCCATGTAGGCACATTCCATACCACGCCGGTGAAGCTGCGCACCGAGAAGCCCTTCTTCTCCCATTTACGGCATGGCTTGCCACTTCGATCGAGGGCACGGAGGCCGGCGTTGATGGCGCCCATGCTCGCCTTCGGTCCCAGCTTCTGCGCTGCTGCGGACACGGCGAAAGGGCCCTTGCTATTCGGGTCATTGATCATGTCGCCCCTACGGTGATGTTAGCTCGAAACAGGTACGGCAATGATGCGATGCGATGCGATGCGCTGCGCTGCGCTGCACGGTACTGGGTTGAGACGGATGGTAGCTGGTCTGGGTTGAGATGTAACGTGTTGGAAAGCCGGTGTATCCAATGGTGTGCGCTAGGATTCGCATGGTGAACAGTACTTACAATCTTTGCTTCTTCTTCGGACCTGGTTTGCCTCGTGCCTTAGGGACGCCGTCGACGGCAGCAGCGCCTCTCTTCGCTCCTGGCTTGGGCCCAGGAACACCCTTCCGCTTGCCTCCCGGGCCAGCAGCTGGTGGTGCAAGCAGACCGTTGTTTGTGCCATTTACGGGTGTTGAGGCATCGACAGGAGTGTCGGCAGGGGTGGGCTCAACCACGGGGGCAGGTGTGCCTGGTGACGACGACGACGGCTTGGAGGAATCTGATGGTTTTGATGAAGGTTCATGCGGGAATTTGGCCAGGGCGTCTGGCGACAGCGCGAGGATGACGACCTTTGACTTTGTGGTGGTAGCGGCCTTGCTGGACGACATTTTGTCGGAGCAGCGGCGGCGGCGTCGAGGGCGAAGGCAAGGTGGTGCGAGGGCTCAGTGTTGGTGGTGAGGTCGCGAGGGCGTGGTGTTGAGGGATGGCAGGGCGAGCGGTGCGGCGTTGGGGCTGCCGTGGTTTTATTGTCAGCTGGGTTGCGTCCCTATTGTAGCGCTTGCCCCAGGCTGTGGCTAGGTCGAACGTGAGGGCGCGGTAGCAAGCTCAGGGCCGTTGTACCTTTTCCGCATGGGCTCTGCGCCGGTGATGCAGCACGTCGAAAAGCGATGGCTTGGGGGAAGGGGGAAGGGGAGGGACGGAGTGGCCGGGATGGTGGCCATGAGGGTCTGAGGGCCTTCGCATGATGGGCCGGCTCTGATTGCGCACGGCGGCGTGCCTCTGCGCTTTCATCGCTTAAACTTCTAGGGCAGCAGTCTGGTGTGAGGAAGTGAGGAAGTGCCAAGCCGCGCTAGCCCAATGCGAGCGCCTGCTGGGCTGCGGGCCGTGGGCGCTCCTCGATGCTGCAGGCGACGACCTGTTGTGTCCTGTGTAGAGCTCGTCGTCGTCGTTGTCGTCGTCGTCGCCGTGGACTGCTCTCTGGCGCTGCTGCGCTGTGGCCGGGCGCCGCCGCCGCCGGGCTTGCCGTCCGTGTCGCACGTCGTTGTGGCTAATCAGCCAAGCGTACATTGTTTGGTCATTCCTGCGAATCTTCACATCCCAGCTTCCTTGCGCCAGCACGACGCGCCAAATCATCGCCTCAAAGCCTTCGTCGCCGGAATGCCCCAGGCGACCATACAGCCTGCCTGCTTCTTTGTCTCCCTGCACCCTGCGCTTTATTCGCAGCCTCTGTGCCTCTCCTCTGCCCCCTCTGCCCCCAGTGCGGAGGGGCGAGTGCGCGCGGCCCTGTTCAGACGCGGCGCTGCGGCAGGTTTGGTGCCCCGGGTCGACCGTGATCTTCTCACGCATTCCCAGCACCGTCGTCCATAGTCCATGGTTCCACGCGTCCGCCCAACCTCCCCTGGCCAGCCCATAGTGTAACCCAAAACCTGGGTCTCGACAGCGTTCTGCAGAGAGCATCGACATAGCGCTGCGCTCCTCAGCCCCCGTGCTGAGCACACCGGCTCGTCCAGACTCATCCCGGGTTTCGGACATTCTAGACTGGCGTTGTTCGTTTTGATCGTCGGCCCTTTCGGGTCAGCATCACGTGATTATTATTTCCTTCTTCCGCCTCACAGCTGGAATGCCCGTCTTTGGGATTCCACCATGCCAATCGGAAAATGAATCTCTCGCGCTTGTGTTGAGACTGCATGGTTGCGTGACCGCCACTTCGATTGCCGTCAGTGTCACCGTCGCAGGTAGTCCGTGTGCTCGTCACGGCCGACTGAATCCGGATCTGCCTGATTGTCAGAAATTGCTCACCAAATTTTCGTGTGCGCGCTACCAAAACGCGTCACTCCTCAGTGGCCGACTCATAGAAGCGAAAGCGGCATGTCATCGCTTTCCACCCAGTCGCTGAAGCCTTCAGCTAGCCCAATCCGTATTTAGTAGTATCGACACAAGAGGCCACACGCGGCGTACAGATGCGGAGACTAAGACAAATGATATTTTGGGTGAAGAGAACGCATATAGGAAGGTGCAAACTGTGGGAGGAAGCCGAGAAGTATTGGGAGGGTGTGCTACACGTGAACCCGGAGGCACCTTCCTTACCCAACCACATACTCAACAAGCGGAAGGAGCACTCCAAGGACGGCAGGTCCAGATCTTCTTCACTACAGCCCATCAACAACGCACTGCCTTCACTTCTTCTGGACGTAAAGATTGAATGTTGATAATGTCTTCACAGCGCGGTAGTTTGTTCGAGAGCTCCATCAGGCGTAACCATCTACTGTAATCCATTCATCTTGAGTCATTCCAAGAACACAAGGTGTATGTGAACTCGCCGGAACGGAATCAAATGCTTACGCTTTCCCATGGTGACTTCATAAGATCAACCTAGCCCAATGCTCACAATAGTATCCTGCAAGATAGGAAAACTCACCAACATATCCCTCAGCACCACATTGACAAGAGCAAAAACAAAAAGAATGTAATAACAACCACAACCAAGACAAAACTCACACGCCGCCTCCCTCAATCCCCCACATCTCCATATCACCAAAAATACTTCCCAGACCTCCCACGACGACACAGCTCACACCACTTACCCAAAAAATCCCCACCGTTGGAACGGCGGTCCCAATCCCATCAATAACCCTCATTCACCCCCATCAACCCATCAACCCATCAACCCCAACTTCCAACTCCTTTCCAAAAATAAAAATAAACCAAAACAGATATGCACTACGCCCCGCTCTCGCCGCCGCCCGACCGCCCGCCGGAGGATTTGCATCTGCGCGCGCCCCTCGGTCCGAAGATGTGTGTGAAACTCTTCTAAGCGCCCGAGTGCCCCGCGGGGGTGTGCTTTTTTGTCGATCGGGCGAAGGTGGGGGGGAAGGAGGGAGGGGGGAGCGGAAGGAAGGAAGGAATACTTGCGTCGAGCTGTGCCGCAATAGTGCAGTGTTTTTAGTGCGGGCGGAGGAGGGAGAGTGCACGGTCGTGTGGGAGGGGCGAGAGTTGTGCTGCCGTGCTGTGCCGTGTGAGATGTTTGGGGGTTGTTGGGTTTGGGAGGAAATTTTGAAGAGAGAGCAGTAGATGGCTTGAAATTTTCTGATTGTTTTTTTTTTACTTCTTTTCTTTTCCATGTTGACGCGTTTGGACTCTGAAATGGATAGATGACTGATTTGGATTTCAAGTTCTATATACCATGTCCCCGCCTGTGATGCCATTAACCAAGCAGCCAAACTCCATCCACCATCACCGTCCCAGAAGAAGCAAAAGTGATGTCCAATCTGGTGTCGGAAGGGTGTTGTTCCAAATAGTATTTCAGTGTCGGACGAACGCCTTGTAGTATCCCCATTGCCAGCCCATCGAACGCCCATGAATAATGTCCCGGCAAACTCCCGGCAACAAAAGAAATGGTGACCAGCAACACTAATCCAGCCAGAAACTGCATAATGGGAGAAACTCGAGTGCTAGTGAGAAGCAAGGTATAACCGCCCATGAAGGAAGGCGAGGCAATATCAAACTGCAGACCTCCAGTTGTCTTCGAAGAAAATGAAAAAGAGAGCGTAGTCATCACGACATTTCGTGATTGTAAAGATGGGTATCTTTCGTCGGAAAGGTCATGTGCATCACCCTAGTCCGGGGAGTGGCAAGTCGTTGTGTTCGCAGCACAAGTGCTCACATTTCTGTCCAGTGCGCAGTCTCCATGCGCTCTAGATCATGATACTCCTTGCGCCGCTTCGCATTCTTCTTGTCACCGGGCTTTCTCCGCAGCAGCGACTTCATACGTAGGGCGAGCTTTCCCAATGGAGCAGGCTGCGTCTCTCCTTCCTCGTCGTCCTTCTTCTCGGCCTCTTCTTCGGTTGGAGCCTGGTTTTCTTTCTGGGATCCAGGTAGGATGCGCTTCGCTGGATCTGCTACCAGGTCCATGCCAATAGCAATGTCCCTTCCGTGTGATCTTTTGGAACGATGCCTTATGTGCGACTTCTTGGGGGCTGCCTGAAGAGGGGCCATCATCTCCCACACGGGCTCCATGGGACTGGTGGGGGCTGATGATACGGGCGACAGTAAGACGAGAGTTGAGCTATCCCATGTGGAGCCCATCCTAGGTGAGTATGCAGGTGTCGAGGGCTCCGAGTCTATAAAGGTGCCAAATGATTTGGCCGACATGGGCGGCGACATTGGAGACATTGGTGGTTCGCTTGCGCGTGGTGATGTGGGAAGTCGAATACCAGAGAAGCGATGAGCACGAAGACTGGAGCCAGGAGAGAGTTGTGCAGGTGTCTTTGGCATGCCGTGGTTGGAAAGCGGAGGATACAAGGAATTTCTCCTGCTCCCAGCAGAAGACGAAAGCGACGGTGAGCGAGCCGCAGAGGGATCCATCGTAGTATGTATAGGCAATCACTCCAAGGCTGAAACAATAGGCGAGTGAAACGAAAGAGAAACAGTCAAGAGTGGAGGCTTGAGTCCAGCGTCTAGCAGAGCTGACGCAAGAGAGAGGACCTGAACAAGCGCCAAAAGAGAGAGTTAAATGGTAGATGCGGGCAAAGAGCAGAGAAGATAAGAAAGAGCGCCCCCAAGGAAACAGTGGAAGTCAGCAAGGCAAAAGGCTGTGTTACCTTTGAGGGCCTGCAGGCAGCATTTGTTATATGAGCGCGCACATGCCGAGAAGGTGGTGTACCCAGACCACTGGAAACGCCAGCCGTCAGCGACACTTGACGCTTGACGCTCGAGGGCGGCGAGCGACGGCACAGCTCGAGCGAAATAGCAAGATTGACACGAAAGCCATGCTTGGATTGCGGCGAGGACAAAGTGGTACGATTTTCGACGCCAAACCGAGGGCAGTGAGGTCAATGGGTGTTGAGGGGGCGGCACTGTATTCGCGTGCTAGCCCAGCATGGCAGAGGCGCTTAACGGCCGCCCTGCCATTGGCCGCCGTACTGTACAGCTCCACCCATCATCGTCGTTACGTGTCTAGGGACGGCGGCTGGAAAAGCTGCAGACACGGGGGTCGCGGTTGTTTCTAAACACAGATCAGATGGCAGCCTGCTTCCCTGCCCGCTGTGTCCACTGGGCTGCCCGGCCAGGCGTCGAGGTTTAGAGAGCCACGGCCCCATTGGCCGAGTCGCTTGAGCCTGTCCAGCCAATCACTTCCTCGAGGCAGACTTGGAGGGTGTGTATAGACGACGGGTTCCTTCAGCTCTAGGCGATCTTCCGTCGGCGGAACAATAGGCATGACACTAGCCGTCCGTTATTTGGTAAGAATCCAGCTGCCAGCCAATAAGACTCTTGGACCGTCTGCCAGAGGCTGCGCCGTAACGTTTGGTCGCCACCGCGCCGCTGTCGAGAACGATCCGGCATAAGCTTAAAGCTGGGTTCACGAGTTCTCGAGCCAGTTCGACCTTCTCAGTGGTGACCCTATAACCACCTGAGCTTGACTTCTATCCAATACCCCAATCGTTCGCAGTAGCGTTGACGCGTAGAGCTGGTTTTCAAGTCGCGTGCTGGACTCAAGTTGCGAATTTCCGACTTTTGGGAACCGAAGCTTGTGACTCGCTCCATCAGAGGAGGCATGGTGGCAGGCGGCCGTCGCCGTGCTGTCGTGTAACGGTGCGTTAAGCGCTCAGACCTCCAACCGGTGTGTACAATGCTGGACCTGATATTGTCTGACCATCATCGGTTCGGAGAGAAGCATACGATGTCAGCCGGTAGATCCAAGAGGCCTTTCTGTGCGGACTGCTGATTGCCATGTTTTGGTTTGAACGTCTAGCACCGCCAACTGATAGCGTGGCAGGCGAAGCCGGAACGCTTGTAGGAGGTAGTGGAATGGTAAAACCGGGAAATCCTAGCGCCAGGAAATCAACCCGATCAAACTTTCTGTATTATCCAATGGCCATGGTAGCGGCCAAGTATCTTGTCGCGTCATGGGCTGGTAGGAGAGGTGCGATGGTTAGATGGAGTCGGGCCGAATTGGGTAAGGCGCCATCAGCACTCACTGAACTGACTGCAACAGCCATCGTCATCGTTCATCACCTCCGCGGCTGCACTCTTCTACGAAAGATAGTGCCGGCTACTAACCTATGGTGTTTTACTATGTGGGCTCATTGCTGGGACAACGGCAGACTCTGCAGTGTGCATGGCCTGGACTTCTGCATAATGTTACATTACTAGTAGACCATATATCATTTCCGCCCAACCATTCCGACCGGCGGCTCAGATCCCGTGGAATGAATACAAGATGATCTTCAGGAGACACCATTCCGGCAGCCATAAGTCAAAACACCACAAACGGAATTGGGTAGTCTTTGAAACAAGGACTGCAATTACAGGTAGAGCGTAAAGTTGCCTAGCACAATGAGGACACCGAGAAAAGACGATCAATGTTTTCGAACAGAGCATAAATACGTTTAGCATCCTTTATCAATGTGTCCTGGTCTTGATGTAGGCACAATTGCAACAGTAGGATATCTACATTCCGCATGTAGCTCTGTGGAATCCACTGCGCAATCCCTTGGGCTACTGCCTCAATCAGGACATCATGAGCTGTACTGCATTCCAACGGTAAATCAGCGCTCCAGTTTCAAAACAATATGATCGTGTCTCAATTCAGGATAAATTCGATGGCTCCTGGCCAGCTTGTCTCAATCCTTCATCAGCGCTCTCTCACTTACACTCGTTTATTGACGCTCCTTACATTTCTTTCACGATGAGAGCCAGTCTTCTTACCCTTGGGGCTGCCCTTGGGCTGGCTTCCGCCCACGTCATTGACCGTCGCGGTGACTACGATGATGGTGGATATGGAGGAGGAGGATATGATGATGGTGGATATGGGGGAGGAGGATATGATGACAGCGGAGGCGATTATGATGATTGGGATGACAAGCCGTGGCACCCTAAGACTCATGATCCGCATTTCTTCAACCTCGCTGTCGATGATGGACAATGTACCGCCGCCACCAACCCTAACACCAACCCCAACGCGAACCCCAATGCGAACCCCAACGCCGGCGATGCCGACGTTGACCAGACCCAATGTCCCTACCATGATTTAGCTATCAGACTGCAGAATGGCGTAATGGTTGCTACGCCCTACAGACAATGGTACGACCCAAAGGTACCTACCTTCTTCATCGACGATGACACCCAGATGTACACAGTAAGTGTGATAACCGCCAAAGTTTGCATGAGAACTAGCTTGTTAACCATCCTTGAAGGTCAGCAAAGAGCCCCTGCAGATCTACATCGATTCCGTCAGCGGGGCTGCCAAATACACCAAGGTCGGATGGCTACCTCCCAATGCCATCTCCGTCGGCTTTTTCCGCACGGGTAACAACCCTCTTCGCAGGCTCCATTCCGGTACTTCTCTATGGACCTGGCCCAGTACCCCTGGCGTTTCGGTTCGGGATGGAACGTGGTGGCTGTGCCCCTACGGCTACACTGGCCAATTCCAGGTTTTCATCAACAACAGGAATTTCGATTCTCAAGGTATTGAGAAGAGGAACTGCAAGGCTTTCCCCATTGCAGCGCTCAATGCCAATCCCTGGAAGCAGAACGATGATGACCACAAACGCAAGGGTAATGACTATGGCGGAGGCACGGACCAAGGCTATGGAGGCTATGACGGGGCTGACCACGACTTTGGCAGCTATGATGGAGAAGACAAGGGCTATGGCGGAGACGACAAGGACTATGGTGGATATGACAGCGACGATGACAAGGATTATGGCGGATATGGCAGCGACGATAAGGACTATGGCGGATATAGTACCGATGATGACAAGGACTATGGCGGCGGATATGGTGCTGATGATGACAAGGACTATGGTGGAGGCAAGGGTTATCGATCGTAAACATCTCTCGCACGCCATGCCTACCAAAGTACGCGACCATTCCTCTCTTGCAAGACCTCGATGGCATCCCTCGGAGTTGATCGTTGAAGCACCATTGCTATTGCATCTCAAGTATCCCGTAATCCTCCCCCAAAATCACACATTTTCCTTTTATCAGTCTTGTATTTTAGGCTCAAATTCAATATCGAGGTTCTTCGTACAGACAGTGGGTTAATTCTATAGAATCATTTACTATCTCATCTTCTCCCTATTCGTCGCTGTGAACCCTGCTTGCTGATTTCCCAAGACGCCATGCTGCAAGCCTTGGTGAAGCCTGGTGAGGTTATGGAGTTTCCTTTCACTCAGAACAACGCGCCTCTGGAAAAACAATCCGCCACTCTCGCTCCGCGCGCCGTTTGCACTTCGCCAAACAATCTAGACGGTCGAGTCTCTCAACCTTGGCCTTTCTGCACTGAGATCTCAACACCGAACTGCTAGCATGGGTACCCCGAAGACTCCAAGTACATGTGCACGGCATACCCGAGATCCCTCCTCCTTCCATGTCAATTATACGGCACAGCAGGTTCAGACGCTGGCCAAGGAGATCTTGGATGATACTATCGCAGACGTCAGCTTGTCATTGTTTACATATTGGATTCAGGAGAAACCGGAGCACTACGAAGAGGCGAAGAAGTATATCCGGCAGCTTGGCCTAGATCAAGTGAGTGTATCCGAATTAGAACTGCATGCTGGTTGGTCGCAATATACTGATGGTAGATGATAGGGCTATGCTACAGCTCGCGTTGAAAATGAGGCTCTGAGGAAGTTACTCGAGGCTACGAGTCAATTTCGACCTAGGTATGATTATGATGTCCCGAGTGAGGATGAGGGGGGTAGAGCTTTCAATGAGGAAATCAGCGTCAGTATGCTATTGAGATCAATTTCTAACATGGAATATGATAGGGCATCACCTGCCATTGACCCAAAGGTGAAGGAGGTGCTCCGCAGGCGCCAGACTTCCTCGCCACTTCGCTCGCACTCTATCTTGATGCCTCGAACGAGTTCCCTTCCTGGAATAGAGAGCAAGGATATCTCAAACTCTGACAATGCCAGTCGTTCCACTTTGTCATCGGACCGCGAATACCCGCCGAACACGCCCGACAGACCTGCACCGCTCAGTGTCAGGATCAAGGAACATGGCTCTGCTTCTGATACGGCCATGCTTCGCTCGGTCTCTACTCCGATCCCTCACCAGCAAGTCCCTTTTGGTGAATCCTCTGTGACTGGCTGGGACTTGACCGCAGGCCAGGCCTCCGCCTCCGAGCAGCGATACAGCCAGTCGACGACAGAGACAGATGTAGAAGGACAGCGCGACATCTTTGAGTCTTTGAGTCACGAGGCGGCTCGTCGAAACAGATTATTCAATGAGGATCACCGCAGTCCTGTACTCGATGATTCGAGTATAGGTCCATTCGTATTAGAGCCCCACGAATTGGCACAGTCGGAGAGCAACTCGCCGCTCGCTGAGAGGCAGTACCTCGGTTCTCCGCCTACAGGTACGTCGGTGAACGATCCTTATAATTCTGACGACGAGTATGCTGCTACCAGCAATGGCAGCGGTCAAGTCTTGCCGCAGAACTTTTCAGGGTCAGAGCATCCTCGATCTAGAGATGGGGACCCATATCGCCTGGAAATCCAATATGCACGGCAATATGCCCAAGAGCAACGTTCCCGGCAAGCAAAACAAAAGCCAATCCCAGCTCCAACACCAGCTCGACGCCGAGCGGCAGCTGAAGCTCGCCGTGAAGCTCGACTGGTGAGTTCAGGGCCGGCAAGTGGTTTTCATCGTCCACTTCCTCTGCGTAGCTATGAGAGTGTGGCCTTGTACCCAACTGCTCGTACTGGGGTCAGCGCAAGTCACAACAGAACTGCCTCTGTAGGCGAGACGCCGACTCGTACACGCTATCCTATGCCGATTGGGGATTTAACCGGAACGACTGGCCTTCCTGGACGACGTAGGGACCTGCGTAACAACTCGAGCCAAGCTGAAGCTGAGGCTGAAGGTGGTGTTGATGCTTCTCCAAGCTCTCCCACACCTTCACAGAGTACTTCATTGAGGTCCGACGCTTCCACGAGTATCCTTGATTTGTCGCGTTTCCCGGCTGTCCCAGAGACAATTTCTGCACCAAGCCCAGGCTCGCTGGCGTTGATCTATCGGTCTGTCACCGAGGCATACATGATGCAAGCTCTTCAGCGGACTCGAGCTCGTGGCGCTCAGCTTCCGACCGTGCACTGGTCTTCACTCTCGCCGTTTGAACGCACTTGGCGAGAAGTCAATGAACAACTTCTGATATCTATCTACGGCCGCAAGAATATTTCCCTGACGGACTCCGACGTTAGTTTTGTGGATCGTATCGCGCGGGAATTAAGAGATGGAGTTGGCAGGATTTCTGGATATGAGTGGGTCGGTGAGCTGTTTGAGCGAGCTGAAGCATAGACACATGAGTATGGGGACATTGTGTAATATTTCGATTGAAAATGATCCGCGCTGATGTGGTCAAATCCAGAAGACCTCAAATAATGCCTGGGGAGCTTTCTGGACACGAAATGCTTTGTTTTGGCAAAAGCATTTCAACAGTTGTGGCGAACTTTTCGTCATAATTGAACAATCAATACATTACAACCGCTAGCAAAAGCCCAAAGCGTACGTCTGACGCGTCACACTCTCTTTGGCCATTTGATTTCACTCCATCATGTGACGAGAACGTTTTGCTACGTTCTACGACTTTCTTCACCAACTTCCAATTGCGTGTACTTACTCATCTTGTCTTATTGGCAGCCTCTTTCAGAAGTTTCCATCTGGGATTGCTCTATTCTCTCAAATCCCGCAAATTATCTTTGTCACATTGCTCACGACCTTGTACACGACCTTGTACACCACATCCACGAGCCCCACAGCTAGTTGCACAGTACAAATCACAACGTGGCACAGGCCTTAATCCCCTCCACGGGTCCCCCGGCCCTGTCAATCCAACGTAGCATCGCTAGCCCCGTCCCGCATCTAGATCCATTCTACAAGCCCAACCTTTGATCCGCGATGTGTCGCCTCCCCACGCTCATCCTTGCTCAGTACAGCTACAAACGGCAGGCGGATGCACCAAGACCTGGAAGCAGATTAAGGATCAGTGATGCAGGTTCCAGCACGCACAGTATTTGAAACTGACCGACAGTTGCTTTCCGGGGAAAAGGAGAGGTCATGCGGCAGGGCGTCCACATCCTTGCCGCATTGGACCAAAGATGCACTCTGCACCATCAACCAATCACGCTGAGGATGCGACCGAGATGGGGGCGAGCATCTGCGCAAACTTTGCTTGAACGGCACAGCATACGAGTGCAGGTGTTGAGATGCTGGTGGAGATGCAGCTGCAAGTTCAACCGGGGTGTAGAAAAGCGGTCAACACATCACGGCATTGGGTTGGCCCCCAGGTAGAGACACCTGCCGTACCGAAGGTGTCGAGCTGACTATGTTGATGCAGGATGATGGTGATTTGTACTATGTCCGATTGCTTGCCTTCATCCGAAGCATGCCACTTTTCGCACGTAATGCATGCAACATTAAAGTACAAGATTCACTTTGTTCTGTCAAGGTAAAGGTGTCTTTATCACATGTGTCTTATGTCTCGATCAGATGCAACAGAAACCGGAAGTTTTCTAGTAAAAATTCATGCGTGATCTTAGCTAACAGTGCGCATTCTAAACATGATGTCACCCATTATATGTAGTCTGAGCGATAACTTTGAAATCCACAAGAATTGGACATCTACATAAATCCTTACTGGACTCCAAAGCTATCACTCCTCTCCATGACATGAAAAGGAAATGCTCATAAAGGTTCGCCTTGAATAATTGACCGCAAAAAGAGATGAAGATGCGACGCCTTGCAGGCGTAGAGATGGAAAGGTGCTTGCCGTCTTATCGGTGATGAGGGTCATAATACAGATAGGTAATATAGCTTACGAAGAATGGCAAAGTTAGATCTCTTGATATCAATTCCACCCTGATTGCCTGCATCCCGATGTATATTTCCATATTAATAACATTTTGAGACAGCCGCGAAGTGATTGAATTTCTTGAAGCGGATGAGAGCAAATTCCTGAAGCCAAATGCTGTGAATGGATTATAGCTGAAAGATGAGATGATTATAGGCCGCGATTGAGGCTTGGTACGGAATTGCGATGAACAATACCGTGGCGCGTATCAAAAGAATCAGTACAGAGATTCTCTAGATTAGACTGAGGCTGAGGGTTGGTCGGGTTATGGTCGAAGGGCGTGTAGCGATGGCCACTTACGAGCACCGAGCCGTTTGACGTACCACCAGCCGAGTGGCGTTTCGAGCTGACGTCCGGACTGAAACTGTAGAGGCTTGTCTGTTCGTTGGGATGAGCCAGGGTAGACATTGCCTCGTTGGACGATGACATTGGGAGTTCATAATTGCGAAAATTTGAGTAAGTTGGCGCAACTGTTGAAGTTGGCGTCATCATCTGCAGCAACGGGGAAGTAGAAAAGTTCATCTGAGGTGGGACTGTCGCGCTTGACGTGACCGAATCTTCGCTTACTGTTGTGGTCGCATTTAGGTAGACCATCGCGCTCTCTGTGGTATTTGGTAGGGGTGTAGCAGCGGTGCCTTGTACTTCCAAATCTGATGTTGAGGTGCCCACGTGTGCCGCAACTGGGATATCACCATCACTCGTGAAGGGCAATGGGGGCCTGGAGAAGGCGCTGCCAGTTGGTAGGGGCGATGATCGCATTGTCTGCAAAGAGCGTAGTCGGCCGTCATGTACCCGATCGGGGTCGTTTCTCAATGTCAGGGCTGGGCTAGGTAATGGAATCGGCAATCGGCGCTGCTGGATAGTGCTGTTTGGCTCTCGCTTCGCCTGGCGTTGAGGACAAGGTAGATTTTGTCGAAGCGAGGCCATGGAGAGTGGCGACACTGATTCAGAGGATGTCGATGCCCCGTCCTCAGTTTTGATATACTCAGTTTTGAGATAAGGGATTTCGGGTGTGCTGAAGACCGGTATAGCAATTTGTCCCATATATGGGTGTACTTCTGGTTGGAAGGCTTTTCCACTGTCATGGCTCCAGCGATAGCTTCCACCGCTAATGCTTGGGTTCGTCATCATGGCGTTGTGCGAGAGGTAGGCTGTGGGTTGATCAAGATTATACGTCTCCAGCGAAGAGACTTCTCCTGAGTATGGGCTTGTCCAATCCGACGGGGACCGACCAAGCATACCGTGCGAATATGAGAGGCCGCCATTTCTAGGGTACGATGCCATACCGAGGTGCGGATTGCCCATATCAATGAAATTGTTAGTGGGATGAAAGCGCTGATGCTCTTGCTGCTCAAGCACCCTTGTTACGTGGTCAGATCCGACCTATGCGAGGTTAGATTGCCCGGAATACCGAAGAAGTCTGTCAACTTACTCGATGAAACTGGCACTGGTTTGGATCCAGGCCTGCGCTCCTGCAGTTTGCACATCCAAAGCCATTACCCGCATCGCCACTGCATCGGATTTTGCGCTTTCGGCAGCGAGCACACTAGGAACGGCGTGAGAACGGAAATAGCTTCAATGGAGGTAGTTGATAGAGAGAAAGTAGACAGTAGGTGACGACGGTTCTCCTACGAATTCAGGGAGAAGACGGATAGGCCATACTTACAGCTACTGCAATGCGACGCCTTGATTGAGTGTGCACCACATGGGTATTGTCATCCCGTGGCGGACTTTCGACAAGCCCGCCCATTGTGTACCCTCGTGGGTTTGATCTCTTGCTATTTGGAATCGTGAGTGGGTTATTGCGTTTGTGGGAGTAATATTGACGTGGAATATCGATGGTGGTTTTTGAAGAATATCGCGAACTCGAATCAAACCCCATGGGAGCCTGCATATTATCTTAGACATGTCCATTATGCACCAAGGTTGAGGAATCATAATACGTACGGTAGGTGTTATCATGTAGATCTTATTGAAAATGGTGAAAGGTGTCGGGAACTCCCTCCGATTCAACTTCTAGACAAACGACTTCTGAGTGGATGGGTGCATCAGCGTGTGCCTAGATACGTTCAGGAGAAGTGCAGCAAAGATCAAACAAAACGTAGAGAGCACCAATTTTCCCCAACCTTCTAATTCTGCAACGAGAAGAAAAAGTTATAGAGAAGCCGACATGATTGAGAGCCTTTGCATCTTAGAGGCGCGAAAGGGATGAAAGAACGTTTATATGATCTAAAAAGTGAATATGTCAAGAAAGGCCAGGAGTGTTTGTTCAAGCTCGGGATGTTGCATGCTCTCGGTCACCAATGTGCGGGACACAGCATCTAGCTTGTGAAACAGCTTGAGATCCCCGTGAATCAAACGCTGCGTAAAGTTACTGCAGGTGAAAGCGTACGACATTGTGCACATTTAGTCCTGTGCTCTTATGCGCTTTATGATGGTACGGCCGGTTAGATGGCGCATAGCCACCAAGTGTCAATCTCAGGAACATGGTAAGTCACGATTTGGATTTCTGTAGTGAAATCTCATCAGTTTTCGGAAAGTCGGCCTATGACCAGTCTTTGTGGCTACGCACAGGGCGCGAAAGGGATTTCAACGGCCCTACGCCTCGTAGATCAATCTTTGGGCAATGGATGCAACCAATGAATGCCTGTAAGCTGCACAGTGCCGCCGGGGAAGTCGGAAGAGTGGGCACGTGCCGAAGGCCTTTGCCACAGCGAGGTGTTAAGAACGGTGCGATGAGGATCAGCTATTTGGGGTAGCACAACCGGGATACTGCTTGCGCATTGCATGAAGGAAGAGTAGGGTCGGGAAAGATGAGGACTCAGTATGTTATAACCATTTCCAGAATTTTTGGCTGTATATGACTGATGCATGTCGGACCGAAAGAGGAGAAGTCAAATTCCGAGTGGTGCTGGATGGATCCAAGCAAACGCTAAATCTGGAGAATAAACTAACGTGCACGCCATAGCCGTGCATCTGTTGAGAAGAATCATATTGTCAGTCTTTATTGGCTCGTCTGACCCTTGAAAAGCACTGTCAATGCGATGGGATCAGATGTCGCGGAGTCTTGTCATTAGAGTTGATATGCTCAAGAACGGAGGGGAAGCCTATGATGTTGATTACCATTTGTTTAGTGGTGACGGTACAGCATTGTCTGCAGGCTCTAAAGTAGCGTCACGGCCAGTGGAGTGCCCAAGTAAGTGGATGAGGGCTGCTAGTGATGGCGGTGATATTTCAGGTGGGACGGATGCAAGAAAGGAAGTCCTGACAACCTCAGCCAATCATTCATCTATGCCATGACATCTTACAAGTTAGCCGAACTCTAGTCTGATTGTACGACTAAGTGTTAATGAATTTACGTGGGGAAGAGTCACCACGTCGTCGCCACACGATGACCGATAAGGGAGGAGCAAACGATGTTTGTCACTCCTTAGGTCTACCTAATACTGAATGAACAATGGATCTGAACTTGGGTGTGATCCACTGAAGAGATGTAAAGTCTACCGCTTGAGGCTACGAAGCGAACGCCAAGGCGTGGTAGCAAACATGAAAGAGACACGAGACGTTTAAGGAAAGGACCGGAGAGTTTCTGTAGTTTGGTTCTCGAAAACGTTTTTGCGTCTCTTGTGCTTGATAAATCTAATCCCAAACGAGGCATAAGTCGGCCGGTAAAAGCGGCCGGAGACCCAGAGTTTTGGATGACAGTACTTGTACCAGTGTAATCTCGTGGATGGACTCAGGTCATAGGCGCCGCAAGGCAATGGCACCAAAACAGTAGTCAGTAGTAACACGAACTGGCATTGCGGATGGCTCACAGTGCCAGGGGTGATCGTGCGACTAGTCTATCAAGGTCATGTTGTGCTCGGGCTTTGCGATGAAGACGATAATATGACCAAGTAAGGCAGTTGAGGGCCTCCTTTGACAGAGCTAGACCACAGGTTAGATCTACGAAGCGGAATAGGTTCGCCGAAGAATAGATAATGGGTAGGCTTCCCTCATGAAGAATGGTCCGGCAAGCACCCGGTAAATGGAAGTTTGTGAAGGTGACTCTCGTGCAGGCCAAGTGCGGTAGTACAAGGCGTCATGACCAGAGGACCAGTCAATCCATTCTGTCCTCGCTTTTCTGCAATTTTTGCAACCCTAAGAATTGCTGTTCCTGCTCAGTAAATGGGTCATAATGGTGAGACATTGACAACGCAGCAATTGTTGCTTGAAAGTGCCCACGGGCTGCGGGTACAAGGCTGAGAGCATGCGAACATGTCTGTTGACAGGCCGCTTACTAGACAAGGTGCTTCGCGCTCAGATAGCAAATCGCTTGTCGGTCTAGGTGAAGCACCCTGTTCTCTGGAGGCCTGCTATCGTAGTGACCAACTGGAATGCGCCGACTTTGCCATGACACCGATGTGATGCTTGCATCTGATCCTGACAAGTCGTCGAGTGACTCCTACATGGACAAGTCTATGCGCTGAAGAACGTTTCCTAGGAACATTGGCAGCAACATTGAGGACGTGGAGAGATTGGTACTCACTCGTCGACGTGACACCAAGCTCCAGCAACGGAGCGGATCAACCAATGCCCGGGTGGCTAGAGCTTCCTCGACTGCGCGTCTGCAACTTTTTGCGACAACCACTTCGGCGTATCGCACGACTAGTTGCGAATATGTCTGTGCTACTAGAAACATCTCTCGGCGACATCACCATCGATTTGCTGGTCGACGATGCGCCGAGATGCTGTGAGAAGTAAGTCTACCCAATGGCTCTATTCATGCCCATCCTCGCCCGTCATATTAGCATATGCAATGCCTGCACCCGCGTCCGTCGAAGCAAGCTGAGCACTAGACAGATACTGACAATCCGCCGCCTTTAGCTTCCTCAAGCTCTGCAAGACAAAGTACTACAACTTTGCGCCCGTACATAGCGTTCAGCCAAACTTCTCCTTCCAAACCGGCGATCCGATTGGCCCAGGCTCCAAAGACAGCGATGGCGGCCGCTCGATCTGGGGATTCCTCGACCCCGCAAACAAGGGAAAGAAGACGTTCAAGCCTGAGTTCCAGCCTAAGCTCAAGCACGCGGAGATGGGTACCGTGAGCATGGCGACGGCGCCGGCCCCAGACAACCCGGATGAACGGTTTGCGGGGAGCCAATTCATTGTCACACTCGGCCCAAATATTGATTTCTTGAACGGCAAGGCCGCCATCTTCGGTCAGGTCGTGGAAGGGTTCGACATACTGGAGAAAATCAATGCAGCATTCGTCGACGACAAGGGCCGCCCGCTCAAGGACATCCGCATTCTGCATACCGTCATCCTTGATGATCCATATGACGATCCAAAGGGTCTCGTGGAGCCCCCAGAAAGCCCTGTGCCCTCTGCGGCGCAGCTTGCTACTGTGCGGGTTGGACACGATGAGAATCTTGAGGAAGAGAAAGACCCCGAAGCACTCGAGCGGGTTCGTCGAGAACGTGAGGCTCGCGCACAAGCGCTTACTCTTGAGATGGTTGGCGATCTCCCGTTTGCCGAAGTCGCACCCCCTGAGAACGTTCTTTTCGTGTGCAAACTCAACCCTGTGACTCAAGATGAGGATCTTGAGCTCATCTTCTCACGTTTTGGAAAGATTCTCAGCTGTGAGGTTATTCGCGACAAACGAACTGGTGACAGTCTGCAGTATGCGTTCATTGAATATTCGACCCAAAAGGACTGCGAGCAAGCTTACTTCAAAATGGATGGAGTCCTGATCGATGACCACCGTATCCATGTCGATTTCTCCCAGAGTGTTTCCAAGATTGCCGACGATTGGCGAGACAGCACAAATATGAAGCGAAGACGTGCGCACGGTGGTTTTGGTGGGATTGATAACTTAGAGAGAAAGAAGCAGTATCGCGGTGACTCTGGCCGAGACATTGTCAGCGATTCTGTGGTGGATAGGCTCATAATAGAGCGTGACAGCTCAAAAGACACAAAAGATCGCCCGCGAGAGCCAAACCCCCGTGATCATGCAAATGCTCGCGATTTGTCGGACCGCGGGAGTGGTGATGGGCGAGACCGAGAACGCCGAGAGCGCCGAGAAGAGTATCACGATGATCGGTGGAAACGAAATCGTAGCCGCAGTCCGCGGCGAGAACGCCGTGATCGCGACCTAGATGGCCGGTATGACGATCGTCGACGAGAGCGTAGCCGTAGTCGTGATCGATATCGTGAGAGCCGGCGAGACAGGAGTCGAGATCGTTACAGAAAAGATAGAGATAACCGACGACGTTGAGATAGTTTCTTCTGCAAAGTTTGCCGTTCAAGTACTGGCAGCAGTCTGACCAGGTCTAGTTCTTTTTGGAAGTGTTTGGATTTTATGCTATCCTTCTACGCCAGGCATTGTGTATGATACTTTAGCAAGTGGGCAAAATTGGCGTTACCATCCCGAAGGTCTGGGAATGATACCACTTTTCTTAGCAATTATCACAGATCACACAATCACATGCATTTCTATGACAGCCTATGTAGGCTGTTTCGCCGTCTTTTTGGAAGCGAACCCTTGGCGTCAAAGTCTAATTGCACCTTGACAAGACTATTGGGTGAGGTCTATCAACCCTAGATGTGAAAGAGTGTGGTGAGGTGCCGGACGATGAGCGGGATCCATAGGTATTAGAATGGTTTGTGATGGAGGTCATGATAATGTAGTGCAAAGAGCGGTCATTTAAAGGGTTGACGACCACGACTGAGCGCTACAAGTGAGTCTAATATGCTTTCCTAGACAGAAGTCAGAGAGCTTCCATGAAACTTGGAGCAGTACGGTCGGTCGGTCGCTGAACTTTTTGTTGACCAATCTTATCGGAGAAGTCACAGCGTATTCACAGGAATACCTCGCTTCATGCCCATTGAATCAGATTTCATGTAATTTCAATGTGATATGCAGGATCTACCCCTACCTGCTGCGATTTGACCCTCTCTATGTTCCTGAGGCTTTCCAGTTGATGTTTGGGGAGTTTTCCGTTTTCGAATAACACATCATGTTTGAATGAAAAACCGAGATATTGTTCAAGAAGATGGTTTGAGAAGAGAGCTTCGGAGTTAGATATACATGTCTTTTATTAAAAATCATTTGATTATTCAGGGAGTGATGTAGTAGTCGATAAGCGCCATGAGAGGACATGGAGATGTGAAAACTATTAAGCTTATTCAATCATGATCTGAACTTTCTCTGAGTTAGTCTCGCTGAGCTGCTTAAGTAAGTTTGAGTGAAAGGAAAGGCAGGTAACTCGGTGCATCATGGAAGCTATTTAGGTCTTTCACGATTACTAAGTGATCTTCGCCAAGTCTATTGTGGAGTAGGGCCGAGGTTTAGCCGTCGCCGCATTGTTTGAGAAACGCCCCCAGGCCGACAAGAGAAGAGCTACCTCTCTCCCTCAACCTCACCCGCTGCCGTCGCGCCCCCGCCTACTTCGTCCATCCGCATTCCCTCGAAGGGATTTCACGGCAGCTATGGCCGATTATAATGAATATGACATGGAGGACGAGGAGCTGTATGAAGAGGAGGACGATGCCATCACGTCGGAGGCCTGCTGGACTGTCATCACATCCTTTTTTGATACAAAGGGTCTGGTGTCGCAACAGCTAGACTCGTACGACGAGTTCACGCGCAATACAATACAGGATATCGTTTCGGAAAATGGCAACGTCATTCTCGAGCAGAACACACCCTACAACCCTGAAGAGGACGATAACCCTATCATCAAGCGGCGCTATATCATTACCTTTGGGCGCGTTTTCTTAGCTCGGCCAACACACGTCGAAGGCGATGGTTCGACGAACCAGCTATACCCACACGAGGCGCGGTTGCGCAACCTCACCTACTCGAGCGCTATGATGGCAGATATCGACAATAAGATTATGGTCGCGCGCGAGACGTCGGCGCTGGCGGCTGAGGGAGATGATGAGACCGAGACATTCGGCGCCACGCAAATCAAGTGGGAGCGCGAGGACGACCCGGATCCCGAGGCTGCGCGAGTTTTCATTGGAAAGCTGCCAGTCATGCTTCGTTCGGAGTTATGCCATTTGCGAAACCAGACGGATGAGGCCTTATTCGGATTGAACGAATGTCCCTATGACCAGGGCGGCTACTTCGTTATCAACGGTAGTGAGAAGGTGCTGATCGCCCAGGAGCGCAGCGCTGCCAACATTGTTCAGGTATTCCGCAAGAAACAGGGACCAGTGCCTTGGACGGCCGAAATTCGTAGTGCTGTGGAGAAGGGCACGAGGTTAATCTCGTCATTCAACATTAAATGGACAGAAAATTCGCAGCTGCAACCCCGCGCGCCCGGTCCCTTCGCATACGCCACGCTTCCCTATATCAAAGCCGACGTGCCTATGGGCATCGTCTTCCGTGCCCTCGGTGTCGTGTCTGACGAGGACATTCTGAATCATATTTGCTATGACCACAAAGATACGGCGATGCTAGAATTACTGAAACCGAGCATCGAGGAATCTTCGGTCATCCAGGATCGCGAGTCGGCTTTAGATCATATTGGCAAGCGAGGAACTGGCCAAGGTGCTACCAAGGACAAGCGTCTGAAGTTTGCAAAGGACGTCATGCAGCGCGAGTTCCTCCCGCACATTTCTCAAAAAGAGGGTCAGGATACGCGCAAGGCCTTTTTCTTCGGATACATGATCCACCGTCTGCTGCAGTGCGTGCTCGGCCGGCGAGAAGAAGACGATCGTGATCATTTTGGCAAGAAGCGACTCGATCTTGCAGGTCCCCTGATTGCCAACTTGTTCCGCATTCTATTCCTCAAGCTTACCAAAGACGTATACAAATACCTCCAGAAATGCGTTGAGAACAACCAGGACTTCAACGTGCAGATGGCTATTAAAGCTGGCATCATCACAAACGGACTCAAGTATTCCCTTGCTACTGGCAACTGGGGAGACCAGAAGAAGGCAGCATCCGCAAAAGCAGGTGTTTCGCAAGTGCTGAACAGGTATACCTATGCATCTACGCTGTCCCATCTCCGGCGTACCAACACCCCAGTCGGTCGTGACGGTAAATTGGCGAAGCCTCGGCAGCTTCATAACAGTCACTGGGGTCTTGTTTGCCCAGCCGAGACACCCGAAGGCCAGGCTTGTGGACTTGTGAAAAATCTTTCCCTAATGTGCTATGTCAGTGTCGGTAGCGAGAGTGCACCCATCACTGACTACATGACTGGACGGAACATGGAACTCCTCGAGGAATACGATCCGACGATGAATCCAAGTGCGACAAAGGTGTTCGTCAATGGTGTCTGGGTCGGAACACACAACAACCCACAACAACTTGTCTCGTCCGTGATGGAGCTTCGAAGAAACGGTACTCTGTCCTACGAAATGAGCTTGATTCGAGATATTCGTGATCGAGAATTCAAAATTTTTACTGACGCTGGTCGTGTCATGCGCCCGCTATTCGTGGTGGAGAACGACCCTCGGAAACCCAATAAAGGCAAATTAGTCTTCACAAACGAGCATTTCGCAAAGCTGGAAAACGATGCGCAAATCAACACGGCTGGATGGAACGATGAGGACACAATGGAGGCTAAGTATGGATGGCGCGGACTCCTTCATGATGGTTGCGTCGAGTATCTCGATGCTGAAGAAGAAGAATCTGCCATGATTGTTATGTCCCCTGGAGACCTGGATGAATGGCGTGATCTCAAGCAAGGCACAGCGGCGCCTCCAGAAGAGAAGGATAAAAGCAAACGTCTAGCGCCTATCAAACCCAAGCCGAACCCTACGGTGGCTGCGTACACGCACTGCGAAATCCATCCTGCCATGATCCTCGGTATTTGCGCCAGTATTATTCCGTTCCCCGACCACAACCAGTCTCCCCGTAACACATATCAGTCCGCTATGGGTAAGCAAGCCATGGGTGTCGCTCTTACCAACTACGCACTCCGCATGGAAACTATGATGAATGTCTTGTACTATCCCCAGAAGCCCTTGGCCACTACACGATCAATGGAATATCTGAGATTCCGTGAGCTTCCTGCTGGACAAAACGCCATCGTTGCCATTGCTTGTTACTCTGGTTACAATCAGGAAGACTCCGTGATCATGAATCAAAGTAGTATCGACAGAGGTCTCTTCAGGAGTCTCTTCTACCGCGCATATACAGAGCAAGAGAAGCGTATTGGTGTCAATGTTCTGGAGCAGTTCGAGAAGCCTACCAGATCCGATACCATGAGACTAAAGGCTGGTACATATGACAAGCTTGACGATGATGGCGTGGTTGCGCCAGGTGTCCGTGTCTCGGGTGATGATATCATCATTGGCAAGACTGCGCCTATCCCTGGTGAAGCCAAAGAACTTGGGCAGAAGACAGCGCTGCACACAAAGCGTGACGTATCTACGCCGCTCAGGAGTACGGAGAACGGTATCGTCGATCAGGTGCTCTTCACAACCAATACCGAAGGCCTACGATTTGTGAAGGTGCGAACTAGAACGACGAAAGTGCCCCAGATTGGAGACAAATTCGCGTCCCGTCACGGTCAGAAAGGCACCATCGGCATCACATATCGTCAGGAAGACATGCCGTTTACTCGAGACGGCCTTGTTCCAGATCTTATCATCAATCCGCACGCCATCCCCTCTCGTATGACTATTGCTCATTTGGTGGAGTGCTTGCTCTCTAAAGTTGGCGCTCTCAACGCTTCCGAAGGTGACGCTACGCCTTTCATGGATATTACCGTTGATCAAGTCTCGAACCTTCTCGCCGATGCAGGATTCCAGAAACGTGGTTTCGAGATCATGTACAACGGCCACACTGGAAAGAAGCTGCGTGCACAGATCTTCTTGGGCCCGACGTACTACCAACGGTTAAGGCATATGGTTGACGATAAAATTCACGCCCGTGCACGTGGACCGCTACAGATTCTTACCAGACAGCCTGTCGAAGGTCGTGCACGCGATGGCGGTCTTCGTTTCGGAGAGATGGAACGCGATTGTATGATCGCACATGGTGCAGCGTCGTTCCTGAAGGAAAGGCTGTTTGAAGTCTCGGATGCGTACAAGGTGCATGTGTGCGATATCTGCGGCTTGATGAGCCCGATCGCGTAGGTCTCCCTATCTTACTTCAGCGAAAACTTACTAACGAAGCATGCAGACAACTCAAGAAAGGCCAGTACGAGTGCCGTCCCTGTCACAACAAGACACGCATCTCGCAGATTCAGATCCCGTACGCAGCCAAGCTACTATTCCAGGAGCTCATGGCTATGAACATTGCCACCCGCATGTTCACTACCCGATCTGGTCTAAGCGTCAGAGACTAGGGATCGCTGCGCGATATCATGTAACCATCGTTTCTCCTCACGATTTTCATCCTCTTCCTTTTACCCACTCATGGATATTAGATGGGAGGTGCAACATCCTTTCTAAACTAATCAAAAGGGGGTCTCTTGATGGGGGAATCCTAAAATACTGCTTGGCTTCTGCATGGCACTGGCGTTTTGTGGTGGACATTATCCAGACTGGACTGTACAATGTTATGATCTTGGGAGTTGACTACTCTCAGTGCAACGGCGTTAGAATATGAATTCCAAACCTACGCGGAAATGTACAGATAGGAGAATGGACATGCTTCGTGTTTCAAAAAATAATTGAAACGCATTCCTAAAGGCTGTAATCATTGCTCCTCCCCCAACTAGTATTCTCAGACCACACACTTGTTGCCTATCGCGTCTCAAACACATCTACTCTCCTTCGCAACAACACTCGGGGTTCGCGATTGGCTCGGGACATACCGCAGACTCAGCTCAGCCCTAGCCTTGCGCACCGCCACGTTGTGCTCGGTTTGGAGCCTTCGGGTGTCTGGGTGCATCTCACAACCCATCCAAGCGACAGGGCGATCATGGATCCCATCTCAATATCAGCAAGCTGTGTCGGTCTAATTGCCACCATTGCAAAAACATCCTCAACCATAACAAGCTTCGTCAGGGATGTTCGAGATGCCCGCCGAGACTTAGACGGTGTTTCACGGGAATTGTCGTCTCTGAAGACGGTTCTAGAGCTGCTAGCAGAGGACACAGTCGTTGACCCGCCTGTCAATGATCGTGATCGTTTCGGCATATCAGAACGGAGCGATCCAGCAACTCCGACTATTCAAGAAACTCCCAAAGTAGAAGAGGACCCGCTAACAACGGTGTCGTCTACCCCACTCGTAACGCACCCGCCTTAGACAGAAGATGTCGATTCGCCTGGATCCTCCAATCCCCGGATAGTCCGCGGACTTTCACCTGTCATAGTCCAGAGGCCGTCTAAGACTGTGTCAAGTGGGCCTGCCGGGTCATCACCTGCTAATCTGATTAAGGAGAGGCAGCAGAGGTCAAGTCAAGATACATCAGAATTCATAGAAACACTTTCAATTGGCGGAAGCAATGTCGTACAGGCCTTTCGGCAGCTAATAGAACGACAAAGATATCACTATTCCCGCTAGATGAGCATCGGCGAGGCTCGGGACCCCATAAAGTCTGTGAAGAGTTGGACGCGATCGATGAACGAACGCAGCGACCAGACGAAGTTTCCAAAACAAGTCATGATACCGTCTCTTGGAGAGACTGTAAACCACTCAAACCTACCGTGTCTCCGTCTGCATCTTTCAGATCAGTTTCCATCGCGTCCAAGGATTTGGAACCTCTGGAACCAGCAAAGGAGGAGAAGCGAGTCGTCTGGAGGATCTACAAGCAGCGAGAGAGCAAGGAAATGCCCACACCGAGCCAAACAGACCCCCCCCCCTCCGGATCGGTCCATGATGGCAAGAGCACGAGCTCTTCCAAGAGCGATTCCGGCAAGGGAGGAAAAGTGTACCATTCGAGAATCTTGCTGAATGGAGACTCGACATGGTTCGGCGAAAAGAAGAGTCCCTTCGGATGGTTCTACAAGAAACGGCAGGAAGACAAGGACGGGACAACGACGACGGGTCAAAAGACAAAGACTAGCGATATGCAATTCTGGTTATAGCTCGGCGCCATCAAGTTCCTCATCGTACCATCCTCATCCTCGGTCATGGACCACAACCAGTGGGATTCTTCTTCTCATTATGATTTCAACTCTTCTCGGTGCAATGCAGATCTACAGAGGTTGAATCATCGCCCCCCAGAGCGAAGTACGACTCTAAAAATCAAGTTCTCCTTTGTCAGTCCATATGGCTGATGCAACTCAGCTACCTTGGGCTTTGCAGCCGCCGCCTGGAAAGATCGTCATCCTTTGACCAACGCGGCATACGAAGTCACCTTATTGTCGGCGAGGAATGCGAAGAAAGAGCAAGTAGTGGAGGGATGATGAATCATGGCAGAATGTCTTGGACATATAACAAGGACTAAACTCGTTTCAGTTCAAACCCCTGTTATCACTAGAGGTTATGTTCACAGATATAATCACACAGAAAGTTGCATCAACGCCGCAAGCTTACACACATATCAGAGGAGGAATTCCATCTTCAATAGCCAAATAATCGACTGAAGCTGCGGGCGCTCACTGCTTCTGCTATGCCGCAGTTCTACCTGTGACTCCTCATCCCCGTCACCTCAAATGTGTCGAAGAACATAAGGAAAGAAGGAAAACAAGAGCCCAGAATATCCCAAATTCGCATCTTATGGTGATATCATGAAGAGAAAGGAGAAGGAGTTTCATAGTCATAGAAAACCGAGATTCGTAGAACGGGGTACCATATTGCTAGAATAATCATCCGCTAGCAAAAACCCATGATCTTCATGCCAGCTAATAAACTTCATACCTCACAAGCGTCACTTGCCCTCTTCCCCATAGTCCAAGCTCGATAGAGACGCCTCGATGTCGGCCCATGCGTCGGCGTAAAAGGTATCCAGGGAATCCTATGACCCTCCACCAAGCAGGAACTCTATGGCGCCCTGAACATTGCCTCCACTTCTTCGCAATGCGGCCACGTTTCTCTCAAACTCGTAGAAGCCCATCTCGTTGAGCTGCCTAAGCTGTGACTCGTAGACTTCCTCGGGTGGTCGGTTGTCCGGTGGCGGGGCAGCAAAGCCAGCGCCGCCTGGGCCAAACATTGCGGCAAAGGGGTTTGCTAGAGGTGGGCTCGATGTTCCCGAGGGGTTGGCGGGGGGCTGACCAAAGGCAGAAAAGGGGTTGGAGCCGACACCGTTCATGTTGCCCATCATTTGCACGGCTGCCCTCATAGCTTCCGGGTCCTGCATGAGACTGCGGGCGGCTTCCGCAATGGGATTGGCCTGTTGAGCACCGGTGCCGTCTGCCGTAGGTGGTGCGCCGAACAGGCCGGCAAAGGAGTCCGCTGGCGGTGATGTTGATGAGGCATTCTGAGTGCCCTCGGTAGGTTGTGTTGTGTTGGTAGTTGAAGTGTTTGTCTCCCCACCAGCTGTACCGGTTGTGCTCGAGGTAGTAGTCTGGTTTTGTGTTTGTGGAGCGAAGGGATTGGCGCCGCCACCAAAAAGATTGGCAAACGGGTTTGCCCCCGCACCCGCACCCATCCCACGTCCTCCGAATATTGCGGCGAAGGGATCTTCAGGCGCTGCGGTTGAACCAGTCGAGGCCTGGTTTGGAGTTCCTGTTGACTCTTGTCCTGGGGTAGTATTAGTGGCACCCGGCATAGGGAAACCACCACTGCCTCCACCCTGCCCACCCATAGCACGCTGCATCTGAAGCTGCATGCGCATCATATCCGGGTTGAACAACATTCTACGCATTTCCGGGTTGCGAAGCATCTCCGAGATCATGGGGTTGCTCCGGACCATGGGGTTCTGTTGCATCATTTCTATGACTGCAGGGTTGTTCATGGCCTCGTTCATTTGCTGGAGGAAGTTTGGATTGTCCATCATTTCTAGGAGCTGATCGTGGTTTGGTGGCGGGCCCATCTATACACTATTAGCTCTGATGTGCTCAATTACGAAAGTGGTGGTAAACCTACTCCTCCGTCTGGACCGAACATATCTGCACCTGGCAGGCCGTGAAAGCCGGCATAACGTGCGCCAGTGAGGCCCGCGAGAGGGTTATTCCCTGTGCCTGCGGCAATGTTGGTTGGCACCTGCGGCGCGGGCGTGGCGCCTCCTCTCGCCGTGCTTCCTGCGGCCTGGTTTGCCGGGTTCTGCCGTGCGTTGCTTGCTGCGCCCTTGACGAGGTGTATTGTGTGGCTATCCTGGATCTTGACGGCTGCCAGTGTGTCGTGATCTTTCAGTACGCGGCCAGAATATATCAGTCGTTGGCGCTCGGCGGGAATATCTGCGTATTCGGACGAGGAGAGCTTGGCTTTTACATCGGCGACGGTGGTGGTCGTTGGGAGAGTGAGCACATGCTTCTTGTCGTTTGCGGCTTTGACATTAAAGGTAATCTGTGTCTCTTCTGCGGAGGTTTCTGCGGAGGTTGCCGCGTCGTCGGCCATGGTGTGGAAGACAGGCGATGGTCCCGGAGCGGAGAGAGAGCGCGGGATCGAGCTTGTATGGCGGGGTAAACGTGTGTGTACAACTGACTTACGAATAGAGTAAATGTCCGCAGTGCCTGTTTGGTTGCAGCGGATGTGTGGAGCGGAGAGTAGAGGCGTAGAAGAGAGGGTAGATGGGCTAAAGTCGGTTAGACACTGTTGGAAGGTGACAGAAGAAGTCGCCGAAGGTGCAGGCGCGACACTTCGTCATGGGCCCAACACGTGTGGCGCGCCAAGTGTGGCAGTCTCTGTGGCTGATGCCTCTTGGTTAGTCAGCGCGTGAATGGACCTGGCCGAGTGGGGAACTGGCTTGTCGGAAATGTAGGCCGAGGCATCTTGGGAGAGTCAGTCACTCAATCTACGCAGTCCCGAGATGCAGCTCCGACACGATCCAGCACTGTCTTTTTGTCTTCATTGCGTTCCTCCCGGGTGAACTATATCGGCTCCGTATTTTCCTCCTTTCAATCATCCCTCATTGTGCCAATTCAGATCCACGCCAATTGTCCGATATGAAGGCTATACAGATCAAGGAATATGTCAAGGTGCGACAACTTCCACATTGCACCAAGCTTCTTCTAACAATTTCCCAGGGCCCTGAGGAGCTCAAAGTAATTGACCTTCCCACACCGACTCCAAAAGCGGACGAATACCTCATCGCCATCCATGCCTCGGCAACGAACTTCTTCGACCTGCTCCAGATCCGGGGCAAGTATCAACATCAACCCGCTTTTCCATGGGTAGCCGGCTCAGAATTCTCTGGCGTCGTACTCAAAGCTCCCACAACTCTGCCTAGCGGTCGGACCCCCAAGTACAAGGCAGGTGACAAGGTGTTTGGGGCGACCCAGGGTGGATACGCGACGCATATCGTATGCACTGAGGAAAGGTTGAGGCCAGTGCCTGAAGGATGGAGTTTTCTCGATGCAGCAGGCGTTTTTGTCACGGGGCCCACCAGCTATGCCGGTCTCGTAACGAGGGCTGGCATCAAGAAAGGTAACATACCCAATTCCTCTTGATCCTTCTGCAATTTCAGCCAAAATAGCTAACGAAAAGCACAGGTGACTGGGTTCTTGTCCATGCAGCGGCCGGTGGGGTTGGTCTAGCCGCTGTTCAGATCGCAAAAGCATTCGGCGCAACCGTCGTCGCGACAGCCGGAAGCCCGCACAAGTTGGACGTTGCTCGCTCATTCGGCGCTGACCATGCCATCGACTATCGACAATCTGACTGGCCTGAGCAAGTCAAGAAGCTTACTCCTAAAGGCCGTGGCGTTGATATTGTGTACGACCCGGTTGGTCTTGTTGCACAGTCGATGAAGTGCACGGCTTGGAACGGACGGCTACTAGTCATCGGATTTGCGGCGGGAGATATTGAGAAGGTAGCAACTAACCGCGTCTTATTGAAGAACGTGAGCATCGTGGGTCTGCACTGGGGAGCGTACGCAACAAACGAGCCCGAGATGGTAGAGGAAGTCTGGGATGGGCTATACAAGCTGATGAATGATGGAAGTTATCGGGGAACTGTATTCACAGATCAGGAGTATGTAGGACTAGAGAGCGTACCGGCAGCGTTGAAGGCGCTAGGCGGAAGGGACAGCTGGGGTAAGGTTGTCGTTAAGGTGCCGCAGGACGGGCAGAGTAAGATCTAAGGTACGCTACAATTGTAAATATGAGACTAAACGCCTTTAGATGGACGCATGTAGATCTCTCAATTCTCTAGTCACATATGCTTGGCCCCTTTGTTGCTTCAGCTCGCTCAAGTTATTGCTCATCTCGCTATTTACCCGATCGGTATAGTTTCAGAACGCGTACTCCGCCAATTCGATCAACACCACCAATCCCAGCCGCATCCATCAGGATCTAGGCAACAAAATTAGAAGTATCAAAAAATCTCTTGGCCAACGCAAACGATGGCGTGTCGGACGATTGCTCGTCCATGCACAAAATTATAAAACCTTTCCACGGCTGCGTCGAAACTCTAGAAAACCACAACCATCTACACCACGATAGCCGAACTCAAACTCATCCTACCACTCAATCGAACCCGACCGATCAGTCGACCATGGCTAAACAATCAGCGCCCCTCTCTCCACTAGACCAAGTAATGCCCCGATCCTACATTCACACAGCCCTTCTGTTCTCCACCCACAACCCCACTGCCACCATCTCCCACCTCCAGTCCAGCCTTGAAAAACTCCTCTCCCGCCTTCCCTACCTAAAAGGCCGGGTCACCGGCGACCCGTCTTCCCGCAACCAACTCTTCATATCGTGGGACCCGGATGCCCCGGCTCCGACCATCCAAGAGGTGCCTGCCCCAGAGGGGTGTCCGAGTTATGAGGAACTCGTGACGAAGGGCGCGCCAGAGGAGTACTTTCCTTACACCGTGTTTCCCTGTCTAGGGGAGAGTGTAGATGGCGCGGACGGAGCACCTGTGTTTGGAGTCAGTGGGGTGAGGATCCAGGGAGGGGTGGTAGTGTGTGCTGCTATGCATCACAATGTTATGGATGGGACGGGGTATGGAGAGTTTATGAAGGCTTGGGCGGCGGAGTCGAGGGGTGAAGAGGTGCAGGGGGTGTTTGATGCGGAGGAGCCGTTGAGGAGGGGGGAACGATTGGCAAAGAGTTTGAGGGCTTGGGGGGAAGGTGTGGAAGGGGACACCTTGGAAAGGGTACTTGAGAAGCATCCAGAGTACAAATTGGGCTCTTCTGTGATGGCGCAGGCTGGGGCACTTCCAGCCTGCGAGTCTAGGGTGTTCACGTTCGCCGTTGGAAAACTTAGTGCTGTGAAATCTTCGCTATCCAGCACGCTACCTGCCTCAGCTCTCACGATAAACAACATTCTCTGCGCACTGCTCTGGGTGCACACTTCACACACCCGGTCTACACGCCCTTCAGACCCACAGACGAGTCCCACCTCGCGTCTCGGATACGCCGTCAACGGTCGACGGCTGCTAGGTCTGGAAGAAGACGGAATGAAAATTCTAGGAAACGTGAACCTTCTCGCACAGGCTAGAGCAGAGATGCAAGACTTGCGCTCTGTAGTCGCTACGAATAGTCATGATGCCCTCGCATCGATCATCTCTACTATCGCAGAGGCCACTCAACGCATCGA
This sequence comes from Periconia sp. TS-2, assembly GCA_030378425.1. Lineage (NCBI taxonomy): Eukaryota > Fungi > Ascomycota > Dothideomycetes > Pleosporales > Periconiaceae > Periconia > Periconia sp. TS-2. The sequence goes on along the minus strand of JASNQO010000013.1, from coordinate 612,645 downwards.
GAAAGAGCACATCTCTTCCCTCATCCGTATGACTGACCTTGTACCGTCTTTGGGGGACATTGGGCCGGGATGGAACTTTGTTAATGGGCCTGATCTGAGTATTACGAGTTGGGCAAATCTAGGACTGTATGATGCGGATTGGGGGAGTGAGGTTGGTAGGCCGAGTGCTGTAAGGATTCCTTGTGTGAATGTAGATGGCGCAGTCGTAATTCTACCAAGAAGGAGGGATGGAACGGGGAATAATGAGCGTATCGAGGTTGTGATTATGCTGAGAGGGGATGATATGGCGAGGTTGTGTGCGTCGGAGGCGTGGAGAGGTTGGTTGGTCGATTGAAGGAGGACATAAACTGAGCCAAAAGAAGGGCAGAACTCCTGCTTCAACTCCACGCGATTGTTAGTCCTCTATCAGCATTGGAGGGGAAATTACTCAATAAATGGTGTTCTCTGATCGAAATGAAATCGCAAGTACGAGCCGGCTTTCATTCCAGACAATACACCTTCAACGATATTGAACATGCCTCGGAACATCGACTATCGATCTAATGTACTAGACCTAGTCCTACCAAAGTATCCAGAAAGGTGCTAATCCAAAAATAATACCAGATTTCTCTATCCAAATCATCGTGTCGTCTACCGGTGGGTAAGTGCCAAGCATAGAAATCTAGATATTGCCTCGGCTGGTCTAATCCGCAGAGTCTGCTTATTGGGTGCCTACTCTTCAGCTGTACCTAGCCTCCGCTCGTACTCTTAGTAGCGGGGTGTGCAGCTTACTTAGGAACGTTACCCGGGGTTGCTAGTAGAATTGGTCTAGATAAAATGGTGTGGTGGGGGACACGTTCTGGGCGCAGTGAACCTGCATGAGCCTCTATCCTGCCGAGGAGATGATCATGTCCCATCAACCAGGATTGGACGATGCGTGTAATGGTATCATGATATCCTGCAGTGACAGACCGTTGGGATGCTCAATCTTGCCTAATTTTGGAAGCTGATAGAGAGTCGTTGCTGCAACCGCTAAGAGCATCGATCGTTTGAATGAACGCCCTTATTCTCTAAATTTGCATACTTAGAGCTGCACATTCGACGCTGGGTAGTCTGCGTAGGGTTCTTGTATTTCTAATAGTACTCGCTAGTCATAGTAGAGACTGCACTGTACCATTTTTTACCCTGTCTTTTGATGACGACAGCTTGTAATTATGATCTGACCGAGAGAGTAGGCTCGAGACAAGGTAGCGGATACTCGCGGGCAGGCTCAACACGTGTCTATCGGCTGAGTAGCGTGACCGTATAGGTATTGAAGAAGATCGTGTTTGCTTGCGCCGGAATATGTGATTGGGCCGTAGAGGAGCCGCAAAAAGCCGCGACTCCATTCCTCAAGGCTGGGCAAAGCTTGTAGGCAGCGCAAGCAATCATTTGACTCCAGTGCGAAACTGCACCATCCGACGCTGATCGAATAACACCCGGACCCAGCGGATTGAAACCACCAGTTCTGACAACTACTTTGTTCCTCTTTACGGGCCTATGTCGCGCCTTCTGTTTATCCGACATCAGCAGCATCTTATCCCATATCACTGTCCAATATTGCTCAAACAAGCATCTCGATAGATGGCTGACGCGCCTGGCCGGAGTGTACGCACGGTAGATGATGGTGCATCTCCCGACAAACAGGGGTAGTTTGTTTCCTGCGAGACTAGCATTCGCCGTCGTGCCGGATCAATATCCGATTCGGGACAGAATTCAAACAAAGCGCGTGGAGGCGACAACGCCCAGACTTCTGCTCATCGCATCGCCGTGCAGCCAGGCTTCTTACCAGCAGGGTGGTAGCGTAAATTACTGCCAAAAGCTTCACTAGATGCACCGATGCCTTGTCCGTAACACCAGGATCCCCATGCCACACGCTCACACTGACGGTTGAAGGTGAGATAGGAGAGATGCAGGACGGGGTGTTGGCAGGATCGTGCGGTGATTGACAAGTTAGCCCGTCTCTAGCGTAGCACCGCGTGGTTTGATATGCGGGGTCTCCACGTGCCAAGGCCACTTCTCCAGACGCTGCCGCCGCTTGTCTTCATGTAGCATGTCCCGCCGTGGGTATATTCGTGGGAAGTCGAGACTAGACGTCACGGTCCCGCGTTGAATGGCCCATTCCGCTCCCCGTGCCTCGGTATTTTTCCAGATGGAAGTCTTGTCATGGTGGTTTGGCTGGGCGGTGGATCCCCGCTGGGGTAAGTGGAACGTGCAGTCGCTCCTACCGCAACAGCATATAGACCAGGCATATCCTGTATTCTGGTATTGATCGGCACTTGCGTCTCTTCTTTTCATCTTCACTTCCATCTTCTCCTTCTCCTATCCCTAGTCATACTCTCTGGCCAGTTATTCAAGATGGCCTCACCGGACATTGAGAAGAATTCGCCGGCTATGATGGAGCAAGTTGAGCACAGTCCGACCAAGGGCTCCGCCGAGAGTGACTACGAGTGCGAGTTTACGCCAGAAGAACAAAAGAGGATCATTCGTCGCATCGATCTCCGGCTCGTCGTCACAGTCGGTGTCCTGTACTGCATCAGTTTGATGGACCGCACAAATCTGTCGGCCGCTGCAATTGCTGGGTCCGCGCCTTCCTTCTGAACCCGAAGAAATCTCGAGTACTGACAAACAAAGGATGACCAAGGAGCTGGAGCTCGGCGTTCTCTACGGTACCGTCTCTCGGTATTCAGTAGTAACCCTCGTCTTCTTCACCACCTACATTGTCTTCCAGCCTCCATCGACCATCATCGTGCGAAAGCTGGGCCCTCGAATTCATTTGGGCACCATTACTCTGGTTTGGGGTGCAACCATGATTGGAATGGGCTTCGTCAAGGACTGGCAAGCCCTCGCTGGTCTTCGAGTCCTCCTTGGTATACTTGAAGCCGGATTCTTCCCATCCTGTGTCTACCTTCTGAGCACATGGTATACTCGCTATGATGTCGGTAAGAGGTACTCTTGCTTTTACATCCTCGGAAGCTTGGCGTCAGCTTGCGCTGGCATCCTCGCATACGGCCTCATGCAGATGAACGGTCTCCAAGGCCTGACTGGATGGCGGTGGATTTTCATCATCGAAGGAGTTATAACTTGCGTTTTGGCCCTAATCAGCTACGTTGCCCTCGTGGATTTCCCAGACGAGGCCCACAAATCATTCAAATTCCTGAACGAGCGGGAGACAAAATTCGTCCTCGATAGGGTGAACAGAGACAGAGGCGATGCAAAGGTTCAGCCATTCTCCGCTGGCAAGTTCTTCCGCGCTGGCCTAGACATCAAGATCTGGGGCTACGCAATGGTAAGCATGCGGAACACATCCTAGATCCAGTTTATCTAACCTGCTGGGGCAGATCTTCTTCAACACCACCACCGTGACATACGCGCTCGCCTACTTCCTCCCCATCATTCTGACTGAGAACTTGGGCTTCTCCGTCGGTGCTTCGCAGTGTCTTGTTGCACCTCCTTATGCATTGGCTGCCATCGTCATGTACACCACCGGATGGATTGGCGACAAATACAGGATTCGCGGCCCCATCATCATCTTCAACATGGTCCTCTGCTTGATCGGGCTTCCAATCATGGGCTTCCACAAGAATTCATCTGTGCGTTACTTCGGAGTATTCTTGACCACAGCAGGCGCAAACTCGAATGTTCCAGCAGCAATGGCGTACCAGGCAAACAACATCAGAGGTCAATGGAAGCGTGCCTTTTGCTCAGCTACGTTGGTCGGATTCGGAGGCATCGGTGGTATTGCCGGCGGTCTTGTTTTCCGATATCAAGATGCTCCCGACTATCATCCCGGCCTCTACGCCTGCATCGCTTGCTGCTTACTCTCGATCATCATCGTCTCCATCATCAGCATCGTTTTTGCGAGACAAAATCGAAGAGCCGAGCGCGGCGAGATTGAACTCGAGGATAGCGATGTAAGTCCCCTCATCTCCACACTAGTCTACAGCGTATTGACGAAAGATCTAGGAGGACCATCAGAAGGGATTCAGATACACCATTTAAGCTGGTATCATCCACGCTTACCTGTAGCTTATGAGGGCATGAAGCAGAGCTGGACCTCGGCTGAGAAGGATAATGGCATGAATAATTGCGCTTTGCCCAGACTGGTCACGGTACTCAATCTTCTGTCGTAGTCTGTACCTCTAATGAAAATGAATTTTCAAACCGCAATCTATTAGCCCATCTCCAGAACATGGAATATCCCGCAGCCTTGAACTTTCTCAGGCGCTGCTGCCTGGCTTTATATGCAACCACCCAAGGTTGGGAAAACGCCATCGTCCCGCTAGAGTGGCGAGCACAGTGCCGAGGCTCACTCATGTTCGCTCATTCAGATATCGCAACCACAGAGTTTAGGCTCCAACGCACCACCCTAGGTTTCCCCTCTCACTTCGCGAACGCCTTTGTCAGGCCTCAACATTTCTTACGGCCGTTTGAGGGATTTTGCATCGTCAATGGCTGCGGTGGACGTGGGACAGGACGAGAATTGGATGAAAACTGATGGATGTGATGTAAGGAGGCGTAGCGGGGTGGGAGTCAAGTTGAGGAGGGGTTCTCGCATTCCTCGCGTTCGTCGCCCGCGACGGCCGCCCGCGTTTGAGTGGTCGCGCAGTCACGTGGATTGGCGTTGACCACAGCTCTTGATGGTATGGGTCCGTAGGTATAAAGAGAGACTGATATTCCGCTCCTCTTTTCTCTCACAATCAAGAAAGTTCAATCTTGTCAATTCCAAGAAGAATCAAATTCTCCATATATAAAATTTTCGCGCCAATTGCAAGTTCAAACCATCTTGGTATCAACGACGACACAATGTCCACTACTCCATCTCCCAACCTCCCCGACCCATCCTTCCTCCGCTGGCCATCCACAGCCTCCGAGGAATATAAAGCTGCTCGTCTCGCTCTCTTCAACAGAGAATACGCCGTGACCAAGCAGATCGAAGCTCTGGCGGCAGAGCGCCGCGCCTTACCTCCAGGCCCCCTCCTCGAACCCTACATCTTCGACGAGGGCCCTCAGGACCTCGACTCCGATGGTCCGCTCAAGAAGATCAGCTTTGCCGATCTGGCAAAGGAGCAGGATAAGCCGTTGGTAGTGTACCATATGATGATGGGAGAAACGCACGAGAAAGCTTGTCCTAGCTGCTCGATTTTCGTGGATGGGTTGAATGCTGTAGCGAAGCACCTTGCTCAACGCCTCCAGCTCGTCATCATTGCAAAGGCGCCGATCGCGGCCGTTCGTACATATGCGAAGAAGAGGCAGTGGAGTGAGCTGCGCTTCTTGTCTTCGTTTTCGAATTCTTTCAACAAGGACTTGCATCTCGAGGCGCCAGAGTGGATGCCGGAGATGTGGCAGACGCCTGGGTTTAGCGTCTTCCAGTATGAAGCTGGAGAGGGAGGGAAGCAGGATGGTGTGAGGTTTTTGTATCATAGTAATCCTGCGTATGGGAGAGGTGAGGAAGGGGAGTTGGTGATCCGGGCCATGGATTTGATGACTCCTGTGTGGAATATTTTTGATTTGACGCCGGTGGGTAGAGGGGAGCATGAGCTTGACTATACAGATCATTGATTTCGTTGCTGGGTTGGGAATTTTGCTCGGGATGAGTTGCCTCGTCGTTCTTTTGACCGAGGATTCCTTCATGTAGCGTAGTCGCTCACTTGAACGTGGACAAAGTCTTTCTTTTTCCCACTCACTTGCACATCTCATAGCCTATAGGTATTTCTAGCAAGCGCATAGATTTCATGCGATCCCGCGATTCGTCTTATACAAGCCAGGTATCTAGCTCAGTCGCATTTTCGAGGAATGCATCGTCCCACGTAGCTCCAAGTCCGACTCTTATAAATAGATCATCGTCTCCACTATTCTGCTTTAGAATCAACCCGTAATATTCTGTCTGAGGGGCTTTCCAGTAATAGATGGTCGCTAAGTGGAGAAAGAATAGGGGGTCTGTTGTGCCAAGGTCTCGTTCATCGTCGAAACACACCCAGCCAAAGGGCTCTTTACCCGGCTGCCCAATTGATACCCCATCATAGTATGGTCCGCGATAGCATACTTTCATAACCGGGGCACTCTTCTGTTTCGCTACTCCCGTCAATAGCTCGTCTATACGTAGTCTTTTGGCATTTAATCCCAGGCTCTTCTTCTTTTGATGATACCCTAAGACTTTGCATACTGACCTGAAAGACTCATCCTCACGGTGACTATCAAATTCCCTAAATCGCAGAAAGATCTGGCCAGGGTGACTCGCCCACGACCAAGTCGGAAAGTCTCCATGTTTTGCTCCATGAGATAGCGGATTCCAAAGCACATGCTCCGGAATATCGTTCTCAAATACACCCTCCCAATACGCTGGTCGCGGCTGCCACTCTTCCAACCCTTTCTCAAATGGCACCCGTCTATATCCCTTCGTTTTGCTAATTTCTCTCGCGAGGCCTTCCAGACTAAGGAGTCGATCTTCAATGTGTGTGAATCTGCGCCCTGAGTGCTCTTGTATAATGCGACCCCATTCTGTGCACCATTCTGCTTGGGCGAGGCCGCGGCCGATGATTTGTTGTCCTGTTTCGTCTTCAGCGTGGGAGTGACAGACCCAAACGAGACCTTGCGACAGGAAATGAATCACACGTCGTGAAAGGATCCATTCTTGAGTTGCCCAGCCACGGGTGGCGAGGAGGGTGAAAGTGGGATCTGGAGGGTACATGAAAGGCTCTTGACGCCATTCTATGCCAACGGAGTAGTGACCCAGAATCTTTTGATGCAGGTCTTTGCATTCACTAGTGTTGCGAAGGGGAAGGGTGACCGAGGGTATTTGTAGTTTGCCGTAGTCTCGCGGAAGGAACAGGCCTTTTGTGGAGTTAATTGCTGAGGACGCCGCTAGGGTCACAAAAGCGTTCTGATATATCATGCCCATGGTTTTGGATTCTACTAACCAATCCTCCTCTTTATCTTGTATTATACACAGACTGTCAATCCACAGGTACCGGAGGCCAAGTATGCGTGTCATTATCACAGCTTGCACAAACGTCTTTGGGAGCTTGGAGAATGGAATGCCGTTCTTATGGCTCTCAAGGTTTGACTTTGTCGTCATCAGCGGATGATGTTCGGAATCACCCCAGCAATGACTAAGTGCAGCCCAACGTCCTTTCATCTGACCAGTTGTTTCGATCAAGCGTGGCTCGTCTGCGCCATGTGCCATTCTAACATCAATGACTCGGCTGGGCAGTGTAAATATCTCCGATGAATCCATTTCCTTTCGCTCAATATTCCATCTGCATTTGCGATGTTTGGCTCGGCAGGTGTGTAACCATGTTGCTATACGATCAAAAGCATCGAGAGATCCCGAGCTACGTAGAGGTAAGCGTTGCGAAATGTACTTCTCAACATCAGATCCTGTGTCTAAAGCATTGCATTAGTATAACTCTAAAATAGCGAGGCTTACTTACCACGAGATGGAAACACATTCAACCTTGTAAAGACTACCCTCCTATCTCTCGTCGTAATCGAAGTTTCAGATCGCTGCCACATGACTTTGAAATGATTGAGTCTGAATCGTCTGTTGCAGGATTCCTCAAAGCTCATTCCCCCGAAACTTATTTCCGAGTTCAATATTATATATATCGATTCGGTACTGCAACACAGATCCTTCATGATCTCATCAAAGGCCTTACTGCCCTTTCCGGTTTGTACGCCAACTAGAATGTTGGATAGTGGCTCTTTTACCTCATCAAACGGATATCCTATCTGACGGAGAGCATCCAGTATGATCGCTGTTCTGATTAATTCGCAGAATGGACACTGCTTTGCCGAGTCGGGAAGATTTTTGGCTTGCTCATGATGCCGTATGACATTGGGAGGTGGTTTCTCTTCATGCTTTGGTAGGACAGCTGGAGGGGGGAGGAAACGCAAGCCGTCTACGTATTCTTCCGTGCCCCCTTCCCTCAATGGCCAAAAGAGATCTTCCACCGGCCTTTCCTCAATAGTCTCGCTATTACTTGCCACTAGAAATGCTGATATCTTCTCTGTTGTCGATTGGCAGGTGGAACACAACTCTTTTCGCACTGCAAGGCTGTCACAGAGATTAGCGACCTGCTGGCTATTGGATGCCATGATCACATCATCAGGGAGAGTAACGTGGCGTGAATTTGCCAATTTGCGGGAGAACGGCTTAGAAACGAGCGGCGCAATCGCATCGTCGTTCATAATTGTGATTGTTTGGTACCACAAGTGAACGTAGAGGTGGAACACGGCTGGGTACAACGAAGTGGCTGCCTAGGTCTCCTCAGGTTAGCGTGTGGCTGTGACTTCGTATGCACATTCTTCTATCCATTTTATTGCCTGTCTCCTCCTGGGTATGATCATCTCGCGGTCCTAAATAGCGCTACGGACTTGATATAGACTATACTGTTGGTATTCTTTGCGCGGCAATTGTGCAGCGTGTAAGCATTGATACCGAGGAGCGTGAGGATCCAGGCTAATACGCGACGAGAGTATCTCCATCGATAGATATTGGGATAAAACGTAGGGAATCTATGCTTGTGATGGAGTCGATTTTATTACTAGCCGCGAGGGGACCCGATTGACGAGGGAGAGGTGGAGAGAGTCGCGCACTCGAACCAATCGGGCATCGCGTCGTCACGAGACCTCGTGTGCATCTGCCAACCCTCAGCCGCAAGGCAGCACTTCGTATCTCGCATTCAGCCAGCATAAAGTCTTGCAAATTCCCTTTGAAATCAATTCACGTCTTTCTGTATTGCAATGCTCCCAAAACGCGCAAAGGAAGCACCTGCTAAGTCGCCAGCCACTTCTTCAGGTGCACAAGAGGACGTCATCGACGCTTCTCCACCACCATCTTTCAAGGGTCAACTAGATAAATTCGCACATTCTGGTACCTCCGGTATATGGAAAAATGGAGTTCTTGTATCTGCAGCATCTTCCCAAACCCCCAAACGCGCGAGGACTACGGCGAAAGCCGTCTCGTCTGCAACAGATGACGCCCCATTCCGCGCAAATAAAAGGCGCAAACCCAGCTCGTACGCGGATCCCTCGAAATACGCCCATCTCTCGCCACTTGTCGACATTCTTGAGCCGAATTTAATATGTGTTTTCGTCGGCACAAACCCTGGCGTGCAGACTGCTACAGCGGGCCATGCATATGCGCACCCCACAAACCATTTTTGGAGATTGTTGCACGCTTCCGGCCTTACAGATCGACGCCTCAAGCCAGAAGAAGATAGGAGCTTACCGGCACTCTACTGCATGGGAAACACGAATATCGTAGACAGACCAAGCAAAGATGCCGCCGAGCTAAGTAAGCAAGAGATGGCTGCCGGCACTGCGAATTTGGACGCAAAATTTCTCAAATACAAACCAGAGGCGACACTAATCGTAGGGAAGGGGATATGGGAAGCGATCTGGAGATACCGCCATGGGCGAAATCCGACGAAGAAAGATTTCAAATACGGCTGGCAGGACGAGGAGCAAAACATGGGTAAAAGCAAGGATGGAGAAGAAGAACTGGGTCCAGATGGAAAGGCGTGGAAGGGGACAAAGGTTTTTGTGACGACGAGTACGAGCGGGCTTGCGGCTAATATGAGCCCAGCTCAGAAGGAGGAAATTTGGAGACCGTTTGGGGAATGGGTGCAGAAGAGGAGGGCCGAGAGGGGTTTCGTACCGAGGGTCAATGAGGTTGTGGTAGAATAATGAGGATGAAATGCACCCTCACCAAGTCCAGCTAAATTCGACTCTTTACGATTTATCACGGGATCCCAAATCTTGCCAAGGTGAGCATCTCTGGCCATGAGTCCCAAATCCCGATCTACTCCGTACCCCAACGGAATTTTGTCTCCATGATGGAACTTGCTTGTATTCTCTAAATGGTTAGCGATTGCATCAAACAATTACTCATATTATTGAAACTAATTTGATCTTCATTGACCACAAACGTAACTCAGTCACGAGGCCGAAACATCAATACCCCTCATGTACATCACAATCATGTATAACTAAAAGTTCCCGTTCCTACACTGTCTGTCCGCTTGATCATGCCCGTGCTCACCGGCAAGCGCCACACCAAACGCACCAACAGCCGCCAAGCCACACTTCACTTGGCAACCCGGCTATCGGCAAGATTCCATGCAACCTCACCTCATGGGCTTGGTGGCATTTTTATCAATGCATAACATCTGCAGGAATTTATTGAACCTGACAGTCATTAGAACTGATAACAGAGATCGAGAGAAACGTATACTTGAATATCTCCCTTGCCTGCTGGGACTAGGAGATATTTACGATTAGCAAGTAGACTATGCAGCGACACCCAAACAGATCTCTGCAGCAGAAGCACAACAGAATCATGCGCCTCACCTTCCAAGCCCTTGTCCACGCGTTCAAAACGCAGCCAAGCAACGTCTCCCCCCGCGACAGCAGTGGCTTGGGACACACATCCCACACAACCCCAGCACGACAGCTCACCACATTGCACGAATGAGAATCCCCCTTCGCTCTACTTGCCAATCGCACAGTACTAAGCCCCAAGCTGTCCAACTGGCAAGCAGAGGCAAGCCATGGACGTGTAAGCCTGGACGACAATGAGTCGTAAGTTGGGCGCAGATATGAATTGCATGGATCGTGCGGCTTGTCACAAGGAAGGGAGCCCATCCGTTCGTTGCCGAATACAAGGAAATAAAGGTGATCTGTGCCCTATGCCTGTGACCTGACCCGCCAGCCACTCTCTTCAGCCTTATAGTGACCCAAACTCTCTGGCACTCCCGCGTTTTCTGCCACACTTTTCCTGCCACGCTCCGCACTGCGCCCTTTCACCAGCCACTCTCTGAGCGTTAATTTCGACGTCTGCTCTCGCGCGCACGTCGAGTTTTGCATACTGCCAAACGAACAAGAATCTTCTTCTATTTTTTAACCGCGAGGTTTGAAAGAAGCGAAGAAAAGAACATGTCTTCTCAAGATTATTACGGCTCTGCGCCGCCGCAACAAGGCTACGGTCCGCCGCAGCCAAATCAGCAGTATGGACAGTATCCGCCCCCTCAGCAGCAGGTCCGTTGAAATCCATTCCGAGGGAATTTTCTTTCGAGTTCGCTCGCTGATGGATCAGATGTACTACGCGCCGAATCCGCAAGGTCCCCCTCCACCGCAGCAGGAGCGCGGAGGGAAAGATCGGGGATGTCTTGCGACATGGTAGGCTCTCATTGCCATGAAATGACTTTCTTTTGCGTGCCGGTGACTGACTTGTTCTAGCTTGGCTACGCTCTGCTGCTGTTGGCTTTGTGGCGAAGCGTGCGATTGCTGTCTAGGTATTTTACTCCCCGTCACTGCTCATTTAGTGATTTTTACTGATCGCGCTTGCTTCATGCATAGACTGTCTAGAGTGCTGTTTTTAGGCCCCCGAGACGTGTACTTACGGTGATACGGAAAAGACGCGAAACGGTACCATCGCGGTAACGGCTGAATTTTCCTAGAGAGGGGTATTTTGAAATAGTACCGCGATAAGGGGCGAAGGGAGAAAATTGAGTGTCCCTCTTGGCCGCCAAGTCAAAGCCAAATTCTAAAATGCACGGATGGAATGGAGTGGAACTTTTATGGGCTTTGTAGCCCTTTGCAGCCCTTTGCAAACACTCCAAAGCGATCAAAGGAGCCAATAATTCATAATCTCGCTAATGCAGAACGAATGAAGACCAAGTTGGCTGAATTGCCCAAAGTCCAGACATCTCGATGCTACGCTGTGCTAACAAATTCAAAAGAGAGTTCGGCCGTCACTACATCAATAGAGCCCCGATCCAAGACAAAGAACGGGTGAATTGGGTGGGGACATGGAAGGATTGCACAAGGGCGCCTCGAGAACGAGGCTGTCGGTCTCAGTCGTCGTACGCCTCCTCGAGCTCCTCTTCATACTCCTCTTGGGCCTCGATGAGCTCTTGACGCTGCTCTTCGAGTGACTCGCGGTCGCTGCTCGAGATGGAGGAGCCGTCCGCATCGTGCGTGGGAACTGGCGGGGGCTCATCGAAAGCGGGGGCTGGCGCTGGAGGTGCGGCAGCTGGAGCGGCGGCCGCATAAGTGACGTTCTTGTGCTCATCATCGGAATCTCCTTCGGCTTCGCGCCGTTAGTAATTACTGGGAGAGATGTGCAACCGAAAACTTACTCATTTCATGGCCGATCCAAGCGCCGGCTGCGACACCACCAACGCCAGCAGCGGCCAGTGCAGCGGTCGAATGGCCCTTCTTTTCCTTCTTCTCCTTGTGCTCGCCATAATCGTGAGAATCATGTCCACCATAACCATGAGAATCGTGGCCGCCGTAGCCGTGGGCATCGTGTCCACTGCCATGGCCGCTTCCAAAGAGGCCACGCTCGTCATGACCAGTCTGACCAGGGGGAGGGGCATAAGGACCTTGGGGCGCGGGGGCGTACGCAGGAGGATCCCACTGGCTGCGTCCAGTGGACTGGTCTATATAGTACCAGCGCTGGCTGCTCTGGTCAAATTGAGCGACCCATCCAGGTGGCATAGGAGGCGGAGCGCCATACTAAAGAAATGCTCAGTCAAGAATTAAACCAAAAATCACAGCTAAGTGTGCTACATCGCCGTATGGTGTGACAACGGAAGTGTGTGATGAATTGACGTACAGGCGCGGGGGGGCCTTGGGGCGGGGCAGGCGACCCGTAGCCAGGCTGCCCATAGGGTTGCTGTCCATACGGCTGTTGGCCGTAGGGCTGCTGCTGCTGGGGATAGCCCTGAGACGGATAGCCCTGGGAAGGGTACTGTTGATGTTGAGGCGGATATCCGCCTTGATGTGCGCCTTGTGAGTAATCTTGTGAACCTCCATGTGAATCTAGTGGGGTCATCAGTAGCAAGGAAGACTTAAGGCCGGAACGACAGCTCACCTCCGTGGCCCTTATCCTTATCCTTATCCTCATCCATCAACTCTTTCATCTTCTTTTTTAGAAAATCCATGCTAGCTGAAGTTGTGCTTGACGAACGCAGAAGGTTGAAGAGTAAAAGAAGGGCTGATGAGAGTTTGGGAAGTCAGACACGCTACCCAAAATTTGGAGGGGTCTCGAGTGGGCTTTAAGAGAACCCTACGCATGCAATACGCATTGGCACTAAGCCCGTCCATCAACTCTCGGAGCTAGACCTCCCGTTTTCCAGCTGAACACTCGTAGACCCCTCATCGCCCCGGCTGTTACCCACATTGGGTATCATGTCGAGGGGGGGGATACAAAGTCTGACGCCGTGCGAGGGCGGATATGTAGCCAAAAGTGGGGCTTGAAGCTTCTCGCGGTTAGGATGGGCGTCAAGAAAATGGAGGATGGATTAGTGTCACTTGGCGCGTAGGATAGTTGTGTATGCCGATATACGAGTTCAGTATCACTCGTGCAAAGCATACTGTGTTAGGTCAGCAGGTTGGAGCCTCTCGGGAGCTAAGCAATGGTCGGATGTTACAATTCCAGGGGTTAAGTGGATCCGGCTATGGTCCAACGTGTTCCGAGACGGTATATACTTTGTAATTTCCACGTTGCATAAGCGGACAACATAGTGTGAGGTCTGTCACGGCCGGTTGTAGCTGCGACGGGCGGTGCTACGGGTGGCTTAGACGTGGCTTTGCGGTAACAGCTGCTGCATGAAAAATCGCGCGTATTTCCTGCACATTATCGTCACACAGAGTGCACGATACCAAATGATGTCTGGCTGTAGTGTACTTGCAGCAGGCTATGGCGTTTAAATTGCAAGACACGTGCTCGAGATTTGGGGTCTGGCCCGCCTCTTGGTCGTTTCTCATGTGTTGCTCAGGCCCCTATGTTCATCTAGGATTCAGTCGAGTCCTAGGAATGAATGAGAAAACTCCAGACTGTGAGATGATCGGCTAAGGTACGGAGAAAATATGAAGGATAAACTTCGGTGGTTCGCATGAGTGGAGAGCGGCGCGAGGACATGTTTGATCACGACGGGAGCCAGTATTCCCTTAGCACGTGGGCCATTACCGCCGTCGTGTAACTGCATCATCCGAAGTCAGACAGAAGGAGGAGGAATGAGATGATTCAGATGAAAGCGGTGGTAGACAGGCTACCGATTGAAACGTCTAGACTCTTTCGTCGCCGCTCCCGAAACGGCGGCGCTGACGCATGCGCGGAGAGAAGACAACAAGAGAGAGGGAACGAGAGCGGATTGTTAGAAGATAGCAGGCGGCAAGCTCAGCGGACAATGATGTCGGGCGGCGTGGTAGAAGTTCAGTCCGCTGCGAAACGTCGGCGGAGTGGGTGCCATGAACGGCCCATGACTATGACGTATGACTGCTTCGGGGTGGTGGCATTGCTCGCTCGAAGGGCAATTCAAACATGGGCAATTAGCAAATCCCATGGCTAGTGAACCGTCTACAAAAAGGACGTTTTGGTATACGACAAAAGCCATCGGGAGATGATGCCCCGACTTTGTGGCTGGCATCACACAGATCGCCGCCAAGCTTGGGTGATCAACGGATTGGCTCCCTCTTCAATGGGTGGTGACGATGCAGTGGAAGATGTAGCCAGAAGCAGCTTCCCATACCATGATGAGACTCCACGGCGGCTCCTTGTCTCCTAATACATGTGCCAGACATCTGTTGGACTGCGCAATCGAGCTGTCTGGCATCTGGCTTCTTTAGTGGCCCTGGCCTGACTAGGGTCGACGTCCTCTAGCGCGAGCGCCTCATATTGGACCTCGCTGGCCAGCAGAACACGCCTCTCGGTGCCGCACCCTCTGGAGCTGCGTCGTCATTTACACCGGCCTGCCCGCTGCCCGCTTTCCGAGATAGGGCGCAAGCTGGTCGGCTTCATTACCGCCGAACGCTAAGTGAGCTGGCGTGGTGGACTTCTCTATGAACCCACCGAGGTCCATCTTCACAGGAACCTCGTCCACATCCAATCGCACGAACCCGGAAACTAGACGCCTGAGCACGCCCGAGTACCACGAGTCGTTGATCTCAGGAGCAGAGGCTTCGGAGCTTCGAACTCTGCACGAGACAAAGACCCCCTCGCAAGGACGCCTATGGACACAACAGACTGCAATTGACCTGAGCAGTTCGCGTCAGACGTCTGGTTCTGCACCAGCGAATGGGAGTGAAGCACAGAGAAGGGCAGAAACAATCAAGACGCCACCAGCAGTCGCAGGAAGAAAACGAGCTGCAGCAGATGACGACGATTCTATAGGCATTCCTGAACCCTCCAGCGAGCCGCTGCACAAGCGACGACGGACAAACCGGCCGAGACACTCGTTAGATCAATTCAGTCTCGCCAAATCGACGCAGCTTAGGGACAACGGGCAGCCTCCATCGCCGTTGTTCTTCTCCCACTCGCGCCGTATCCGACCCCAACTACCCGCCCGCTTCTCTAGCTCCGAGGCCGCCGCGAGGATGCTCAGCAAGACGCGCAATGAGGACAGCAGCATCAAGACGGTCACACTAGCTCGCGGAACGTTCAGCGGCCTGAGTCCTCCCGGTCCTCCTAGCAGTGTAGGAGGAAGAAGCTCGGATCGCTCGAGCATACCGCGAACTGCATCGCCTGAAGCGCGAGATAGGACCGATCCGCTCAGGCTTCTGGGTTCTGTGGGCATTGTCGAATTCCTTGAGCAAGACCATCGGCCGACGTTTATCGTCGACATTGGCGATGCCGTTAGCTATTCGCCCAATTCGTCAAGTCTACAGATCCTCTTTGCTAACAGCGCGTTGCGCTCCACCCCTTCAATATGGGAGTTGATAGTAGGGAAGCTGGGGAACACTCCAGGTGGCGATCCTACCGCACATGCTTCAAGCCAATTCAGAGCATGGCTTTTGAGTACCGTCATCCAGGGCGAGAACCTGGACGTGAATCCACCGCCTGTTGATCATGGCGGTGTTGTGTGGTCATGCTACACGGTACGGAAGCGTCTTCGTGTAGTATCTGGCGCTGTATCCTCGCCCGTCTCATCTAGTATTCCCTCTACTGGCGCTTCCCTTGACTTCGCCATTCCATCGTCTTCCTCTGGTCCAGGCTCCACCGCCATAAAAGATTCCTTGCCTTCTGCACATGAACCTCAGGACTATTTCGGTAGCACTGTACCTCCCCCGGCCGAAGACCTAGACAATAACTCTTTGCCTGGGCCACCAAGTGCTGCACCTGCGACTAACGACACCATTGCTACGCGGCCTCTGAAGTCCGATCCGTCAGAATTGCCGACATTCGACGCATATTCGTCGTTTACCAATGAGTGCGTGCTTCGCGCTCACTCTGCAGGCGACATTGACGCTTTTCATAGAGAACCCAGCCCGCCTCAACCTCAAGACCATGATTCGGGGTTTTTTGATTGGACGAGGCTATCGAATTCTCCGTCCTTACCAAGACACATTCAATTTGCGCGCTCTGTCGATTGGGCAGCTACGCCATTGGGACCAATCGAATACTGGTCAAATGACTTGCGAGCAATGTGTAATCTGATAATGTGAGGCCAAGTCTTCAGCTCTCTTGCTTTTGGTTATATGCTCATCATACATTAGGGCGAGTCCCCATCCCGCCGCCATGTACTGGGGAGACGAACTAGTGGCCATCTACAATGAAGCTTATATCGGTTCGTAGTTACATCTCTAAGCCTATGAATACTTTTCTAACTGCTCCACAGGTCTTGCTGGTCAGAAGCACCCAACTCTCATGGGTCAAAGCTACAAGGTTGCATGGGCCGAAATATGGGACGAGGTCAAGGAAGTCTTTGCGAACGCAAGGTTAACGGGCCAAGCTACGATGAAAGACGACGACTGCTTGTTCATGAAACGGAGCGGCTTTCTCGAAGAAACATACTTCTCATGGTCTATCATCCCCATGGTTGGCGAAGATGGCACAGTGATGGGGTTATACAATCCCGCTTTCGAGAAGGTAATGACTCTCCCCGAAGTAGTGGCTCCCTCGCTGGCCGTGGATACTATTTGCCTACCACACCCTGGATAGCAGGCTGTTGCTTTGTTTGAATGTCGAGTCAATCAAACATTGGGCTAACTTGATATTAGACAAGACGAAAGATTGCCGAACGACGCATGTTGACTTTACGAGAAGTTGGGGAACGTACAGCCACCGCTCGGGACGTCAAAGGCTTTTGGGAGCAAGTCCTGCTTGCCCTGACAGAGAATGAATTCGATACCCCATTCGTCATGTTATATTCTGTTTCCGACGACAACGATAGCGACTCCTCTTCATTGCACTCTAGCAGTCTTTTCGGGACAAAACATTGCTATCTAGAAGGATCTTTAGGTGTGCCCACAGGCCATCCAGCTGCGCCGGATCAAATAGATCTCAAAGACGGAAATGAAGGCTTTGGCCCCGTATTCCGGGAAGTCATGAAGACAGACAAGCCTGTCGTGTTGAGCATTGGGTCTGGAGATCTCCCGCTCGAGATGATGGATGGACTTGAATGGCGCGGCTTCGGAGACGCCTGCCGTGATGTGGTAATCTGCCCTATTCATCCGACGACGGGAGAAATGGTACTAGGATATCTCGTCATGGGAATAAATCCGCGTCGACCTTATGATGACGATTATAACCTCTTCATTCAACTTCTTAGTCGACAGCTAGCAACTTCCTTGGCTTCCGTCGTGCTCTTTGAAGAAGAAATACGCAGAGGTCAAAAGGCCGCGAAGTTGGCTGCAGAAGATCGCTTCCAGCTTTCCGAGCAACTCGCTGCCCGCACACAAGAGGCCAGAGACAGCGAGACCCGATTTACTAGAATGGCGGAATATTCACCAGCTGGACTTTTCATCGCTGATCACGCAGGTAGCATCACCTACTGTAACGATACGTGGTACGAGATCTCTAGAGTCCCCAAGGACCCAGAAAAGACAAACAAATGGATGACTTATGTCAAAGAGGAGGACCAGGGTCTCATTCAAGAGCAATGGAAATGTCTCGTCGAGAAAGCGACTGCGATCAACATCGAGTTCCGATTTAAAGTGCCTTGGGAAGACCGGAATGGAAATAAAGGAGACACATGGGTCCTCTTCTCCGCTTTCCCTGAAACGTACGAAGATGGTATGCTCAAGAGCGTATTTGGGAGCATCACCAATATCAGCCCGCAGAAATGGGCCGAAGATTTCCAGAAGAGGAAGATGGAGGAGGCAGTCGAGCTCAAACGACAGCAAGAAAACTTCATTGACATCACTTCACACGAGATGCGGAATCCGCTGTCAGCTATCCTTCAATGCGCGGATGAGATTTCGACTATCTTGAGCGATTTCAGAACGTCGGGCGACCGCGAAATCGCCCCAGGCATCGTCACGGATAGCATTGATGCTGCTCAAACGATTGCTCTTTGTGCACAACATCAAAAGCGTATTGTTGACGATGTTCTTACACTATCAAAACTCGACAGTGCGATGTTGATGGTATGTTGTGCTAATGACCACAATTCCCTCAAAGCTGATCTTATTGCAGGTAACACCCGTCGACGCGCAGCCATTGCAAGTCGTTCAGCGAGCGCTCAAGATGTTCGAAGGAGAAGTTCAAACAGCAGGAATCCAAATGGAATTCGTCATTGATGATTCATACAAAGAACTTGATATCAATTGGGTCAAGCTCGATCCGTCCCGAGTCCTCCAGGTCAGCTAATTTACATGACCTAAGACGTCCGCTAACCATCCTCGCAGGTGCTAATCAATCTTACAACCAATGCCATCAAATTCACCACCACAGAAACTAGTAGAACTATAAAAGTTATTCTGTCAGCGTCGAAGCAGCCGCCGTCGGCCAGCAAGGCGCCCCGTGTCAGCTTCTTTCCCTCCAGATCCAAGCGAGTCGAACAAACTCTCGGTCCTGACTGGGGCGATGGAGAGGAGATCTTCCTCGAATTCGCCGTACAGGACACCGGGCGGGGTCTCAATCCTGAAGAGAAGAAGTTGCTGTTCCAACGCTTCTCGCAGGCTAGTCCTCGTACGCACGTCCAGTACGGGGGTTCTGGTCTCGGTCTCTTCATCTCTCGCGAGCTTACCGAGCTACAGGGAGGAGAAATCGGAGTGGCATCTGAAGCGAAGAAAGGTAGCACATTTGCATTTTATGTCAAATGTCGTAAAACGACAGAGCCACAAGATGCTACCGAGCAACTCCCTTTGTCAGTAGCACGGCAGATTTCGAACGCAAAGGAGCGGCCCCGAATACAACCTCCGAAGATCAAAGACTTTGCTGCAGTACCCGCTGAGACTACTGAGACCAAAACTAAGAAGCCGGATCTGAAAGTACTAATTGTTGAGGATAATCTCGGTATGTTACCATTCAAAAGCATCCGATACAATCTAACATCAGGATAGTCAATCAAAAAGTTCTTCGGCGCCAATTAGAGAACCGCGGCATCACAACATTCGTAGCGAATCATGGTGGCGAAGCCTTAGATAGGCTCAAAGAATCACAGTACTGGAAGGGCCATGGCCCAGACGCATCCGACGTAGGCGTCCTCCTCATGGACAAGGAAATGCCGGTAATGGATGGCTTGCAATGCACCAGCAAGATCCGGGAGTTTGAAGCGCAAGGCTTCTTGAAAGGCCATGTGCCCATCATAGCAGTGACGGCAAACGCTAGGAGCGAGCAGATTGCCACGCTTCTGGCTGCTGGCATGGTGAGTATTCGTCTTGTAATTACACGACGAAGAAGAGATCTAACAAGTCTTAGGATGATGTTGTTTCGAAACCTTTCCGCATCCTAGAGCTCATTCCGAAGATCGAGGAACTCACATTCAAATACTCACGAACTGTCGAAGCAGACCCTCCAGGCCTGGTGGTTCCGCGCAAACCAAGCACGACTCCCTATTCTATATAATTAATGGGCATGATTTTTAATTCCTAGTTTCGCAGGCTCAGCATTTCAGATAGAGGTAGAAGATGAGTTGCATACAACGCATTGGGTCGGCGTCGTGTGACTTACTACGGATTGGGCTTTGGCGTCAGGGATAATAGATGATCTTGTTTGAATTTTGTACTTCTTTGGTGGTTTGATCTAGGTAGCATGCATGGCGTTGGCTGAGTAGGAATTTGGTAAAAGGAAAAGAGTGAATGGATGGGTCATGGTATAGTATTCCTTACATACCCCCAGATAATGTTAGGAATGATTTGAATGATGCATGATTTTGATGTTCACCAAATGCGGGTATGTAAGGATGTCTGTGAGAGCGACTTGGTTATACTGGTCCAGCTGAATTTCACATGCAATTGGAAGTCGAGTGATTTCCTAGCTTCCAGGCGGACGCTGTGGAGTTTTGTGGATCCGGCCCGTCTTGGCGTTCCGGTGGGCCATTTCCGCCCCTTGTAAATTACCACTTGCGCAATTCTACCACAGCACACTTCCTCGACTCATTCCTAACCACAATGGTGTACAACTGGGAAGGCAAAGAGGCTGAGTGCTATCGTCTCTATGTGGAAGAGAAGCGCAGTCTCGATGACGTCATGAAATATTGGGAGCCACAGGGATTCACACCGAGGTGCGTAGAGGCCAAAGCAACGCTACGGGCCGCCGTATACTTTGATATCTACCTACTAGCATACAGACGAGCTTGCCTGCGGTAAGGACTCAAGGCTGATGAAGAATTTGTAGCAAGCGTGCCTTCCAGACACAGTTCAAGGTACGATCCACCTTCATTGAGCTGCATCAATTTGAGCTTATCCAGCTAATAATTCCGGCAGCGATGGGATTTTCCCAGCAAGCAAAACCCGGCGCATCAGAACCCCGCTCTCACCGCACGCATCAAAGAGCTATGGGAAAAGAACTACTCGCAGAAGGACATGGTGGATACACTCCAGGCAGAAGGTTTCCAGATCAATGACCGAGAGCTCATGAGGGTCAGATTGCGGTTCAAATGGTTTCTACGGGAGAGCAGGTCTAAAAAAAGGAGAGAAGGGAGCGGTGATGGTCGTGCTGGGAAGACAGCGGCGAAGAAGAAGAAGAACGTGAAGAAGAAGGTTAATCGAGGTAGGGGTCTGATTGATCAGTTGGCGAATTCAATACTACAGGGAGAGAGCTCGGACGATGATGAATCTGAAGAGGAGCCGGAGACACAGGAACCGGCAGGAACGAAGTCTACTCCAGTGCAGGATCTCATTTCTCAGGAACAGCCATTGGACCCAGCGGAGGTACTGAAGAGACAGCTACGACAACGGGAAATGGAAATTGAGAGCAACGAGAAGTGGCGTACACGAAAGCGACGACGCCGAACGCGAGGATGGGCAGGTCTTCCAGCAGACGCTCCCGGCGTGCCTCCAAGGTTTCCTTCGGAAACCACCCTCGACGAAGCGAAGGCATATCTAGGTCTAGAAAACAAGGTGTACAAGAGCCTACGGGATCAGTTCCAAGCCATGTGCGAGGAGCAGAACGTGATTAAAAAAACCATCGCCGGACCAGAGAAGTGGGCACAACTTCTGCAGCGCCTGATTCGAGAGAGTACCCAATTATCGAATGTCTTCCGAGAGGAACCCGAGGCGCTAAAACAAAATGATACCTTCTGGAGACCGCGGACTTACCAAGCATTGTCTCTCGATGTTATCTGCCAAGATGTCACCAAGCGGATGCGAGTCATTGGAAGCCGGATGAGCCTCGCTGAAGCAAAGAATGCTCTCGGGCTTGATCCTGAGCAGACACGACAGGCCAGGAGTGCTTTCCTGGCCATCCTAAAAGCCGACCACTTCACCAACAAGTTTATGACTGGCGACGAGCATTGGAACGAGCTCAGGCTGCGCTGGGTACAGCAGTCAGAGACTTTGAGCCGCGCGATTTTGCCTGCAGCTGACGAGGCAGACCAGCAGCATGCAGTGAGATTGAAAGCAATTGATATCCTCGCACGCGATGTGATGAAGCGTTTCCGAGCTGAGGAAGCGCGGCAGAACTCATCCCAAAAGAAGCAAACCCACCAAGGCCCTGGACCTGGACCCGCGGCTCCTTCAATGACTGCAAACACCTCCCAATCAAGCAGGAATAATCGTATATCCAACGGCAGCAGTTCGTTCCCTCGCACCACCAGTACCGAAATATTGGCGCTCTCTGCAGGAACAGACCTGCAGATCGATCCCTCGCTCCTCCTTGCCGCAAGCGATGCCTCCATCATCCCACGCCCAACATCACCCCACGATCTTGCGCAACCCCAACACCAACACCGTCAGCAAACCGCACACACATTCCATCGCCCTTTCAACAGCACCCTTCCTCATCCCAGCAATGCCACGTACGCCGTTCCACCCCAGATTTCAGATGCTTCCTTCTCCCATGGCCAGTTCTTCCCTTTACCCATCTACTTCCGTCTACACCCGCATTCGGCTACGCCAGTCCCCAACAAGACCGTGTGGCTCAGCGTGCTGCAGTCAAGCTCCCTTGCAGAAGTG
The DNA here is from genome assembly GCA_030378425.1 of Periconia sp. TS-2. Taxonomy (NCBI): domain Eukaryota; kingdom Fungi; phylum Ascomycota; class Dothideomycetes; order Pleosporales; family Periconiaceae; genus Periconia; species Periconia sp. TS-2. The sequence goes on along the minus strand of JASNQO010000013.1, from coordinate 590,280 downwards.
AAGAATTTGGCCATGCGCGAGCATCCCGGCAGTGTGGTGGCGCGACTAGAAGGAGTGCTTGTGCATAGGGCTGAGGGTGGTGACAGGGAGGTTGCGGTTCCGGTGGAGGATGATGACGAGTTGCGGGCTTTTTTGGGGCATGAAGCGGGGGGGAAGGCGACGTTTGTGGTGCTGCTTGAGATGGGCGGGCAGGCGGGCGGGTATGCGTAGGAGGTTGGAATGCGGGTAAAATGTTCGTGACAAGATTTGCACTTTGGGTGGGAAATGAAGATTGTATTGCAGTCCTGTTTCTGTCGAGAACAACCATGTACCATACGGCTCCGTGCACCTACAACTCTAGTTCCAGCTTTCAGAACTTTGAGTGAAAAGATGCAGGGCAAAACCACCCAGATTATGAAGCGGTGAAAAATCCATGCTTGTAATTCCGTATACATATCATACTCGTTCATCGAGACACACATGCACAACAAAGCCCGCTCCTTATCAAGCGCGTAATCCCATCCACCCATCCACCCATCCACCCATTCACCCATCCACCCATTCACCCATCTTTCTCCCTTTCCTTCCTGTAGGGAAAAAAAGAAGAAAATACGGGGTAGGTGGGAAGTTCTCATGCTATGCAACGGGTTCACGCTGATGTAGATTCATGGGAAAAAAGGGGGAGGGGGGAACAAAGGGGAGGAAACGAAAGGTAGAAAATGCAAAAGAATAAACCGTCCTACATTACAACTACATCTCCAGTTTTTTTTGGTTTTTTTTTTTTTCCTTATCTTTCTGCAATCAACCCCGTCAAAAAAAAAAAAAAATACACATTACCCCGTACATGTTTAATGTACTTTTGTCATGTACTTGTAAAACCTAAACAAACACTTTCCTTCCCGCTCCTCCCCCCCAAATGAAAACATCAGTAGTTTTTCATCTTTATTCTCCCCCTTACTCATCTTGAATGGCTCTCCTGGGATCGAAAAAAAAAAACGAGCCGTAGAATAAATAAGAGAGAGAGTGTGTGTGTGTTCCCGCGAATCGAACATGTTTGTACGTACCCTCGACGCTACGCTAACAGTATATATACAGCACGCTAGGGCGGGGTTTTTTTCTTCTTTTTTTCGAAAGGGAAATGTGTTGCGAAAGGGTTATATAAACTCACAGCACTCTCGACTACGGCGATTTTTTCGGTGGGCAGTTGGTCCACGTTGGCTCAGGCGTAGGCGTTGCTCGTGATGCCGTAGCTCTGCACCTTGCACGTCCAGAGGAGTGATTGGATAGCTTCTAGTAGCCAGTAGCAATGCGATGAGTGGCGTATTTGGCTTCGGCGGAGTCCATGCTGCAAGTCGACTTTTGATTTTCTTTCTGTGCGCTGTGAATGATGCGGTCCTATGTAAATTTCAAACTCTTCACGTGACTAGTTTCGTTCACAGGCGTTGTTTATTCTCAGGATGGATTTGTCCAGCCGCTACTTGGATTCATCAAAGTGAAACCTTGATGTTTTCTAGAATGTCATAAAAATAGTTGTGAGGCCCTTTCAATGGCTCTTCCTCTGAAGCAAAGTACTGACAATGGAGCCAAACGGTGTGTAGGGATTACCCGTCAGCATACCCCATGTCATCTTTGTTCGGGACGCATCTACAGAGGGGGCTATCTCAGCGCACAACAGCTACATACATACATGGCACTGCACGACATCGACTGCTCACCCCACATTGACACGCATGCCTCCGGATCTGCCGTTCTCCGTCAGCAGCCTACGAGAGCGCTGTACCACCCTGAAGCTCGACGAGCAGCGCCGGACCCGCCGGACCCACCACTAATTACAACATAATCGAATGATTTCACGGTAGGCGCCAGAGCAGCAGACAAGACGGCTAAGTGGCGTTCCATCTTGGAGAGGCGAGCGGGTGGGTGTGTGAAACGTGCAGCCGTGGTGTGAACTTGGCAAGGGTCCACTGCATCGGGAGAGCAGCATGCTGTCCGCGTGGGAGAGACGACGGCGATTTATCACATTTTTTCTCGGGACGCGAGGAGTGTGGTGTTGAACGTGCAATCAGCGTTGAGACGTTGAGTAAGCCTGGACTAGCGTACTGCTTCCGGAATCACACACCAGGGTCCTGCATCTTGCGCATTCGACAGGACCCCGTTTGTGTCGACTAGAATTCCCACTTTAATCAAGCAGACTACATCCACCCCGCAGTGCGCGGTTGAGAGCTGCCGCAACGCTTCTGGTCCAATCGACTCGAAGCGATAACACCATGGACAAGCGACATGGAGCTCCATGTCGCCTTCGCCTTCCTAATGCGTCGCTTTGCTTTCCAAAACTCTGCTCCTGCGTCGTCTGAAGATTGAAAATTCGTATAGAAACATCCATGATGTATGAGGACTTTTCTGCCGCTTGACGCGACAAAGGCGCGGAGACATCCTGTATCTTTTGCATAAACTTGCTCGTAATAGCTGTTGCCGCATCGGTCACAAACGCCGACACAGAGCAACGTGGACGACGCCGTGCATCCAACCATCGGTCGTGGCACTCATGCGCAGGCGGGGAATCTCGATGTCGCCGTCTTAAAACAACAACTGCAGACCTTGCTGGTCAAGTTTTTCTTCTCAATGTACAGGCAGGTCCCAGGCAGGCGGGATGGTGTATTGGCATGACTCCACTCTTGAGAGGTGTTCCATTCGTATTGCCCGTCGTCGCCCTTGCATTCAACAATTGCTCGCATTCTGCGCGCCACGAATCCTATTCGAATACGCTCCGATGCGGGTAAATAAGCATTCGGAAGATGGAGGGCTGAACCCTGAACACTAATCACTTCGACTAATGCGATCTTGATATCAGCTGCAGACGATGACGCATACTGATCGGTGTTCTAGTCCACTACACAAGAAAGGAGAGTGTGAATTGATAAGGACCTGCCGAAATGTAAGTTATGAATCGAGATTGATGCTGTTACGACTTAGTCTACGAAATGGAATTACCCATTCCCGTTGTGGAAAGAAATCCACCGTAGTCTGGGTCACATGTCGAAAAGCTCATCACTTTCAAGAGCTGCGGCTCAAAATTGGAGATCTGGACCAATGCCTTGGGTGGAGTGCAACGTCGATCGGGGGGGCTATCAGTGTGGACACCAACGCCGTGAACTAGTCCTTTGCGGCTGAACTGTTAAAAGACTACATTAAGGTTCACGATTATGCATTAACTTAAGGTGACGTCACGTGCCTCTCTTTGGGGCAAGGGATGAAGGTACACAATGTTGGCCTAGTCCTGGGACGAAGCATGCAGGCGTCATGGCAAAAGATATGGGCGGCATGAATCTTCGGTAGCCGTCATCAGCTGTCCGTACTGTGTCGTGAGGGTGCGCGATCGTGTGTATCCCACCAAGCGAACTCGGCTGCTGCAGCTAGGTGGAAGTGGGAAGATAGTTGATGGTGCTAGACACTACCGCTTACCAATGAGAAGGACAGAGTGGTAGAAGGTTTCTCGTCATACAATGCACGTCATCAGGATCAAGGTCGCGACCGGGCATGCATCCTAGTTAGCGTGTATCTAGCCTGTCGTGTTGGAGCTAAGAACGCGGCATAGTACCCCTCGTGCGTGGCTGAAGCCCCGAGACTCGAAAGTAGCCTGGTCTCTGACGACATGTACATAGACGGTGCCTGCGGAAGGTTAGTCTGTGTGCTGAGAACATGGGGACAGACCCATAGGGATGGCGCAAGCACGCATGCTGACAGCAGCAGCAAAAGGGACAACGATTGACTTGTAGCCATCTGCAAAAGGGACAATACGGAAATCGATAGACTGGCCCACCTTCCACTCGCAGAAGTACACAAAAAAAAAATGGGCCGACGTCCCTCACCGTTCGGCGTGGGAGGGCGGCCAACGGGAGAGGAGGTTGTCCAGGAGAATGCAGTCACTCTGATGTCGGCTGTCCGTGTATGCATGCAGTGCATCGAGGACTCGCCGATGCCTGGGGCGGGCCAGGAGGGTGCAGGACTAGGTCGTCTAACGGGATTTCGGAAAGATTCCCCCTTCGCGCAGCATGGCATACGGCTACCGCAGGGGCGGCTCCTCGGACGACAGTGAACTGGTGTGGCAGCCCAGAGGCGTTCCCCCGAGGAGAAGCGGTTCAGGCGGCGGGCGTGGACATGCAGCAGTGGCAAGCTTCGTGCTCCAGACCACCCCCCTCACGGCAGGCGGGTTAGCTTGGTGTGGGGAAGTGAAGTTCAGCCACGGGAGGAGCAGAGGAGCAGGGGGGCACCCGGGTGGGAATAACCCCTCAGAAGTAGCAGACCCAGATCGAGGGGACGTGGGCCGGGGCTATCTGGCTGGCGTTCGGAACCACACACGACCCCGGACCCTCGTGATGGCGAGTAGGAGGTGCGTCGCCCGCGGCAGGCCTGCTGCAAAGGCGCCTCTTCCTTCTCCCCACCTCGCCAGCGGCAGAGGGTGCGTGTGCGAGTGCGTGTGCGTGTGCGTGGGCAGCGCTGAGCATGCGTTCTGCCTGGCGACTAATGCCGGCGGGTGGCCACTTGGCTCCTTGGGCGATGTCGGACGGCGTGTTGGTTTCGTTTGGAACGCTAACGCCTGGCGGACCTTCCTCATGCGACGTCAACCTCAACTGCAACTGCGCCCTCCTTCACGCAGCCACGCCGCCGCTGCCATCGCCTGTCGACTTCATGCCTGCAACGTCTGGAGCAGCAGCAGCAGCAGCGTCGTCGTCGTCGTCGTCGTGGCTGCTGCTGCTGCTCTCTGGCTGTCCGTTGTCGTGCTCCTGGCGGCCTGGTGGTTGCCCTGGACGCGTGCTTGGTCGCCCCCCAAGGGCTAGCCCGATGTCATCTGAGAGCAGCCATGGTTGCTGATGCTGTGTTGCGAGGGATGCATTGCTGGCGTGGCGAGGCAGCCCATCAGGTGAAGTGTTAAGGGATGCCATGGACGCTGAGACGGGCTGACAAGACTCAACACCAAGGTCACTGGTCGCTCCTGCCGCACGCCGCCGCGCCATCCTCGCTACACCCGTACAGCCTGCAGGTCCTGGGGACTCTCAGCCTCGGAGCTGATGTCCGTCGTGACGCAAAAGCCGAGCGAAGCCCGTCCAGACAGATGGTTGACAACGAGCTCGAGATGCCGACTTCGTCTGTAGACATCAGGAGAGACAACTGTTCATGGCTGCAGCAGCAGGTGCAGTCTAGATGCCGACGGCACAATCACCCTTGAAGACTCTATGAATCGGACCATTGTCCTCCTGTACAGCGCGCCGTCACAATGTTGCCTGCATCGTCCCACCTCCGTGGCTTCCGGTGAATATGAATATGAACAGGTGCATGTTTGTGCAGGAAGCAGTGGACCTTTGAGGCATGTACACTTTGTTGTCACATCGGAGACTGTGGCTTTTGACAGAGCTAGTCCTTCAGATGGAGCACAACCCCCTAGAGGTGCCAACCTGAATCCGAGTGTCGTCTCTTCCTCGGGTTTGTGGGACAGTACAATGCATGGCCTTCCAGGGCATAAAGAGAACTTTGGACGTCCTGACTTGGAACAAAGTGACTAGATGTACTACCTGCGGGTATCCCGTTGAGTCGGGGTCAACAATGTCGCAGCGGCCTCGATTCTGTAAGCTTGTCGAGCCTCTTCGTATATCATTACCGCCGCACTTCCGTAGGTTTAATTAGCCGTAGGTAGTCACCGAGTGGCGACCCTTGCTGAGCGTTCCTACTTTTGATGGCTTATCTCTTGCTCCGCGCATATTTGTAGAGATGCCCAACTCCCCATACATGTAAAGGCTGCTGCGAGATTGATTTGTCCGGTTAATGGGCGGATCATCGTTTCAAATGCCACCGCGGTGATTGATTCCCACACCTTGTAGAAAATTTTCTATTCGACCCACAGAAACTGGTACGAGCCGGATTGGTTGTTACTAGCGGCATTTCCCATGTTGAAGACACTGTCAGTCATGCCAGCACCATGGCACAGTCTGCTTTGCTGGCGAAGCGCAACGACGTGTCTTTGAGACTAAGGCGAGATTGCGCGCTGTCCTATGAAAGAGATGGGCATGAGCGTGGTTATGGGCACTTGCATGCTGAGGTTGGTCCCAGCCGCCTATCGTTGTTCGGGGAGTGGGAGAAGTGAATGGAGGTGGCGGTCACAAGTCCAATTATCAAGAATTTGGGCGACGACGTGACACGTATGGGTCCCTTTTCGGCCCAAGTTCGTAATGATATCGGAGTGGCTGATGCATAGGACCAGGTGGTGACCGTGCTGCCAACATGCGACACCTCATGTACGCGCATATCTGACTCTTCTAGATACGGCTGCCAGCTTCTCGCGTGGAAGCGGCTGTATCTCCGCGAATGCAAGACACCATGCCCGTCCTATGCTTCTTGGATAATGACGCAACCTTTTTTAGACGACACGTCTTCATCAGAATATGCATTCTTGGGGCTCAGGATGCAGGTTTCGAGAATTGAGCCTCTCAGAGCACTGCAGACGGACCGAAGACGGGAGTATAGCCAAATGTAACTTTACGGAAATTTTCTGTGGGTTCACAAGCTCTTCAGTGTGCTGCCCGTCGCCAAAAAGAATAAGGAAGAATACCTGCAGCGGAGAAGCGTAGTCAGGCAAGCCACCTTCGCTCGATCTCCCGCATGGTGGGATCCTGCACAACCCACACAACTATGTAATATCTGCATGCCATGCACGGGCAGGCCAGCGGCAGGGCACGAGCACACCATCATTCGACCGCGGAAGAGCTCCCGCGGACCGATGCTTGCAGATCTGCAAGCGCAAGGTATAGACCCCAGTATGTGCAGCCTACATGAGCTTGAATTAGTTTTGCAGGTTCGAAGTGGACCATGCTCTCTTCAGCCGACGCCAGGTACCTCGCCAGGCCTTCCTGTCTGTTGGCCGCAGTTGGCTCAGCGATATTGATTGTTGTCAATCTTGAGGTACGGCGGCAGACATCAATGCTCAGTCGAGTCGTCCGGAGGGAGGCTACCCGCTGCATGTGGCAGTTTGTCCGAACGACTTTGGGATTGGAGTGGGCAGGAGGGGACAGCCGACGTCCGGAGGCAGGACACGGCGTCTAGGATGGCTGGCAATGCACCCGCAGACGGGATGGACAGACATGGCATTGACCTCGCTGGATGGGCGGTTCGGCGAGGCCTTCTGGCACCGTCGCGAAGCTTCGGCTAGGCAACTTAACCAGGCGCAGGCAATTAACATGAACAGCACCCTGGAAAATTTTCCCGTTGGCCAGCGTTTCGGGCAAGATTAAAGAACGGTGGAGGGACATGTGAGGCAGAGTGAGGTGTTGGAGAGCCATAATATCGTGATTAGCCGACGGCACGGCACTGCGATGCGATGCGCCTGGCGATAGCTGGACAGCCCTGCCGCGGGCGACGAAGCGCCTATCGGCCATTGCGCCACGGGTCCGCCTGCCGTCAGGACGACGCTGGAGCACGCTTGCAGCGGCTAGTGCATGGGCTCATGCTGGACAGTACGCAATTGGGGCCTAGAGCTGTGGGTGGTAGATGTGGGATGGTGCTGGGATGGGGAGCCCCCCGGGGGAGGGACAAGACGAGACGAGACGAGGCGAGGCGATAGATTGTGCGATCATCAGCCGCCGTGACCAGCTGGCCGAGCAGCACGCGCGCGGGCCTAGGTGGTACATGCGTGAGTAGAGTGAGGAGGCGAATCGCGGGCAGTGCTGAGGTGAGAGAGGTGACGGGTGACGAGTGACGGGCGATGGGCTCGATGCAGAGGGACCACACAACGAAGGCAGACCGGAGCGAGCGCGGGGCGGCAGCGCACAGACTCGGCGCAGCGCCAGGCCAGCGACAACGACAGCGAGCGAGCGACGGCGACGGCGACGGCGACAGGCGACAGGCAGGCTGGGCGATAACTCGCGCGCGATGCAGACGATCCCTGAGCGCAGCGCCAGCGCCAGGGTGGCCCGAAATATGCGAGTATTCAACGGCTGGCGGGATCCAAGCATGACGCTCGAGCTTTAGTGGGCGCATCCTGCTAGCCCCAAACGGGCCCACACCCTGGTCCTCCTCTGGAAGTTTGCAACTACCTCATGCTCCAGCCATCTTAACACTACCCCAAATACTGCTAAGAGAAATCTCCTGCAGCTTAAACACCGCCGGGACGCGAACCATCGCTCGCCGCCCGGGCCCGCAAACATGTGGCTTAACTATTTAGTCTCTGGAGCGCCCATCGGGGAACCATCGGATTCCTTCCTCCCATCAATGTGATCTTCGTCCTCGTCCCACGCCCGCAGTTCCCGTCTCCCTTTCCTGTCACGTTCGTTGCTCGTTGCCATGTTTCCCTTTTCATTCTGGATGTTTCCTAATTGGAGTTGGTCCTGTCTATTTCTAGCCCTTTTGTACGTCGCCCTCTGCCTTGCCACCACCCACCCCATTGCTCCTCCGCTCGTGCTCTCCCGCCGCCGCCGCTGACCTCGTGCCGCAGTCTCTTCCGTTATGTCAGGCTATGGACCAACCTCGCGGCGAATTGGCTGTACACGCCCATGCAGCCCGTCGACGAGCCCACCATTACCTCGCAAGACATGACCGTAATCATCCCGACCGTTGCCGAGGATATCCAGCAACTCAAGGAAACCGTGCAAACCGCCTACCGCCTCGAGCCCTTTGAGCTGCTTCTCGTGACCCCAGACGCACGAGTCAAGCGCCTATATCAAATGGTCGAGGAGATGGGCTGCCCCAAGCGCATCCAGGTGCTGTCCATTAGCCAGGCCAACAAGCGCCGCCAGCTGTCCCGAGCCATTCCAGAGGTCCAGACCAAGATCACACTGCTCCTCGACGACGACGTCTGGCTTCCCGAGAAGTTCACAAAATGGATCCTGGCCCCGTTCGAGGACCCCCGTGTAGGCGGCGTGGGGACGAACCAGCAGCTCCGCCGACTGGACCGCTCCAACATCTGGGAGTTTCTCGGCGCCATCTACTTGGTCCGGAGGAATTTCGACTGCACGGCGTGCAACTGGATCGACGGGGGCCTCCCGTGCCTGTCAGGACGCGCGGTGGCGTACCGATCCGAGATTCTGCAGGACCCCAACTTTACCTACGGCTTCACCCACGAGACGTGGGGAAGCGACCACTTCCTGAATGCCGACGACGACAACTTCATCACGCGGTGGCTATTCTCGCACGACTGGAAGATCCAGCTCCAGAGCCACCGCGAGTGCGAGGTGGAGACGACGCTCGAGGACGACTCCAAGTACCTGCGCCAGTGTCTCCGCTGGGTGCGAAGCAACTGGAGGAGCAACCTGACCAGCCTGAGCGAGCTGCACATGTGGTTGTAAGTGGCCGAGAGCAGCGCCGCGAGCTCTGGACCTGTCTTGATTCTGTCCAGCGCCAAGGCGTGCCCCTCCCCCCCTGCACGCGCCGACCAGGGCTGTCGCTAACCCCTCCTGCAACAGGAATTACCCATGGTCGCTCTACGCCGTCTTCCAGACGACCATTACGCAATGGGCCTTTATGCTCGACTGCGTGCTATTCGTCTTCTTCTACCTTGCGTTATCTGAGGCCGGCTACTATGGCGGCAGCGGCACCTCCAGCACCGCCAGCGCCAGCAACGGCGGACCCCACGCGCCGCAATGGCAGCGCAGCCTGGCCTGGGGCCTCTTCTGCGGGCACTGGCTGTTCAGCAAGACGATCAAGCTAGTGCCGCATTTGTTAAGAAACCCGGGCGACGTACGCTTCGTGCCCGTGTCGGTCCTGTTTGGCTATTTCCACAATCTCATCAAGATGTACGGCTGCTTGACCGTGACAGAGGTCGGTTAGCCCCGCACCGTGGCTGCCAGCCGCCTGCTGACATTTGCACCAGACCACCTGGGGTACTCGCGAGGGCGCAGACGCCGACGACAACATCAGGATGATCCCCATCCCGCCCATGGCCTCCATCACCCCGCCATTGACGCCGTCGCCCCAGGGACGCATGCTACGCGAGCGCGGTACCCTCATGCCCGCCGCCGTGAGTTGAGATGTGGATACCACCACCCCGAGCAAGCCCATCCTGGCCTAGTTGCGGCGCCGCTTGGCGACCGAGGAAGCAGTAATTTAGACGCACGACGATCCACCGCATGGCTCGACAGGACGGCATCGATAGAGTCCGCATTTCTCTATGACTTGTCTATGATGATGACGATGATGATAGTTTGATTCTTATGATGGGAATAGCGACGGGAGTTACTCAGGGCCCTTTTTGTTTCTTCATCTTCTTCTTCTTCTTTCACTTCAACACAAAACGGGACGGGGTTAGGTTACACGGCGTTTGACGGGCCCCCACGGGCAAGCTTTCGCACCAAAATTTCAGCGTTGTTGGGTATCACAGGCATTTTCAAACATTGCGCATATGTAGTCTATGCAAAAGTTGTTCTGGCGTCTGGCGAGCTTCTGCGGCGCCGCCTATGGCCTCCGCACCTGTGCCTTGCCCTGCTTCCCCGGCCATGATGGTGCCGTCATGCAATGTAACTACCATCAAGTCGTCTCTGCCGCGTGCGAGTGGCTGGCTCCGGCCGAACACCCACGGCCTGTTCTGTATGTTTTTGCGCTCACCAGACAAAAGCTACAGCGCCATCGGAGCTCGAGGTGTGTGTGTGCATGTGTGCATCCCCCTCCCCCTCCCCCCTCATGTCTGTCTCTGCGCCCGTCCCAATGCGACCGGCGTCTCCACGCTACGCCATGTACGCCTCCGGTAGCCTTCACCCAGCGCGCACGGGCCCTCCGTAGCGCGAACCATCACCCGTGTCGTCTTGTGCGTGCGTGCTCCATGGCCGCGTTGAGCCCTGGCGGACCGACGACGCCTGGCGTTATCGAGCCGCGCTGGACGGGGCATCAGCATCGAGCAGGGAGATTGAGCCGGAGCAGACGCGCTGGAGACGGCAGGTGGCTTCCTTCGTTCGTATGTGGTACCCAGGTACCTCCGCAACCTCGGGGCCGCTCGAACAACCAGACCCCCTCCCGGCCCAGACACAGACATATCCACTCTGCCCTGGCCTGGTGCCCGCTTCGGCGCATTGCGGAACAGCAGAGGCCCACAGCCGTGCTGCGCTTCGCAACTCCGCCCAACACGGATGCGCTGTTTTTGCCCGCCGCGCCCGCTGGCTGCAGTGTGAGCAGACGCTCCATGATGCATCATCCTCTGCACAAGAGACCCTAGCGAGGCCGATGGCGCTGAGGGTGCCGACTCCAACCACCAACAAATACCACGTCCACCCCCCGAGCCGCGCATCAGCCTGCGGGTCCAGCTTCGTCGTCCTTCGGGTACATGCCAGGTCGAGCACTTCTGGCGGCTCGCCCACAATTCACCTCCGTGGTGCGGCCCTGGCCTTCCGTTGACAGCTCCCACGTTAATCCCAGGGCCCCGTGGCGCAACGACGGCATCGGACGTGCTGCGTGTGCGTACTGCCTTGCTACCTCACTGTCTCACTGTCTACTGTCTACTGCCTACTGCCTATTGCCCACTGCCTACTGTGTATGTACGTGTGTGTGTACACAGTACAGAGCTGATGGCGAGAGCTAGCCGTCACGCCCACCAGCCGCCCCGGATTCTGCGCGAATCGCAGCGAGAGGACCCTTTCTCGTCCAAACTTTATGCTCGTCATCTCCCGCCTCCCGCAAGGCCAGTGTCGACCATCTGCTGACCGCGCGACACCGGACTTGACACGGCCTCCCGCACGCTGCCAGGCCAAGGGCTCGTCATAGCATGCTGGATATGGCACAGAGCAGCATGTTGCCGGCATATTGCGGTCGCAGATGCTCTCTGCCTGTACCTATGACTGCATGCACGCGCAGAACCCGGATCCCCGATGCATTCGAATGCAGGCCGTGTCAGGAGCGGGTTTCCTGTCGAGTGCTCGTGCGCCCCTGTGCAGGCCGTCTACCAAATGAGACGGCACGACCCAGTTCGGTACCTGGGGTATCAGACTCCAAAACGCCTCCCCAGGGTGTGCCAAGTGCAGACACGCAGTCGCCACGGCACGACGAGCCTCTCAGGACCGCACGGCAGCCAGCTCATGGCTGCTTTCGAGACAACGCATGCGTAGCCGACCTCCACCACGATGTACTCGTATGTAGCTTGGATGCATCCTCGCAGCCACCCTCGATCGCACCTCCCGCAAGCGGCGTCCCCCTTCGCCTGCCGCTGCCATTCACGCACATTTATTTTTTTGTTTTTGCCTGCTCGCCGCTCACTGGATCCCATTGCGCTGGGACTGCGCTGAAAATTTCTTCGCCCGCAGCCATTCGTCAGCGGGCCGTCGCTTCCCCCCCCGAGAAAAAGCATTGCCAAATTGTGGGTTTGCTCGAGCTCCCGTCTCTCACCGTTCAGCGTCGTCGAGCATGGTTTCACCCCTCTCCGTGCCCTATACGGACGTCCCCACAGATGAGTCGGCCGTCTGCGTTGAAACATGCAACATGTACCTCGTTCACATCAGCTAGGAGCCCGCTGCGTTCTAATAGACCGCTTTTCCGACCGACTCTACACTCCCACCCTTGCCAATTCGGCCGATACAATGGGTTATTAAGTAGAAATTACCTCATAGACGTGCACTGATTGTCGCCTGCGAATCACGCGTTTCTTCCGGCCTTCATCTGCTCCAGATGCATATTTCCTGTTTTTTTCTTATCGCTTCACTATTGCGGTTCCTCGGCCAAGTCATCTGCTCTAGCCAACCGCACCTGCCAAGCATCCGAGTACTCTAGACTAGGGACACGCGACCAATCTCTATACAGAGTACTTTAAATGCACCTCTGCTTTTCCGGCCTTTACCATCAAGAGCCAAGGCGAACGGCTGGAGCAGCGGAGGCATAGGTTGCGGCAGACGAACCAAGCGCCATTGAATGCTTACGAGAACTAGTCATCTCAACCACCACAAACACCACCAACTTTGACTTCGGGTCTACCAGTCGATAATCTCCGGCCCGCACGTCATCGGATACCGGATATCGTAGCTCTGGACCACGATCTACTCGCAGACTTCTTTGTGACACAACCGGACATGAGGCTACCTGCACGGCTTCCCCTCGAAAGTTGCGGAGGTCCTGCTTCAGGACACCTCCGTCCCGTTCCCAGATCTCTTTCTCCGATGCGCGTGCATGCACCCGTGCCCGCGGATCGTCAGAAGCTTGAATACGTGATTGCATGCAGAGGTTGCATGCATTTTGGTTTCATCATCAGGCAGTATGCCGTCCGTATGACGTTCTTGACCTTGACGCCGTAGATGCCACTTCTGGATGTTGATACCCACAGCTGTTTATCACTTACCCCAGATATACCATGGGGGGACGATCCTTCTTATAGAGGTAAACAATTAAGACGAACAACTACCCGGCGCGGACCGAGAATCCCGACCTTGAAATTCGTAATCACGACATGATTGTCAGACTGGCCATACCTTTGTAGTAAATATGACATGCTATCTCACTCCAGATTCGCGCGATCGATGTAACACACAAATCTAAGCCTAGCGCTCTGGCCTTCTATTGACATCCTCTCTCGAAACACCAACCTAGTCTACTAGCCCGACATTAGGTCTAACAGTTCTCTAGTCGTTCGTCACAGGCGCTGGGCTTCGCAATGCGAGGAACAATGCAAGCAGAGTAGCCAACGCAGCCCTGAATGATGTGCAGCACCCGAGTCCTACCCGATAAGGAGTCCACTCCTCACGCTCGCACACCTTCCTATTTCTGCATTTCAACTCGCAATCGTTCCAAATTCGATCTCCCCGTCGATGCCTTTTGAGAACGGATCGCGGCAGATCAGCGATTTGCTGAACGCCAGTGCCGACCGAAATGATCCGCGAGTCAGTTGTTCCATTGGCGGCACAGGTTGGCGTGGCCTTCAAAGCTCGTCATCGCGCCCATCGGTCCAACGAGTCGAACCATGGATCGCTGCGGCAAAGGTCCGCTAGCTCATCGATGGTTCACCACAGTGTGGGGTATGAGGCACCAAGATAGTGCAATCTTAGTCACATTAGGAGTTCTCGGAAGGCAGCAGCGATCTCGAACGAAATTGTCCGGTTCGCTTTCGTGTTCTGCACGTCTAAACAAGCCCGTGGAGCTCATCACCGCGCTTGAAGCAAAGTGCTCCGCATAGGGAAAGGACAGTTCCTTTTGTCGATGGATGGAGCAACGCCAAGGCAGGTCCGGCCCGTTTCGGCCCTGCTATAAGTGTTGAGCTGACGGCGCCGCAGTGAGCATCTCCACTATCGACCTGTGTGTTGCCGAGTGGGCCGTCTGAGAGCTCACAGCAAGTAATTGTCATTCCTTCCATCTCCGCCACCATCAGCGCGTTTCGAGCGGCCAAGTATCTCTCACGTGTAAAACACCATACCACCTTTTATCATCTCCTATCGGGTTCAGGGTCTCCAAGTCTCCAGGGTTCTCCAGCTATCCCACTTGTATAACAATATAAGGTTATTACATGAGCCATCGTACCAAGTACTAAAAGCAGTGTCCGTCTGGTGAGCAGGCGGCATCCTTGAATCAACTCGTTTATTCGAGTCGGCCGGCTCTGGACTGTTGTCGGCGGCCGATCTTCGGGTTGCTATGGGCGCGGGGTTGTGCGGCTATCAAGATACCCGCTAGGAGTTCGGCGGCGACTGAGGACCGGCAATGGACCGGATCTATCCGATTGTGACTGACTCGTAATCGTGTAGTGATTTAAGTCAAGAGGTGGCTGGGATTTGGGCTCAGCAGCTGGGGGAATTTTGTGGTTTGAATAGTCCTTAGATTGTTATGGCGGTGCATCCGCAACTAAATACATCTCCCCGCTCTATCTGACTAGACTCGAATGTATTAGAACTGAATGAGGAAATTTGAGCAAAATTGCTGACCTCTTACCTTAAACTTGTGGCCAATCATGATTTATAAAGCTTTGAGACAATGTGTTGCTATGTAATAGTGCTAAATGTGTAGCATTCGTCACATAGCTATATGAAAGTATTCGCTGCTCTCGCCATTATCAATAACTTTCACTTCCTACCAATTCTGGCCTTTGAAGAACCTGCGTTCGAAAAGGTAAAATCCCATGGTTAAAATCATCCACGTAGAATCATCAATACCAACCTCGATGTGAAGTTGAAAAAAAAATCCACTACTACGAATGGGTACATTTACAATTCGGCACCTTTTACCCCGCATCACCGAAGTCCTTCAACCCCGGATCCAAATTCTACCAAATACCCATCATGCCTACACATGACCAATCCCATCACGACCTCACGGCCATGTTACACACCCTTTGCCAAAAGCAATCTCCTCAACACCAGGGACCTTGCCATCTACCGATCCACACACGCTCCGTCCGCACACCAAGCACGCCCCCCGGTGCTAGCTAGAATCGAACCATGGCGGACTCGCAAAAACTGCTCGACACGCACATCCACCTCTGGCCCTCGACGGCGACTTCGCCCAAAGACCACGGGTGGATGACAGACGGCCACTTCCTCTCCCGCCAGCACGGAATCTCAGAGTACACGCATGCCACGGCTGCTTCGCGCGTGCACCCCTCGGGCTTCCTCTACGTAGAAACAGACCGCTACCTCCCGACTCCAGCCCCAGACGTCTCACCGCGGCTCCTCGCCAGCGGCACCGCGCAGGAAAAAGCAGCCGAGCTGGCCAAACTGCGCACCTGGGCCAAAGCCCCGCTCGACGAATTGGCTTTCCTGGGCAGGATGCTCGCCCGCGACCCGGCGGCGGGCGATGGCTTCGTCCCGTCGGACGCGCAACTGTGCAAGGGCCTCGTCGTCTATCTGCCCTTTTACCTTGCGCGCCCCGTCTTCGACGAGTACGTGCGTCTCGCGGTGGGCGCGCTGGGCGAGCACGCTTGGAGGAGGAGGGTCGTCGGGTATCGGTGCTTGCTGCAGGGGCGTGGGGTGCGCGAGGTTCGGGCGTGGATCGAGGAGACGGACTGGGTGGGAAATATGAGGGGGGTGAGGGGGGTGGCGTTTGATGTTGGGGTGGATTGTCATCGGGATGGGGTGGGGGGGTTGGATGTTGTTCGGAGTATGGTTGGGAGGGTTAATGAGAAGGTCGAGGAGGAGGAGGGACAGAAGGAAATGGTGTTTGTGCTAAGTAGGTGGTGGTTGTTTTTTTTCTCTTGTTCATGCCTTCCATTGCTTCGTTCATCCAGTCTTCTTCTTTTTTTTTCCTTCTTGGAGAATGTTTTTTGCCCTGGACCCCCTTTTCCTCAACTCCCCCCTTTTTTGGTTCTTCCAAGAATGTGAAAACTTTACTAACCCCCCTCCCCTCGAAACACAGATCATCTCTGCAAACCCGACATGTCTTCTACTACATGGTCTTCCTTCCCCGCCTGGAAATCCTCACTCGCCCACTTCCGCAATGACAAAAACGTCTATATGAAACTAAGCGGCGCCTTCAACGAGTTCTCGCCCGGTCCTACCCCTCCCACAGTGGACGCGATGCTAGACGACCTGCGTCCTTTTCTGGACCATGTGCTCGAAGTGTTTGGACCGACGAGGATCATGTTTGGGAGTGATTGGCCGGTTTGTGAGTCACACATCCCCCTTTCCCCCCCTTCTACCTTTCCTTTCCTTCTCGTTATTACTTTTCGCTGTCGCTTTTGGCTCGCTGGTCTGAGTAAAGGGGGCGCTAGGGCTAATTGTACTGCCAGGCAACGTAGGTGGACCAAAGGGCGAGCAGGGTAATTGGAGTTTTTGGCGGGATGTGGTTGAGGCGTGGATGGGGGAGAAGGGACTCAGTGATGAGGAGAGGGAGTGGATTTGGTGGAGGGCGGGATATGCAGCGTATAAATTGGATGAGATTGAGAAAGGCTCTTGATTCGATGCCAAGGTAGGGTGGAAAGATGTGGAATGAGATAACTAAACATGAGCAGGAGGAAGGCCAAAGACGTGTAAGTTTCAAAAGGTTGTAGATACCCAGTTTCTTAGGCACATATAACTCCATGCACATACACATGCTTTCTCTCCTATTCAAGTTCTCATTCTGTCAATTATCTAAATGCTTCTTATTGCAAATTAACAAACAACCCCCCGTCAACAAGCAACTGCGCTCCACTGACATACCCACTCATAGCATCACACCCCAAAAACACCGCCGGCCCCACCAAATCCCCCGTGATCCCCGTCCGTCCTAGCGGGATCCGTCCCTCCATGTACTTCCTCTTGCCCTCATCCTCCAAGTCCTTGTCATTCAACTGCGTCTTGATCGTCCCAGGCAGAATCGCATTGCAGCGAATATTGTACTGGCCGAGCGCGCAGGCAGCGGACTGGATGACAGACAGCACGCCCGCTTTGGTGGGCGTGTAGTGAGCTTGTTGCGAGCCGCCGACGAGGGCGCTGATGGAGGAGATGCCGATGATGGAGCCGCCGGGGGGCGACTGCGCGGATAGCTGTGCGGCGGCAGCTTGGATTGTGTGGAAGGCGCCTGTTAGGTTTGTGTTTAAGGTCGAGGTCCAGAGGTCCGGTGTGATTCTGTACTTTTCAATCAGCATTTTCAACTAGGCAGAGAAAGCAGTACAGGGGAAAACAAGAGGGGATAAAAATAAAAGGGGTCATGTGTACTCCAAGAACTCCTTGAACTCGCAAATCCCCGCATTGCTAATAACAACATCTAATCTCCCCCACCGCCGCACAACCTCCTCCACCAACTTCTTCCCCGTCTCGGGATTCCCAACGTCCCCAGGGACTTCGACTAGCCGCTTCTCTGCCTCCAACCTGCTGCCGAGCGTCTGCGCCGTCTCGTCGAACATGGATTGGAACTGCTGCGCGGACTTGCGGTCGCCGAAGTGGTTCACTGCCACGTTGGCGCCATGTGCTATGTACCCGAGGGCAATGGCTCGGCCGATACCTGTCACGCCGCCGGTGATGGCCATGTTCTTACCCAGGAGGAGTTGTGGGGTTGCCATTGTGGTATGTGTTGAGCAATGGAGCTATGAACGGATTGTGATGGAATGGAAAGCGGGGTTCGAAGAAGAGCTTGATGCTAAGAGGGTGATTGGATTCTTCAAGCTGCGGAATGCAGAAAGACAGAATGGTTGCTCAGGGTGAGAATACACGGGGATCGTGAAGATTTCATCATGTTTCAATGTGCGTGGCGGAAGTGTGGTTCGGAAGACGCGTTGGTGGGCTAGAGCTTGCAAAAGCTGGGGTTCGGGGCAAAGAAGACCGAGGCCACGTGCTGCACACAATAAGTCCCGGGGGCAACAGAATCATCCACAATGTGCAGAGGTAGATTGCCATTGACATGTGTCTCAAAGACCTTCGTAAAACTCTACATAATCGCCCCATGGACACATTTTACTCGAACCCCTCAAACTCACTTTCGCTCGCCTGCGCAATCTCTCTCCTTTCCTCTTTCTCCCTATGCTTACTAGCCATCTTCGCCCCCTTCTTCCTATTTTCTACTCTTCTCTCATACCCGCTCTTCGTACTAATTCTCGAGCTCGTCTTCCCTTCACCGTCCTTTGTAGCCCTCCTCGCTTCAACACCGCGCTTCTTAAGCTGCTGCTTCTCTCGTTTCGTTGGTGTCGGTAGTGCGTCTAGCAGCCATTGCTTGACACTTGCTTCATCTTCAGACTTGCCTCTGAGCTTCTCGCTGGCCCGAATGACGTTGGCGATGAGCTTCACGTATGGAATATCTTCCTGGGTATAAAAAGTTACCGCTACGCCACCTCCACGCCCTGCTCGTCCCGTTCTACCCACACGGTGTACGTACGCGGCTGCTGAGCCTGGCACGTCGTAGTTCACTACACCGTTCAACCCGCGGAAGTCGACACCACGGGCGAGTAAGTCAGTTGTAATGAGAACCCAGATCTCTCCGCGGCGGAAGCGCGTCATGATACTTTCGCGCGCGGAGGTTGAGAGCTCAGCATGCAAGACGGCAATGCGGGAGCTGCCTCCTGCTTCAGGGGGTATATCGTAAAGCAGTTCAGAATGGAGCGCTCTCGCTCGGGGGATTGTTTGAGTGAATACAAGGAATGGAGGGCGGAGTGAGGGGTTGTTGTCCGACGTAGGAGCCGCAGTCGGGTGTAGAAGCTGCCGCAGACCAAGCAGCTTGCCTTGTTCGGTGGCGGCGTAGGTAAGTTGATGTGATATATTAGGGATCGCAGTGTCTTTGAGGCCAACGACGATGCGGATGAGTGGGCGTCGAGGAGGCAAGATGGCGGCTGTGGAAAGAGCCTTCCAACGGGAGTTGAGGGTGTCTATTGCTAGTGCTTCAATGTTGGAGCCCATGGTTGCTGACCAGAGGCCTATTCGAAGAAGGGGATTCGTGCAAGCGTTCCAGATTGCAAGCGTCTGTTCTCGGAAGAGTGGATCAAGAAGAACATCAGCTTCGTCAAGAACAAGGTGACGAACGCTCGAGAGATTTGCAACTGATTGATCACTTCTCCTCAAAGCGTTTAAGAGCGCAAGTGGTGTCGCAACAAGAATAGCTGCTTTCACTTTATCTGCTCGCCGTCGTTTGCGCGGCTTATGCAGAACCATCTTTCCTTCGTTCTCTGAATCTGAAGCACTGCCATCTTCCTCTTCTTCTGATGCCTCTGGTAAGTCGGCACCATCGCCAGCATCGTCTTCGGACCTTTCCACAACTTCCATGCCTTTTTTCATGAGCGCTGCCTTGAGACCTGTGCCTTTCGACAATTTCCTTGCTTCATTTACAATCTGGGTTGCAAGCTCTCTCGTTGGCGCGATGATCACCGCGTGGGGGCCTTGTTCAATATCGTCCTTCCTCTCAGCGAAGAGAGCATTGATGATCGGAATTAGGAACGCAATTGTCTTGCCACTCCCCGTAGGGGCCACCGTAAGAAGGTCAATATCCTCCCCACGCCCATCACCAGACGAATCCTTCCCATTACTGTTGGTGCCATTCTTTGTATCCATTCTCTCCAATAGAAGTGGTAACGCTCCAAGCTGTACCTCGGTAGGTAAGGTATAACCTTGCTCCTTTAGATTATCCGCCAACCGTCTCGATATCCCGTACCGCGATCTCAACTGCGCGAAAGACGTCAAAGGCTGTGGGAATAACTGCTTCTTCGCATGCTTTCCCTTCCTCAACTCTTTCTCCTTCTCTTTTCTTCGCTTTTCCTTTTTCTTCTTCCTTTCCGGCTGCGCTGCTTCTCCAGCGCCAAAATCCTCCAATACGATGATCTTCAGCTTATGCGACCGAAGCACCCGTTTACACTCATCCTCATCATAGCTGTCTGCCTCAATTTCTCCCGCTTCATCTTCTTCTACTAGTATATCCTCCGGCTGGACTTCTTTCTTCTGTTTCTTTCCATCGAGCTCGTCACCTTTTCCCGCCTTCGAGGCGTCGCCGAAAAAATCGATAGCCGCAGGAAGCGCAGTAGCTCTCTCGGAGCTGTCTTGCCCCCTCTTTCGCTTTTTACTCTTCTTTGTGTCCTGCGATGGTTCTTGTGGTTCGTCATGGCCGAAGAGCTGCGGGTTTGCTACTGCGCCGGCGGAAGGTAGATTTTGTGACGGAGCACTTTGCGGCGCTTTCGACGAGCGAGAGAGGAGTTTGAAGACGTTCATGGTTATTCAACTAGTAGATAATTCCGTGCATAAAGCGCAGTCCCCGTTATCGGCCGGTCATGATGTTTTGTGGGCAATTGGTGCGCATGGTAAAAGTTCGAGTTGCCCGCCCAAAAAGTTCGACAAGCCTCGGCGGTCGGCGAAAAGAAACGCCGATCGTCATAGTATTCACTTTTGATCATGCAATGATAGTAGAAATGATGCATTGCCAGTAATTGCACAGGGGGAAAAAGGAAATCTAAATCAGAGTATGTGCAATAGTACAGTGGACGCCATAAAATGTGCACCATCTGCACACTCCCGCTCATCCATGTCGACACCTGCCTGCTTTGAGCTGCAGGCTACCATTCCATCACCTGCTCATTTCACCCTGGTGTTTCACTCCGTCATGCTCCGACTTTATCTCTTTTTCAATTGTTTATGATGCATCTAGTGGTGTGCAGGAGCGCTTGAACGGTATCCAACGAGCTTGAATCGGCCAATGATTTCACCAACGGAGAAGAACCCAACAACTTCGGCCGCGACAATACCCGCAGATAGCCACTGGGCCTGGGACAGGTTTCGCACTCGACTGAGGATGTTGGCGGGCTGTGCGGCGCTGGACTCGGCAGTGCGGGCGAAGAGGCTAGCTGGGTTACGCAGAGCGTTGGTGATGGGCTGGAAGTAGCTTTGGAAGGTGGCCGAGCTTCTAAGCAATTTATTAGTATGATTATGGACTGAGATGCGGTTGATGGAGGATATTCGTACGGTGGTGCCATGGCTCGCTGCTGGGCTACTAGCCTGCCGAGCTCAAGACCGACCCTTGAGTAGTAGGTGACGCGGGGAATCAGGGCTAGAAGGACTCATAGTCAGCATACGTTGTGATTTGAAGTGTTCTGATGACTGCTTTTGTTGCCGTCTGCCCGGCCGGTTCAATTGGGTCGTGACATTCGCGACACATCGAAAAGGCCCCTGCAAAGCTCCACAGATATTCCACAGCTATGCTACTGAGCTCTTCCGAGACTCAAGAGCAGTTACTGAGATGACAGCAACTCCACCTTTTCCAATTGATCCGCACGCAGCCTATTCCTCGGTTCAGTATACTAACCTTGCACACCCCCGATCAATCGTCCTGTCCTTCCTCCAACCTTGCCCAACGAGGCCGCAGTCGCAGAGCCAACCTTGTTCAGCGTCGCTCCAGCAGAGCTTGTGACGCGCGAGAGACCCTCTGATGCCTTTGACATAGCATCGGAGCTCTTCTCCTTGGCGGCCTCGGTCGTCGACGAGGCATTGCGGACACCGGCGCGACGCACGGCGAATGTCGAGTGCCGCAGCACGGCGCGTGACGCAGCGGCAGACATTTTGCGTATGCGGGAGGGCGAATTGGCGATGGGATGGATGGTTGTCGGCTGCTAGGAATTGGGAGGTTGGCGAGCTTTCCGGCAATCTATTGCTGAGATTTTTCCGATTCTGCGCCGGGAGTGTCCGTGCGCCGGCTCGGCGGATTCAGGGAGTGCTCGCTTTCCTTGACATGAGAGTCAACATCAATTAGATTCCGTCCATTCAATGATGGTCAGTGGAACAAACTCTCAAGAACTGAATCATGACATTTTTCAAATCAATGAACTAATTGTACAACACAAATATCTGCCTGGGCTGTTTGTGATACATTCCTCTTTTACTTTCGCAACCATTGAAAGCATTGCCCATCCGAAAGCCAGTATATACTAGAACGAATCCTCATGCGTATAGGCAATCATTACAGCATTTCTCATTAAACGCCTCCACCTTGTTAGCCGTGATCTATTACTCTTCACGCTCCTTTTCCTTCATGTCCTTATCATCCGCATCTTGATCCGGATTCGCCATCTCGTATTCAAGAATCTTGATGAACTTGTAGAAGGCGACGGCGAGAATAGCTCCAATGGCAGGACCAACCCCTGCTTGACATCAGCATTGATTCTATAAAACTAAAAGGGGCTATCCGGAAATGATAACTTACAGTAAATCCAGTGTTCTTGGTCGAAAACACCGGTAACGACACAGGGACCAAAGCTTCGCGCGGGGTTGAGCGAACCACCAGTATAGTATACACCGACAAGCTCTGCAATGAAGAGGGCGAGACCAATACCCACGGGAGCGATAAAGGTTGCTATTTCTCATCAGTGACGAAAGCTGCAGGGCGCGGGACTACAAGAACGAACCTTTGTGCTTCTCCTTCGCCAACATGAAAATCGTAAAGACCAGCTCAGCCGTCAAGACTGCTTCAATAAAAACACCACGCACAAGGCTCGTGTCGGTCGATAACGTTGTCCTCACATTCAACGGCGTAGGAAACATGACAGATACCAAAAAGCTGCTAAAGATTGCCCCCGCAAGCTGTGCTACCAGCAGTAGGGAGAACCTTATAGGAGTCATCGCTCGGGTCAACAGCATAGCGAAAGTGACAGCGGGATTGAAAAGACCGCCGCTGATGCGGAAGAAGATCCAGACATTTACCATAAGGGAAAAAGCAAAGACAAGGGCAATATACTGCAAGACAGCTGGTGAGAAACCAGTGTCGGCGCCAGTAGTGGTATTCGAGTCATTGCCTGTCGAACCTATATTGGCCACCTGCGTTCCTGAAAAGGCAAAGAAGAGGAACATGGTCGTGCCGACGAATTCGCCAATGAAGGCCACAAAGTCTACCAGAGGATTAGTATGTGCTGTTGGAGCTGGGCCGGCACGGGGGGAGGATTCTCGCCGCGTGAACCAAAATTAACTTGGGGTTGCGGTCTAGGTCTGGGCCTAGGGAAGGGATAGGGCCGGAACAAGGGCGGAAACCTACGGTTTTTCGCATTTGAATTCATCCACATCGTCCATGGTAAACGCAAGACCTCATCTGTAGAAGGTGGGCGCCTGGGTGGGCCTCTCCGACCTCCATCACCGTGGGCCGCGCGAGGTCGCCGTGGTGTATCCTCTTCACTATCGTAATGATAGTAATAGCGAGGCTTTGTAGGAGTATCATCATAGTCATAGCTTACTCGATGACTGTCGATACTTCTGCTTCCCTGTTCGACAGAATAACGGCTAGTGGGCCCCGGAGCGCGACCATGCGTCGGTGGAGGCCGAGAGTGCCTACGCGTCGGACGGCGATATGGCCTTGGGCGATCTTCATCTTCGTCCCAGTCTTCTACATATGCTGGTCTTGGGGCCATAGACCCCCGATAGTCGGACGGAGCGTAGCGGTCGTATCTACGACTTCGGTGGTAGAAGTCATCAGCTCTTTCGCCATGCATATAGGGAGCCAAACGGTCATCTGGTATTAGCGATTTGGAATGTGACCGTCCAGGTGTGTCATTGGCGGTGCCTAGAGCGTCATATGGAGCCATGAGGCCCACCGGAGAAGCGACGTTAGGCTCCACATGAGCCTGGTTTGGCTGAATCGGAAGACGGAGAAGTGCATCGCGACTTTCACTTGAAGCGGTAGGTCGCGCTCGAGGACTTTCAATTACCGTTCCATCATGCATTCGTTCGCCATAATAGACGGGGAGCGACCCAGCTGGCTGCTCTTGTGCCATGTATGTTGGGCTCTCTAGAGCCGGTTTCGAGGAGAAACAAATAGGTATACGGGGCTTTAATCGCAGCAGCAGAGCTTTGGGATGTGGGAATATGTATTGAAATAATGTTCAATGCTCCTTGCGTATAATAACAGACGAAAAGGTAAGTCTGGCCGACTAAAGCGAGAAATTGCAGATCAAAATAGTTTTGGAAGATCGGGGAGCACTTGAGGGAAAGAAAGGTGTGTTATAGGTAGTTGGAATATTACACCAATAACATTTCCTTGCCGACAGACATCTCCACATTGTTTTACTTCTTCACGCGGCGCAATACGCATGCTCGACTCTCGGGATTCGTTGATCGGGGCAACCAGTGGGTGCCCTATCATGGATCTTGCGATCGAGAACTGGAGCAGAGATACCAAATGACGTCGAAGGAGGGGCTTGAAGGTTTCCGTTACACCTTTGCGTACGGTTGCGCATGGGGATTCCTGGGGGTGTATCATGCAAGTCCACGTCTGCACTAAGGGGGAAACGTTGGGTCGAGTTCTATAGGTGAGAAGAATGTTGTCAGACGATTTAGGTTGTTATTATTGCCTTGGAAGTCCTGCAAGCTATGCAAGGTGAAGCCATGTTGATGTAGAAAAGACAAGGTGGAAGTGGTAGTAGCGTCAGTGGGGCTGTCGTAAGTATTGGTGGTTGGTAATGCCACGTGATGGGACACCCCTGTAACATAGATCTGGATAGACCCTGTAGTATGATCAGACCAAACGCGTAAAGTTAGACGAAGTGCCAAATGGCTTCACAAAGTTTTTTTTTGGGGGGGGGGTGAGAGAATTGATGCTTGAGAGGACTGTGCTTAATTGGCCAAATTTCAAGCGGTGATGTCATGGTCGTCCGTTCGTGTGCATCAAATGGTATCATTTCGCCAGTGTATTTGGATTTTTGATGCTTGCAAGGCTAGATCAGCCTCAAATGAAGCGAATTTGCGAGCTTTCTGCAATCTGAATCATGGGAACGAGTTACCATTTAGATGACTAGTGCGGGCCAGTCGCCTGCGATTGTCAGTCTTGGGTGGCAGGAGCCCGGCTAAGGGTTCGCGAGAAACTAGACGACAGCTAGAGTAGCGAATATGCAAGAATGTGCTGGCATACGAATACTTGCTCAAAAAGGCACTAGGTCTGGGTCCTGGATCTGTTTCAGGTGTGAAGTGTTATTCTTTTTTCGACATGATAGTTGTAGCATCGAGCGCTGCATGTTGGCTACCTGATATGCGAGTCTTGATCTTTCGTGCTTACACCTTGCCGCTGATCCGACTGCTCTCGCCGAAATCATTGGCTGTAATACTTTCGGGGACCTTCCGTGTTGCGGTCGTCAAGATACCTTCCTGCTCTCTCTTCACTTCAGTCCGCATATGCATCCATACCAGAAGGCCTGTCCAGATGGCCACTTTTGAAAGTTAGGCAGAACTCAATTAAACAAAAATTTTCCCGAAGACTTACTAGCAATGCTGACTGCGATCATAGCCCACATTCCACGAGTGAATTGAGGGGCAAAGTTTGCCCCGTAGAAAAGGATACTCCACCAAGCGTTCACCGCATTGCTTCCCATATTCATACTTGCAATGACCACCGCCCTTAGGCTGTCTTCTTCATAGCGCAAGACATCGTTTGCCCATGCGAAAAAGGTTGCTTGACAAGCATAGACGCTTCCGGCCCAGTAGTACATGCCAAAATGAATACTGGTGTCATTTGGATAAGCAAGGATCAAGGCACTCGTGATAATTCCAGTGAGTCCAATCCAATATCCAACTAATAATGTGAGTACAGTCTAGGAAGAAGAGGCAACAGGGCTTACCAAGGTATCTTTTACCACCCCAGAAATCTGTCAGTGTGGCCCAAAACAGCGTTGACACAATACCGACAGCAGGCACTCCCGTTGGATAATTGTTGAGCTGGGAGACAGTGTACTTCTTTGTGGGATGTGCCTTCATATAAAGAGCGAGGAGTGCATTCGAGCTGAAAGACTCCGTTTCACCCGCGATGATCCAGAGGATGGTAAAGAAGTACCAGTACCACGTGGAAAAGCAATGCTTCAAAAAGCTCCAAGATATTGGCGTACGCTCTGAGACCTCAGGCACGCGAGAAATAGCTAGTGCTTTCTCTTCGGCAGTGAGATACGGAGCCGTCGTGTTTCTTGGGGTATCGGGAAAGAGAAGGTATCCGTAGATGGCAACGGGTATAGTGATGATGCCGTCAATGATGAAAAGCCAGCGCCAACCCGAGAGGCCGCTGCGACCATCCATGCTTGAGTGAATGCCTGTTTGGATGAAGCCACCTATCATTGTCCCTGCTAATCCTGAAGCTGTGAAGATGCCAGATCGTTTTCCGAGTTCCTTCTCCGTGTACCACGATCCTAGGATGTAATGGGTACCAACAAATGTAGATGCTTCAAATATTGCCTGGAAGAAGCGGATAGCCATAATATCTCTTGGATGTTGAGCACCCGCGGTTGCCATGGTCAAGCCAGCCCACAAAACCTGCTTAATTAGCCATTGATTTCGCGATCATCGGTTCAACTTACCATGCAAGTAGGAAAGAATATCCTAGGCTTAACATAGTATAATGCGATATTGCACGGTACCTGGCCAATTGTGTACCCGACAGTGAATACTGTGTTGATTTGGTTGAGCTGATTACCCTTGAAACCAAGCTCTTCTTTCATCCCCGAGACGTAGGCATTGTTTAGATTTGTCCGATCCAGATAATTGAGGAAGTACATAAGACAGCAGAATGTGAGGATGAAGAAGTCCAGCTTTTGAATCAGCTTTCGTTCCCCGGGAGCATTCTGATCACCCCGCAGATATTGAACGAAGCTCGAGGTCATTTTCAGTCTCGTGCTTCTGGTCTCGCGTTATCTAGCTCATGCGGTCGGTTGATATTGCTGTGCACTGTATGAGAATGATTTGTCGCTTTGCTGGAACAGGCGTAGAGTTATGGTGGTGCTGGAGTCGATACAACACGATGAACTTGGGGGCTGCAGGTCGCTTGCTTCCTCGCTCGTGAGACAAAGCGTAGCCTCAACAAAGTTGGGACTTATCGGCATTCGAAGTCGCTACCCGAAGCTGATAGCACAGTGCACATCGGTGATGACTCGTCTGGAGCGGTATCAACGCAGATCTCGTAAAGAAAAGTGGGAGAAAGGTCGCGATACCTCAATTGGCAGGTCCGTCCAGCCTGTCGGCTAGGAAGGCAAGATAGCTTGGGAGAGCTTTACCGCAAGCAGAGGAGTGCTCTTTGACATTTCAGGGGTTTTGGACGCTATCACGCGGCCATGAGCGCTGCGGGGTTGTCGTCGTTGCCGAACTAGAGGAGCTAGAGCCACTATCGTCATGGAGCCGGAGCAGCATCGCAACAAACTCACGCGAAACCGAAGGTGGGGACCGAGTGGCGTCTGCAGAATGAGGTGGACGGTTTATAGCGCGGTCCTTCACGTTACGGGCTCTTTGAAGTTTGCAAGTATACCTCTCTCATAACATTGTGCTGCAAAAAAGTCACTATCAAGATGCAAAAGTGGGAGAAGATCGCCGCGGAAAAGAGGGCCGCCCTCGCGGAAAAGATCCCGGCCGAATATCGCATTCCACAACACTTGCTGCCTTCAGACGACCAGCTTGACGTGACGACTTTTCCAAAGGAATCCGGATGGTTTTCAAAGAAAGAGTTGGAAATTACCGAAAGTAGTGCAACTCGAGTACTCCAGAACATTGCGTCGAAAGCATGGAGTTCCGAAGAGGTTACGAGGGCGTTCTGCAAGCGCGCAGCAGCGGCACAGCAATTAGTAAATACGATTGATTCGAGCCTTTACGACCAACGGTGCTAATCTGGAATTGTAGACGAATTGCCTGACTGATGTTTTCTTCGATGAAGCTATTAGTGCCGCCAAGTCTCTTGATGAACATTTGAATAAGTCAGGCAAACTCATTGGTCCTCTCCATGGCCTTCCAATCTCGCTCAAAGACAACTTCAATATTATTGGAAAAGATAGCACGGTCGGGTTCTCATCATTGGTGAACCAGCCAGCTACGTACAATGCAACACTTGTAGAGCTTCTCGAGAGGCTAGGCTCGGTTAGGTATTGCAAAACAAATGTACCAACAGCCATGATGATCGTACGTGTGAACATTCGATTTCAAACATGCATAGAGCTGATGATGAAAAGGCGGAATCCGTCAACAATGTTTTTGGACGCACGCTTAACCCCATGAATCGGAAGTTGACTTCTGGAGGTTCTTCGGGTGGTGAATCTGCATTGATTGCATTCGGAGGTAGCCCTTTGGGTGTCGGGACCGACATTGTATGTAGGAGGGGATGCCTTAGGAGAAGTGAAGCTAAAAATGTGCGCAGGGAGGAAGTTTGAGAATCCCAGCGGCCTGCACCGGCATTTTCACATTGCGACCCTCTTTCGGAAGATTTACGACTCAGCGATGCCGATCCGGATTGGCCGGCCAAGAAGCAGTAATGAGCGTGAATGGGCCCATGGCTAGAACTTTGGAGGATATTGTGCTGTTCTCAAAATCTGTCGTTGATGCGGAGCCTTGGCAAGTAGATCCCAAAGTTCTTCCTATACCGTGGAGGTCGGTAGAACGAAAGAAGAAGCTGAAATTGGCTGTCATATGGAATGACGGTGTAGCTGTCCCTACTCCTCCAGTGACAAGAGCATTAAAGGAGACTGTAGAGAAGCTCAAGCAAGCAGGCCATGAGATAATCGATTGGGATCCTGTTCTTCACCTCAAAGGCCTGGAGCTTCTTGTAGGTTTTCCGCAACATATTAATGGATATTTGCTGACACTCGATGAGTCTAAAATGTTCGTTGCGGATGGCGGAAAGAGCGTTGAGGCACTGCTCGCTCCGACCGATGAGCCTTACCGTCCGGAAATGCTGCAGTACAAGGACGCTACTGAGCTTGGAGTCCATGACATGTGGCAAATCCATTTAGAGCGATCCGAACTCCAGAAACAGTACTTGGACCAATGGTTGTCGTACGGAGATCTTGACGCTATATTAGGTGAGCGACCGAATATCGTGACTCTAAGTTCTGCTAACCAGTTCAGCGCCAACTACGCCCTTCTCAAGCGTTGAGCATGGCGGTCTAAAATATGTTGGCTATACAGGCATTTACAATGTGGTCGACTACTCAGCAGTCTCCTTTCCCTGCGGTGTGATAGCCGACAAAGTGAAGGATTCCCCCTCTAGGCATGCGCCTTTGAGCGATTTCTGCAAAGATATACATGAGAATTGTGAGTTAATGGTGAGCTATTGAGAGCACTATTGTTGATCATTCGTAGATAATCCTGAGAATGTCCATGGAATGCCTGTCAGCCTTCAGTAAGTCCCCTGTTTTTGATGTAAAGAAGGCTGCTCACGTTCGAATAGACTAGTAGCCAGGAGACTAGAGGAAGAAAAGGTTCTCGGGATGACGGAAACTGTTCTCCAAGCTATCCAGTCGGCGAATGTGACACCTTCACTAATCAGCGCAAGATCTCGCTTGTAGGCAGTCTTGGGTCATCTCTAGTCTCGTGGAGCAGGGTTGTTGGAGCGCGTCAAGCTTTATTCAAGAAAATACGGTTGATGCAAACGAGGGTCGGTGCTTACTGCCCGGGCAAGTGTAATTGTTGCGACGAGGAAGGGAAGGCGCAGCTGCGCTCCACCGATCCATGAACAATATCGATGCTTGCAGCCTAATCTCTCTCCTCACTCACTACTGTCCAATTCATACCTTTGCTCGTATCGCCTTACTCCCTCACTTGATCCTCACTACGGCCAGCTTCAGTTCTCTATCACGTTCTCGAGTCCATTGCTCTCCTCCATTCCGTCCCCTCCAGAAGCTGGTCGTTTCTCCACACATGTTTCTTTCTTCATCTCAACGCGTTCCGTCATCTATCTATTAGCCCTCTACCCGACGCGTGATATTGAGAGGATCACTGGGTATATCGCTGACTGCGTCACTTCGCCGGTCACATACTTGATTGGGAAGTTCAATCGAGGGCCCGGCGGTACACTAAGGATCAATGCTTCCACCCAATGTCAATGGCATGGCGACAGCTTCTACGGATCAAGGAACGGCTAAGCCTATCCGTGTAGGACTTCCCATTAGGGTGCAGCCAAGAACCTTTGTCAAAAGGCTCCCCTGGCTTGATGGCAAATCTTCGCTAGCAACATCGCCAGCCGCTCTCACGGAGCCTTCGATTCATCATCCCACCACTTCGCCTCGTGGTGATGATATCCCTCATCCCATGAGTGTTTCTGGTCCACAATCACCTTCGCTATCGCCATTGTCGAGACATCCTACAGAATCTTCTGTGGAAGTCCATCCAGCAATCCGACAAACGAATTCTGTTTCCCCCTTGCGCCAGGAGTCCATCACAGCTCCCGACGAACGACGTGTCTCATCATCAAGTCCTAGCTCCTCGGTTCAACGAGCAAGTTCATCTCAAATTCGCAGCCCATCACTTCCGCAATCGAGACCATCACCCCTAAGAAAATTTGAGATTCATCGTCTGTCCGCCTCACATGAGCCAAAAAAGAGGCTCTCTATTGTGCATGCAGATGATTCAGGTGATCCAACAGAGGAATCCCGACCCAGGGCAGACAGCTTAGCTCCCGTCCCAGCTCATCTTGAGCGCGTCGATACAACCGAATCAGTGATTCGACCAACTCAGCGCAATTCTTATATGAGTTCCCCACCCAGAATAATCAAGTCGGTCCAGATGTCTCCAATACAACCGGCTCCACGATCTAGTGCTTTCGAACGTGCTAGCCAACGAAGGCTTAGCAACACGATCGAAGGCTTGGAAGAACTCGTCCAAGAGGCCGTTGCGACCGCGCAAGATTGCACGGATACAGATCAAGTCGAAGATATAGTTGAGATTATCGAGGGCGCAAGGATTGCGATAGAAGATGCGTCTAGCGAACCAGTTCAGCACTTGATGAGGACAGTTTCTCCGTTAGAGGTAACAGGCTCTTCCGAGGAAATATCGGCATTCTCAACAGAGTGCTCTAGTGAGGAATCGCTACCGAATGATTCGCAGTCGGAGCCGACGCGCAAGGGGCCAATAACTATAATACAGAGGAACATCATACATGAATCAGAAAGCCCACCACCGATAGCTACTATAGAAAGGGTTACCACGAATGATTCAGCTATTTCGGCATTGTCAGGAAGAGATAATGGTAGGCATAGAGGCTCTCAAATAGTTGATTGGGCATATCAGAACATGGGACATCAGTCTTCCCTTTCAGATACAGATGACGATGCAAGCCGAGGTCGCTCTCGCTTCAGTACACGAAGTGATCTATTACTTCCACCAAAGTCTGCCCAAAATACTATCCGAGATCATGTTGATCATGTTCTTCGTCCGACGATTACTCGTGAGAGCTCTCGCGGCCGCCCACGGCACCGTCGGACAAGTGGCTCGGAGCTCAAAGCGCGTCGACGTCGCCACCATCGAAGCTGGCGGAATGACTATGAACGTTCGAAGTCATGTCGAGGACACAGGCAGCATACTTCCTCTAGTACCGGGCAATACGATAGATCTTTCGAAGAAGAGGATCTCAATGCAGCTGGAAGGCCGAATGGTATCAAACGGTACGGGACTGAGCTTCATGTGCGCGATCAAGCCCATCATCACACATTCAGCCTTCGCCGCCAACATCGTAGACAGCCGATCGCTAGGAATTGGAGAAGTAGTAAGAAACGTATCACTGCGACGATTGCTTGTATGAATACAGCTTTACTGGGCATCATCGTGGGGATATATGTAAGTAATCCTGCTCCTAATAGTCGTTACTTAGTCTGATGGAGTGCAGGCTGGAGAGGTCCCGCGTATTCAATACTTCCTAGCCGATGAGAAGCATCATGTCATAATCGGTAACGTTGTGTAAGTACGCCTCCATTTTCAGGACTTGGCCTCATTGTTTGATAGACTCTACATTGGTCTTGCCATCTCAACCTTCCTCTCTTGGCCACTGCCTCTCCTCCACGGTCGTAAACCCTATATTCTCGCCTCCCTTGCTCTAGCAATGCCTCTCCAGTTCCCTCAAGCCCTAGTTATAAGTGAAAAGCGATCGCCAAAAAACCCTAGTTTCCTGACTGGCCTACTTGTCTCTCGTACAGTATCCGGCCTCGTTCTCGGGTTTGCAAATGTGAACTTCTTCAGCATACTTCTAGACCTCTTTGGTGCCTCCCTCCAAAGCAAACATCCGCACCAAGAGTTCACCGTCGCAAACGATGTAAGAAGACACGGAGGAGGAATGGGCTTGTGGCTCGGTATCTGGTCTTGGTGTTCTATCGGTTCCCTTGCCGTCGGATTTCAAATCGGCGCCGGCATCATCGAATCGCTCACCCCAGATTGGGGGTTTTACATCGTTATCATGATACTCGCTTGTGCGCTCCTTCTCAACGTCATTGCACCCGAAACGCGGCGCTCAGCCTACCGACGCTCCGTAACTGAAGTCTACGATCGTGACGAAAATTACATCACACGGCGTGTTGCTCGCGGTGAGATCAAATTGCATATATCAACCGAAGGACCCAAGTATTGGTTCGAAGAAGTATGGGCGGGAATGAAGTTAACCACTATGATGATGTGTCAGCCCGGCTTTCTTGTCCTATCCTTCTACCTCGGATGGATATACGCACAGATAGTCCTTGTCATCGTACTTCTCGGCGCGCTTCTTTCACGGGACTACAAATGGCGGCCCCAGTACGTAGGTCTAGGTGTACTCTCTATTGCCATCGGCGCCCTCCTTGCTATTCCCTTGACTAAAGCCGGCATCTTCTCCCGGGAACGAAAACGACCTTTCAGAACAGACAGCATGACGTTCCAAAAACAAGTGACTTGGTCCAGCCATCTGGTCCGCCGCGTGCTCTTCACACTCACGCTTCCACTTATGGGTCTCGCATACACAGTCTCTTCTGCCGGAAGACCTAAACCCTACATGGTTCCCATCACCTTCGCGGGCGCTGTGGGCTTTCTCTCCATCCTCGCCATTGCAGAATGCCACGGTCTCATCATGGAAACCTTCGATACATGCGACCTCCAACCCGGCGTGAACACACACCATCGCCTGGAATCCATGGCCGTACAAGACCGCCGCAGGCGCACGAATTACTCGTCCTTCCCCCGCGTAAGTGCCGGAGTATTCATCTCGCAAACACTAGGCTTTATCGGCGCGGCCATCGCCACAGAAGTCGGTGGCATGATGACGCGCCACATTGGCGCCCAAGCCTCCACAGGCGTCACAGCTGGCATCCTTCTCTTCCTCACCATCCTCCTCACACTCGTCCTGTGGCGCTTCAAACAAGTCCAGGTCATCCCTAACCACACGTTTGGCACGCGGAGAGACACAGCTGCGTGGCAGGAGTTCAAGGATCTAGAGAAGGAGGGGCGGGGTGACGACTGGAAGGCTGTCGTCATTGGGAATCCGTCAGGTAAGATGAGGAGGATGAGTGTGCTTGAGCTGGGGAGTTTGAGTCGCTGGACGGAGATTCGGAAGTTGAATTTCTTGATCAGGGAAAAGGATAGGAGGAAGAGGGATGATTGGCATCAGGGGAGAAGTTGATGGTTACTATGCTATGGAACTGCTGGTACTGAAATCCTGGTAGATGATTGGTGTACGATAGGCCTTGAGCTTGAGAGGGAAATTAGATACACTGAAGCTCTCTTGCTCTTGTATTGGTAGGTACGAACTCGTTACTAGCAAAGAAGACTATATCTATTCGCTCAACGCCGTATGATGCTCTGGGTATAAAATGGTGCCATATCCCTTCCCATATACCTCTCTATTACCGCAGAATAACTCCGTATGCGCTTCAATTCAGAATAGCACGAGGCACACACCATGTCAGTTGTGGCGGTCATATTGGTTGCCTGTATGGACAATTATCGCAAACAAGAACAGAGCTAGTGCGATAAACGGCTTTTAAAAGTCGAGTTGGCCTTCAGTTTGGTCGAATGTGCCGACCTGCCTGTAGGCTTAGACTCAGGTATGTGCTTGGGTTTGTGCTTGGCTGTCGGCTTCGATGTATTAGTTGCTGGACGTCGCTTTCTAGTCGTCGTACTATGCTTACTACTGGTCGTACTCGTCGGCGTACTGCTACTCGCAGTCTCAGCTTCAGGCTGCTCTAGCTCAAGCACTTGGCTTGTCTTTGCTTTTGTCACCGCTGGATAGTGATCCCTGCCGTATGTCGAATTCAGATTGATCCGGCCTGAGACTTTTCCATTCTCGAGGCGGATCCATGTCTCTAGGACATTGTCAAGCCTGAGGTTGCGTTCGTCAATGACGATCTGGCGGCCACCGCGCATCCAGTCGCTGTATCCGCCGTAACCGGTGTGGCGGCCGAAGCAGAAGTTGATGTTGTTGCCTGTTTCGGGAGTAGCTCCCGGAATAGCTTTGGTTGCTGACCATTTCATGCACCTGAAGCAGTCAGTGAATAAGTCACGTTTAGGACTTAGGAAGATGACCATACCAGTCAATTCCATGATCGTGTCCTGAAAAGACAGCCATCAAGCCCTCCGTCTCGACTAAAGCTTGCATGAATGGAATATCGGCACCATCATTGCTGTCGCCTTGATGTCCAATGATCTCTTCATTCAAGCCTGGCTCAGTGGTCTTCGTCAAGCCGCCGTTCTCTTGGAATGCACGCGTGACAGACGGTGGGATGTGGACGAAGACCAGGCTTGGAATCGCCTCACCACTATGGTCACTCCGGATTTGGTCTCTCGTCAGCTTGAACCAGGCAATCACCTGCTCAATTAGTATCAGCACGAATAAAAAGGGGACGAAGGTCTAACCTTCTCATCAACCCAATCGGCAACTGGCACGTCAGGACCATCACCCCCATTGAACTGCCTTCCGCCTTTCGAATCGAAAAACCACAAAATCATTCTCAGCCTCGGATTTCCCCCTCCACTGGATGAGTAAATCGGAATATAATAGTTGCTGGTCCCAACACTATTATAGTCGCCAAAAACAGCCGACTGAGTCCAAGCAAGCTTAGCACCATTCCGACGCCCCGCTTCCCACATATGATCGGACATGTTCCGCGTGTCGCACGTCTTACTCATATCGTGGTTACCGAAAGTAGCCGCGAACGGAATCTTTCGGTCGATGAGCGGGTTGATAATGAGGTCGATTTTCCCATTGACGTCCTCAGGAGCTATCCACTCGCAAGACGTAAGATCGCCATTAAGCACCACGAGGTCAGTTGCACTCTCCTTATCTAGAACGCCGGTCATGACGCCGATAGTCTTATTATCGTAGGGCCGCTCTTGGTCGCCAATGTGCAAGTCACTGAACATTGTGATCCGAAACCTCTTGTCAGGACCGAATCTCAAGCCGGGATAGTCGAATAAAGAACCTTGGCCCCATTCAAGCAGCGGACGCGCTCCTGCTGTGGCGGTGAGTGCCCAGAGGAATGCTTCTCGCTTCATGGTAGTAGTGAGGACGAGGCCGACGATGAAGGTTGAGATCAGAATGATGCGACGTTTTCGGGTCACGGAGAGAAAAGAAGAGAGCGCGTACGAAAGAACAGGAATACAGCGGGACGTAGAAGAAGGAGGCAAATGCCCCCGTGAAGGGGAGAAAGAGCGACTCTGGTCATCGTGGAAGGTGTCCATTTCGGATGTAACAGTGTAACGGATCGAACTGTGCTTTCGCCCGCGGCTTCCTCAGAGGATGCCGCCGAACCAATGCTACCACATATTCTTGGATTCAGCACAATCGTGTATTGTAGAAAAGACCATGTACGAGACGTCGTCCACAACCCCCCTCCCATTCCGGCCTAGCCGCGTGAACCCAGCCCAAACCCAGAGCCCCCACCCGCTCCGAATCCCCCCACCCACTCCCAACAACTATCAATCCTCGAACCACCGCCGAAGCTCCGCAAGCTCGTCAAGCTCGCAACCGCATCAATTGAAGCCGCACAACCACCCGCTCAGCCCACGCAGACCCCTCTGCCCCTCGGCCATGGCAATGGCCACCCCATCCGACCCCAACATATCAGCGACCGGCCTCCCGGGCTCAAAGTTACCCTCGAATCCCACGCCGCTGTCCGCACCGCAGGAACAGCAGGTGCGAGATCTATACTACAAGAACGTGCGCGAGAAATGCGCGGACGAGATCAAAGGCACGTTATTTCCTTCCTTCCCCCGTTTCCCCTCCCCCCTCTAGGCAATTCGCTGACGGGGAGATTGTATAGCCTTCGCCGCCTGCGCAACCGGCCGCACTCTGACTATGGTCTGGGCCTGCCGCGCCCAAAAACTCACCATGAATAGCTGCATGTTGAAGTACCAGGGGCAAGACGAGCTTGACAAGGCGCGCGCAGAGTGGTTCCAGTTGGCTGGGGAGCGCAAGCGGGAGCGGGATGAGCGGCAGCGGAGAGCGGAAGAAGGGCGGAGGAAACATAAGGAGTGGTGGGGGTTGGATGAGAATGGGAAGTTGCAGGGGAAGATGGCGGAGGTCGCCGACGATAGTGTCAAGAAGAGGTAGTCTTGCATTTGGGTATGTGGTGGAGATGAGATGAGATGAGGTCGCATTGCATGGCGTTTTTTGAGTGGTCTTTTCCTGGAGAAATTCATATTTTTGTATGAGTACAGCACGAGCGTTTGAAAAAGCGCTTTGTATTACTAAACAAAGAGGGTTTGGGGGATGGTAAAATATTGTATGATAGATATAGCGTATCGCGAAGCATCCCATAAATATCGGGAAGCGATAAGAATCCAGCTCTGGTATACCCCCAAGACCGAAAACGCCCTGAAATGCAGTGACTTCGCGCCAACGCCCCCAATTTTGACTTTCGAGCTACGCTAGATGCTCTGATCATCGAGTCCTGTAGCTCTTCCAACGTCTCTTTCATCCATTTGTCATGTTAGCATCCTTCCCCATGACCTCCTCAAACTCATCCTGATCAACCTCCTCCTCCTCCATCCCCCCCATAACCGTATCTCCCCCAACAGGCCCCCCAATACCAACTCCACTCCCCCCAGCACTAACTTCGATACTGTCATCCAT
The DNA here is from genome assembly GCA_030378425.1 of Periconia sp. TS-2. Taxonomy (NCBI): domain Eukaryota; kingdom Fungi; phylum Ascomycota; class Dothideomycetes; order Pleosporales; family Periconiaceae; genus Periconia; species Periconia sp. TS-2. The sequence continues at coordinate 553,167 of JASNQO010000013.1, read as the reverse complement.
CTCGACTTCCTCCTCCCAACTATCTTTGACGCCCCACCCCACGCCCGTAAAGCAATACCTCTCCGGCGGCAACCTCAAGCCGAATTCCCTGTCCACTCTGGGCAGCGCCACACGATTCCTCTCAGACGCAACCTCCATCATAAACTCTTTGGGGAGTGAAGGATTGAATTGCTGTGCTGCTCGTGCGCCGATAGAGGTGCGAAGGGCGTTGAGCGATACGCCGTCGTCGTCTTTGGCAACCTTTTTCTGGCTGCTAGTGGTGATGGCGGGCGGCTCATAGGCGAGCGCATCGCTGAGCACGCCGGATGTGTAGCGGTATGCGAAGTCGAGGAGCTGGAGGGGTACGCGCTCGGTATAGGCATGGACGCCCATATTTGCGAGGATGAGGTGTATGAGGCGCGCATCGCGCGGGCGCTTCGCAGAGCCTGGGTCTTGGAGTGATGTAGAGGGGAAGGAAGGGTTCATAGAGGCGGTTGCGGAGGTGCCGTTGAGTTGGGAGGCTTGCAGCGATTGCTGTGTGTTGGGTTGTGTAGAAGATGCGGTGGGTGGGCTGGGATTTGGCGCGCCGGTCGCTGTTGTAGGCGGAGTTGAGATGCCGTTTTGCATTTCGGCAGCTGCTGGTGAAGCCATGGTGGGTGGTTGGGGGTTGCTTTCGCGATTGTTGGGTTCAAGTTCGCGGTTGCAGTCATTGCGGCCGGACCTCCGAGCGCGAAAGTCTTGGCATTGCAGGCTTGAAAGGACAATAATAGGTGAAAGAAACTTTTGGTAAAAAGATAATATTTAATACATGTGCTCTCAGGATTGGGTTTTGAAGATCATTGGAAACGAGCCAAGTCAAGTTTGTAAAGGCAAATAGCCTTGGAAAGCTTTATTGCGCCTTCGCTATGCTGTCTAAAATGCTGAACTGGTATTATGCTTCCCCATATTGATAGGAAACTTAAGCGCCTTCAACGAGCCCCTCGTCCTCATCTCCAGTCGTCTCACTCGCGATGCTTTCATGTAAGCTGGGCGTCTTATCACCCCTCTTCCCCATGCGCTTGATCGAGCTCCAACTCAACGCACTACTCTTGTCCTTGGGCGTTCCGATCGACGGACTATGACCAGGGCTGTCCGTACTTCTCACCATGAGGCCCCCAGCGTCCTCGTCGAATTCATCGGGAGTAACGATATCATTTGGCTTCTTCGAGAATAGAGAGGTCTTGGCCTTTCCGAATTGAAGAAATTGGCTGGAACTGCTCTTGCGGGAGATCTTTTGCATGAAGGATTCCTTGCCAATCGATCCAATCGAGGTCAGTGGCTGTGACTCTGAGGTGGTTTGGGAGATAGATCTCTCAAGCGATTCCCGTGGGGACGCATCCGAGACGTCCACGGTGGATATAGATCGATTATCCCTTGAGCGGCGCGGGTCTAACTCTCGGCCAAAGTCCTGGGCAGTAATATCGGAAGCAAGGGACTTCTCTTTGTCTTTGCGAGAGGATTTTTCCGCCTTTGCCTTCTTCTCTTCTCTCCTCTCGGCTCTCCTCGCTTCCTTTTCTGCTGCTTTTTCGGCCTTCTCTTGAGCCTTCTTGGCCTTATCAGCTTTCTCTTTTTCGACCTTGTCTTCATTCTTTTCGCGGAGAAAAATGCTCTTAAATTGGGGTGCCGCTGGGTTGAGCTGCTTAGGAGGAGTGGGAGGTATTCCTCCAGCTGCCGGCATATGCGATGCTGAAGATTGAGGCCGGGTTCCAATGGGTGCTTGAGTAGGCGACCGAGTTGACGAAGGGAAATCTGGACCATCGCCTTGCAGCAAGTCCTCGTTCAGCAGCAAACTTGCCGTGGAGCCATGCTGAATTGAGGGTCGTCTTGAAGGTAGTCGAGACCATGATGATGTGTTTGTATTTCCGATGCTCCAGTCTACGCCCAACGGGCTACTTCGTGAATTGAAGGCTTCAATTGACCAGCCGAACCGAGTTTGGCTCTCCGTGGATGGCCTAGGCAGTGCGTTTGCTTCCCCTGATTTTGTTGATCCCTGACGGGGGGATGATGGTCTGTCCTGGCCTGAACTGGATGATCCCCAAGGGTCACCTTTGTTCCCAAACATATTGAACGGTCGCCTTCGCGTGGCTACGTGTTTAGGACTATTTGATGACTCGGGTGGCTGCGTCTGGGATTTGGTAGGCATAAATGCATTGTACCAGGAGCCTCCAGAATGACTACCACGCCGACGTTGGCTTTCGATAGAGTCCAAGGTCTCGTTCTCTTGTCGGGGCAAAGACTGGCTTTGAGATGGCTTCAGGGAGCCTAGAGGTGGCCCTTGATCAAGGGTCTTACCCCGCTGTCTGTTGAGCCCGAAAAGACCGCCGAAACGAGTAGTTTGGGGGTTCTTGAAAGAACTAGTAGACCGAATGGAACGTCTGTCGCTATCAACGACGTTCTCATTGTTTGGATAGTATGCAAGTTGGCCGGCGCTATCTCTGGGACTCGCGAATGCACTAGGGGAGCGGCTTCCAATAGATACTGGAGAACTCGGGCTTTGAACTTGCTCGAGTGTACCCGGTGCACCAAGCCCAGGCAACACGTGGCGTAAATTGGGAGAAGGGTCGAGCATCGGCTGCGGAGGTCCTGTATCATCTTCATCTTCGGCGTCAGTCAAGCCAGCATCATCACCAAACAGACCAGATGGCAGCAGAGCACCCGCGGTAGGGGACATGGGTGCTCCTCCTGTCAAACTCTCAATATCAGCCTGGGAGAAGGACGAGGCATGCGCGCTTGGTGGAGGGATGGCCATGCCATTGACTGGGTTGAAATACGGGGTTGCGGAGGTATAGGTGGGCGAGGTGTTTGTTATACCAGCATTGAACGGAGCTGCGGTGGAATGGACAAAGCCACCGGGCATGGCAGGAATCAGAGGCTCTCGCATGCTGAGAGGTCGTGAGCGTTGGCTGTTCCTCCGTTGAGGTACGAATTCCTGTGCCATGCCAGACATGACCTGCGGCTGGCTCATGCGGCGTTGCTGCAAGAACTGAAGTTGCACTGAAGCCTCGCCATTGACTCGTTCCGCTTCTGAAAAGAGGGCCCATGCTTCAGCATATCGCTTCTGCAAGGCATGCAGCGTCTCTTTCCATGCCCTATCCTCCTCCGCTTCAGTGTTTTCGGTCCCATCCTGGGTATCGCCCCCTTCTTCGCCCTCTTCCAGCATCTTCCTCTCCTCCTCAAGAGCCTTGATCTGAATTCCCTTCTCACGAATGACGTCTTCTAGACTCTTATTTATCTGTATTTCTTCGCTGTACTTGTCCTTCAACTCCTTGATCCTGGTCTCGGACGAAGTCTCGTATTCACCCCGCTCTTTCTGGATTTCTTCAGCAGTAGCTCGCAACTCGACTGCTTCACGCGCCCAGCGTGCCGTATCATCCTTCATCTTTTGCCTCTCTGCTTCCTTCTGTCGGAGCAGTTTCTCCTGGTGAGATCTTCGGGCTTGAGCGGACGTGTTTGCGCGGTCCAGGGTGGATACTTCCTTCTTCAAGTCTCGGGTAGCATCCTCCTTTTCCTTGAGGGCGGCCTTCTTCTCATCTCGCTTCTCTACCAAGAGCGTCTTTGACGTCTGGAACTCCTCTTCCTCGTCTTGGGTCTGTCTTTCCACGTCTTCGAGCTCTCGTCGAAGGCTGTCCAGCTTTTCTGTCAACTGCTTTATGGATTCTCTTGAATCTGCGGCTTCTTGAGCAGAGCGCGCTTGCTCTGCTGTCTGAGATGCTGGGGAATTCCGTCTTCCCGGTTCCGAGCGTCTAGCACGTGAGATGCTATTGCTGTGCTCTCGTGTCATAGGCGGGGCACTGTAAGATGGTACAATGATGTCGACAAGGTTCTTATTCGGGCGAATGATAGGGGTTGGGGTATATTCGTCGTCACCTCCTTCACGACTTTCCTTTGGTGGTGAAGAATTGTAAAACTGTTCTGAATCGGCGAGGAGGGTTCGGAGACGAATGGGCACACTGGGCGCCTGGAAATTGGCAGAATTAAGGGTGACGATGCGGATTACGTAGTGGTGATCTGGCTGAAGGTTTTCAATAGTAACGGAGGTCTCTTGGGGGGAGACATCGCCAACTGCAAGGCGTGAGTAATGGTGAGGGAAGTCAGGCGGACAACATACTGTCAATGCCGTTGATGCGGATGACATATTTGACCACAGACGCCCGCTGGTCTGGGGGTTTCCAGTGGAGCAACACGCCATCCGCCTTGATTCCTGCGAGTGACACGAGGGGCGCAACGGGGACTTCGAGGCCGAGCAGGTTGACGAGCTCTTCGACGGGTTTGGAGAGCACACGGTAGGCGCGAAAAGCCACCCTAGACAGGCACAATGTTAGCTGGCAGGCATACACGGCATGTATGTATGACGTGAACATACCATAAGAGAGCAAGCAGGACGCAAGCCGTCTTCAGCCAGCCCGAGGACAGGAAGACGAGGACCTCCATGTTGTAGCGAGCGACATGAGGAGGCCAGTAGAGCGAGTGGGCCGTGTCGGGAAACATGGGGACGGCGTGCAGGCGTCGCCAGGCCTGGCTATGTCTAGAGGTCGCTTGAAGGCTTGAGGCGTCGAGCAGGCGCGCACGCACTTTGCGCCTTCATGCACGCCGCTGCCGAATCGGGCCGGCCGCTCTACTTGGGGCAACCACGCGGGGCTTGGCACCCTGCGGCTCGGGAAGCCTCCACTGCCGCCTCACAGCATGCACAGCACAACTCTGTACTGGCACCGTCAGGCCTCCCGGACGCTGCACGGCAAGCTGAGCGGACGAGGCAGCCAGACAGCAGCTCCAACAGCTGGAGGCGGCGCAGCTCTCCGCATTCTTGACAGGGTGGCCTCCGAGGGCAGATCCAGACGCAACAACCGCAGGTTTAGCCAGTTCCGTCGTCATGGTTGAGCCAGCTGCAGCTCAACACGCAAACAATTCTCCAATGCCCTGCCTGCCCTGCTGCATGTGTTCGTTTCGTTTCCTCTCGGGCTGCAGGCTAGCCATTGGAAATTTCTTTTTCGGCTTCCAGCGCCCACTGTCACAAGCCGCTTTTGCTCGGCTGAAGCTTGTGAATCCCATGACCGCAACCCTGGCTGGTCCGTGATCCTCGGTGACCGCATACTTCGACTGACGCACCTGCTTCCTCACCCAGCCCTCACACCTCGTCCTACCATTCACTCCCAACCGTAACGTGTCTCTTGCTAGCTCGTCGCATCCGCTGCCTACTCCCCATTGCCTTTGTGAACCGCAAAGCCGGGAGCTAGTCCCGTCAATTCCACGTTACCTTTTTTACTCGTCGGTTTCACACTTCGCGCCAGTGCCCCCATTCACAATCTAATAGGCACATTAGCTACCTATTCACCTCGCATACCTTCGCCGGGGAGCACTTCTTCATCCTCTTCGTCTTCGGTCTGGTTCGGCGTCTTTGCGGCTAGGTGTGAGGCCACCGCGCCGCGAAGTAGGGGACATGAACTACGTGCGCTCGTTGACGGGCACCGTGTCCAAGGGATGGAACTCGATAAATCCAGCGACTCTAAGCGGTGCGATCGATGTTATCGTCGTAGAGCAGGAAGATGGGTCACTGGCCTGCTCACCCTTCCACGTCCGCTTCGGGAAATACCAGATCCTACGCCCGTCAGACAAGAAGGTCGTATTCACAGTCAATGATAAAAAGCAAGACTATGCTATGAAGCTCGGAGAGGGCGGCGAAGCCTTCTTCGTCTTCGAAACCTCAGCAGTCATCCCCGAAGAGCTGCAGACTTCGCCGCTCGCCTCTCCCGCTTCGAGTCCCGAGCAGAAGCCTCTGGAGCAAACCAATGCCGCCCTCTCCGAACCAGAACCTCTTGAATTAGATGGCACGAGCGCAAGACGGAGTACCCTGGCCGCCGGCTCGAGACGACCAGAACTCCTCACAGAACGACCCAAGTCGGGCGACTGGTCCGGTCTCCAAGTACTTCGCTCCAACAGCGACGAAGTGTTGCCGTCCACGAGGGCACAATTAGCGCAGGGTTTTGAAGAGAAGGAACATGCGCCAATTCGCATCAGCAGAGACGAAGCAACTGCTTGGAACGTGAGCACTCGATCAACCAGCCCACCGCCCGTGTCGGCCACCGAAGCCAAGGCCCGCGCCATTAATCTATCGAAAAAGCTATTCAGCTCAAATATTCCGAACAAAGTAACAGATGAGGGCGATCTGATGCTAGACATGACAGGATATAAGAGCAGCGACCAGGAAGCTCTGCGAGCCGAAGTAGTCGCGAGGAAGATTCTCTCCGACGAGCTTGAGGGCAACTACGATATTGGGTCCTTGATTGGCGCAGATACGGAGGGCAACCTCTGGATCTACAGTAGTGAAGAGGCCAAGGCCGCTGCCACCCAAAAGGCCGGCCTTGCCGTCCTAAACGATGAAGCGATGCGAGCAGCCGATGCCGTGTCAGATCCTGGGTACCACAGCGATGACGGGCAAAGCGAATCCTCGGCTGACTTTCCACCACCTTTCCGAAGGGACTCTGATAGCGCTATTGGTCTCACAACCCCCCCACAGTCTCCAGACGCCATCAGCGGCGAATTCCGGAGCTATGCGAAGACGCTTCGACTCACAAGCGAACAGCTCAAGGCACTCGACCTTAAGCCGGGAGCAAACACGATGAGTTTTACTGTCAACCGCTCTATCTGTAGTGCCTACATGTTCTACTGGCAACACGACGTTCCAATTGTCATATCAGACATTGACGGCACCATTACTAAGTCCGACGCTCTTGGCCAGGTCCTGAACATGATCGGCAGAGATTGGACACACCAGGGAGTAGCCAAGCTCTACACGGATATAGTCAATAATGGCTACAACATCTTCTACCTTACCAGTCGGTCGGTAGGTCAAGCAGACACAACACGAGCATACTTGAATGGAGTAGTACAGGAAGGATACCGCCTGCCAAAAGGCCCTGTCATCATGAGCCCAGATCGGACAATTGCAGCCCTTCGGCGTGAAGTTTATCTCCGGAAACCAGAAGTTTTTAAGATGGCCTGCCTCAGAGATATCATGAACTTGTTCGGCAAGGCTTCAGGGCAAACGCCATTCTATGCCGGCTTTGGCAACCGTTTCACCGATGCTCTCAGCTATCGCTCTGTAAACATTCCGTCTACGCGCATTTTCACAATCAACTCGAATGCTGAGGTCAGCCTCGACGTCTTATCATTAAACAGCTACAAGACAGGATACGCAAGCATGCGCGAAATTGTAGATCACTTCTTTCCCCCTGTTGGCCTACTAGTTCCCCCCGGCGGCGAAGAATACACGGACTTCAACTACTGGCGCGAACGACCCCTAGACATCGAGGAATTTACAGACAGTGAAGACGACGATGACGACGACACCGCCGAAGCAGCGAGTGTGCGAAGCGAAGACGAAGGGTCCGAGGTCGGCGAGGACCTAGAGGCAAGCTTCATGACGCAAGACTCCATCGATGTCGATGAGTCGGGCGCCCTTGAAGACTCCATCATGGAAAGCATAGAAGGTGATCCTGTGGAAGAAGATGAGGACGACATCGAGGACGACGAAGAAGCATCCGGAGACGAAGAATCCGAAGAAGATGACGAGGGAGATACACCGACGAGAGAAATTGAGGATATCACGGATCCGTTCGATCGCGTGAAGTTGAAGGAGGGGACGCCGACACCGCAGGCCAGTCCGAGGAAGTAGAAAAGTTTCTCAACCGTGTCCTTATAGATTGTACGGACGAAGGGTTTTGCATCGGGTGGCGTTGATATATTTGCTTGGGACAACGTTACACCCGAGGTTTTAGATTCTAAGGGACATCGTAGCATGGCGTTTTTGTAGAGCATTTTGAGGGCGTTGTTTGCTGCAGCATGTACTAGTTCGTCTGGAAAGGGCAATAGGAAATGAGAATCAGAAACGCATAAGCATTTTATTTCTTACTTGTCCGATTCATCCTGGAATAAAGTATGATGTGTAATTGTGTTTGCAATCGTCTATGGTAGGATATCTCGCCGTATCCATGAGATTGTTGTCACGACATGAAATATAGGCGCCGTTGGGACATGTCAACCAATTACGAGTCTAGCATGATTCTTGTAAAGGCGCTTGGATAGAACATTGCAGTCTACTCTACTCTAGAGGCGCATTAGGTTAGGGTCGATAAAAAGCCCAGTGCGTCGATCGGAGGATCAGGACAGCGACATGGACGGCTGCTTTAGCCACCAAGTACGCAGATGCCCTCAAAGTGACTTTCGACCATCTAAAACATCTAGCTGAGTTGGCCCGCATGCGGAAACGGTCTCACGACGAGACTAGAGGGGACCATTTCAAGACGAATATACCGTCGTCAACACTACAGCAGAGACCAAAGGACCCTAAGTTGGCGGACACAGCGACTCGAGTGCAAACAGCATACGTCCGAAACCCTCACTCAGGCAACACCGGATGTGTCTTGGCTTTGCACTAACCATCCTCAAGCCTTTCGGGGAAATGCGATTGAACGCAGTGCGTTCGGGAGTGGGGAAATCCATCCTCTAACATTTGGCAAGCTTGAAAGATTTTCCTCATTAGGTCCTGTGGAAGTAACAGAATCAAATCTCACCATAATGCACATAGATTCGCCGGATTATGCTTTCATTTGACGACTTGTGCCTTCGTGAGAGTGAATCATGAAGCATGGTCAAGCACTTGGATACTGTGGTTTCAGTCCGCTGAGAGGACAGGTCAGTAATTCTCCATGATTCTGGGGTGCCCTATATTGAAGGCTTTTACTCAGAATAATGCATTGAAAGCAACCTAGAATCTAACTATCATGTCTGAAATTGTGCCTTTCATTCGAGCTAGTGTTGATCATGACTCCTCGTTTCCGAGTCTAGCAGATACTTCTTTTGCTTATTATACTGACCTATGCACTCAAGCCCGCATATCTCATTTACAAGGAGTCAATGTTACGAGGGTCGGATTTGGCGAACCTAACCAATTGATCGATGATCGAGCCTTGAAAGCAGATCCCAAGCTTCATAGCCCAGAAGAGCTTGGTCATATTCACGCACTGTGTTATGGCATCCTCCAATTCATAAAACAGTATGAGTACTGGTTCTTCGTGGAAATCAGCGGCGGCTGAGTGAGACGAAGCCATATTTGGGCTTTCTCTTACTTAACAATAGCTAACACCGAGTTCATCAGCCCAATTTAAAATTATCAGAAGAAAGACGGAGGGTCTATACAAGCAAGCCAAATTTGGGCACAGATTAGAGATGCAGTCAGAGAGGTTACCAAAGGCGATCTTCTGGTATCAGAGGCGTTTCGAAATAATTGATTGTAGCCAGGAGAGGAAACGTCATCAAATCGAGAGGAATCCTGTGTCTAGATCTTGGGCACACGTTCGGGGGAGCATTGTCCAAATTGATAGTCATCGATTCCTTTCATAATACTCCGGAGCTGCGCCTTGTCTTATCTGTCTCATGCATCTCATGAAGATAATGAATTTGAAAACTTCTGCTAGTTGATGCATGCAGATAATTCTCTAACTTAGTACTACCATGACGCTATATTTGCGAATTGAACTTGCATGTCAGCTTTGTCGATTCACCACCTGTTGGCCATCCAACATCAAACCAAGTTCCATGTTTTCAGGGAGCCACATCCAACTCAGGAATGGTAGATCATTCCGGCACAATGTCCGAGGTGATCAAATACCTTATCATGCGTTTTGTCACATTCGCGCTCTCATCACGCATTACCTGCAGCCACAAGTTCAGTTTGAAACATTTACTTGCCCAAACGAGTAACCTTCTCTTCACCCGCCTGAACTATGTCCGAATACGACCATCGGCAACGCGGGGAAAGCGAAGCAAACCAAGATGCGATCCAAGCATACCCCTAGCCACATGGCGGCAACGACGTTGGGGCTGGCTCTAAGTTTGACATGCTCTCGCGTCCGCAGTCGCTGATTTGAGCGTTCGTAGTCTGCGAGGCTGGGATATCTAGGAACAGGGAGGCACTAGACTCGGAGGACATCTAAACGCTCGGGATCTGCGTTTAGCGCAGAGCGATAGAGTTTCCATAGGGTCGGTAAAGGCTGCGATGGCGATGGGCGGAACTCTGTAGGATCAGCAGCGCACAGGCACGATGGATGGGACCTGCATATCCCCGGGATGAAGTATAGAACGCATGAACAGCGTAGCTGCACAAGGCTCCGGCAGGAAGCGCCGCGGCTGTAGATTGGAGTGGGTGAGGAAGCAGTGCGGCGAGGAAAAGGCGGCTTGCTGAAGTCCGAGAGAGAAGAAGGATGTCAGCGACGAAGCAGACGCCCGAGAGAGAAGAAGGGCATGCAGGGTACATGGATACAACTCAGCTACAACAATACCTCCGGCATGCAAGAGGCGGCGAAGAGTGCCAGAAAGGTGGAAGACCCGACGATGATCCGGCGCGTCGAAACCACGGCGCTCGCGATGCCTCAGCGCGCTTCCAGCTGACATGCCGCATGCCGCTCTGGGCCATGGGGGGTCGTGTAACCTCTTATATATATATAGGTAGGGGTGCATGACATGCAGTCTTCTGAAACCTCTGGGTGAGTTCTTGCAGGCGGCACATCCCGGACGGCCATGGAGCTTTCAGCCTCTCCCAAACCTTTCCTCGCACACCACAGCTCGTCTGTCTCATCGTCCCAACCTTAAGCTGCTATTCCTGCCATGCTGTGCGACACGGAGGCGACGGACAGGTGATCGAGGGCGCGCGAGCATCTCTTAATGGCTAATTCAAAGTGAGTGCAAGGTTCCCGACAAGCGCCTGCGCGCGCCCGAGCTTGGGGCCGCGAGCGCGAGGGGCGGGCATGGAGCTGCGAGAGCTGCGAGAGCTCTGCGGGAGCTGTACAGGAGCTGACTGACGCCGCGGCAGATACGAATATGTTCGCTCGTTCGAACAGCCCGACAGCTTGCTGCCGAACACCTTCGTCGTCGTGCGCATCGACGGCAGAGGCTTCACAAAGTAGGCATCTTGTCGATTTTCTTGCGCTACACATTCGCCCGGCCAGCCCATTTTCTCCATGTAGAGCTCTGCCAGTGGGGGCCGCTGCACCTCTCTACACACCATCACCGCGGCCGCAGACTGGGATGCACATGTCCAAATCCAGTTTCAAAAGGCGATTCACCAAACAAGCTCATCCACTGACATGTGCAACCAAACAGACTTACGGCGAAATACAAGTTCGTCAAGCCTAATGACCGGCGTGCGCTAGACCTCATGAACGCCGCGGCTGAGGCCGTCATGAAGGAGCTGCCGGACCTCGTATTGGCGTACGGCCAGAGCGACGAGTACAGGTACGTTGTCGGGTTTCATTTGGCAGGCAAGTGTTTGAAAGATATTGCGGATCGGCAGCAGAAGGATTGCACTCGCCGGCTCGCACGTGGAAGGGCGCTTGAAGTTGTGTTTCGAGGGAGCCCTCAGCTGACGCGTTATCCAGTTTCGTCTTCCATAAGGACTGCACTCTGTTTGAGAGGCGTGCGAGGTACGGACAAATCATTCGCCCCAAGCTTACCCATTTCCAAATCGGTCCTGCAGCTCGTAGTCGAGTACTGATGCTGATGTATATCTAGCAAGCTAACCACGACCATCGTCTCCACCTTCACGGCCAACTATGTACTCGGCTGGTCGAAACACTTCCCGGATGCTCCGCTAACCCCGCCCTTGCCTTCCTTTGATGGACGAGCTGTGTGCTACCCCAGTGATGCTAATCTGAGAGACTACCTCTGTTGGCGACAAGTTGATTGTAAGACACCCTCCCTTTCTAGTAATCATATCCGCATCGGGCTTTTGTGGTCAGCACTATTGCTTCACGAAGATGGTTACACACGTCAGATCGCGATATGTACCCCGGTGGCTGACATATCCAGGTCACATCAACAACCTCTACAACACTACATTTTGGTCGCTTGTCCAGCAAGGCGGTATGGAACATCGCGCCGCTGAACAGGAACTGTCTGGGACTCTTTCTTCAGACAAGAACGAAATTCTATTTTCTCGGTTTGGCATTAATTATAATAACGAGCCGGAAATCTTCAAGAAGGGAAGCGTGCTCTATCGCGATGTAAACACCATCAATCCCTGTGTGTTGATAATTTGCTCATCTTACTAGTTCTTCCCTACCTCAACACAATCATCACCTACACCCCCCAAGTCAACGCAATCTCCACCGTTATCTCAGCCGCGGCCACAGAGGGCTCTAGCTCGACCCATGTCTCAACCACTGGAACGCACATATCCTGACTTGCTCCGCGACTCTCCAGCTTCAGGGTTATCATCCGCATCAACCCCGCGAGGTCCAACTTTCCTCTCTACATCAACAACCCCATCTCCGCCTCCATCACCAGCCGCCATGTCTACCCCCTCCTTCTTGCACGCGGTGCCAGACACGCAGTCCTTTTCCTATCCACAGACCTTTGTGCCGGTTTCTCCGCCAGCAAATGCGTCTGCTGCAAGGCAGCCTCTCCCTGTGTTGACTCCTATCCCTTTACCACCACCGACCCTCAAGCCTAGCACGCGGCCACCTCCTTCACTCAATCCACCAAATCCGACAGCGCACACAAACACGTCCCCACTGGCCTCACCCAACCCCTCTGGTCCAGGCTCAATCCCAGCCCGCACAACCTCCAACTCAAAACGAACGCCCAAGGTCTCCCATTCGGCCTCGGCCTCCTTGTCCCGACCAACAACCGCGGCTGCAACAGTCACGAAACCCTCACCAAAGCGCAGCCCTAGCATGTCCATCCTAGAATTCGGCCCTCCTCAAATTCCCCTCCGTATCTCCTCCATCCCTGTCAACGCAGCCCCCCGCAAACTTTCCCTCCCCGCTCAACAGTCTTACTCGATGCTCAGAGCCGAAGAGAAGGAGAACGCGCTCGCAGGCCGCTCGACACCAACAGGCGGAGCAAAATCTCCGCTTCCGCAGCTAAGAACGATGAAAGAGCTGCCTAGCCCGCCCGTCGATGATTTAGCAACTCGCAACGCGGTCATGGGCTCCGAACCACAAAAATGGTCCTCGTCACCGCCTCCAACCCGCCATACTGAAACCAAGCGCCTCGAGATCGAACAAGTCATAACAAACCCCGTCATCCCCGTCTCACCACCCATCCGCTCCACGCGCCGTGCCCACTCCCATTCACGCCTCAACTCGGCACCACTAACCTCCACCTCCCACTCGGACCTCACCTTACCCTCAAAAGACCCTTCCCACCCCCACAACCCCATCCGCATCCACGTCCCCTTCGCAGACTTCGACTGGAGCTCCCCTACCACCACCAAATCCAAGTCCAAAGACAAGGACGCCTCCAAACCGCCCAAGTCCAAGGGCAAATCGCGCCTCCCCGACTCCGAAGACGGCGGCTGGGCGGCCGGCACAAAGTCCAACGAGGGCCGGCCTATACAGCTGTCGCGCACGCAGAGGGACAAGGACAGGAAGAAGAGGGGCAAGGCGCGCGTTGTGATTGAGCACGTGGACATCATCAAGGATGAGTTTTGGGAGAGGCGGCCCTGGATTTTGAGCGGGAGGGCGGGGTGAATGCAAATAGTGCAACGATACCAATTCAAGGTGGCTGGGCCTGGAGGAGAGGACGGGCTTTTAGGAATGATGTGACGAGGTGATGAAGTGATGAGGTGGTTTTTTTCTTCTTCTTTCTTCTTCTTTTGCATTACGTTTTCTTCTATGTGAGAACGGGATGGAAATTGGTGTATGTCGGGGTTGCCCTCTCCACTGCATTTGCTTCACGATTTGTATTCGTACCTGCTCGGACGGACGGACGGAGGGGAAAGGCTTCACGGAGACTACTAAATCAAGCATTGAAACATTCATACTGCTTTGATTCGTTTTCACGAAAATGTTCTATGGGTATACCCCCGTCGCTAAATGCACAATCCCATCATCGTCATCCACACACAGCACCCCCAACATGATGGAGACCTTAGGACTTGGCAGCCCCCTGCTTTCCCCTCGCCTTGTTTCTAGCCTTTGCCTTCTCACTGGTCCTGTGCTTCCCCTTCTTCTTTGGCTCCAACTTCTTGCTCGCCTTCTTCTCCTTCTTCTCCGCCTTCATCATCTTCTTCGCTTGACTTCTCGCCGCGCTGAGTTGCTCACTGCTCGCCCCGCGCTGGATCCCATCCTTCTCCAGCATTTCCCTCGTCAGCCTCCTGATGTCCTTGGCTTTAGCTTGCTTGCGCGTAAGGATCGGTTTCGCTTCTTCGATCTTCTTCCCTGCGCGGAGCTTCTTCGCATTTCGGCGTTGCTCGAGCCACTTCCTGCGCGCTTCGCGGATGGGCTTAGGGAGGTCTTTGACTACGCGGCCTTCCCAGAGGGTGGGGTCGATGGGGCACGTGCCGTCGGGGAGGGGTGTGTATCCGAGATCTGAGATAGTAGTGGTGCCTTTGGCTGTGATGGTGTTTGCGAGGTTGACGTCGCCTTCGAGGTCAGTGAAGAACATGGCTTCTGTGACTTCCGGACGTTTGTCGGTTCGCTTTGCCTCTTTCTTTTCCATGCGGCGGGTGATGTATTGTTCCAGTGTTTGGCTCTTAAGTGCGGCGCGTTCTTCGTACTCTGCTCTTTTGTTCGAGGAGAGTTTCGCGAGTTTGGAGGATACGGTGGAGGGCTTTTTGGTGTTTTCCGCATTTTGGGCTTCCTTGCGCGCTTTCTTTTCTGGCTTCTTGCCATCTGCCTCGTCGTCCCGCTTGCGTTTCTTATCCTTCTTCGACGATTTCAAAGCAGCTTCGGTGACTTCTGGTGCTGACTCCATCGTGGTGTCATTGTCGGACACCGATGTAGGCGGTGTGCTCGCGCTAGAGGGCATCGTAGAAGATTCGACTGTAGAACTCTCCTCCAAACTCGATATCGTCCCAATCAACCCTTCACCTCTCACAAAGAAGCCGTAAAGCCCGCCTCGATTTATGCCCTTCGTGCGAACTTGGCTAAGCGTGCTCTGTCACATCTAGACTTAGTCTTCTCTTACAACGGCTATGTTGTAAAGGGTGTTTCATACCTCCTGACCGGTGCCTATGTTTTTTAGACTCTCGTCAAACGCGCGCATCCACCACTGATCATCCACACTGTGCGCCGCCTTCTTCTTCCCAAGTCCGAGCTGGTCCTGCTTGTGCGCAATTAGGAGTGGTTTTTTGATGCCGCGGCCGTGACTATCAAGAGCATGACCTGTGCCCTTCCAGCCAAGCTTGCGCAAGTAGGCGTCGGCGTCCATGCAAAGATCTGGTCGAGAGGAATGGTAGATGGTAGTGATCCCGAACTTTTTTGTGGGGGTTTGCGAAATCTTGGCGCTCGAATTTTACGAAGCGGGGTGGAGCAGGGGAATTTGGAGATTCGGAGCGGTGAAAAACTGCCGAGGTTCCGCTGAGCCTCCGCGACTGTGCATGTCATTTGCACATGTCGAAGCTCTGTTTTGGCATCTTACATCTCACTCGCATTGCCTCTTTGAAAGGTCGCCAATATTTCTCACAAATACTCAAGGATATCACTAGAAATTGCGAGCGAATTACTTCCTTCAGAGGCTATTCACCAAGGTTCTTCGCTCAACCAGCTCTACATACCGCCGACCTGTCACACTCCACCTAGAACTACTTACAATGAAGATTACAGACCGCACCTTCATAATATCAGGCGGGGCATCCGGGCTGGGTCTCGCAACCGCCCGTGATCTTCATTCCCACGGCGCCTACGTCTCTCTCCTCGACCTTAACAGCGACTCTGGCTCCAAAATCGTATCCGAACTCGGCTCGCGCGCGAAATTCTTCGAAGTGGATGTTTCCGACACCGAGTCTATCACAAAAGCCATCGAAAGCACCGTGGTATGGGTGAAGGAAACAGGGAAGCAGATTGGAGGTGTAGTGGCAGGAGCTGGCGTTGGTCTACCCGGTCTCATAATAGACAAGAAAAATGAGCCGCTGCCGATATCGAGTATTGATTTCGTGCTCAATATCAATCTGCGAGGGACGCTGGACCTTATTCGCCAAGCAGTGCCATATATGACAACGGCGACGCCGGACGGTCCGGATGGGGAGCGGGGTGTGATAATCATGATTGCGAGCTCGGCTGCTTTTGATGGACAGATGGGACAGGTGGCATACGCGGCTAGCAAAGGTGCTGTTGCAAGCTTGACGCTACCGCTGGCGAGGGATTTGTCAAAATACGGCATTCGCGCAGTGACCATTGCGCCGGCCTTGTTCGACTCGAACATGACCAAGCTAATGAGCGCCAAGGTGAAGCAGAGCTTAGTCAAGGCCATGGAATTCCCCCAAAGGGCAGGACAGCCGGAAGAGTTTGCTAGGGTGGTGCGGGATTCGATCGAGAATATTATGCTGAACGGTACCGTGATACGGTTAGATGGCGCTATGAGGATGCCGTCAAGATTGTAATAGTACCGCAACAAGAAAGGTTTATGTCCTATTCAAAGGCTCATCGTTTCCTTTCTCGAATCTTGAACTTGACGCCATGCTTGTTGACCCCACCGATAGTGTTGTTCATTCTAGCTCGCTGCTTCTCCAGCTCTTCTTCCGCAACCACAAGATCGCGTTCCCTGGCTTTGATCGCTTCCAAATGTGCTGCGGCCCTCTCATGTGCCCGCTGCCTTTTACTCATGAATGCTCTTTCTTCCTTTTCTGCAAGCTGCTGGGCTTCCTGTTGTTTCTTTGAAAGCTTCTTCGGTCGGGCCTCTTCCTCTTCATCGCCTTCTTGTTGGTGTGCCACGTTGCTGGCTTTGCGCCGCCGATTCCAGGCCCTGTCAGGCCATTCTCCACCTGTACCAAACCACTCATCGTCGTCAAACATTTCCTGTTCTTCTTTGTTTCCCACATACACCGTATGTCTCGCCTTCTTTGCATCTTCGCCGTCCCTCAGCACTTTGGCTGCTTCGTCCTCCAGAACCATCTTGTGTTCGAGCTCCTCTCTCTCTTTCCTAACCATCTGTAGCATCGTGCGTATGTAGCCCGCATCTTGCGTCTTAAGAAGTTTCACCACATCCATGCTCAGCGCCTTATTCCCGCGGTCTGCGACTTTTCGGCCTTGTGCGTCGACTTGGCTGCTCATCATTTTGAACGAGAACTCATCTGGGTTGCGATCCTTCGCCTTCTCCTTCAAAATTTTGATCCTCTTCTTTTTTTCACGGTGGTCGGCTGCACGTAATTTGTAGTCCTGTCCAATTCATTAGGTTCACCGACTTCTTAGAGGTAGAGGGCCGGTCTTTACCTTTCTCTTTTCGAGAAGGCCCCATTTTGTGCGCTCCTCTGGCTGTGACCTCTCTTTGTGATTCCGCCGCTGGACAGCATTGCGCATGGACGACATTTTGTGCGCAAATGAGCAAGAATGTTGAGTGAGTGTTTGATGGAAGTGCTCAAAAATTTGGGTATCGATAAGATTTGCCAAGGCATAGCATACGCTAACTCGACTTGGTATGGCGCTTTTTGTTCACATTTCATTCCATCCCAATCTCCTGTATGACCTAGAAAAAACAACTTGCGGTATCATTCTCCATTTTGGTTTCTATGATTAAACGCCGTAATTTTCTAGAAACAATGGCTTCCCTCACATATCTACTCAACTGATTTATCCAACAGCTGATGCAGCTTAGGAATGGATGCTAGCCCGTATTGATCAAATAATGTAGCCTTACAAGGTTCTGTGGGAGAGTTGCTACCTGGGAAATTATTTACCCGGTATTTTATGGCCTCAAAAAGCGAATCATGGCTCCATTCAGCTTCAGAAAGATGATACTCATAGACTGGATAGATTACCCTACTGAGACGAGCGAAACCCGTAATACATATTTCTCACAATGCAACGAAATACACCTCTCTTCCTATCAGTTTGCCTCTCCTTTCACTCCCTCAACATCTTCAAACTCCACAAATCCCGGGGCTCTCCACGCTACGCCATGTTCTTTCGGGTCGTCCTGAGGCTTTCCATCTACAAACCTTCGAGGTCTTCCCCACCGACAATACACCCAAGCATGCACCAGAACTTTCACTCTAAGGCCGTGCTCTGCGCCGCGCTCATAATCCCACTTAGGTTCCCAAATCGTGCTATCAGCAGTCTCCCATCCGCCACGACGATACGTTGTGAATCCATCCATGATCTTTATCTGCGTGAGAGGCTCATAATTCTTTTTAGCACGCTCCTTCTCCTCTTCAGATATGCCTTCTTCCCACGCAGTCATACTATGCCTTGGATGCGAGAGATCCATCTCATAGCGGTTGAAGCACTCCATGTACTTCTTATCGTACACTTCTTCCTTGAAGATCGGGCTGACATAGTAGATTGTATGTGGATCTGTGCGCATGACGAGGGAAGTCAGTCCAGCGGTAGTGACGATGTCGAAGAGCATATTAAGGAGGGAATCGAAGACATCATCTTCGAGAAAGGCTTGCGGGTCTCTAAGGGAAAGTTGAAGGATGGGAGAAAGGTGGGTCCATAAAGAGGCAACGATGACCTTGACATGGCGGATGAAGTTGGGTGGGGTTGTGAGGGTTGTGGAGTCGAGGAAAAGGAGAGGGCGGAGATAATTTGCGTACGCGCGCTGGCGATCAAAACCTTTGAAAAAGTTGTTAGCATTTGTATTCTTAAAGTTTCAGTGAGAATGTGGAAAGGAGACTTACCATCTTTATCCTGCATCTCTTCCTGAATCTTTGACAACCCCACCAGCATGTACTCGCTCGCGCCGAAACATGCATGCTGAAACACTTGTTCCACGAGCACATTTCCTACAATCGCGCATACCAACGCTCTTCTCTTCGGCTCCACCGTGAAGAATTCCTTCCATCCTTCTTGTGCTCCCGGGCCTCCAGTGGCCACACAACCAATGATCTTGACTGTCTCAGGCGCCATGCTAGCGAATGCCTTCTTCAGCTGCTTCCCATCACCTTCGAAGTCGAAGCTGAAATACGATCTGGAAAACCAGACCATCTTGTCCATAATTTGCCATATCATGTCGCGAATCTCCGCATCGCGGAAGACGTATTCAGGCTCGCGGAGTTCGGATCGGATTTGTGCAGCAGCAGTTTTGAGTGGGAGTCGAAGATTGAGCTCATGAGCGCGTCCGTTGGGGTCAAAGCTCCATGAAGTTAGGTCTGTATGGTTGTTTCTAGAATGTCGGGCAGTTATGGGTGTAGAAACGTCCGTTTCAAAGTTTGACTCAGATGTTGACGGGCTAGCACTCATCGTATCCTCGATTTGTGCTTGGGAGGCTTCAGGGCATTTCTCCCTAAGGTCCGAATCTAGCATTTCTTGTTCCAAAGTAGAAAGATGCATGCATTGGTCTGTGTTATCAGATTCCTGAGGAGAGTCGTGAATATCTTCTTCTGTGCTAATACCTCGCTTCCCTCCCAACCTCTGTAGAAACTTTTGTCTCCTTTCCCGCACTATCTCTGGAGATGCGGTCCGCGCAATAGATGCTAATTTGGCTTGTTGCTGTGGCTGGTGCATGATTGAGGAGCGTCGTGGTGGCTCTTCATCGGCGTCCATGTCCGAGTCTGAGTCTACTGCGTATGTCTTTGTTCCATCATAGAGAAGTTCCGCAAGCGATGTTCTGCGCTCTGTTGCTTCTCCAAAATCTTCCTCTATTTGTGCAGGCGGAGTGGTAGAGGTACAGCGGGTCTCCGATGAGCGTCGGAGATCTTCAACAACCTTGCGTTTTCCACGGCTTGATCGTGGGTTGTAAGTCTTGGTCTCCGGATCGTTGCCTAGAATGAATCCTGTGAGAGACTTGAGATTGCGGCCTAGAGAAGAAGCCATAATAAATATCCAAGATAGGTATGTGGCAACGTATCGGTGCTTAGGACGAAGATGCTCACGGGCCGAGGTGCCGTGCTCTTGCAAACATATGCTAGAAGTTTGGGAAAGCATTGGAGTTTGGAGAAACGAAACATCAAAGAACTTCTTTGATGGTGCTAATGTTCGCTTGAAAGGTGCATGTGCCCGTCGTGATCCACCATTCACCTTTGTTTGCGAGCCCCGCATACCGCGGTTGGCACATGAGTTCAAAGGCGATACGAGCAAACAGCCACCACTAAATGTTAGATCTTAATTATAGGGCGCTCAGACATTTGATTGTCTCTGAAATAACAATGAAAACATTCATATCTGAGCTACTAAGATTTTAGGGCTTATGCAGTCTCGAAGACAAAGCATAGACGACTCATCGGCACTAGAGTAATGCGACTGTATGAAACGTATGAAAAAGTATGTAAGGGATAGCAGCAAATCTATTTTCGTAGACTGCGTACCAGCGTGGATCAAGTATATACCGGCTCGTACCGCTATTGGGTGAAGTTTTTCCGTCCCACACGCTGGACTAAGATACAACTCTTATACTAAAGACACTGAATGGCATTGAAACTTAGTCTTGGCGTGCTAGTTCATCCATGGAAGATAACGAACAGGGTAGACGCAATCTGATGGAGAGGAACCTCTTAGATGCACCAGCTTTCACATATCTGGAAATGGTTGCACGATTCTGTATGCTCAGTGGCACTAGTCTTATCGTTTCTACAATCCTCTCACGTATCTCCTATATGTGGTAGGCTTCTGATGTACACCATGTGCAGCGACGCCACAAGTAAAATTACGTCGGCATCGCCATGATCGAACCCATCCAGGTCGAACTGCCTCCACCTCCGCTACCATTTCCGGGCTTTCGACCCCCTCCACCCCCGAGATTCCTCTTTGTGCCACCTATGCTTCCGGCCTTTCGCGAGTTGGACGCTTTCGTACCGCTCCTTTTAGACACCCCAGCGTATGCTCTTGCCCCAAAGCTATTGGAGCCGCTTCTTCGACTAGCGTTTTTCCGCTTACTGTAAGAGCCGGACTTGGATCCAGCCCTCGAAGTTGTTGGTTTGGGCTCACTTGGTGCCTTCTGCCGTGGGTTTGGTCTCTCAGCCTCGATCTGTGAGAAGCGGCGGTTGAATTGTTCGACCATCGGGTCTACTTGCTGACTAAAGTGGTGGCTGATATGGACTTCTTCATCCTCGTCCTCGTCCTCATCTTGGGAGTACATGCTTTCAGCCTCCGAAAGTGGTTGCTCTTCGTCAGAGTCGCAGAGGTCAATCACATTTTGATGGTTGGGATCTAGCGGCCTTAGATCTTCATCATCATCGTCCTCATCATCTTCATCCACGGGAATATCAGGGTGTTTGGACAGTTTGTGCGTGGGTACAGGGGCCTCGCTTCCGAAACAATTTCTCGTGTCATTGACTAGAGCGAGGAACTTCTTCCCATAGAGTTCAACCATCTCTGGGTTGATGCCAGGGAGGGCGAGCATCTCTTTCGAATTTCTCGGAAGGTCTAGACACATATCTCGAAGAACAGTATCGGAGAACGGTGCTTGACGAATACTTTTTTCCATCTTGATATCGCGAATCAATCTCTTTGCGGCCTCCATAAAGCCCCGGAGGATATCCTTTTGCAACGCGGATAACTTCGCTAACCTTTCATCGACCGTGATCGGCGCACCAAGCTTCTTTGACTTCGACTTGGTTGGTCGTAGAGGCTTCGCGATGCGAGGCGGTTCAAAGTCCTCGTCGGAATCATTAGTAACGGCGTGGCCGTCACGTTGATATGCATTGCGGCTTCTACCGCGCGTCGGGTGGGGAGGAGCCTCATCAAAGTATTCCTTGTCATCATCGTCATCGTCTTCATTGTACATATAATCCTTCAAATTTCGGTTTGGTGGAGGCAGGATAGGCGACGAGACGTTAGTTGAAGGGTATTCAGTCCGTTTCTTTGAGGTCTTCTTTGTTGTTTCTCTAGCACGCGGCTTTCGTGGAGTGACGCGAACCTGCATTTTGAACTTTTTACGACCTCGTTCAAATTCCTTACTTCGCTTGCCGAGCTATGACAAGTCAGTAGAGATAATAGGGGTTCTGCGTATGAAAACTTACACGAATATACGAGAGTGCCCATCCAGCCTTATTTGCCCTGCTCTCTTCGCGTAAGGCTTGGGCCTCGAGTAAGTGATGGAAGACACGCTCTACATCACCGCGTTCGAGAGTCTTTCCGTAGCCGAACTCATCCAGACCGGCATTCTTAAATCTCGAATTTGCTGCTCCGCGAAAGGCATCGACACACTGAAGGAGTGTAGCGTCTGAATCCTCAATATGCTTCACGATGCGAATAGCGGCAGAAGCATACTGTGTTAGATCCTTCTCTTCAAATGTAGCATCTGACAAGCAATTATCGCAGGTTTTTCTACAATTTTCGCGCTTGAATGGCTCGCTAAAGTAGCTGAGCACTTGAACCCTGCGACAATCGCTCCTATTTTCACAGAATTGGGTGACGTTGCGAAGCATATCGTATTGTCGTTGCTTCTGCTCTTTGCTGCCATCCCCCTCGTCAATCATCTTTCTCAGCGTTTTACAGTCGCCGTATTGGTAGTACAGGTAACACTCTGATCGTTTACCATCACGTCCAGCACGTCCGGTTTCTTGATAATAGCCTTCCAAGCTCTTGGGTAGAGTATGATGTATGACGAAACGAACGTCCGCTTTGTCGATGCCCATCCCAAAGGCAATAGTAGCGACGATAACGTGATACTCATTGCTCTGCCACTTCCTCTGGACATTAGATCGTTCGGCTGGCTCCATTCCAGCATGATAGTAGTAAGCCCGAATCCCAGAATCTTTGAGCTTGTTTGCAACGGACTCGCAAGTCTTTCGAGAGAGACAATATACAATACCTGACTTACTTGTATATTTCGACTTAATCAAGTCTGCGATGCTTTGTACCACACCCTTGATTTTTGGGCGAACCTCATAAGACAGGTTGGGTCGATTGAAGCTTTGCGAGTACAAGCGTCCACCGTGAATTCCCAGGTTTGCCATCACGTCAGTCCGGACTAGTTGAGTTGCCGTGGCCGTAAGAGCAATGATTGGAACTCCAGGAAATTTGCGTACTACATCGCCGAGCGCTTTGTAGTCAGGTCGAAAATCGTGTCCCCATTGACTGACACAGTGCGCTTCGTCAATGACAATACGGGCGAAGCGATTGCGTCCATGCAGCTTCTCAAGAGCAGAAATCATCCTTTGGTTTTTGCTCAACATTTCAGGCGTAACATAGAGCAGCTGTATGAATTTCTCTGGCTCCTTCTCCCTTAGCCCTTCCATGATGAAATTCTTCTCGGCAGCAGTAGACTCTCCATTGAGAAGGAAAGCCTGCATATTGAAGCGATCTTTGCAAGCCGCGACCTGGTCTTCCATTAAACTTAAAAGTGGTGACACCACAATGGTCACTCCACGAGTTTCACCAGAGTTGATAACAGAAGGTAGTTGGTAGCACAAAGATTTGCCTCCTCCAGTTGGCATGAGGACGAAGCAGTGTTCTCCGCCCAGGGTCGAGTTTATGGCCTCCAACTGTCCGGGGCGAAAGCCTCGGAGGCCGAATCTGTGTATTAGTACATCGCGGACATCTCTCGACCATGAAAAGTTCATGCCAGGGTTATTCATTACTGGTTTTTGTGGTGATACAGGTAGGTCTCGCTGTGGGATTCGGTTCACGGACGTTTCTTGGAAAACCTCTCGAGTTGGTGGGGCGTTTCGTTTGTCTACTCTATCACCTTTCCAGTCGTAATCGCCTGGGGGCTCATTCTCAGTATTGCTGACTTCATCGAAAAGGTTGTTGTCGGACTCGTTGCAGTAGTCGTCATCATCAATATCTATCGGTCCACGCTCAGGCTCAAGTGATACCCCCACGGTCTTGGTGGCGAGGTCGACATCTGAAATATCTTCCGCGCATAGGTCTCCGAAGTCATCTTCTGCAATATGAATCATGTCGTGTTCATGATTAGCGTGTAATTGAGTTTGCACATCGACATATCGAGATCGACGGGGAGTCTCAAGCACACGACGTGACTTTGGCTGAGGTTTTGAATTGTCGTTGCCCTGATGAGAACGACTATGCGTATCGGCATTGAAATCTGGTCCTGGCGATAGAGACGTCATGGTACGGTCTTCGGCAAAGCGGATTCTTCGTGAAGGAGTCCATACCTCCCGAAGAGAGGATTGCGTTTGCTTGATGTACTGAGTCTGCGGGACATGGCTCGATGCAGGAATTTCTGGTGCTTTCATTTTATTCAAGGTTGGTGTGGCTTGTGTCGATTTCACAACGATCCCGCAGGGCTCGGGACCTACTTCACCTTCTACAGCCGCGCTCAAGTACTCCGCCATTCCCGCAGGTTCGAGGAGAAAATAAATTTGCACCTGTACTTCCTCCAGCGACCTGAAGCCAGCGTTGAGGATTTCGCCATCGGCAGGATCGAAGGTGCCGTTATTCAGATCATCATCAATCTTTTTTCTCAGACTTCGACGCTTCGCGCCTAGTTCTTGATGTCTCGTGGCTAAGACTGCTAGTTGCTCCAGCGCTTCCAATGCCGTGCGGACACGATCTACTTCACAAGTGTCGGCTGATTCCATGCGGCCAGATTCCAGCTGCTTGAAAAAAGCTTCTTTCGCTCGAACCAAACTTGATTTTGCACCCTCTACATGCCGCTTCAGACGAAAACCTTCTGAGTTCAAGAAAATTTCTACGGCTTGACGAATACTCTCTTTCTTCTTCTTCGACAATTCCGAGGGGGAAGGGAATTGTTGAGTTTTGGCTAGTACCGAAGGTGTAGATTGGAGCTTCTTTGGCGGTGATTGCGTCGTGCAAAGAGGCGGGAGCCTTTCGGAGTCAAAGGCGGGCTGCTGCTTCACTCGCAAGATGGTGGAGCTTTCAACGGGTTTAGGAGGCGATTGGATCGGTAGGTGGTTTGGGATAGGCTGATGGGTGGGAGAATTTTGACTTCGTGTCTTTGCGAGACACTTTCTTGAGGTAGCAGGTAGCAAGTCAACATGATTCACATCGCCATCCCAGCCATCTGACCCATACGCTTCCTCGTCCTCTGAGTCCATGACCGCATCCCGCGTGCCTTGCTTAAAGGTACTTCTTAACATGTCATCTTCGTCAGGTGCTTTCCGTGGATCATGGGAAGCTTCTAGAGGTGAAGGACTTTGTATATGCTTCCCAACTTTTCGCGTAAGGGTAGAAGTTTCCGAGGGAACACGGCCGAGCGACTTGCGTTTTCGGTTACTTGAAGGCGGCCGAGGTGCCACATCGGCTATCAACGGACCCAACTCGTCCGATGGTAAAGGAAATTCATAATCGCCATTCTCGGAATCCTGGTACTGAAACCGTCCGGCTTGCAGCTTCCGGGCACTCGGAATGGTGGTCGAATATGGGGGGGGCGGGCTCTCCGGGACGGTTATCTCGTCAATGTGTGCGAACCCGTCAAAGCTTTCTTCATGTCTTTTCAAACCCGGTGTAGTCCTTATGGGTCTCGGAGATTTCCTAAGCTTATGATCCTCCTCAAGCTCATCGCTCTTCCGCTTCTTTCCCTTATTCATACGTCTGGCGCTTGGCGAATGATCCCCTGTGAGGTCTATCGATTCGATGTCTCGTGCCTGAGTGCGTTGATTCCTAGATTTGGGCGTGCTTACATCTCTTCCATTGCGCCTCGCTGAGCTCTCTTCGATACGTGCACTTGCAGAGCTCGTAGGAGCCTCGTCGGATGTGGAGTTTGCTAAAACAAGTCTTGGTTTCCCGCCTCCCGGGGTTGCTCGCAATCTTGCCATTTCAGATCTCTCTTGCTGCTTCGATAACGGCTTATGTATATCAACCGTCCAGGTCACACCACGAGCGG
Source organism: Periconia sp. TS-2 (assembly GCA_030378425.1). NCBI lineage: Eukaryota > Fungi > Ascomycota > Dothideomycetes > Pleosporales > Periconiaceae > Periconia > Periconia sp. TS-2. The sequence continues at coordinate 527,466 of JASNQO010000013.1, read as the reverse complement.
GTAGCGGTTTGGGCGGGGTAATAATACGCGTAGTCGCGAGGTTCGCCTCATCGTTCGGTGCAGAGTCGTTCAAGAATGAATTGTGTTGCGATAGCGTCGCTGAGCTTGTGAGTGCATCGGAATCGTAGGCTACGAGCGAGTCGGCATGCGGGAGGAATGGCTTCTCGTTCAACAACCACTTGATTTGCGCAGAGAGATTGTTCTTAGGAGGCATTACAGTTTCTCATAGCGCCTGTAAGCAAACATTGGTGTTTGACGCGTCGTGAAGTAGTCTAGAATGGGGAAATGGGTGCCTATGTGGCGGGTCCGGCTCTTTGGAGGCATGTTATTCGAGGTCGCAATGGGAACGCGTTACCAGTGCTGACTAACCGCACGCTAACACGTGACTCGCAACATCCTTCCTGGATCTTTGAACGGATAATCACGGCGATGACTCTTTAGTGATCTTATATTTATGATCAAGATTTTACGTCAATAATATTTGAACAAAGATTGAGCCCTTGCTTGATCATTCTAACTGGTGTGGTGATAAACAAATTCGACTCCACCCGCTTGCTTCGATTGCTTAAGCACACAGTCAATTTTACCGGACTACTATTCTTCGATCCAATGTTTTCGAATCCAGAAGTTATAACGAAGCTCTCCGCATCAATTGCAGAGGTGCACATCAGAGCGTCTCCAGAAACCGTTCTCCCTTCCGAAGAGGCGGTGACTCAGGCACGGGAAAAATTGCAACAACATTTACCCTCTTCCGGCCTTGGACTAGAAGATACAATAAAACATCTACAAGAAGACATCATACCAGGTTTCACAGCTTCCAGCCTGTCGCCCAATTATTACGGCTTTGTTACGGGAGGTACAACCCCCGCCGCAAGTCTAGCAGACAACCTAGTCACATTACATGACCAGAACACGGCGGTTCACCTACCTAAAGAATCAGTAGTTACAAATATTGAGGATGCTGCACTTTCGTTGTTATGCGAGCTACTTAAGCTTGATCCTGTACAATGGCCGCATCGGATCTTCACGACGGGAGCTACCGGCAGCAACATTCTAGGACTGGCTTGCGGAAGAGAATACATTATTGCGGAGGCATCCGCGCCTCGTAGCGAAGCTACCAATAGCGTAGGTGAAGTTGGTATAGTTGAAGCAATGCATCGTGCAGGTATCGGTACGTATATCAGATACACAGACCCGAGTCTAATCACCTTTGGCACCTGACGTCTTATACGCGGCCTACACTATCATCACTTCGCTAATATGTATCAAATTGATTAGATAAATTTCAGATCTTGACGACAGTGCCACATTCTTCCCTCATCAAAGCAGCTGGCATACTCGGTCTAGGACGTAACTCCGTGAAAAATGTCGCTTTAGAGAACGCACCTCACAAATTCGACATCCCGCAACTTAAGAAACTCCTTGAACAACCCGGTGCTGCCTCCATCGTTGCCATTTCTGCGGCTGAAGTCAACTCAGGCCTCTTTGCAACCTCCGGACTAGAAGAGATGCAAGAAATCCGCAAGTTGTGCGACATGTACGGCGCCTGGATCCACGTCGACGGCGCAATGGGTATCATGGGTCGCGTGCTCATCTCCCCCGCGCATCAGACTATTATCTCGGCGTGTGAAGGCCTAGAACTCGCTGATTCTATCACCGGGGATGGACATAAGCTACTGAATGTGCCTTATGACTGCGGGTTTTTCTTCTCTCGCCACCGTGAGATTCCGCCCCGCGTCTTCCAAAATCCTAATGCCGCATACCTCAGCACTGGTCCCGCCTCTGACACTATCATGTCTCCACTCAATGTCGGGATGGAGAACTCTCGACGTTTGCGTGCGTTACCTGTCTACGCGTCTCTGACTGCCTATGGCAGCGATGGATACCGAGACATGTTGGAACGCCAAATTGAACTTTCTAGAGCTATCGCAGAGTTCTTCTTAGAGAGCGACACTTTCGATTTGCTGCCGAAATTTGAAGGCGAGAAGGAGCAGGTTTTAGGTAACATTTATATGATTGTAATGTTTAGAGCTAAAGATGAAGGGTTGAATAAAGTGTTAGTTGAAAAGATTAAAGATACCAGAAAGATCTACGTTTCAGGGACAGCCTGGGATGGAAAGCCGGCATGCAGGATTGCAGTATCGCATTGGAAGACAGACGTAAAGAGGGATCTGCCAATCATCAAAGATGTGTTGAATGCAGTCGTTGAGGAGTGGAGGAAGGGCTGATATCATAATTTTATAGCTTCAGTGATGGAACAGCATAACATCTTCAGAACTTGTACGCCCGTAGAAATGAATAATTAGAAATCCTCTAGTTTATAAACCTCATAGGCCGGTTCCTCGTATGGATGCGCTCTAGTCTTATCAGCATCTATTTAACACATGCAGGTACTTCACAGTAGCTAATCAGGCTTACTTTTTCAGTGCCTCAACAGCCTTGAGAGCAGTGTCCCTGTCAGCACAGAGTGTCTCGACGCGATACTCCTCAACCTCCTCCAAGGCGCCGACTTTACCAATCTGTTAATCATCAGCGCAATTTTCGTGAGTTTTTGCACTAAGCCTTATAGCTAGCCAGAAGGTGATTACATGAGGATTCGCAGCATCTCCCGGCCTGAATTGGCCCATGCCCTTGAGTGTGAATGCACACTCTGTATAGCCCCCAGGGCCTGGATATTTGCCCGCACCTGCAGCAAATATAGCGCTTTTACAAGCGGAAAGGGCTGCGGTTGGGACGAAGAATACGAGCTTGTAACGTCGAGAAAGTGACATCTTGACGATGGCTAGAGGATCAGCCTGAGCTAGTTTGCAATTATCGGGTGATGAAAATGCGTGTCAGCATAAAGGCGTTCTATCGGGTGGGCTGAGGTTGCTCGGTTACGCCTGCCAATACGGGGGCGGGGCACTTCGAATCCGATGTAACTGATACCTATTCTAGGAATCTTTGCGCTGGACCTTGGGAACCCATCAAGCATGAATGATTTTTACCTCCTCATGCGCTGAGCACACTATGATATGCCTGAACGCCACTCTATTCACCGCTTTGCCTCCTTGAACTGCACCTTCACCCCATCTGCCGGACACATGGTCAACGTAAGCGCATGCCTCACCCATCCCAGACCCCCTTTTTCCACCGGGTCCCAGGTATTTCCTGCCCCGACCATTTCCTCGAATCGTTGTAACATTCTCACAACGACATATCCCGCTTCAGTCAATGCAAATTGTTGCCCGATGCATATTCTCGGGCCTCCGTTGAAGGGGAGATAGTCCCACCCACTCTTCCTACCATTCCATCGTTCAGGCCTGAACTCCTCTGCATCTTGTCCCCAGAGATCCTTCCTGCGGTGCATGACGTAGACGGAGTAATCGACCTGTGAGCCTTTAGGTACGTAGACGGGGGATTTGCCGTCTGGGCCTCCGCCCGTGGGGAGTGTAGTGTCAACGAGAGCACGACGGCCATCGACCGGTACGACAGGGTAGAGGCGGAGCGTTTCATTGAGAACCCATTGCAGATAACTGCAGCTCTTCAGACCTGCGAAGGTAATTGGCTTTGGGTTGTCGTATGTGCCGAATTGCTCGAGAATAATATTGCGCAGTTTCGCATAGACATCAGGTCGATCGCTGAGGACCATGAAGACATAAGACATCAAGGAGGCAGTAGTGTCGCGGCCCGCAATCAAAATGCTAATCAGATGCGAGCGAAGTTCTATGGGATCCTGTGTCGACTCTACGAGTGCATCAAGAAAGACGAACTTCTCCTTTCCAGAGGATTTCGCCTGCGTTACTGACTTTTGCTTGGTGAGCGCGAGATTGACATAATGGTCAATGAAATCATGGCAGCGTTTGCAGTGCGCCTTGAAATCCTTGGTAAAACTAAGCCAGTATAGGTCGCCACAGCGAACGGCTGTCGAGATGCCATTCTGAGCCCTGTCGACTGATATGGCAAGGTCTCTTTCATTGATGGGCATCGATCCTCGTTTTGGGACGTATCCGGGAAGGCAGGATAATTGTGAGTCCACGCTCTCGCCGCAGAGAAACTCCGATGCGGTATCAAGTGTCAAACGGAACAAAAGGGGCATGATATCAGTTACTGAGGTCCAGCCGGCCTCTGTAGTCGGCAATACACGCATCATGTTTTGTACATGACGCTCCTCAAGATCGAGATCGCTCACTTGTTCTCGTGCGAATTGGGGACGAAGGAGAGCCCGACTATGCTCCCACTGTGGACCGTCACTCGAGAACTAGTATTATCAGCCTGAACCTCGCCTAGAATTGTATACCGCATAGGCAGCACTCACAATTCCCGATCCCAGTAGGGCAGAGAAACTATTGTTGCGCACTTCCCCCAGACCAAAATCCTTGAACTGCGTCGCAAGAACAGTCTGAATGATCTTTGGATCAAATGTGATAGTTGATGGGCTCCCCGCTATAGTCTGAAAGGTAAATTTAGTTACAATTTCCACCATGACCATGTGGACCTGGAGTCATACCATGCGAAGCGTATTTACTTGTCTACCAGCGGCCTGATTCGTTTTGTCCGCCCTGGCTTTGATGTGCTGAGGAATGCGGTAATCTCTATCCGCTCCCAGCATCGTATATATATTGTGAAGTCCAAGAGGATCCAGTGCGCCCATCTCGCTCTTGGTATGAAATGGTTCTTCACATCCGAGGCGTGTCGCGTTGCGCGCATGCCTTCGTTGGTCGAAGATCCGAGCTGTAATCTTGAATAGAATAAACGCGACGATAGCCCAGAGGGCTAGCATGATCGAATTGTGCATCTTGATGTCCCAACTGGTCTTAATTCGTCTCTAGTGAATCAACGGATACACTGACGAAGGAGGAAGTGTTCAATGTAAGCATACCTCCCACTAAGCTCCGGAAATTTTGGAGTCTATAAGAAAGGCTGCTACCTGATCTGCCAACTAGCCAAGCCACCAAATTGCATCCTGCGCCACACTAGGGCTGTTGGATGCGAAACACACACCATTCGTCAGCACAACCCGACGCGGAAAGTCCCCGTAATACGATTTACTTGACTGGGTGACTGGGCATTTATCCCTGTTTCATCCTGATGTAGTCAAGCGTAGGAGCGGATCAAACTACGGCCGTTACGCGCGGATGCCGACCGCCGTGTGATAGGCCAGAGTAATAAGTGGACTATTGCTCTATGCCTGGAAGGCCCGAAAGAACAACTCTTTACCTTTTCGCCGTAAGCATCATCCAGTAGTGAAGAGATTCTTCATCTGCTGGAAGCAGGGCGCCGGCATCAATAGTTCTGCCTAGAGCGTTGAAGAGCTCATGATAATAATCATACCTCCATACGTTTCGTACTACGGTATCAGGCATAAGTATTGTAGGCGGGGCGCGTACGGTAGGCGGTATCTGTACTGCCAAGGCAACTTCTAGTGGCTCTGAGGCAGCCGCTTATTACTAGCGCATCATGTTCAATCCATGACCTTTACCTCTCAATAGGTTATAAGCCTGGCTGGCCGCTATAGTTGTCAACTCAACATCGCTGTCACTCTGCTTTATCAAGATTTCTACTTAATACTACTACATCGCTGCACGTACTCTGGCGTACCCTAAGGCACCGCTGTCGCCACCGCGCAGACGTCACTGTCTCAGCCCCCGCTCGACCACCGCAACGATCTGCATCTATCGCTGCATCTATTTGCATGATTTTATCACATCAATATGTCCTTCTCATTCAAGCTTGACCCCTCTACACTGCCAAAGCTGACAAGCCGTGGCGATAACTACACGGAATGGCGCTTAGCATAGACTATAGACTTTCAGCATCAAGGACTGTGGGATGTCGTCTCTGGGAAATCACCCCGACCATCAACATCAGGCGAAGCTCAAGATAGCTGGGAGCTTGACAACAATAAGGCTCTCGTTATCCTGCTGTCCGCTGTCCACGCAGACCTCTCAATACCACTCGCCCGTGAAGTACATTAATTGAATGTGCTTTTTTAATATAGAGCATGTTGAATACTCTCAATCTCCATTTGCTATTCATGCTGGTCTCGGTTCTTTAAGTGGGACCGTCTATACTATACCACTATCTAAATAGCATGGAATTACCTGCAGAAACCTATGCAAGCGCAAGGAAAACAGCGCTCTAGGATATTGCTCGGCTAACAGAAAAGGAGCTTCAAGTGTGCTCTAGTTCGAATATAACGGACCTAGACGGAGACTCTAGTAAATGGCTTTTCCGACAACGCCAACCTCCCTCGGCAAAAACACCTTCCCAGTCTTCCATAGTGGGTAGATATACACCCATCATTGCGTGTCCAAACTCGAATCCCAAGGTAAAAGTAGGCACATCAGGTACTTTGACAGCGTAGGAAGATCCGGCAGTGTTGAGCAATACCCGGGTAGCATCACCCATAAGAAAGCGACGGGCTTTGGGAAACGCTTCGCGTAATCGCTTCAGGGAGGCAACACAGTTCTCTCGTGGCCAGAAATCATGGCCCATTAAGAAACAGGTCAAGAGATCAACCTCAGCAAATTCCTCGCGGTAGCTCAATTCGCGGGCATCGCCCTCCACAAATGATAAGCGATCCTTGTACCCCCGGGACGCTGCGTCGGCCGCGGCCACTTTGAGTGCAGGGCCTGCGACGTCAATGCCGATACCGGTAGCTGCAGGATATCGGTCCAGGATCTGCATAAGTCGCTCACCGCTGCCGCTGCCCAAATCCACAACTGAGTTGACGCTAAAATCCAGACCTTCCATTGCTGTCCAGAAGGCGGGGTCGAAATGAAGGCTGTTGATATCGTGGCAGGCGTACGCAATGGCTACTGAATCGCGCTGATAGAAAGCCCCTGTACGGTTCTTGTTTTTCACAACGTATGGTATCTTTGAGAAGAGTTCAGCTGAACCGTTTGTGAGCCAGTGAAATAGCGACTTGTTCGTGTACGCTTCCTCGAGCAATCTTCCTGGAATAATGGCTGACCAGTCTTCTCCGCTCTTAGCAACAACATCAGCAATCTCTAGAGCAGTAACGAGCCCTTTCATCGAGTCCTTGTCCAGATCATGCTGAGAAGAAAACTCTTCTAGGTCGACTGTTTTGCGGTTTCGTAGTTCATCAAGGAAGCCCAATTCCCATGCGGCACTTAGAGCTGAAGCAGCAACAGCCGAGTTGAAGATAGCTGCAACAGCTTGCTTCGGGTTCTCAATATGTGAAGGCATAATAGACAAGTTGAGTGTTTAGGAACAGTTGTCAGGCCAAAGTTTGACAAGAGCTTCTTATTTATATACAGGTAAAAAACCCCGCTGCCTCCAAACAGTGCTAGGATTTCCGCCAAGAGCAACCTTCCAATTCCATCCAGTTCCATCCGGCTCCATCAATACCCGGAGAAACTTTACGCTAGGTACTATAGAGGTCGCACACGGCAACGTGTAGAGAAGGCAGTATCGCCAGCTGTCACAAGCTGTTAACGACTAAGATTTCATTCGCTATAAAGACAAGACCAAATCAACGGGAAATACTGAGTGAGGCCAATATACATGAGGAAGAGGACAGACTAGTCAGTGATACCATCACATGACTGTAAGTATCCCAGGCTTACAGATTTACATTTGGGAAGGTTCTCACGCGTGATGCAGAGAGAGTATACCGTACAACCCGCCCCTTTCTTTTTTATAGTCACAACGTGATTTGACATGAAGATACACGGAGCCTCAAGCCCGACATTGTCTTACCAAAGACCATGTGACAAAACAGAAATTTCCATGACCGAAAGCCAACGACCCTGCGTGACAAAAGCCAATGCCCAGCGCTACGCCTTGCTTTGGAAGAGGACTATCGCCGAAATGTCTTACCAGGCATGGTTTGAATTCATAACAGCCGCCATTTATACAAATTTCCAGTTCGATTGCTGAGCTTGGTCGCCGTAGGTGGACGAGACGTTGACTTCTTGTGTGACGTGAATGGCGTCCTTTTGGGTGGGTCGAGTTGGCATGTGGTGCGCACTGGAGGGTCCCAGTGTTTCCCTTCCCGCAGTTTGCTCTAGGTCTTTCTTGATTATCTTCTCCTCGCTTTCGTTGGCCTTGGTCTCGAGCACACTCATGCCATAGGGGTCCTTGACTTTGCGGAAGCCCATGCGATACGACGTTGATTGGGACTGAGAGGCGTTGCGATCAGACAGCTCGTGTGATACGTACTTGTTGGAGTTGTAGCCCGTGCTAGAGGCGGTCCCGTTGGTCCAGAATCGGCGGGTGAAGACGGGTCGGATCATGGTAGCTTGTCCGACGACAATAGCGACAACGTCCTCTCGGCAAGACCAAATGGCTGCAGTCTGTCCTTTTTGAAGCTATGTATAATTTAGAAATCATGGACATGAAATGCTGCAAAACATGAGGTTCGCTTACCGACAGGACGAAGTACACGCGCAAAATAGCTGCAATCATGACGAAGATGCCGGCGCAGAACATCAGCAGCAAACCAAGCTTGCGAGCCAGGGAGATCTTGAGTGGCCAAATGATGGGAATCGGGATCAGGATGATGATCAGATCAGTGAACAGATTGAGAACGAGAACGGTGATTAGGAAGGCAGGGCTCTGCGGCATGCAGTATTCTACTCGGGTCAGTTTCGTCCATTACCAGGTTGCTGGCCACTCACTGCCAGGATCAGGAAGAATCTGCCACAGCTTGTGGAACGGCCTGCACGCCGTCGCGAAGAGGATCCAAATGGACACGCCACTGATGCCCACGATGATCATTGCAGGAAGAAGGAATTTCTTCACCCAGACCACGCTCACAACGCGTTTGTACAATAACAGCATGTTGAGCTTGAGGGTCCAGATGAGGCCAATGTATGTGTACCATCCGACCATGAACCATTTTGTTCCGCTTTGGCGAGCCGCAGCTTGCTCAGGAGTGAATGCCAGACGCTCCTCCATGGTCAAATGTGAGGTGTCACCTGTGCCGCCAACCATGTGAGCAGCCACTGTCATGGTAGTATAGCATGCCTGTTTGCCATCAATGCTGTGCCTGTTTGTACGAGGCTGAAAGACTCACCCAAGCAAAAATGATGGTGTAGTCATCTAGACAGTAACCAGAAACTCCCAGCCTCATGCGAGAGAAGATGCGAAGCATGAAAGCCACTGTGCCTATACCGTACAGAGTCCATGTCTCAATGAGAGCTGACTCGAGCGGCGAGATGGCCATGGCGGTCCGGATGTGATGGTAAGAGAACAAGGGTATCAGAGAAAACAATTCTTTGAGTATTTGAAAACCAATTCTTTGCAACAGTCAATCACCAATCCGTATCCTGGCGCAGCAGCTCAAAAAAAAAGGGCCACCCAACGTCACGAAGATGACATGACTGCGCAGGAATAATATATGAGCATTCGGGCCCATGCACAATCAACAGCGCACGGAGAGGCTCGTTCCTTTAGAAGACTGCCGTGGGAAAGCGGCAGTGAGACGCGTAAGGGGGATCGCTGACCCATTTGGCCCGGTAGGCCAGCAACTAGGGTGCGAACAAGGAACCACAATTCGGCATGTCAACACTCGGGACTGGTCTGATCTCGGGCGGCGAGGACTACTACGGTACCAGGCATAAGTATTGTAGGTGGGTCTCGCTGGGCACGGGCCTTTGATATCTCTAAAGGCACCAATTTTTCAACCACCACACTTAATAAAAGTTTCTTGGTTAATCCGATGAGATCTCCTTCAAAAGCGCTTTTAGGACATATTTTTAAAAAAAATTCTACGGTGAAGCTCTGGCGAGAGACAACCTTGGGAGCACCCTTGTTGTGCACGGACCACCTACTGTACAATACTTATGCCTGGTACCGTAGTAGAGTAGAGCCAATGACTTCCCCTGCTGCATTGTCTCACCTTTTCTTGGCCGCAGGTTGCGGGCCGCGGGCTGCGGGCCGTTGCTGCTGCGCCGTTGTGATAATAACCCCCAAGAGCTCCTTATTCGCTAGCATTCATGCTGGCGAGTCAGGCACACCGCGAATTCACCCCCATCGGCCGCCTTTTGCACAGGGTATGACTTACAAAAGGAGAAACCCAACTTGCAGATAGACTGGTTTAAGGGTCATGTCCAGTGCATGTATGCGGGTGACAACGTCCTTGGCAACGCTTTCTCTCGAACGCTATTCGAAGGAGCTTCCCGCGTGGGATTCGTAAGCCTATGCCTTTACACTAGTACAGACAGTATCCCGTGAAATGCTCGCTTGGCTTGCTGTCTAGCCAGACTACCGGGGCCCTCTTCAATTGTCCTCACGAAGGGATGATCCCAATATGACACTACCGGTAACGAGCTTGCGCTCGGTCCTTGTACAAGCTCGAGAGTATATCTGGACTTTATCCCGGTAAAAATGTTGCACTAGCTCATCCCCCTCTGCCCTTCTTTTGTTGTCCACTTATTCAAACATGCCTTTGATAGAAGAACAAATTAAGCAACTTTCGCTGAACGGAAATACCCACAAGCCAGTTAATGGCGATGCGGTCCAAGAACTCGACGCTCTTATTGTGGGAGCGGGGTTCGGAGGAGTTTGGCAGCTGAAGAGGCTTCGTGACGAGGGTTACAAGGTTAAGCTGGTCGAGTGCGGCACTGACTATGGCGGCGTATGGTACTGGAACCGTTACCCAGGGGCCCGAGTTGACAGTGCCATTCCGTTTTATGAATTTTCTGATCCAGCCTTGTGGAAAGAATGGACCTGGAAGCAGAGATTCCCGGGCAGTGCTGAGCTGCGTTCTTACTTTGCTTTTGTAGCCGACAAGTGGGACCTCAGAAAGGATACCGAGTTCGAGACTTTTGTTTCGTCTGCCACTTGGGATGATACTGAAGCCAAATGGACCATCCACACAAAGGCCGGGAAGGTTTTCAAGGTCAAGTACTTCCTGCTCAACACAGGATTCGCTGCGAAGCGGTACATTCCTGACTGGAAGGGCATCGACTCGTTCAAAGGTGAATATACCTGTTGCTTCCTTTAAAACAACCTTATCTGATTACCTGTAGGAACATTTCTTCACCCCTCTTACTGGCCACATGAAGAGCCAGACCTCAAGGGGAAACGGGTGGCCGTTATAGGAACAGTAAGCAGATCCGGAACTCCACATCTGTATTCTCGCTAACGGTACGCCCAGGGCTCTACCGGAATCCAGATTGCACAAGAAATGAGCAAGGTCGCAGGGCATCTGACAGTGTTCCAGCGAACATGTAACATGTCTATGCCCATGCGACAAGTCGAGTACGATGGCCCTAAGCAATACTTCCCCAAGGCCGAATACCCATCGATCTTTGAGCACCGCACAGACAGCTTCTCAGGCTTTGCCTTCAACTTCCTGCCACGCTCCACCTTTGATGACGATGAGGAGAAGCGTCATCAGACGTACGAGGAGCTCTGGGCCGAAGGCGATTTCAGCTATTGGCTCGCCACATACTATGACATGTTGTTCACCAAGGAGGCCAACAGGGAGGCGTACAACTTCTGGCGTGACAAGACTCGGGCCAAGATCAACGATGAGAAGGTTGCGGAGATTCTTGCGCCCATGGAGCAGCCATATGCTTTTGGTTGCAAGCGTATCTCTTTGGAGAACGGCTACTTCGAGATCTTTAACCAGCCTAATGTAACGCTTGTCGACATCAGCGACAAAGGCACGCCCATCATAGATGTTACTCCCAAGGGCATCAAAACCTCGGAGAAGGAGCACGAGTTTGACTACATCATCTGTGCTACTGGGTACGATGCCGTTACCGGTGGTCTTAAACAGATCGACATCAAGGGCCCCTCTGGCGAGACATTGAGCGAGCACTGGAGGAATGGTGCAACGACGTACCTTGGTGTCTCTGTTTCTGGTTTCCCAAACATGTTCTTCACCTATGGGCCGCAGGGTCCGACGGCGCTGTGCAACGGTCCAACGTGCGCGCAATTGCAGGGCGATTGGATCCTCAATGCTATGAACTACATGAAGCAGAAGGACCTCAAGAAGATTGAATGCACCAAGAAGAGCGAGGACGACTACAAGGAGCTCATCTGGAAGCTAGCGAATGCTTCCTTGCTGCCAACTGTTGACTCGGTAGGTGATTTGATGTCCGTCTCGAGAGAAGCCTACTAACTATCCTAGTGGTACATGGGTACCAACATCCCAGACAAGCCTAGGGAGCCTTTGATCTACCTCGGCGGTGTCCCGACATACTACAAGACTCTTACTGACACGGCTGCAAATGGATATGAAGGATTCGAGTTGTCTTGATTACACTTCAGGTCACCTGCAGAATTAGCGGCAAAAATTAATAAGCGTTCATGTTTGCAAGACCCTCTTTAATGCCCGTGAAACCAGGGGAGCGTTCTTGTTGGCCATTAATGGAATAGATAGTCTAAAAGTAGTGACTTACGCGACCTGGTGCATTAGTTGCGCACTAACGTTATTGCCATAAGATAAGAAATGGCTATTGCTACTTTTTTATTACAAGATTCTAAGATTGGAGATTCACTTGGTTCCCAGGTTGGACTCGTTGTTTTCTTCCCCCCACTCTAGCAATGGATCTCTCTCAACCCACAAACGGCACCTCCACCAACAGCACACACCCAGACCAAGCGACCACGCAAGCCGTCTTCGAGAAATACGAACAAGAGCGCCTGAAACGCATTCGGCCCGAAGGCTTAAACCAATACATTGTCACGCCACCTTCCAAAGAATACGAAGGTTTCTACAGAGACATCTGGGTCGACAACACAGCCACCGATCCTGGTCTCAACGCCATACTCGACAATTCCTATCACGACTTCCTCATCGTCGGCGCTGGGTATGGAGGTTTATGCGTTGCCGCTCGACTCTGTCAGGAAGGCGTTGATGTAAAGGATATTCGTTTGGTTGACTCTGCGGGTGGGTTTGGTGGGACGTGGTGGTATAATCGGTTCGTCCATCGTCGTCCTTCCCCCCAAAACATGTCTTCTCAGTAGTTGCACAGATATCCAGGCCTCATGTGCGACGTTGAGAGTTATATTTACATGCCGCTTTTGGAAGAACTCTCCTACATGCCCAAGCACAAATACTCATACGCGCCCGAGCTCCGCCAACACGCAGCCAACATAGCCTCTCATTACCATCTGCACGACAAAGCTCTATTCCAAGCCCGCGTAATTGACATGTACTGGGACGAATCACTAAAACACTGGGTCACCAAAATCAAACACCTTCGCCCTGGTTCGGAAGGGAAAATCCTTACCACGCGATCTCGCTTTGCTATCCTGGCCGGAACTAGCATCGATTGGCCCAAGTTGCCCCGAATCTCTGGATTTGAGGAGTTCAAAGGGCATGCGTTTCACACGTCGAGATGGGACTGGACGTATTCGGGCGGGTCGGAACAAGACTACGAAATGGAGAGGTTGAGGGATAAGAAGGTTGCTATTGTGGGTACAGGAGCGACTGCGGTACAAGTTGTTCCTCAGCTGGCCAAGTGGGCGCAGCATCTCTACGTATTTCAGCGCACGCCGTCGTCCGTCGATGCACGGAATCAGCGCGCGACGGATCCTGACTGGTGGAACAGAGAGCATACAGGGAAACCCGGCTGGCAGAGAGAGCGACGGAAGAATTTCAGTTCTTTCATGGGGAACACAGAAAAACAGCCTGAGAAAGACTTGGTCGACGATGGCATGACGCACATGCAGACATATGCCGGTATCGTGGGCAACGAACAAGCGCCACGATCTGCCGACGAAGCAGGCGCCTATGTCGACATGATGAAGAACCTGGATCTGGTGCGACAGAGCAGGATCCGGGGGAGAGTAGACGGCATCGTGCAAGACAAACAGACTGCGGAGAAGCTCAAGGCATGGTATCCTGGCTGGTGTAAGCGGCCCTGTTTCCACGATGAATATCTGCAGAGCTTCAATCAGTCCAACGTTACGCTCGTGGATACCAACGGCAAGGGTTTGGACAAGATAACTGAGAATGGTCCCTTTTTCGACGGCAAAGAATATCCTGTCGATCTATTGGTCTTCAGCACAGGCTACAACGTCACTGTCGGAGCAACGCCCGCAACACGCCTCCGCATCAACTTGGTAGGCCCAAACAACAACACCTTTGACACAAAATGGACCCACCGAATGCGCACACTCCACGGTGTGCAAACCAACGGCTTCCCCAACCTCTTCTGGCTCGGCCCCTCACAAACCGGCGCCACAGCCAACACCGTCGCCATGATCGATGAGTGCTCGCGTCACGTCGCCTTTATCATCGGAGAAGCTATACGAAAATACAAGTCTAAGGCTCTGACTATTCAACCCACTTTGGAGGCCGAGGAAGCCTGGACAGAAAAAATTCTGGACGGCTCGTCTACGTTTGCTACTATGCGTATTTGTCCTCCTAGCTATTCGACGGCTGAAGGCGATGTGTTTAGAACGGCTGAACAGAGTCCAGAGATGAAGAAGAAGATGCAGTCGGCAGGGCTTTGGCCTAAGGGCTGGAATGATTTTAATCGCGTGATTGATGAGTGGAGGAGAAAGCAACCGCTTGAAGGATTGCAGATTGAGCTGGTATTAAACTAAAAGCTAAATTTTAGTGTTAGAGTAGACACTTTTCGCCAAGACCATACTAAAACAATACTACCTATGCAAATGCCTTAATAGAATAGCTTTCAGCAAGGACTTAGGAAGACTGGCTTTAGCTACTAAATATAGTAGCCTCTATAGCACACATAATAAAGGTAAACGATAAAAACAAGGTTGCAATATAGAAGGTTGAATTAGAGCTATCGTGTACATCGTTAGAGCTCGATAGTTGCCTTCATCGCCAAGGAGCTAACCGTAAAAGGTTAGGAGCCACGGCTCTCGACGAGACCACAGAGGTTGGTTGCGAGTTAGCGGATCCCGCGGGCACCCACATTGGTTACCTACATAATCCTAGTATATACAAAGACAAAACTTATCGACGACGCAGAAACTCCCCTGGGATGACCAAGTGCTTGACCAAAGCCACCGTCGATCTAAACAAGCTAGGTTAAAAGTAAGTGCTGGCGTAGCCCCCAGCATCTCGATTGCTGTCAGCACAGAAATAGGAGGAGGCATACAACGTGCCCCGAAAGAGATTAATTTGCACGTATCACTTGAACTTTGACAGCCATCATCATTAATAAATAATCATCATGAGTATGTACCCTTTCCCAACCTACATCCGATCATGCACACAATGCTAGCAACTCCGTTCAATCGAACTCCCTCCAAACGCCGGATCATTAAGCCCAAGCGGCAGCTTACAACAGCAGCAATAGCGCTCTTATGCTCTAATATAGTCTTTATTCTCAATTGTTACACTCTTCGTCTGCCAAACAATCAGCGTTTACTCAAGAAAGTTGAGGACAGCAAGGAGACTTACCATATGGTTAACTTTGTATACACCAACAAGACGCGCCGCAAGCTCGAACATGTTGTTCCGTAGCGAGATGACAATGAATTGCGCATTCTTGGTGCGCTGCTGAATGTAGCTCGCGACGATAGAGACGTTCCTGAAATCTAGCGCAGCATCGATCTCGTCCATCACATACAGAGGCGTCGGCTTGTAGTGGTGCAGTGCAAAAACCAGCGCCAATGAGCTCAACGTCTTCTCACCACCAGAAAGATTGGAAATGTTCTTCCAGCTCTTCTTTGGCGGCATGACACTAAAGAGGATGCCTTCAGAGAATGGATCAAGAGAGTCCACGAGCTCAAGCTCCGCGTTTCCACCCATTGTGATCATTTGATACATTTCCTTGAGGCGGGCTGTGATGATGCTGAACCCCTCCATGAAACCTTCGAGCCGAAGGCGACGGAGTTCATCGCATCGTTTCTTTGCTGCATCACGTGCTGCAACCGCTTCGGCGAGATCGAGGCTACGCGCTGCATGCTCTTCCACACGCTTGCGATATTCCGCCAGTACCGACAGATCGACATTGACGTTCTCGTTCTTCTGCTCTAGCTGTTCGATCTCGTCCTTAAGAACACTCTTGTCCATGTCTTGAAGTTCGTCTTTAGTATAAGAGGGAAATCCTTCGGATTCTTGCTCTTCGCCGAGATCGCCAACACTCTGATACGAGAGCTTCGACAGCTTGTCCTGGAAATAGCGTTGTTTCTTTTGAAACTCGTTCAAGCCTTTCTGGCCTTCTTCAAGCCTGTTCCGCATCTCGATCTCAGTAGCACGGGTCTCATTCAGCTCGGCAGTCTTTTCGTCCAACTCAGTCTTGACAGTCTGAAGTTCGTCCTTTCTCGTCTCTAAGGCGTCTTGAGCCTCTTCCGCCCGTTCTTTTATGCCAGCGGCATCTGTCCTCTGCGCTTGCATATCTGCCTCTACTTTTTCAGCGTCGACTTCAAGTTTCTCCAGGTCCCTAATTGCGTCGGCATGTGCCTTCTCGTGTTTAGTGCGCTGCTTTTCCTCCTTTGACTTAGACATTTGTGCATTAGAGGCCTGGTCATTGACTGTATCAATCTCTTGCTTAAGGCCGTCCACTTTAGCTTTCTGGCTGCGGAGCTTGACACCACCGATCTCCATGATCTTGTCTTGAAGCGCCTTGATCTCGGTCTCTACATCTGCCGTTTCGGCATGGAGCTTGGCTACTTCCTTTTCCATGGTGGCGATGCTCTTCTCTAGAGCAGCAATTCGGCCCTTATCGGACTTCGTTGACGTTTGCTCGGCCTTCAACTCCTTCATACGACGCTTAGAATCAGCAATATTACGGTCAAAGCTACCTAGCTCGAGCGCAATCTTCTGGGTTTTCGTTTCTAGTTGCGGAATACGATCTCTGAGGTCGCGTAGCATAGTCTCGAGACTGCGCTGTTCTTTCTGAAGCTCAGAATATTCCTGTTCTATCATGTCGCGGTCTCGCTCAAGCTTCACGACTTGATCTTTAGAAACGTCTGCGGATAGCTTGGAAGACATTGCACCCTTGAGCTTGCGTTTCCCACCACCACTCATGGTACCCGACGTGTCAATGAGCTCACCTTCTAGTGTGATGACTCGCCACCTCTTCGCGCCATAAGCGATGCGATTAGCTTGCTCCAGATCGTTGGCGACTAGTGTATCCCTCAAAGCGTGGTAGAAAGCGGGCCGGAACCGATCATGTTTCGCTTTGACGAGATCAAAGAGACGCGGAACATTTTCTGGCGTCTGGATCGGTGAAAGGTCTCGCTGCACTCGGTCGAGACAGATGCAATTTATCCGACCGAGCGAGTTCTTCTTGACGTAATCTATGCATTGCTGTGCAGCCTCAACTGAATCTACGACAAGATCTTTGAGTTGAGGGCAAGCAGTAGAGATCGCGACGTCGTATTTCTGGTCAATCGCACCGAGATTGCTAAGCTGTCCATTAAACCCATTAATGCGACCAGAATCTTTCAGGCGCATTAGCGCAGTGAGGACACTGCCCTGACTCTGGGTAGCGGAGAGGCTTGCACGAGCCTCGTCTGCTTCTTGCCGGGACCTAGACAGCTTCTTGCTGACATGGGGCTCTTTTTGCGACAACTCCGCGAGCCGGGCTTCGACCTTTTCTGCCTCCTCCTCTACCCGCTTCTTCTCTCGCTTGCATTCTTCAAGCTCCGCAGCTTTGGTTTGTTTCGACTCTTCAAAGCTAGAAATCTTCGCCTCGACTTCAGCCATGCCCTTGGCTCCGGCACTTTCCTGCTCACGAAGAATGTCAAGCTCGCTTTGTGCGACAGCAATGGCAGATTGCTTATCGTTTATTTTCGCATTCCATGGCTCCAGAGACTTTTGCTTCGTTGCGATTTCATCCGAAAGCCCTTGCGTCTTTCCAGCCAAAGCCAAGCGCACGGCTTCAAGCTCCTTTTCTTCGACTTTCATAGTCTTTTCTAAATCCGCTATCTCATCAGCACAGCGCGCAATATCCGCTGCATACTGCTTGGCTAGAGTATTTGATTCTGAAATGCCGAGTTTACTCGTTTCTTTGACCTTCTCGAGTTTTTTCTGCTTCCCAGCCAAGAATTTCTTCTTCTCTTCAAATTTGACGGTCTCCTTATCAATCTTAGCAACCTCCTTCTGTAGCTCCTGTGCTTGCTTTTCGAGCCGCTCCCACTCCTTAGCAACCTTCTTGTATCGTTTCTCCAGTTGTTTGATGCCCTCCTCGTTACCATGGTGCTTCTGCAGCTCTTCATCTAGCTGAGCCTGCAGTTGAGCGACAGACTCTTGAGAAACTTGTATGTGATCATCGAATTCGGAGATGTAGATTTGATACAGTGTGGACTGCTTTGTAGCAAGTTCGTTCTCATCGCGAATGTAGGCCAAGGCCTTGTTCTTCTTGTCCTCGAGACCACTCTTTTCCTTTTCGACGTGTTGCACTCGGTTGCTTTTCTCCATGCACAATTCATTCAAGGTCTCGGTCTCGGTTGCAGACTCGTCGATAGGTGTCTTATATTTCGAAGTTCCGATAATGTCCTCCAAATATTCGAGAAGACCGTCATCATGTTCGTTAGCCGCTTTCGGCTTCATTTGAGCGATAGACTCAACCTCGCCTTGCAAGATCAAGAAGCGTTTATGGTCCAAATCTACGCCGCGACCTTTCAATAGATTGGTCACTATTGTGAAGTTTGACTCCTTGCTGTTAATGTAGTATTTGCTGGAATTGTTCTTGAAGGCCCGCCTTGAGATGACTAGCTGCGAGTCTGGGATTATTTCAGTACCTCCGCCTGGAAGATCCTTGACTTCCTGAAAATGAACCTCGACTTCACAATAGTCTAGGTCCGGAAACGCGGCTGAATTATGAATGAGGGCAGAAATTTTCCCTTGTCTCATCTTGCTAGCACGGAAACCAAACACAAACAGCAGTGAGTCGATGACATTTGATTTCCCGGATCCGTTTGGGCCCACGACTGAGGAGAATGAGACATGGAATGGCCCGACTTCTTGCCGGCCAGCATAACTTTTGAAATTGGTTAAGACTAACCAAGTAATCACAGTGCGTTGCTTTGGCACGTCGGGCTCTTGCGCTAACGCAATGCCTGCATTTCGTTTACGCACCACGATATCCATTGGTTTCTCCAAACTCGTGTGTACATTGACCCTTTCAACGGCTTGCGGAGGGACCATCTCTGGGTCGGACGCGGGAGGCTGTTCGTTGATAGCGCTTTCTGTGATATCAGCGAGAGGGGTGCTGGGCATGATTGTGGGCTCGGGTTCTGGTGACTGAGAGGGCTCCGGGGTCAACAGTTGTGAATCCTCATTTATAGGAGCTGGCGTAGCTGAGAGACGAGATCTGCGGGTCGATTTCGCACTCGTGCGCTTTTTTGGCGATGTTTTGGTTGGTGAAAGCGGCTCGGCGTCTGCTTGGGCGGGAGTAAACAACTGCGTTGGCTCGATCGATTCCTCAGCGCGCGTCGTCCGCCGTCTAGTTGAGGCTTTTGGTGTAGACACATCATCAACGACTCTCTTTGGTCGGCCTCTTCCCTTTTTCTGCGGTGCCGCTGCGGGCGTGAATTCTTCCTCGTCTTCTTGCTTGATTTGTGGCGCTTGGTTTTCTTCCTCCTCTGAGTCGTCGATAAGAGGCGCTCTCCGTCGCGTCGCCGCTGCGCGCGTAGACTTTCGGGGTGATGCAGAAGCCATGATTTGTGCTACTCTTGTCGCTCGAGTAAGAGGGTGGTTATCGTCTTCGTTGACATCTGTGCTGTTGTGTTGCGGTGTAAACAAGCGTGCACGGGCCTACTCAAAACACGCTAAGTACACCTAACACGTGCAGCGTGAATCCCAACAACCCCCACTATTTCACGCGATTTCACCCTTGCATAAATCACGTGAGGCATCTTCTCCTTGTAATTACGTCCAAATATGCTCTTCGAGACTCATTTGGAGCTCAATAATGCTTGGATCGCCTAACAACTCCAGCAAACCTAGTGTCCGTATGCTTAGGGGCTATGTGACGCACGGTAGCAGGTTACGTTATGGGGAGGCGAGCAACAACACAGAGTACTAGTAGATAGTAGTAGATCAAGCATAAACAGTAGCGCAGTTGAGCTAGCCGTCTGATTCGCCTCTTAAGATTCTCTAAGTTTCTAACCTCGCGGCAAAGTGAAATGACTCTTCGCTCAGTCAGGCTGAACTATAGTTTGCCTGCTTATTTCGCACCTAGCTCTGGCTTATGCATACATTCAGACAAACTGAATTGTCGTCTTGTTTTCCCCATGCAGATTCCCAAGAAATGTACAATCGAATGAGCCTTGCACCTTGAGTCTCACCGTGACTGGATATGTGTGAAGATGAAGCAAACTTTGGAGGTGAGATTGCTATATAAAAAAAGGCAGGGCACTACCCATTCTATTCAGATCACAGACATACAAAATGACTTCTACAAAGTTCGTTTCCAACACAACCCAGCTGAGTTCTACTCTAGGTTCCCTCAGGATTGTAGCAACAGCTAAACCCTGCTTCTATCTCGACTTAGAAGGTGTGGAACTTAGTCGGCATGGCAGTATCTCGATTCTCACGCTCTACGACCTTCTTGTTTCGACTGTGTATCTTATCGACATACACACTCTAGGTGCATCTGCATTCACAACTCCAGCATTAACTTCCGTCAATGTTATCGATGCCTCCAATTCTGGAGACGTTAGTTCTCCGCCGCTCACCTTAAAATCCTTCCTTGAGTCCCGAGACATCCCGAAAGTCTTCTTCGACGTGCGTAATGACTCTGACGCACTCTTTGCGCATTACAATATCAGACTTCAGGGTGTTCAAGACATTCAGCTTATGGAACTAGCAACAAGAAGAGCTATAGGAGGTCGGGAATATCTAGTCGGCCTTGCGCGATGCATCGAGACTGAAGCTATTATTCCTTACACGCACCTGGCACAATTCCAAGAAGCCAAAACCCGTGGGAAAAACCTCTTCGATTCTCATCGGGGAGGCAGGTATAAAGTCTTCAACGACCGCCCGCTCCAGTCAGAGATTGAGGAGTATTGTGTGCAGGATGTAGTTTGGATGCCTAGACTGTGGGACTTGTACAATTTTAGATTTGTATCAGCCTTTTGGCGTTGGATAGCGGAGGAGGATGCGCTGCTAAGGGTCCAAGAGACTCAAAGTGACCGGTATATGCCAAATGGCGAGCATAAGAAGTGGGGTTGGAGTGGGAATCAGATTTCCAAGGCCCGTCAGCAATGGTCTAGGAAAGAGAAGCTGAACATCTAGCGCTCTCTTTATCGAGGTATGAACCTATCTGTTGTCTTTTGTAGACATTCGGATCGTATGCGGTATGTAATTCGGCATGAAAGCGCTCCTGTGGCAAATCAGGCGTGCAGAGATGGTACAGCCCAATCCGAAGATAGAATCCAATGGAAGTAGATATATAAAGAGTACATTTCAAAAACCCTTCTCGAACAATTCGGCTAGCAAAATGGGAGTAATGAGGGGTCATTTCGGGCACTCGGGCACTCGTGCTCTGCAACGACGGACGATCCTCGGTCCCACTAGCAACTGACGTATACCCGACGGCACGTAGATCAACCTTGATTATTTAAGAGCCCCTTCCGTGCATGACCCGATAATTATCTCCATTTCAGCTTTTCTCTTCCTTCACTCAGCCGCTGCATCAAATCTACTTAGAGTATCGACCGACAATTCCGCCAAAATGCTCGTCATTCATCACATGGGAGTCTCGCAAAGCGAGCGCATTGTCTTTCTCTGCGAAGAACTCGGCATTGAATACAAGCTAGTAAAGCACAATAGAGAGCCCATGCTCTCACCCCAATCTCTTAAATCGATTCCTGGGAACCAAACAGGAAAGGCTCCCTTCATCGAGGACACAGAAGCCGGCATCACGCTCTCGGAATCGGGGGCTATTGTGGACTACATCCTGGCAAAGAACGCACATGACAAGCTAGGCGGGTACCGCGGGGAGAATAATCTAGATAAGAAGTATGGAGAGAAAGGATTTGTGGATTATGTTTACTGGTTCCACTTTGCGAATGCAGGGCTGCAGTCAGCCATGTCGACCGCGATGTTGTTGAGTTTCACGAAGGCGGAGGAGGGTGACCAAATGAAGTCATTTGGGATGCAGAGATTGCATGGGGCACTTAAACATATAGATGAGAGACTGAGGGGTAACAAATGGCTGGCCGGTGATGACTTCACGGCGGCGGATGTTATGACTGTCTATTCTCTTACTACCCAGCGCTATTGGACACCAGGTGTAAGCTATATGGACTTCCCTAATATTCTCCGGTATCTTGGGGATGTTTCGAAGAGGCCGGGATATCAGAGCACGATGAAGAAGGGTGATCCAGAGATGGAGTTGCTGTTGGGCGCTGAGGCACCTCCGAAATCACTCATTCAGCTTGGTGGCATTGACAATGATGCTTGGAAGAAGAAGTAGCGCTGGGGCCGGGCAAGGCAGCAAAGTAGTTGTGTTCGCTTGATTGCTTCTGATTGATGATAGTTGGATCATGACAAGAGCTGATAAGCAGACGTATGAATACTC
Source organism: Periconia sp. TS-2 (assembly GCA_030378425.1). Taxonomy (NCBI): domain Eukaryota; kingdom Fungi; phylum Ascomycota; class Dothideomycetes; order Pleosporales; family Periconiaceae; genus Periconia; species Periconia sp. TS-2. The sequence continues at coordinate 505,051 of JASNQO010000013.1, read as the reverse complement.
ACGCCGGGGTGTCCACGCTTGTAATATAATATAGGAAGATTTTCTATCAATATGATGACTGATCTAATTTAAGTATATTCAACATTTGCTATGGTGTCGACAGAGATAAGCGAGATCTAGATGCACTTCTACATTACGCCTAATTCATCTTGACCCCACAAGTTAGGAATCCTTAGCGGACCGATGTGCTCTCAAACAATTTGCTTTCAAAACCAATCTGCCCTAAGCAAACTTAGGGCTTACCCTACAACCAAACCTATTCAAACATACCTCTAACATACCAAACATTCCTTCGTCTCCAGGCCAGGATGTTTCGGTTACAATTAAGCAAGCACGGAGACCCCGTATACTTAATCCTCTTTTCTCGAATTTCCTAGGGCTCGACTAGCCTCATCATTCTTCTGCCACTGGCAAGAATAACACTACCATGAACCCCACCTCTGATCCTAGAGAGCGGTCCACCAATAGGACCAATACCTTGGAACTAGAACGGATTGCGAGGTTTCTAACCGCCGCCTCTCCGTCTCCGGAGGCTGAACTTGTCACTGAGGGTCGAGGCTTTGATACGCCTGCCCCCTGGATAGACTCACCCACGCCCTCGCCTCCGTCCTCGAGAGTCAAAGATATGAGGGGCTTTGCAGCTCCCGTCCGCAACTCCAAGCGCGTGAAGGAGATGGAATACAGGAGGGGAATCTCTGTAGTAGGCCAGAAAGCTGCTACCGAGAAGAAAACTTCGCCCGTAAAACAAGCCAACCGTGTAAGCCTTTCTAGGAAAGACAGAGAGCCACAAGAAGACAACGAGCCAGCAACCATGAAGAAGCCTCGTGCAAAGAAGACCCGGATTGCGTCTCAACCAGCCTTGGAGCAAGCATCCAAACAAGCAACTAAATCAGCAGCAAAGAAAGAAGCCAAAACCCTGCCCATTCGACCAAAAGCAATTCCGACAGGCATTTCTGACTCCGCTTCTGGGCCTGATCCCGACGTCGACTTGGAGGTGGAAGCCACCCAAATAATCAATTCGCTCACGGGGCTCTTCCGCCAAACTGTTGAGGTCTCAAATGCATTCACGAGGTACGTTAGGAAGAAGGTCGGGGAAGCGGCGGCCCGGAAGGTGGACAGGAAATTCGATGCTGCCATGAAGAGGAAGAATACGCCTAATTCGGTCAATGAGAATGTAGAAGGTGATGAAACCCCCAAAAAGCGGTCCCGGCCAACTAAAGACATCCGTGCCAATGCGAGCATGACTGGAAAAGAGGTAGATTTGGATGAGGATTCGGCGGACGGCCGCGGACAAAGCAAGAGAGCCAAATTACTATGAACGCAGTTGGGAGAAAGCGTGTTGCAAGCATGAGGCATTAGTTAGGAGCACGAGTAGAGAGTTTAGGAGGTATGCAGGGGGGTATTGAGCACTTGTAAAGGTGGGGCGAGATTGGTGATGAGCAGGAAGGAGATGTAAGTTTGTAGTCTCTAAGTGAATAGAAGGCCTTGGGCTTTCCTTAGACGCTATTGCAATATGTATAGTGTAACAAAGAATGATGGGCTAACAATTAATATTGCATCTGTACTTAGTTTGCTCGTATCATTATCGTTGTTGCATGAGAGAAGTCATGCTGTACATTCTACAACCTTGGACCATTTACCAAATTCGTGCCGCGAATTTGCAAATGATCAACATCTCAACCAGGTCAATCCTAACGCAACTTAGATTGCTTTCGATTCATGTGGTCGGGAATTATATGCTTGGATATGCTCGTCATACATGGCTTACAATATGCATGAACTAGGAGAGTCAAGTACCACTTCACCGGAATATGCACTGATGCTTAACAACTGATCAACCAAATACCGCATCAAGGCGATACAAGATAACAGGAGGAATTGGAGATGGTTCGATCGTAATTAAATAGAAGGCTAATTATACAATACAATGATGGGAGTTTTGCCTATCCCAAATGTCGTGTCATAATTAAGCAATATACAATGAAGTGAACGATACGTGCATTGGCCACGTTGTCCTCTCGCATTCAAAACCACTAACGCCAGTATCGCATGTATGAGACTTTTAGACTGCGGAGTAGACTGCAGTCACACCTCGTCCGCATTCTACCTTCTGCTCAAGATTCACCGTCTTTCCATTCACCTTGACCTTCTGTTTCGGTGTAATCTGAAATCTGTGCGCCTCCTTCTCTCTCAGTTGTTTTCCCCATCCTAGGACACTCGCCGCACGTTCCTCCTCGGCAGTCATGTCTAGCGGTTGAATGTAAGTAGGTGTCGGAGTGTTACTTCGTTTCCCGTTGCCAATCTGATAGAATTCGTTGTTACCCCAGAATAGGATATCACGACCCCAGTTGGTGTCATTGTCAGTCAGACGTCTAGACTTGTCGGAGACAGCTACGGATGCAACATTGTCCATGACAGCAGCAGCATGCGAAGCACCAATGGAAACGTGGGCAAGCTTGATGGGAATCACACTATCGGTCTTCTCGTCATACTCGAAGAGCCCGGAGAAAGTTGGAACTTTGATGGGACTGGACTGTGTATGTATCCAGCGACCATTGCCCAGCTGTCCTGTCAGACCAAAGCCAAACGCCCAGGTATCTGCTTGTACCCGTGTGGAGTCTCTGACTGATGCAACAGGTTTAGTCGCTTCGATAGTGAGGAGCGAGGTGTTACCACCAGCAAAGACATTCGTAACGGATGCTTGCTGTGCGGTTCCGGCGTAGAGTCTCTGAGTGGGAAGGAGCGATGGGGCATCTATGAACTGAGCCTCTGGGTTGAAGTCGAATCCCAGCTGACCAGAAGTGTTGTCGCCAAATGCAAAGGCACGGCCAGCGGCGTCGCTAACTAGGCTGTGAAAGTCGCCGGTCGCGATGTGCTGAATCGGGAAACCTTTGAGCGTAGTAATCTCATGAGGTATGTCAAATGCACCCTCAGGTCGTGTCTCCCATGTTAGGCCTGGGATACCGAGTTGTCCCTTTCCGGGGAAGTGCTCGGTGCCAGAGGCGAAGGAGAAGACACGACCGGAGGAAGTGAGCATTAATGCATGCTCTAGACCAGAAGAGATGTATTTAACTTTTTCATTCCAACCAAGATTAGAGGGTGTTCGAATGCGATACGAGATGTCGTTAGATGAGCCCCAGAAGGGAACCCATGAGGTAGATGCTGGCCGGGGGCCTCCCCTTTGTTCCTGCTGAGAGACTGGAATCGAGTACACCTCCCCTGACGCCGAAAGAGCAATAACCCGATCCCGAGATATGGCAAGTGAGGTTAAATTCTTGCCTCGCAATGTCCGCGTAGGCTGTGTCGTTTCGTTGGAGAAAGCTGTGCCCCACTGCAGCAAGTCGCCTTTTTCATCAATCGCAGCAGCAAAGTTACGGTCTAACTTGATATCCCGTACTAAAACGCCATCGAAGAAAGGAATGCGCCTTGGTGTCTTGATATACGTTTCCTGTGAGTCTGGAGCAACCACTTTGCCAGAATTTGAGCCCCATGCGTACACTCCCGGGTTCTCCCAGCTTTTCTTGACTTGCAGATGTTGTGAACTGATAATATTTCGATTGTCCTCCTGAGAAATTGCTTGTCGTCGCGTTTTCTCAAAATTCAGCTCCTGCTCCTGTGCCTGCGGCGGCTCCTCCGCGTGCACCTCCCTGAATATCTTCTCTCCATTACACCATTGCCATGCCGTGGCCGTGGCCCAGAGTGCAGTGACGGTGACGATCGATCGGACGAAATGCTGCTGACGACGCTGAGCATATGGATGGGTTGCTGCTTTGGTATGAGAGCGGGGCTTGCTTGTAATGTTTCTGCTTAGCCTTGGGGCTTGCTGAAGCCGTGGTGTGGCCCGCGAGAGATGTCTGGTGCTGAGCATGTTGTTTCGCTTGGCTTGGTGTAGAAGTCGATGGACAACAGGCACCCCTACACAATCAGGGGGTATTCATATGTAAAACCAAAGAATTTGAGCATCCGCCGTGATTCTGGCCGATGGCTTCGCGTTGTCGTTGGCGGTGAAATCGGAATCTAGAACGTCATCATTGGACAGCTATTGTCAGGTGATTCGGAGCAGGTGGTCCGCTCCGAATTAATATAAGCACACCCCACGACTTTGGGGTTGACCGTGGCCTACAGTGCGAGAACGGCCAACATCCCAGTCTCTCCCGCGCCACCACAATAATTCCTCGCCATGTATGAGGATTCGTGGTACCATGCTCCGGCGGCCTTCTTTGCGCCCCGGGCAGCCAAACCTGCGGACAAGGCAAAGCATCGCCGCCGCGAGTCTCTGCTCAAGCAGCCCAACGTAAGCCCGCTTCCGCTCCATGGGTACGTTGAGCAGTATTGATTGTTTGTTTTGCAGGAAAGTCAGGCTGACGTCGAGCGCGTAGAAGGAATCGTAGAGACAATAGAGGAGGGGACTGAGAGAGACAATGGCCCTCCGCCAGCCACCGTGGCCAGACGGGCGAAGTCCTACAGCGACTTCTACGACGTGGTGCGGGCGCACTTGAAAAAAGAGAAGGAAGTTGAGCGGAAGAAATCAAGAGAAAATATCACCAACGAGCTAGATTTTGCGGAGTGGTATGCGGGCGTCAATGAGGAGCTACTGGATGCTAGCCACGAGGAATACAAGTACGTCTTGCGATATAACGAGAAAGGACATTCACTGACTGCTTGGAGGCTCTACCAAGAGCAGCTCCACCTAATGCGAAATCACCTAGAAACGGTCATCGGAGACACTACTTCGGCCCTCGACACCCTCTCGTCGCTTACCGAATCTTTCAAGACTGTCGAATCGCAGACCAACGCATTCCGCACGCAGTGCGAAGGTCTCATAGATGACCAAAAACGCATTACGAAGCTCGCCGATGACATGGAGCAGAATCTCCGTTATTATCTCTATTTAGAGCCCATGACCAAAAGGCTCAATGCACCTGGCGCGGGCAATATTGTGCGGGGTCCTGACTTCACAGAAATGCTGGCAAATCTCGACAGCTGTCTAGAGTACACACAGGCACACCCGAAACATGTCGATTCTGCTACCTACCGTTCGAGATATCGCCTTCTACTTACTCGCGCGCTTACCCTCATCCGCGTACACTTTACCAACGCCCTCCGCGAAATCGCCGCAGATGTGTCCAAGCGGATTGCTGACCGTCAGTTGAATGATACCACCATGTCCGCCTTGCTCTATGCCAAGTTCCGCGTAGGAGCGCCCGAACTAAAACGGATTGGGCTTCAGATACAGAAAAGAGCAGTGTTACCGGTTGGCGCTGAGCCTGGGGCGGAGGCTGAATATCAGAGTCTGATGAATGAGCTTTACCAAAGCTATTCAGCTACCCGGGGACGACTGATGCTTCCCATTATCACAAAGAAGGTAGGAGATATTGCACAAGCACCAAGTACTTCGAAAGACCTCGTTTCGTTTGCTCGACACAGCATAAGTTTTATCCGGACCATCTGTCTCGACGAATATGAACTATGGAAGGAATGGTTCGACGGAGACGGCGGCTTGTACGACTTCTTGGAGTCAATGTGCGAGCCTCTATATGACCATCTGCGCCCGCGAATTATCCATGAGACCCAAATACTCAAACTCTGCGAGCTATGCACCTTTATTCAGACCGGATACATGGAATACGAGGACGATGATGACGATGAAGACTTTCCCACGGAGACGAACAAATTGGACTTCCCCGCCCTGATCTATCCAGCACTTCAAGATGCACAAAGTCGACTGGTATTCCTCTCTCTTGCCATCCTACGTGATGATATTGAGCGGTATAAACCCAAGCCAGAAGACTTGGATTACCCAGCCAAGAACAAGAAGCGAACTCTATCGGGCACGAAGTCCAATCAGCCGGCACTTTCAGGAAAGAAACAACCCAAATCAGAGGTTCCACCCACGCCCCAAATGCCAAAGACACCAATGGTAGTTGAAGAAGATGACCCTGAATCGCGCTGGAATTTTAATACCGAGGCCGCGTTCAAGGACTGGTATCCCACGTTAAGGAAGGCTATATGGTTGCTCAGTAAAATATACAGGCTTGTACACGTAAGTTTCTACCTCTTTCTGCATCAAAGCTTTCATTTACTCATCTATATTAGTCTTCCGTCTTCGACGACCTCGCCCATCGCATTGTCCATAGCACCACCCTCTCCCTTCGTCAAGCGTCCACCCTTCTCACCAAATCTGCCTCTCCGACTGACGCCGCCCTCTTCCTCATCGCCCATCTCCTCCTCCTCAAGCAGCAAATCGTCGCCTTCGACATCGAATTCGTAACTCCCGAGACTGACATCCATTACGACTTCTCCAGCATCGCTAACACATTCTGGGAGCTCCGCTCCAGAGGTGGCCTTTTCAACCCCCGCAATCTCGTGGGCCTCCTGATCCCCAAAGTAGTGGAAAATATGCTTGACGCAAAAGCAGAAGTCGACGCGGTCCTCCGCCAAGGTATCAACGACCTCACCTCCCAATTCGTCGACCGCATGATGAGCCCCATAAAATCTAAAGACGGCAAGACCCCCCTCAAGCTTGCGCCTGGAGAAGCAGCTCCCCGCACCGTTAAAGTCCGCTCGAACATCGAATCTTCTGTTTCCTTCCTCCGCTCAAAGCTGGAAGAATACATTACTGATGTGCGCACCCGTGAGATGCTCGTTGCTGCCGTCATGGAATCAGTCACTTCAACCTACGAAGACTGGTTCGACACATCATATACAAACTCCCTTAACGGCACGGGGCGGAACGCAAAGGGCAAGGGTAGAGAAGATGGCGTGTGGGATCCTACTGTGTTTGCTGAGTGGTGTGCTGGTGTGTTCAAAGTGGGGACGCTAGGATTGGGTATCTTAGAAGCAGAGAGCCAGTATGATGGTAATGGGAGGGACGAAAGTAGTGAGAGTGGGAATAGTGTCAGTGTGAGGACGGGCACGGAGAGGACGGGTAATACAGGGATACGGATTGCGATGTAAAAAAGAGTAAGTATGCACAAGTTTGGTAGGATATCTGGAGGCAGTGAACATCTACGGCAATCGAGGCATTCGGGCAATAAGCCCGACATCGAAAAAAGATACGCATAATTAGAATGGTACGCTCAGGCAGGCAAGACAAAATCTCAATACTGCAGAAGCAGTTGATATCATCAGTTTGTTTATTGATCGCTGGTTAAGCAGCATTTCATACGCTAGCTGATCGTACACATTTCCGCACCATGTCCATTTATGCTGGATCATCGTTTATCCCATCACCCAATGTTGAATGCCCAGACCAGCTTTTGTGTTGAAAGACGTCCGTCGCGAAGATCCAAGAAAACGCCGATTGCCCTACTGAAACGCCTCCCACTTACGTGGAAACTATGCAAGCTTAGATGGGAAGGGGGAAAGAGCTGGCCCAAGTAGCAATCTCTTTCTTGAGGTTGTTGATGTCATCGACGGAGCCGGAGGCCACCTTGGCCTTGAAGTCCTTGAGCTTGTTGGCTTCCTTGGGGAGCTCACCCTGGACTGTCTTGCACAGCTTGATGCAGGTATCGATGTAGGAGGCGATCTTCTTGAAGTCCTCCTCGCCAAGACCACGGGATGTCATGGCTGGAGCTCCGATACGAATGCCCATGGGGGTAAGGGCAGACTTGTCACCAGGAGTGGTGTTCTTGTTGCAGGCAATGTTGACCTGCTCGAGCACAGCTTCGACGCGCGCCCCATCTAGCGACAGAGGCTTAAGGTCCAGGAGGACCATGTGGTTGTCTGTGCCATCAGTGACGAGTTTGTAGCCGAGCTCCTTGAAGGCGACTTCGAGCGCTTTGGCGTTCTTGATGACTTGCTGTTGGTAAGCCTTGAAGTCAGAAGTCTGAGCCTGCTTGAGTGCAACAGCAAGAGCGGTGATGGTGTGGTTGTGGGGTCCACCCTGATGTCCGGGGAAGACCGAGAAGTTGATGGGACCCTCAAGGTCATAGAGGGTCTCCTTGCCCGTCTTGGGGTCCGTCTTCCTGACGCCCTTCCGGAAAAAGATCATGGCGCCACGGGGTCCACGGAGCGACTTGTGGGTGGTAGTGGTAACAATGTCACAGTAAGGGAAGGGGGACTTGTTGACACCAGCAGCAATAAGACCAGAGATATGTGCCATATCCATCATAAGGTAGGCACCGACCTTGTCGGCGATCTCGCGCATGCGGGCGTAGTCAATCTCACGGCAGTAAGCTGAGGTGCCGGCGACGAGGACCTTGGGTCGGTACATGAGGGCATTTTGCTCAAGCTGGTCGTAGTCGATAAGGCCAGTATCGAGGTTCACGCGGTATGGGAAAGTCTCAAAGTAAGTGGAGACCGCTGAGATCCTGTATGCCGTTAGCTTCCTTGTTCTTTGGTGGCGAGACAGATGGCTAAGCTTACTTCCTCTGTGGGGTCTGGTATCCGTGGCTCAAATGTCCACCGTGCGGTAGATCGAGACCCATAAGCCTCTCGTGTGGCCTCATGATGGCCTGGTATGTCTGCAAATTGGCTGGGGAACCGCTCAAGCACTGTACATTGACACCCCACTTCTCCGGGTCGAGCCCGAAGGTCTCGAGAGCGCGCTTCTGGCAGAGCAGCTCGACAGCGTCGATGTGCTCGTTACCACCGTAGTACCGCGCGCCGGGGTATCCTTCGGAGTATTTGTTCGACATGGGTGAGCCAAGGGCATCGAAGACTGCGCGAGAGGTGACATTCTCGGAGGCGATGAGGAGGATGGACTCGCGCTGACGCTGGATCTCCCTCTTCTGTTCGGTCTATTAGTATGGCACCAGCGGTCAATTAAGTCCTCGAAACGTACCATGATCTGAGCGACCTCAGAATCCGTGTCTACCAAGGACTTCTCCATGAGCTGTCATGAGTCAATATCATACCGCACAGTGTATTGAGAGCGGGGTACATACGTCCTTGTGGGACTGGGGCAGAGCGTAGGAAGACATGATGGGCCAATTGATCAACCAAATTCGAGTTGAAGAATGGAAAAAGAGGGAAAGATTTGATCGGAGGGCTATTGGAGAAATATATGCTCATAAGCGTCCTGTGGACAGTATGGCGGGGAACTTTTTTGTTGCGCTAAGGCTCAGTGCAGCTAGAGGATTTCCAAAGCTACCGAAGTTCGGACTCCGCGCCGCGCATGGGCCATCTAGCTCTAGGCCTCGTGCACGTCGTTTTAGTATTTCTTGACCCTATACAGAATGAATATGCGCTTCAATGTTTGCTGGGTTGAAGTCTGCGGGTGCTGTTAGTAATGAATTGCTTTGTCCCCCGAACCATCCGATATTTCCCGAAAGTGCCCGTAAGAGGAAACCTCACCCGCAGCAACATCACAATAGAAGAGGAGTAGACCACTGACTGTTGGGGTTGAGGATTGACTTTCCTAGTCTTCATTGATTCATTCTACATAATACAGCCCGATCCATTCAAATTATCGGTTCGTCGATCAATCCTACCCATAAAGATGCATTCCTCCACTATTGTTCGTTTCCTTTCCCAAATGGACCTTGCCAACGCCGAATATGCCAAAAATGTTCTTCAAGCAGCAAGCTGCCTTCGCACCGCAGAATGGGGTATGTGATTGGTTGAATCGAAGCATCAAAGCCGAGTACACTCGGCACCAAATATCAACAGTCTCGTCCATAGAATAATCCTAGCTCTTTCCCTATTCGCTCAAACGACTTTTCAAAGTACAAAGGTGAATAGCTTAGTCGTCCGTTAATCGGTCTAGCACGATGATGCTCAATATCATGACTAGCAACCCGATGGTCACTATTATGAGTAGGACAAAGCCGAACCAGCCGAGCACCATTGCACTTGTTCCCACGCCTGACTTCACGCTCCCGTTCCCAAGGTCTTGAACAATTGTAGCTGCAGCTACGGATGCGGTATGCTGCCATAACACTGAGACGAGAACGAAGATGGATGCTATGAAGATGAGAGCGAGAGCGACTTGCGAGACCGGTCTTGACGGGAAGGGCTTGACGTCGACGTCTGAGCCGGTGCGCTCGTCTCGCTCTTCGTGCCAGCCAGGGAATGTTGCGAGGAGGATGAAGGTGAAGAAAGCGAGGATGATGGCGACAATGAGGAGATAGGGGAAGACGACGGCATCTTTGAATGTCGAGGCGACCCAGACCAGATTCAGCGGATCCTGGTCCACTGACACACCATCCACAAGCGCTGTTGCATTGTTGGAGCAGATATAATCACCTCCATCCTTGTTGATGCAGATGCCGAAGTAGCCAACGCGCACGGCGAGTTGCGCATTGCCGACAATGTTAGCGATCGCTGCGGTGACTCCAGGATCGACTTGTTCGGTTGAGTAGGTGGGTGTGTACTTTTCGTACCACATGGAGATGAGGAAGATGCCGGGTATGAGCGGAGAGGTGGAGGAGCATCCTGCCAAAAGTAACGCTGCGGAATGTTAGTTTCAGATATGCGTCGCACTGTACTCGAGAGACTCACATAGTAGGATGATAGCAATAGCTATGAGGATCATCAGCACATGGTGGTAGCCGAGAAACGGTATCAGCCCTGGGATCAAGTCAGCTCGCATTCCTTCTGTATCAGAGTGTCTACCCACGTTGCATGCTAACCGCAAACTTGAGGTTCGCCATTGTGTGTGCCTGCTTGTTTCAACCTCGCCTGGAATGTAAGTATCGATCTCCAGCGCCCTCGAAGGGCCGGAGCGTCTTGCGACGGAATGCAGTCAGAGGTTGGTGCGCGAAGGTGTCCTTGCAAAGAATGTTGGAGCAAGCGAGCGATTGGCTTTGTCCGTGGAATGCGTTGAGACGGGTATTTGCAGAAGTAGAGCGTATCGTTGAGATGCGGTAGCTTTGGCGGATAGCTCCTGTAGCTTCGTGCGGGCTTCAACTGCGACCAACGACTGTCAGAATCTCCCTTTTGTTGGAGGAAATGTGGGAGAGGGTGTGAGGAGAGAGTGTTTAGCTTAGACTGAGTCTTTGGTCCCTTGCTTCCAGCCCGAGTACTTTTGCGCTGCGAAAATTGTGTGGTTGGGATGGTGTGGCTGGGCGAGGAGGCTGGATACAAACACCACCGACCCGGCAACCACGGCGTGGAACATTATCCCTGTCCACTCTCGCTTATCCAGCCAACCACGCGACGCCCGGCGTCCGGCCGGACATTTAACGCTGAGGCTCCCGCGTGTGAGTGGCTTGTTCCTGCAGGGTCAAGAAATGGCGGCCGCTTGTCGAGGTACTCTCCAACCTCTTCATTATATGTCGCGACGTGGCATTGCAGTTGCGAGACGATTTATTATGTGCATGATTCATTTACCGCCGGCCTTGCACCTCGTACGGCCGGCTCGCAATCAGTCCTTCGTCCGACGGCTTCCGCTGCGTCCGCTTCCATCCGGAAGACCTTCAAAGCCATTCAATGTCATTGTCGCAAGGTCACTGCTATGCTCAGATCGAAAACGAACAAGTCGTGGCTACTTGATCGCGCGGTTGTAAAAGTTTGTTCCTAGCTTGTTGTTTTCGGCGTCGGCATAGACAGATGGCGGTACTTGTTTGCGACCTCGCATTTGCGTACTCGTCAACGTTAGGCCTGCCAGATACAACTTCGATCCTCTTCTTTAATGCCAATTTGCGGTATAACATAGCGCCAGCCGCGTCATGCTAAGCTTACCCCTCCTCAATTCGATTACAAGACGTGCACCAAAGCACAGAAAGATCAAGTGCCAGCCTTAGGGGCTCTCTTATGTGGACATGCCCGACCTCCGGAGTACATGGCATAACTTCGAGAGTGCCGGATTCTCCTCAGTCCAGACCCAGAACCGCAGCTCACAATAATTGGGCTGCATTGCAGAGCAAACACCCGAATCAAGACTCGACTCAAGCTTGAACAAGCCCACAGAAGCTTCCAGGTTGCTATACGATGCTCAATGCATGCGTTGCTGCGCAATAAAGCGCTCACCCAACTTATTAGAAAACCACGTCTCGTTTCAGCCTGGTGCAACGTGGTCAGTTTGCCGGTCACTAATAGTTTTGCACTGCACTATGGTGCAAGGGCTTGCTTATCCACTATCATGATGGCGATCGAGACTCTTCCATAGTAAATCACGATGCCCAGGTACGTCATAAGTCAGCTGCCTTTGTACGTGCAATTCTTGCTCGGGCGAAGCAGGAATCTGCATCAGCTTCACATGGGAGATCTGGCCCAATGCCTGATCTGCGATCGAATTCCCTCATCTGCCAACGGCAAACGGTCGCTGCACCGCCGCGTGCACGGCCCACGTGTAACATTTCCACTATGACGTACCGTCTTGGGACGTTCACTAGCCCAAATCAGGGACAACGCAAGCTGTGCAACAAAGGAGCCAATCGTGACTAGGGCTCGCAATCTCGATCACTAGGGCAAGGTCTCGCCCCTACTACCTGAGACTCTCGCTAATGAGGCTATGACGATGGAACTACGTCGTCGGTCATGCACCTTCCTATGCGAAAGGAGCTGTTTGTTCAGTTGCGCGATGCTTCCGGCAGGAAATACAATGACGTATATTCTTTCCTTGCCTTGCCCCCTCTACCCCTCCAGGCAGTACATAAACCCCTCTGCTCCAGTTGCACTGGAGTTTCTCCATCAGCATTCATCACTGCAATACCTACAAATTTCAAACCTTCAATCAAACCAACTACCAAACAATCAACATGTCTGACGCCGGCCGCAAGGATTTCCACGACAAGCTCAAGGAGGGTGTCACCCCAGACTCCACCAAGTCTACCCAGCAGAAGCTCAAGGAGACTATCACCGACACTGGCGACAAGGCTGCTCGGTACGATGCATGTCCCTCCATTTATGAAAATCTACTGACACTAGATAGTGGCGCTCAGCCCGATGGGCAGAAGTCCGCCGGCCAGGAGATCGGTGACAAGATGAGCCGCTCGCACGACCGTGAGGCACACGGCTCTTCAGGAGGATCCATTCTTGACAAGACCAAGAAGTCAGTGTAGCCCTCCTCACTTTCCCAGATTAGTATTAACAGCATAACAGCGCCCTCGGCCTTGATAAGCACTAGGTGCTACGACTATCGACGATATTATGAAGGATGGGACGGTTATTCGCTCTGGCGTTACAACCTAAGATTAGTCTATGATACCATGCCCTAGGCACTTGAATTAATAAATTAGTTCAACAAATGAACCCTCTCAGTCTTGAAATACTTAATAGTCATTGTGATGTTATTCGAGTGTCTGACTCCTGATTTTGTTGACTAGCCATTCAGGATTGTGAACTAGTCCACGTCCAGAAACAACATTCCCTGAGGAGGGGTATACTTGCAGGCTGCACTCGGTGTTCACAACAGCTTCCGGCTTATTGTATGTAGCATTGAAGAGAGAACAGCTATCAACATTGTTAGTCTGGAGCTTTATACCGTTGAACTAGCTGACGTGTAAACTATTGTTATCCAAGCTCCATTGAGACACACAACTGACTGATAGCATGACTTGAGGCACAATCTCCACGCATTGAAGCAGAAGCGCAAGTACAATAGCCAAACGTGCCAAAATCCTCGTCCCGTCAATAGCATGCTTCATTGTTGAGGTTGCACCTAACCACCAACGCGACTACGCATCGAATCAGCCAGATAACGGATGCAGATGTTCAGGACTATAGTTTACTAAGGAAAGTCTTCGATTGGATAGATACTGAAAACATTCGTTCGTCAAGATTATGCAAGAAACGGATGCAACCATGAGCAATGTTGTGGTCGCGCATGCGCCTACGTGCTATCGGACCGATATCAGTCGCTTATCATTGGCAGACGAAGTGGCATCGCTCCATGAAACCGTGCACTAATTTCTTAGCGGCTAAATTTTGTTTCGGGCGTGTCAAGTCTCCGTAAATCCAAAGTGACAGTCTGTACAATCTCGAATAATAAGACTATATATTTGCTTCCACTTTGAAAAATTACTATTCTTGGACAACATGCCAGAGTGGTTAATGGGTTAGACTTGAATTCTGTGTTCATGTCATCTAATGGCTTCGGCCGCGTAGGTTCGATCCCTACTGTTGTCGTCTTTTTGCTTTTTTTTATCATACAACCTTTTTGGCTTTATTCAGTCACAGCAAGGTGCTGGGCTGGTTTATTTGAGAAATAGAAGATTTTTGGGTCGTTGGGGACCCATTTTGCGTGCGTGGTGCGGCTCGATCGAGTTCTGTTCAGACGTCGCACACCAACTTCATGTTTGCTGGAGTCTAGTAAAGGTTCGTTCATATATCACTGGCTCCACTACTTGCACTTTTACAGTATAGTGCTCAGCGGGAGCGCTCACATTGGACAAGGAACGTTATTTTGCAACTCATTGGTTCCGTTCTAGAGCGCGGATTTCCCGCTGCTCAACGACCATGTATCTTTACCCTCGTCATGTGCTACTTTGCCTTCCTTCAACAACTTGTTTAGAATTTGTAGGACACCTTTCTCGGCTGGGAGCCAGAGATTTTCTGGATAATCCTTGTAAATGACCTTAACGATGTCCATCGATGTCCAGCCTCCTTCCTTTTCCTGCGACAACACATCAAGAACCTGCTTCTCACGCTGTTTGCGATGCTTGATGTACTCTAGTATCTTTGCTGGTCCGTCTTCAATGACCGGGCCGTGGCCCGGGTATGCACGACCTTTGAACTGCTTTGACATAGCGTCGAGACTCTTCATGTACGTTCCTAGGTCCTCGAATACCGCAGTGCCCTGTCCAAGAACATTATCTGCTGTGAACATTGCGTCCTCTTCTTCTAGGATGAATGCCATATGATCAGTCGTATGCCCTGGGCAAAAGAAAGCCCGGAGTGTTGCACCTTCCGTCTCAAACCTCTGTCCATCATCAATGTCTAGCCATTCCTCATCCCCACGATCTCGCTTGTACACCTTTGTCTCTGGCGAAGTCTTCAATAAGTCTGGCACCCCCTGGATATGGTCATGATGCCAGTGTGTTAAGATCGCCTTCTCGATTGTGATCTTCTCATCATCTAGCACCGACTTAAATGTCTTAATCCATTCCGGCTTGCCTTCGCCGGTATCGATCAATAGCCGTCTCGAGCCCTGTCCGACAATGTATGTATTCGTACCTAAATCTACTCAGTCGCGATCAAGGCATCCGGGCACCGCTACAGACCTTGTAAGGTAAACTAGAGTCCGTCAGCCTTGTTGTCGCAACCGGCCCCACGCTTCAACTCACCTTGCTCGGATTACCTCCAAGAACCCGTATGACACGGCTACTAAGCTTCTCTACGGTGGGAAGAGGTACTAGAGACTCTGCCATGGTGGTGTAGAGTCTGTGAAACGTGGGATGAGCACGCAATCGCCATGGCAGGTGCATGTTCACTCGCTGGAGAGATCCCGAGGTTCGGAGTTTAGAAGGTCGCTTATCGATAGCGCCGACTCTCACGTAGACTATCACTTTTCTGGCAACTTCCTGAGCACTCCGACAGGGAAAGTCACAATGGCGCCCGTAGAGGACGAAGAGGAGATGCCGTAAGTGAAGTTCGATAGAATTTTCCCACTGCTGACCTGAGAAGACAGCTGTCTGCTGGGGCACTAGACGCCTTGAAAGAATTTTATGGCGAACGCGATGCACGCCAGAAACAATTTGAAGATTTGAAAACTCAGGCGGAAGATGACTTCGAAGGCAAACTTAGCATGGACGCTTTCACAGAAGATTGGAATGCGAGCCAGTTCTGGGTATTGTGTACCTTTGGAGAGAAATGCCTTGTCCTAAATGCTCATCTCTGGTAGTATAGCGACGAAACAGCTACCACTCTTGCACGGCAACTATTAAATGGTGCTACCGATGAGACCCGGATAGCAGTTGTTTCTGCACCAAGTGCTTTCATTCAGTTGAAGAATCTTCTGGTGCGTACGGAAATTACGAAAGGCCTGCCAAACACTGATGCATTATTCAGTCATCCGGAGAATATAAGTGCAAGCCACAATTGAAGCTTCTCGAATTCGATGAACGCTTTGGAGTCTTCAAGGAATTCGTCAAATACGACTTCGAGCAGCCCGTCAAACTCCCAGTCGAGCTGAAAGGCTCGTTCGACCGCATCATCTGCGATCCACCATTCCTAAGCCAGGATTGCCAGACGAAAGGTATGCTCTATTTGAATTTCTTCAATTAAACAATGCTAATGATCAATAGCGGCTTTAACAGTGCGTTGGTTGGCAAAATCCTGGGAGCCTCGTACGACTCCCAGCAACGCAGAATCCTTTCAGCTGATTGTATGCACTGGAGAACGCATGGAAACACTCATCGAGAAGCTGTATAACAAAGTTGGAACATGTACAACCACTTTTGAGCCAAAGCATGCCAAAGGGCTCAGCAATGAGTTTCGGTGCTATTCCAATTTCGAGTGCGAGGATTGGAAGTGGACGAAATGACATGCCATAGACGGGTTCAAAGGAAGATACCTTAATCCTAGCAGCTACATAAGATGCATACGAAACGCTTCAACTGCAATGTGTCTATCAACATGTCTTTTGTAAATCATGACGCTCCGGTTAATGTTGCCCTCCTGGTCACGGAGCTACCCCACAATTGTGCCCCTCCCTCGGCTTCACCCGCAACCTCAGACCAAAGCTCCAGACTAACAACATCACGTCACAACAAACCTACCGTGAGCACCACAATGGCCGCCTGTATCTTCTGCAAGATCATTAAGGGTTAGTCTGACTCTAAACAAAAGCTTGTCCAACCATTGCTAAGACAGTGCTAGGTGAAATCCCCTCTATGAAGATCTTCGAGTCCGAAAAGACCCTCGCATTCCTCGATATCGGTCCACTTTCGAAAGGTCACAGCGTTCGTCCCCCGTCGCAACACCTCCGCAGACTTACAATGACACTCTGACACTCGTTCTACTAGCTCATCATCCCCAAATACCACGGCGCAAAGCTCCACGACATCCCCGACGACTCACTCGCCGAGGTCCTCGCCGTGACTAAGAAGATTGCCATCGCCCAAGACATCCAAGACTACAATATTCTTCAGAACAATGGACGCATTGCGCATCAGGAAGTAGACCATGTGCATTTCCACTTGATCCCGAAGCCGAATGCGGAAGAGGGGCTGGGCATCGGGTGGCCGACAAAGGCGGCAGATAAGGGAGAGCTGAGCAAGTTGTTGGAGGAAATCAAGAGCAAGATGTGAAGGACGGGTCCATACATAATTGAAATGTGAAAAGGCCATGACCTAGTCTCACAGTGGACGCGATAATATCAAAGGATCTGATGCCGTGGGATGGCTGCTATATTTCATTTCTATGTCGTGACTATTGGCCTTTGAACGTCGGTTTCCTCTTCTCCCTAAACGCTAACAGCGCCTCATCACGATCCTTCGTTCTAACCACAATATCATACGCCGCATTCTCAGCTTTCTCTCCCAACGCGCATCCCTCAACCGCAGCTAGCGCCGCTTTTATAGCAATAGGGCCGCCTTCACAGATATCCCTCGCGAGCCTCACTGCCTCACCCAGAACCTTTTCTCGTGCAGCACCCGACTTTTGTGCTTCCTCTGGCGTCACCTCTACCAGCCTATCACACAGGCCTAGAAAGTATGCTTCGGGAGCGCCAACTCTTCGTCCCGTCAGGATCATGTCGCGTGCTCGTGGAAGGCCGATGAGTGCCGGGAGGCGGTAGGTTCCTCCTGCGCCGGGTATGATTGCTAACCGCGTCTCTGGGAGAGCGACGGTTGCTGTAGAGCCAAAGACGCGCATATGCGTTGCCAATGCTAGTTCGAGGCCGCCGCCGAATGCGGGTGCCGCGAGTGCCGAGATCGTGGGTATGGAAAGCTTCGATATCGAAGTCAATGTTCCTCGTAGAGATGATAGAAAGTTCGCGGTGCTGTATGTTAGTTAGTTGAGTTCAGATCATGCACATGGCGTTGGATCCTCACTCTTCGGCTGTAAACGTCGCTCTCTCCTTGAGATCTGCGCCGGCGCAGAAGCTCGTATCTACTTCGCTAGCAAGAATCAAAGCCCTTGTAGCTCCGGTCTCTCCCTCATTGTGTATGCTATTCACCTGGTGGCTCAATTCGGCCAACAGCTGTCTAGATATGGCGTTGCGGGCAGCGGGACGGTTGAAGGAGAGGATGCGTATGCTCCCACAATGAGGCGCGGGGACATTTGTAATGTTGACGACGGGTGATTGAGCGGTGGAATAGGTGCAGCGCTGGACCTGGCGCAAGCATAACCGTGTTGTAGGTCGGAGTAGGGAAGGCATGGTGTGAAAGTGTCGGGTTTGGAGGAATCTCTTGGTGATGCAAGCACCCACCAGCAGGAAGTATGTGAGGTTCAAGAGACCAAGTGAGATCACGAAAAAGGTCAAGATCCTGCTTTCGCAAGGTCGATTTACTATGTGCAAGAATGGGAGCTGGACGAGCCGCGGCTATTTGCGGTGCAAGCAGGCGCGTCCCGCTCAAGGAAGCTATGACCACCTCGACTTACATTGCACTTGTACTACTATGAATGGAGAGGGATTTTATTGACCGCCCGTTATACTGTAATCAAGCATGTTGTATACTTTCATCATTCTTATGAGTACTGATCAGGCAACTGGGTCTATTTCCGCCGTCTTTACCTCCAACCCTTCCGCAGATTCCTTCAACTCCCTCAATCGCTCTTCCTCTTTTCTTTTCATCTCCATCTGTATACGTACCCTTTCAGGCACGAGTCTTTGTCTCTCACCTCGAATTTTCCAGTCTTGCAATCTCTCCTTTCCTAATGCTTGCATAGTCTTCCGCTCCACCACACTGTAGTCTCCATCCTCCCTGTCAAAGCAGAAAGGCTCTTTTATGCTCACAGGCGGATTTGTAATGACCCGCACTTTTCGAAGCTGGTTGTTGCTTGCCGAATGTAGCATGAGCGGATGAAGTAGATAAACATCACCAACTACACCCGAAGCCTCTACAAAGGCGTCGTCCGGCATCGAGGCTGCCACCTCATTGAACCACCTCAGCCCAAAGGCCTCCTGCTTGAACTCAGGATTCTCAGCTCTTGTACTCATCCGCGGACTCACTCCTTCAGGATGCTCATACAAATGCCTCGCAAGGACCTCAATTGCTGGCGGACAAATCAATGTTCCGCCACCACCGGGTAGGACGTCGCTCCACAGCGGAATGACTAGTAACGCTTGTTCCGGCGAGTCGAGATAGTGCACAAAGAAGTCGCCATCGACATGCCATCCCTTCAGCTCTTGAGGCTTAACGACTTTGTTATGGCCTTCTGGCGTTCCCAGATTCACAATGAAACTATCCTTCCAGGATGACACTGAGGGGTCTACGCGGTCGGCTCCAACGAGTGAGCATATACCGCCCCAGGCTTTGGGCGCGAGCTCCTCTACGGAAAAGTAGCGGTGCCAGGGCATGTTTGTGCGTTCCCTGTACCTGTGAACAAGTTTTCAGTGCAAGTACGGTAACAGGCGGCTCCAGTGAAGGCTGAGCTCTGTTTCAAAGAGGGTGGGCGATCTACCATGTCGACATGTCATTTGGATCCATGCCAAGACGCGTCCATAATGTTGATTGGAGCTCTGCAGCTTGTTCGCGAGTGAAGCAGTTGGAGAGCTTGACCCATCCGTGTTGGAGGAAGTGATCGATCTCAGATTGAGAGAGCGCATGATCATTCGCCATATTCTCCAATTATTCTTAACTTATTGCAAGTCTATTCTTCAGCAGAAGCTAGCTTTGTCTAAAGGCAGCTTTGAATCTCGGAAATGGCAAAACACGTATGATGAGCTGCTGTTCAAGACGAGTATATACTATCCAACGACATGCAAGCAAGGGACGGAGAATTTATAGATTATTCGATGATAGGTACCGAGTTTCAGGTTTGTTTATTCCCATCGCTGGCGCTTCGAATAGTATTCTACCAATTTATCCGGTCGTTCGAGCTAATGATCCACACGTGGTAGCATATGCGGGGTGAGCTGTTCGGGAAAGCCGATGCAGCTATCTGCGGGACAAGATCCGCGATTTGGCATAATCATTGATTCCTTCGAGAAACTTGACGTTCCAGTGCAGTAGATCTCATATAGCGACAACGTATGGTTGTTATGCACTATCAGGTGATAATTATACAGGACATACATCAAAGGTCCTATACTTTCCGTACAACCCGCTAGTTACCTGACCACCAGGTATAATTATTTGTCTGCTCGGGCGTATCAAACACTAGCTGGCTGCTAGAGTTCAGCGGTCTTTCTGGGAAGATATTTGCAAGCCCATCCCAAACACTAAAGCTAGATACCTCCACACTCGCACCGTCAGCAACATAGGCACCGAAGCCCGTTGAGTCGATGCGACCTGGGTAGATGCGAGTCGTGAGCCAGAAACGGTCCTAGAGATTGCATTAGTGTATGTCAATGAAGGGGAAGAATTGCGCAGACTAACGTTGACATAGACTTCCAAGAGTGAGCCATCAATGAAGATGTGCATCTCTACATCTTCCTGGCCAGTGCGTGCGTATGTGTAAGGGTAGAAGTACCCTACAACAGTATAGTTTTGAGCAACATTTTCGATGCTAGATGAGTGCTCCCTGTTCACATTGATGGTATAATTCGATGGATCGAAATAGATGGTTGTATACTCTTCGCCACCGGGCGATGCAGCGACCGTAAGACCCGCAGGGCCAGAAAAATTGCGGAACGTAGCCACAATCTCCATGTGGTTACTTCCGGTTCCAATCATCTTACTTGAAGTAGAAGACCCATTGAGGGCATAGTTGTGCTGCGTTGTGCCGTTTCTAATGCCGGAAACCACTTCAGGAAGTGGACGAGCACCAAGCGTGTACGCAGTAAAGGTACCGTCATCGTGCTCAATTACGCGGTTGTTGCCGAGTGTGGACAATCCGCCATCAGGATTGACCAAACCTTTCGTTTTCATTACATACATCTCGCGTGGGAGTGCGAAGGCGCCTTGGTATCCATTTTGCGTGTAGAACTGGTTCAGGTCCTCGTTTGCCCAGCCCCACTGGACGCGGCGATTGTTTTTCGTGTCGTTGAAACTGGTGACGGCATATAATAAGCCTGAATCTATGGCGCCGCCAGCAACCGGGGTAAATTGGGCAGACCCGTTAGTTCGTCGAGAGACGATACCTTCGTTCCAAAGGCCCCATTGTTGACGGGGGTGGAAGGTTGTATTACCACCCTCGGTGCCCATCATAACGTAGTAGTGCACGTCGCCGTCCTCGTCTACTAACGAGAAGAAGTTTGAACTATCATTGTTAGTCCGCATGTAAATTCGGGTAATCGCATTTCGACATACACTTCGAAGTTGAATCCATACGATCCCGTTTCCAGATAGCTACCTAGTGTTGTATTGTCTGTCGGCTCCCAAAGGGCGCCGAGGAAGGTCCAATCTGTCAGATTCTTTGCTGGGGCACTGTAGAAAGGAATACGAGGGCCCACCCCTTTGATTCCGGAGCCAAAGACTGCATAGTAGTGAGGCTCAGATTGGCCAAGGATGGCGTCCATCTCAGGCCAAGGTTCGACAAAGGGATCGCGCCAGCCAGTTATGTTCTATATAAAAGAAACTCAAAGTTAGCAGTGCCTTTCTTAATTTCTCAATGCCTATTTTAGCTGAAACACAGCCAATGTTCTAGAAAGACTTACCCATCCCTCTGGAGGATGACTAATGACCGGGTTATTCTCATATTCCTCCCACGTTTCTCCTCCGTCAGTCGAAATAGCGATACTTTGAGTTTCAGTCCCGTTCTGGTAGGGAATACGCCAGCCAGTGGGTAGCTTGGAGACAGATGTGTAAAAGACGGCAAGGGTGCCGTCTTGCTCGCCCTGAAGATTGACCGGCTGCGCAGTGCCCGAAAATATACCTAGTCCGTTGTATGTACCGTTTCCTCCAGTCACAAGTGCTTCAGCATTGTTGTCTTCCCAACCGCCTACATCAGCCCAGGTGATTAGATCCTTGGATGTAGCATGTCTACACACAGTCAGCACAGATATTGCTGATTGATCCAGGTCGGTTACCCCCAGGAGATGTTGCCTGAAGAGTCAGCAAAAGCCATTTTGACGGACTGAAGTTCATACCCCAATTGATGTGATTTGGATGCCACTGGTACATAAGGTGATATGTATCTCTTTTGGGGTCATACATCATGCCACATGGATCCTTCAAATACCATTAGTATAAACAAATATTCTTGCCCTACAGGTAGTAACTGACATTCATCCATCCAGCAGGTGCACTGAAATGAGAAATGGGTCGCCATCTAGTGAAAAGGCTATTGTTTCCGAGCGACTCAATGGTAGATGCGTCTAGAACATCCGGAAGAGAGCTTGTACTTTGTGCGTGAGTTGCGTGAAGCGTGCTGAGCAAGGCGCCCAGCACTGCAGTATACATCATCACGCCCTGGTGTGAAAGCTGAGTCAGGATGGTGTGAGGGTTGGATAGGTACAAATGAGACAAGTATCGACGTATATTAAGCTACCGGACGGCCGGGATCTTTATATACATCCGCAAAAGGATGGCGGCTCTGAAAAAATTACTCGGTTCCGTCAGCCAATGCAGTGTACAAGGCGCCTAGTTTGTGCATCTAGATCTTGGCTTTGGATCTTGCAGGCATTGAGGAGGAATCTGATGTGGCTGGGATGTAGTAGTTCTCGATAGCTCCCTGCAACCCCACATGCAGCTTCCCCGCTAGAACAAGAGGGGCGGGAGCTAGAAACATCGGCACAACTAAACTTGCGAGGTCAGTCCATACTTGTGGACAATCGTACTGCATTAGCAAATTTTGATGACGCAGGTGAATGCCGAGAACTGAACATTGTCTTGGAAAGCGGAGACTCCTCCGATGTGGGCCGTCCACTGGACCAGAAAGAACACAGAAGCTAGTGTTGAAAGGACCATCGTGACCAGCAGGAAGCGTGTGGGTAGGTACTGGGCCCTCAATTGATTCCGAGCATTCTACCGAGATCGCGGAAGGTCCTTCGGGGCTAGTAACCACCTTTGAAGCTTCAGCCGGGAAATATGGGGACGTCCCAATTCATGATCACTCCAGCACATCAATTGACATTTAGTTAGAGCGTACACGAGAAAGAAGATATTCATGCTGTTGATTGTAGTAAGGTGTGACGTTGGCTTGGCAGCTTCGTCATTCCGAGGTTTGAAATCGCGGTCACGTGCCCAACTTCCACGAACTTCTTAGCAAACGTGTCAAGACGTGCTATTCGCCATGCCGCGCCGCAACATCAACTCTTTACTATTTGAGACTCTTTTGACCTCAGATGGAGCCTACTCTCCTTAGTTGAGCTACGATTCCACGCTGCTCCCTCATTATGGGTCGTTTACAGCTGTACATAGTGGTATGGATCTCCTTCCCCCGGTTCGTTCGGAATGCTCACAGCTTCTAGGGCTCGGCCGTCCTGGCCAACGTCGTCCTCTTGCGTGCATACTATGAGCGGCCTAATTTCTACTCGGCCGCTGTATACATTTCGCAAAGTACCGGCTCTCTGATGGTGAGCTTCGCGGACTCTCATAGCTAGGAGGAGCTAATGCGACACTCAGTTCTTGATCAACCTCGCGCTTATCGTTACCGCAAGCTTCGGATATGGGCTTCAGCGCCTCTTCTACGGGCCGCTTCGACCGATCGAGACCGAGCAACTGTACGACAAGGCATGGTTTGCGGTGAGCGAGACATTACTAGCTATGACCATCTTTCGCGATGACATTGGGATGTGGTTTTTCACCATGTTCCTTTGTCTTCTTGCTGGGAAGGTATGGCAGTGGATAGGGGAAGGACGCGTCGAATTTCTCGAACAACAACCTCCGGCGAATCCCAAACTGTTCCATACCCGCTTGATGAGCTCCTTACTCCTGTCCGTTGCCTTCGACATTGTTATGATGCAATATTGCATCGACTCCATACTTACGGATGCACGCGCAGGCGTCATGGTCATGTTTGGTTTCGAATATGTGCTGTTGGCTATTGCGTCCATCTCGACCCTCTTACGCTACACGTTGACGCTTGTAGAGCTTGCCGTCACACACCGCCAGGAAACCGCTCGAAATGAGGCCCGGCGGATAGCAAGGGAACAAGCGCGACAGCGTGCGGGTGCTGAAGGCGAGGGCGAAAATGCTGCTGAGGTAGAGGACGAAGAAGATGACGATGATGATGAAGGAGATGTTCCAGGATGGGAAGAGAAGGGTCGTTGGGTCTTCTACTTGGATCTCACTACCGACTTCATCAAGAGCGTCGTCTATCTCGGCTTCTTCATGATTCTAATGACCTTCTACGGTATTCCTATTCATATAATGAGGGACCTGTTCATGACCCTACGTTCTTTCATCAAGAGGGTCAACGACTTCGTCCAGTACCGGAATGCCACCCGAGATATGAATGCTCGCTATCCCGATGCCACGGCCGAGGAATTAGAACGGGAGAACACCTGCATTGTTTGCCGCGAGGAAATGCGGCCATGGGTCCAGCCTGGTGCAGACGGCGCCCAACCAGGTCGACGAATGGACGAGCGACAAAGAGCCAAAAAGCTTCCGTGTGGACACATCCTGCATTTCAGCTGCTTGAGGAGTTGGCTCGAAAGGCAACAGGTCTGTCCGACGTGTCGACGACCTGTACTTGCTCAAGCAACAACTCCAAACAACGCACAGAACCCGGCGAATCCAGGTCAGCCAAATCAGCAAAACCCATTGCCGGCTGCCGCCGGCGGCGGCTTTCGTGCAATTTTCCCTGGAAACTTGGGCAATCCCCAACCACCACCGCAACCGCCTGCAGCCGGGCAGCCGGGCCAACCAGCTCCACAAGCACCGCAAGGCGTGCAACAGAATCGGCCTGCAGGCAACGTTCGGGTATTCAACTTAGGGCCTATCCGCATTGCCCTGGGCAATATGCGCTTACCTCCAAACCAACAAGGCAACGCAAACGTCAACAACAATAACCAAATGATTGCAAACCTTGCCCAGCAGATTGCGCAAAATCGTAACCAGAACCAGCACCAAGGTCCTGCCCAGGTGCCAGGGCTGAATTTCCCCCTCCCTGCTATTCCCGGAGCAATTCCTCAGCATCCGGCTGATATCCAATCAGATATCCTCCGCATTCAACAAAACATCATTGAATCGATGCGGCAACTCAATTTGCAAAACGAGCAATTGGAGTCTATACACACGATTTTGGGCGAGTTGAACCGCTTTCAGCAAGCGTCAGGTATGGCAACGGCGACTGGGCAAGAACTTCCAAATATTGCACCATTGAACCCGCAACACGGATTCTCTCCAATTGCTCCTCAAGCGTACTTCTCCAATGGTCCGGTTCTGAGACCGGGTGATGCGGGAATGCCGGAGGGATTAGTACTTCCTGAAGGTTGGACACTGCGACCAATGGCGCTGGCACCGCGACCTGGAACAGGTGCGGCTCAACCGTCGACCCAGGTGACAGCATCAGCATCAGCGCCTCCTCTCGAACACGGCAACCAGCCCGTTGAGTCCTCGACAACCCAGCCCTCTTCGGCCTCGAGACCAGAGTCCAGCTCAAGCCCCACGGCTGGTCCTTCTTCGAAGCCTGGCGAACCAAGCTCTCTTGAATCTAGTTGGAGTTTTAGTAATGTCCCAGGGCACCATGAGGCGGAAGGATCGAGCACTGCAGTTGGGACAAGCAGTTCTGAAGGGCAACATGTAACGAGGCGCACGGCTACAGTGGAGGATGCCGACGATGAAGGTCAATGAGGTTTCTAGTCAATTGCATAGCGAGGCGTTTAGGGATATATGGCATAGCAGATGACGCTCAGTACAGAATGTCTGAGTCGGCGTGGGCGAGCTTTGCCGTCGTTTTTAGATACCACGAAGATATTATTACACAGTGGCGACCGTGTAGGTGCCTTTCACACGTGAATGCTTATGATGACGGCTCAGCCTGGCCCTAATTCCTACTTTGTCACCTCAGTCACCAACATGGAAGAACAAGCTTCGTCAGCACCCATCGAGAATCTTTCTGTCGAGTTACAGCAGATTATACTATCTAATCTATCAGATATCTTGTCTTGCGAGTAGCGGCTTTATCTTGCCCATCACTTTACGATGCCTTCATCGGTGCCGATGCCATGGTCACATTGCGCGCATTGTTGAACTAGGTGGGCTTTGACGTGCTTCTTGAAGCTTTTGTTCCCTAGGCAAAGCGCTGAGAATGGCCTTGACTTATGGCCGTATCGACATAGAGCGCCGAAGGCGTGCTATGAAGCCTCATGTCTATGAAAATGATCTGAAGTCTTTACGTGAGTGGGGATATGTCATGTGGGTGTCGGACTCGGCTCGATTCATCTGGCATTCTCGAGGACAGCACGTGAAGTCCTTACTTGCCTGCTCCCAGCGTGCTTCATACGCTTGAGAAGGCAGGAGGCCGGAGGTGTGGTGAGTGCGATGAAGTTGCCGGAGCTGCTCGTGAAACAGAAAAGCAGATTGCGAGGCCGGGGGGCAGTGAATCCTGTATATGCTGCTATGCGAATGGTTAGCTGTAGCTGTATTCATCACAGAACGCACTTCTCAGGCGCAAATCACGAAAACAGTTGATGCTCTATCACCAGCTGTGTGGCTGTTTCATCAGTACTACCATGGTAGTATCGGTCAGACGTGGGCCCTGCTTCTTCGACGCCCCGAGTGCGCTGGCACAGACCCCCTCACTTTGCATCCAATGGTGACAAGAGTTGGAGAGCTCTAAGCCAACCTTACATGTCTGCCCATACGGGCAAAGGGCGAGTGAATGCTTTTATATGCACGCCCTCATGCTTGGACGCGGGGACAAGCTCGTGGAGCGCATCGGGCCCCGCGCTAGGCCCGGGCTTGTACGCGAGAGTCAAGTCTTGGAGGCGTGCGGTCCTCTCATTCGACGCCGACTCTCGTCAAACTTTGGCGGATCCCAGCCAGAATTCAACCTTGCCGTTGCACGAGGGCGCGTGTAGCCGCCTTGAATGCGGCGAGACCAGTCATAGATGCAGGAACGGTGGTGCTAGCGGGGCGCAGGTCGAGGGACTAAGCCTCTCGGTCAGAGAAGGACTGGGATGTGGATAACGGATAACAATGGACCTGGGCCCTGCTCCCGTTTCCTCGAGCGTGTTGTGACTCTTCTTCCTTCGCTTGTCTTGTTTTGTCTTCCACACTCTTAATTTTCCATTTCCCGTTTTCCCTCCTCTGTCCAGCTTGCTAGATATGTCTCAACAGCTGGTCAAGAGAGAGGGTGCGGGCGGTGAAGGCGAGGTCTCCAACTGTGTCTCCAATCTCGTCCATGCGTTTACAAACGGCTTAAACATCTTCAAAAGGCTGCGAGAAAGGCGGAGGCGGAAGAAGAGTAGGCACAGGGGAAAGGATGATGGCATATCTGGAGATGAGCTTCAATTAAGTAACAGCCTCAGAAGAGGACCAAAGGACATCAGCGAACGATACGCCATGTGCTATGGCGAGAAGGGCGAACGATTCGCAACCGGTGATGGTGAGTTTGTGATTTCGCTCCTCGGGATTCATAATGAAAACTTATCCACAAACTATGGTGAGCTATGCTGATCTATGTGTAGCGATTGCCCACGCGAGCCTTGCGGAGACACTGATTAAGTTAAATACTGGCTTGGTTGGCATAATCGCGTCATTCCTAAACCATGACCCCAAACGTAGTCACCTCCATCTTGACTACAAATCACTCACAAATCTCTCTGATGCCTCGCGGCGAGAGGCAATCGAATCGATGCATCAGCTTAGCCAACGATTGAGCCGTTCGCAACTCCAGATCCACCGAATGACGAGCCCAAAGTCGGATGTAGAGAAGAGAAGGCATGCTGGCACGCGACAGAAAGCCCATGGCCCTACTGTTGCTCGCGTTCCTGTCAAGAGCACAAGTCAGACGCAGCTCGCCTTCGTCCGACCCAAGGGTAGCCGGAAAGGCTCTTCTAGTAGCGGGAGTTCTACGAAGTCTCCATCAACGGCTATGAGCTCACCATATGCGTCGCCATTGGGATCGCCACTGCCGCAGTATACCCCAAAAGATCCCTTCCCACCCCAAAAGCAACCAACAAGCAAACCTGGGAGACGACGAGCCGGTTCCTTCGACGGCCCTCGTCCTACAACTTGGCCTCACACCCGGCCTGAGCAAATCGCTCCCGTGCCTACACAGTTGCCTCCACCAAAGGTCTCATCCTCCCGAAAGACGCCGCCGTTGCGAGAAAAATACAGCTCTCCTCCACCCAGTGCGGGTATCAGGCGCAGAGTGGACAAAGCTACGCCGTCGACGCATACTTTCGCGTCCGATAGCACCAAGCTAGGAGAGATTCCGCAGAGAAATTGGACTGTGCCCTGGAATCACGAAGAGGCGGAAAGGTTGAATACTGAAGCGGCGGTGAATGGGTATCCGGTACAGGCTAGTGGCGGAGAGGGTAAAGCGAAGAAGAAAGGATTGTTTGGGTTTCTGAGGAGAGGAAGTGCACAGGCTGCATGATATGGTCACTTCTATCGCGGACAACACGCAGAACAGATTGCGCGGAAGGTTGGGATGGATGACGCTGTGGAGAATGTCAGGCACAGCTCTACGATTAAGGACTTACACGATTTACGACTTTCTGATACTCAACAGAGCAAATACCCGTCTCATTTAGCGAGCATGGAGGCATCTTTAGGAATGGTTTGGTTGCGTTAGGGAGTCTTGCTTTTAGGTGAATACTCAGGCAACTTCAATAGCCCTGAATACATACAGAATTTTAACAAATTTACTCTGACTCGATCACAATGCGGTCTTCGGTAAATACTAAACAATTTGAGGCTAGGATGACCTCGCAAGGACACACCTTTTATAGCGCGTCAACTTGCACCACCACCCCGCGCTTATCCCTGCATCTACGCGTCCGAGCTTCCTCGCAACTACTTCATAAGCTTTCGACACGCACATTCCTCATACCTCTTTGCGCGCTGCCATGGACTGATATTGAGCTGGATGTCTGTCTCGGGCTCATAGCGATTCTCATTGTTTCTAAGTATACATCTACCTACTGCGAGGATATGTGGTTGTCTACATTCGGGGCTGGTCTGCTATCGATAGTAGGCGTCAGCAACGCTCTCCAGCTAGGCGCAGACGACGAGCTGCTTGGGATGGAGAGGATATCGCCGGTGAAGAGGGTTGCTATCATAGGTAAGCTGTTTACACTCTGAATACCTTTGGCCACATCGAGCAGCTGGCGGTCGCCAAAAGTGGACATAGGCATCAGCCCATCAGCCTCGTCATCCCGAAGTTCACCAGCACAATATAGCCTTTCCTAGCATGTACAAAATCATTGGAGCATTTCTCGTTGGCTTGAATTCGGTCGAAAGCTTTCGCTAATGACTTGACAGGCGCCGGAGCTGCAGGCTCAACTACAGCATACTACCTCGCCCAGCACGCCCAAGACGCAGACATCCCGACCGAAATCCACGTATTCGAGCGCGAATCCCATGTCGGCGGACGCACCACCACTGTGAATGCATGGAATGATCCAGGTCAACCCGTTGAACTGGGTGGCTCCATCTTCGTCGAAGTAAACCGTATCCTTGTCGCCGCAAAAGACGCGTTCAACCTCTCGCTCTCAACCCTCGGGGACTTTAAAGAAGAAGGCAGACCCGATCTGGGCGTATGGGATGGCAAAGAATTTGTCTTTACAACCACGGAGAAGGGCGGATGGTGGGATATGGCGAAGCTGCTGTGGAGATATGGATATGCGCCTATTAAGACGAATGGGTTGATGAAGGACATCGTGGGGAAGTTTTTGACTATATACGATGAACCGCTTTTTCCCTGGAAGGACTTGACCGAAGTTGTGCATGAGGTGGGGCTGGTGAATACTACAGCTGTGGATGGCCAGGTGTTTCTAAAGAATAACGGGGTGTCAGACAAGTTTGCGAATGAGATCGTCCAGGCTAGGTGAGTTAGGCCAAGCATTGAAGCTTTCTATGAACATATGTTAATCAAGAACAGCACTCGCGTCAACTACGCCTCAGACTTATCCCGCATCCATGGGGTAGAGACTATGGTTTGCATGGCTGCCAGCGGCGGAATGGCTATTGCTGGAGGAAACTGGCAGATTTTCGACCACATGCTCAAATCGTCATCGTCCATCTCACCACACATCAACACCACCATAACCCGTATATCAAAACGACTGGGTGGCACATACAACGTCACCACCTCTACCGGCAAAGTCTCAACCTTCGACGACGTAGTCCTCGCCACACCCCTCCAATTCTCCAACCTCAAAATCGACCCCCGACCAAAGCGCATGCCCACAGAAATACCCTACGTAAAACTCTACGTCACCCTCTTTGCCTCGCCCTACCCCCTAGATCCCACCTATTTCAACCTCCCGGAGGACCAAAAAGTCCCCAAATACGTGCTCACCACCCTCCCACCCGACTCTCAACATAACGACTGGTACCCCGCCGGCCTCCCAGGCTTCTTCAGCATCTCCATCAGCCGACTAGGCATGAACACGCTCAGCACCCCGCCGCGGAAAGAATACGTCTACAAAGTCTTTTCCAATCAACGCGTAAATGCGACCTTCCTAGGCAACATGCTAGGCTGCGACATCACGCGCGACGAGGCGGAGCACGGCGTTCCCGATGGCACCGTCAGCTGGATCTATCATAAGATCTGGCACTCGTATCCGAAGGAGTTGCCTCGCGTGACGTTTGAAGAGATTGTGCTAGACGAGGGGTTGTGGTACACGAGCGGCATCGAGAGCTTCATTAGTACAATGGAGACGAGCGCGCTGGCGGGCAAGAATGTAGCGAGGCTTATTGCTGACGCGTGGAAAAGTGACAAGGAAGGGAAGGGCGACGGGCAGAGTGATGGGGAGAGGTTCAGACTTCAAACTGGGTATACGAAAATAGATCGGTGGAAATGGACGAGCCAGGAGCAGAAGCCGCTCAAAGCCAAGCTGTGAGTTGAGAGGCATTGCGTGATATCAAGTACCACGGATAACGCCCGACTTTGGTTTCTCGCTGTTAGGGATACATTGCAGCTTTAGCGATTTCTTGATTCTTCTTGATTGGTTCTGACTAGCATTTTTCGGGCGGTTATGAATCTAACGATCGAAGGAGATATATATATATATATTTCTCCCCCCATCATACTACTTCTCGTGCTCTTGATTCCTTGTTCCCTGCGCCCCCCTCCCATCTTCTACTACATGTTACGACGTAGAGGTACTGCTTTTACTTGATGCTGTATGGATGACGTCTCTCTCGCGGGAGAATTTGACGCAAAAATGTATGGCCTTGGAAGCGAATCGTTGTATTGTTTTCTTTGGGGCTTCGACACCACACATGAGAGATATCGAAAAGGCAATGAAAAGACGTAGCAGCACGGGTGACAAGGTAACGAAAAAAAGGGTTCATTCCATATACCAGCAGAAAAGGAAGCTGAGCAGTGTACTACTCAAGACATTTGGTATCTAACTGACAAGCGTCCCAAAAAGAAGATAAACGCCATCCATCCAAATGTAAAACGCTAGCAATAGAAAAAGCCCGGAATAACATCCTTTTCTGCACGTGCAGAACATCCCTATGCGCATCATGTCCAACCTCCTCACACTCCCCCCATCATGTTCGAAGACAATCCGAAAAATGCAAAACATTCTCACCACCCACCCCTCACCCTCCTAACCTTCTCCTTGCCCCCAATCCTCCCCGCCGTAACTCTTCTAATCCACCGCCTAATCGCCCACCCCCTAGCTAAACTCTGAAAAGCCACAATTTCCCTGAGCAACCTCTCCTTTCTCGTCTCGAGAATGACCCTCCATCGCCGTTGCAGCACGACCGCCGCATGGGCCAGGCGCTCGCGTGTCTGCGCCACCACGGCGCAATCGTGTGCTATTCGGAGCTTCATGATGCGCTGGTGGGTGTGCCGACGGGCTAGGTGCTGGCGGTATGCACGTTGGATGGTTGACGCGGCGCGATGGGTCCGAGAGAGAGGAAGGAGACGGGAAGCGAGGAAGGAGAGTGTCAAGAGCGTGAAGTCCTTGGAAGGAATCGACTTGGCCGCTGAAGTAGGTGCTGTGAAAAGCGAGATGAAAGACGTTGAGCACCCCGTTGCCTTGAGTTTCGCTGCGAGACTGAAGTGGCTAGTTTGAAGGGACGAGTTGAGTGTAGACGGGAGATACGTGTCTACGATGGCTTCGAAGATTTTTGGGTTTGCGAAGGAGGTTGTTAGGTTGGTGACGCGGTAGCCGTGGAGGCGGGCTATGCTGCGGGACCAGGAGAGTAGGAGGCGTTTGTGGTATTCTAGGCCTTCGAGGTCGGTGGTTGGCTCGTCAGAGTCAGAATCTAGGTCTCTCTCTGCGTAGTTGTCTCGATTGGTGTACCACTGCTCTCGGAAACGCTCGGTCTCTTTGGCGATTTGCGGCCAGTCAACCAGGCTGCCTAATCCGCACTTGCCCACGAGCGACCAGAGGAGGGAAAGAGTCTTTTCGCGATGCCCATCTACGACGTCTTCAGCCTTGACGCCGCCGACTACCTGCACAGGGATTCCGCGTACGCCGTTCAAAGCTGCCAGGGCAAGCTGGACATTGTACAACTTCTGCGCTCGACCGATGGATGGGAATTTTAGATGCTGAGACAACACCCAACTCTCGTTTGCTGCAAAGTCGAATGTGGAAGTGAGGATATCGCCGGTCGGCATAGTGATAGTGACTGTGTTGTCTTGCTGTGCGATGAGAGTGGATGGTGGGTAGAGAAGCAGCTCTACGAGGCGCGTGAGGATGACACCGTCGCGGAGATCGATGGCAATGTTTTCGATGTGATAGGTGAACTCCTGTAGCGGGTACTGAACGCTCTCAACCTTGTAGTTGAGATGTCCGAGTGGGCGGGTGATGTCACCGAGAGACGGGAGAAGCATTGTTGATAGCGCGTGCAGAATGTCGGTAGATGCTTTGTAGGGCGACGTCGACTGGAATAGACAGCCAGAAAGAACATCAGCATGCTTTGCTTTGTCGAGGAGATGAATGAGCATGAGACTTCGCAGAAAAGTCCGGCGCCAGGACCAGGCTTGAGAACCAAAGTCGTCGCCCTGATGATCGCCTCGCGCAATGCTAGCGATGCTCCCAACGCCAGACTTGACGCGGACGGCATCTTCGTTGCGGATGAGGAAGGCATCTAGGAAGCTCTCGATGGCTCTGCGCTCTGCTCGCATGAGACGGGAGCCGTCATCTGAGCTGGTAGAACCACTCGAAAGTCTAGAGGGTACCGTAATTTGTCGGCCGATGACAGTTTCCGCTGCAGCTCTGAGTGAAGTAAGATCGTAAGTCTTGACCCATAGGTTGAGAAACTTCTTGCGCAAGCCCACATCATCCTTGAGCCTCAAAGTCTGAGCTAGGAGATCTTTTGGTATGCTCAACGCGCCGTACTGCAATGACGCTTGTAGACGTTTGTGCAGCATTAGAATTGATGGCTCATGGTAGAGTTCCAGTAGCCTCTTCCTCAGCTGCTCCTGAGTCTGCTCCGCGTTTGGATCTTTGCTAGCAGAGCCGAACATGGAATTAAGAAGCTGCGTGATAGCAATCTCCTGATAGGTGAGCCAATTATCTTCGTACAGCTCAGGCCGGGCAAGGTCCTCTGTCAAGATTGGGTACTTCTCTTTGAAAGCCTGCGGTTTGCCCACCTCGTGCATCAGGGTGATCTTGGTAGGCACTCGTTCCGTTTTCTGGCGGCGCAGGGCTGTAGGCGGCGACTTATCGGTATGGAATGGCGATGATGAAGATAGTAGTCCACGATCGACTTTCGATGCCCTGCTCTTCACTGTCTTGATCGTTTTCACCGAGGTCTTAGAAGAGTTCGTGTGGACAGAAGCGACAGAATCGGATTTCGCCTTGATGGACTTCGCGGGGGATCCATCGTAGCTAAGTTGAGAGCGCAAACGCTTTTGCGTACCCTCAGATTTGACCCTCGCTTGCGAAACAGATTCCGTAGCTTTAGTACTGAAGTGAACTCTGGCTGGCTTTGCGGTGGGCTTCTTCACGTCATCTTTGCCAAAATCAAAACTGATGTGCGTGGTCCCCTTATCGTCGTAGGCATGCATTCCGGGTGGAACGTTTTCCTTGCCACCACCCTGGCCGTACACATCATTAGAGAACGAGTATCCCTGGCGCGCTGTCTGCACTAAAGGCACACGCTTTGGCGGCGCAGCTAGCGACTTCCTCGGAGCCTTCTTTTCCTTCCTCAGCACAGAAATCAGGTCTGTAGGCTCGTCCTCCGAAAGTGTGACCAAGTCCAGCCCGATATCTGGGCTCTTCTCCCTCGGATTTCTCGCAGGTTTATGTATAGATTGACCAGGATGAATCGTCATAATCGTCGTGTCATCGCTCGGCACATATATAGTCCTTCTTCTCGGATCTTTCCTCGGCTGCTTCTTCAGCTCCCTCTTCTCCAGCTCGTTCTCTTGCAGAATCTCGGTAGCATTGATAGTTGCATCCGCACCCTGCCTATCCACAAGAAGCTGCGAAACACGTCGCCTATGTGATTTGTGCATCGGAGCCTCCTTAACCTCGGGTGCAGGCAATCGAACTTTCTGCGCCTTGTGTGCGAGTATGGTACTCCTCCTCAAGCCCTCTCCATCGGGCAGAATACTCGCTCTCAACCCAGACTTCTTTCTCACATCCGCAGCAGCCCGCTGCTGCTGCTCTTCCTCCAAGGCAACATCCTCGAATATATCTAAACTCGGATTAAACGTCGACTTGCGCATTCCACGTGCTGGCCGCCTAGGCCGCGCATTTCGCAAGCTGTGCTGCAACTCTGTCGTATATTCTAGATGTGTTGTCGTATCGTCGGTCGAGTATGTCGAGGGCGCGTATATGGAGGAGCGGCGCCCATAACGACTATTACTTTGGAAAGATAGATTCGGCGCGGGGCATGGCGTGCCATCTGCGAAGCGGCGCATCGTGGGCGAGGTGGTAAAAGTGTCAGCGCATGTGTATAGGAGGATATCGATGCGGTGTGGGCGTAGTTCAAGGGAGGATGTTGCGTTCCGTTGGGTATTAGCCGAACGGCACGGACGCGACGCGGTGTTGGCCGTGTTGATGGGGGCGTTGCGGGGGGCAACCGCCAGAGAGATCATGGTTTGAAACGCTCGACATTTGACAGACGCTATCGATGCAGGGTCACATCCACCGTCAGCTTCGTCTGTAGGTCTTATAATATGTCTAATTTGCTCTATGCTGTCACACATATGCCATCTTTCGTCACATTCCACGGGTATCACTACTAGGCGTCTAGTCCTTGCGCCCTTGCTTCGACTCACACACGTCCTCGTATAGACTGAATAGCTAATCTCAGGCCATTTTACTGGCCTCCTGCTGCAGCTCCACGACCTTCTCAACGTCCCTCCTTCGCACATTGTCCGGGTCGTACTCGGGTGTGCCTTCGACCTCACCCGCTAACTGCTCCAACGTCTTCCTCTTCGTCTCCGGGATCAAAAGACTGGTAAAGATGCCCGCGAACATGAAGACACTGTAGATCTGCATGACGTGGTTGAGCCAGGGCGATTCAGATCCTCCTGCCTTCGCACCACGCGTACGGAGAGGACCAATCAGGACCTGAGCAATGATTGCACCAACCTTGCCAGACGCGGCAGAAATGCCGTGTGCTGAGCTACGATACCTAGTGGGAAAGCATTCTCCAGGTACGATGAATGTAGTCGCGTTCGGACCGAAGTTGAAGAAGAATTGCGCAAGCACGTAGAGCGCGAGAAGGGCCTTGCCAGAGAGAGAGTGGTACGCAAACCCGATAGCGATAAAGATACCTGTGAGGAGGACGAAGCCAATGAGCTGGATGGGCTTACGGCCAATGGTGTCGACGGTCGCAACAGTGAACCAGTATCCGGGAATGGCTCCCGCACAGGTGATGATGAGATTACCGACAGCTTGGTTATAAAAAATCTTGTGCACGTCTGAGCCTTTTGCGTAGCCGATTTGTGTGAGGATGATTGAGTTATTAAGACCAAGACCTAGAGTACTCAATTAGCCCACACGATCCAAAGGCAAAGTCAGAGTATGAGGGCGAACTTACCATAAAAGGCCACATCCAATAGGAACCATGAGCCAGCAGTGCCGAGAAGCACCTTGCCGTTCTTCCACTTGGTGATCCAGCCGAAGAAATCGGACCACGACGCCTTAGGAATCTCAAGCTGCTTCTCATCATTCTCCTTGGCCCGGGCACGGGTAATTTCATCTGGATTACCCTTGGGCGCACCAGCTTTGAATGCCTTCACGTCCGAGCCAGCCTGGACTACGTCGCGGTCGACGTCAAAGGTATACCGAGGTGTTTCCGGGATGGTGAGACGATAGTAGAGAGCAATGCATCCTGGGACTGCGCCGAAACCAATAATCACACGCCACATCTTATCCACGGCCACTCCACAAGCTCCGTCGCACTTGTCTACTGACTTGGCCTGTGACAATGAATCTTTGAACCCCTCTGTGACAACAAGGGCAACCATAGCAGCCGCAAATTGCCCGATGCCCTGCATTGCGAAAACGCTTCCCATCATTGCGCCTCGCCATTTCGTGGTTGCAAACTCGGACGTGATGATGGAGCTCAAAGGATAGTCGCCGCCGATGCCAATCCCCATCAACACTCGCCAGAAGACGATGACGCCGACGATAGAGCAGGCCTGCGAGTGAGCCGACAGAGCTTGAGCGACTGTTGCGAAGATGATGAGAATAAGTTCCAGACCGTACATCTTCTTCCGGCCCACGATATCAGCCATGATGCCGAAACCGACCTGGCCAATAACGGTACCAGTAGAGGTAGCAACCTTGATGGCAGTGTCGGCTTTGGAAGGGATCTTGCCGGGGGCGTGGGTAGCATTTTGCCAGAAGACAACGCCGAGCATGGAGGTCACCATGTTGACGGCAAAGAGGTCGTACGCATCTGCCACCAATATCAGCCAGGTCTTGTGCGTGCAATACGCTGTAAGCCGTACCGGTGAAGAAACCAATGCCTGCCACCACAATGGCTCGAATGTGATACCATCCAAATGGAGCTTTGTCGATTTCTGCGAGAGCTAACCGTCGACGCTCGTTGGGATCGGCAATGTGCGCATAGTCATTGTGGAAGTTGTGGAAGGCAGCATTCCCACCAGACGTCCTGTTCCTGATTAGAACCACGTACATCCCTGAAGCAATCAATGACATACTTGTGAACCACGCGAGACATATTGGCTAACCCGCTCAGAGCCTTTACAGATCCAAGCTGACGGGAGACGTGGTGGAAGGATTGGCTTTCTGGAGAAAGGTGACGAAGATCAAACGACGAGCCTGGGGGGAGTGATGGTTTATGAATCCGCCCTGGCGCCCGGAAGCAACAATTGCCCTGTAGCAGAATTGCTCATGAACCGCGTCGAGAGAAGCCGCGTCTCATACGAGCCTCCACCGGTAGCGGTAGCTAGTCTCGTGGGCCGGCTGCTCGAACGCGATGCCACGCCGCACTTGAGTGACAGTTCCTGCGCTATCTGTTCGCTGGGAGCCCGAAAAAACAAAAATTGGGAACGACCTGTCCCGAGTCCACGTTCTAGACGCCTGGGCCTTCATGCAGCGCTGGCGATGCGTGGGGAGAGACAGTCGTCAGCACCAGCCAATCAGATGTCGTAGTCCTAGCACGGGGTTGATCGACGCGACAACAGGCCTGGAGCGCAGCGCAGCCTTGTGGCGGAGAGGCTTCGACAAGAGCGGGCTCGGCACCTCAAGTCCATGCTTACTCCGAAGAAGACACGCTCGACGAGAGCTTGATGCGCCTCAAGGCGCGGCATGCGCAAGACTCTGCATTTCACCCACAGGTAGCAGTGTTGGCAAGAGATTAGGGTGCAGCACAATTGGCAAGAGAGCACACGACTGTTTCTGGAACGCCTTTGATTGGATGGAAGGTGTGGGACGATTGATAGCAGTGCCGAAAGAGGAGGCAACTCACGCGAGCACATTTGTTGACGATTACGTTGATCAAACCGGGGGGGGGGGGGGGGGGGGGGGGGTAACCAAATCGACGTGTTGGCTGATTTATCAACATGACAAACTATAGTCAAATAAAACGCACGTTGAAGATGGCATTCATCTCATTGAGCAATAAGGGTCTTCTCTCTGCTCTGATCACATGTGGGTGACTGCATCGTTATGAGTCAGCCAAGAAAGCAAACGGTAAGCTCAAAGTCATTTACACCTGGGATACCGGGATAGATGTTGTAATGCGAAGATTGCTTCTGTCAAATTACAAGGAAAATCGTTCCACCAAGCCTCCTTTCTAGGATCTAAGAATGGGGGAAGCACACCACCTACCATGAACACGATCCAGAAACGCGTTCTGTAACATAGGATACTGATAAACCTAGGGAGGCAAAATGTGAATCCACACCTGTCTCCCTAGTACAATGCTATATATAGCCAATATGGCCGACAGGTACTATTTATATTATCTACCTGTTGAGCTACTGCAGAAAGGACTCGGTATCCAATGACTACGTTTAAGTCGCAACACCATAATAACTGCGTAATATTAGGTCCTCATCAGCCCAGGAAAATAGCTACATAAACATCAAGTTTGAGAGTTTCGTACCGAGTATCCTTCTTTCTGCGGTCAACTTTGCAAGGATGAATTTGGACCAACCATAAGGCTCTTCGTAGCCACTTGCTTAAAGTATAAATACATGCGACGTACTCGTTGCATGAGCAGTCAGTCAAGACTTTGTGCAGCTAGCTATGTGCATAGTGCTAGACCAAATTAACGTCGAAGTATACAGCGAAAGCATACAACGACCCTGTGCGGTTGATCCAAAGTGCGAAATTAGGAGAAAGATTATCTGGCACCGCGCTGCTCCCAACTGTCTGAAATTGGTTGTATCGTTGTTGCCCATAGTTTGGAGCATAGATTAGGGCATTCACGTACCGTCTGAAGACCATGTACATGGAAAGTACAAATGCCACGGAAACCACCGTCAAAGCCACCTAATTTTTGCTTCCGCCCTTTGCGAGACCCCGAGGCTCGTTCCGCTTTTGTTGCTTGCGGTTCGCGTTTGTGTTCCTTAAAGGTCATGTTCTCCTAGTACCCGTGGTCCCTAGAGCTCGTAGGAGAATCCGATTTGAGAATTCGTTGCGAGTTCCTCAGTTTGTACTCATTTCATCAACATCGCAGTGCCCAATTGTATCGATTTAGGGTCCATTCTTTCCCCCGACACTTGAATCGCAAGTAGTGTGGATTTTAATCACAGGTAGTGTATCTGATCACATACATATGCGGACAATGGTAGGCCAGCTTCACTTGAACCGATGGTATACTGGCGCTCATAGATGCAAGTTGCGGCATACGCTTTCCTTTAAATAGCTCTCCCGATTAGTTCTGATTTCCCGAATAGTCTATTCTAGAATGGTGGTTGGTCACATTCTCTGCGACTATCTCAACGATAACCTCGCAGCCCCCAATCCAATCGTTGAAGTTCAAGATATGCCTCGATTCAGATTTAGATGCGGTTCACAACGTGCCTAATCGTGGCGACATAATACTGTACTTCGACTTGAGCCTCGACCCGATTGTATCTATAACCGGAAACATCAGCTCCAGCAGAATCCGGTGATGGATCAGCTCGAGGAAGGCAGGAGACACGAAGCTGACCACACTTATCGTAGGATTATTGGTGTGGAGGCTGACTAGATGCGGGTGGAATTCTGTGTAACTGGAGCGATTCCTAGCCTGTCCATGGCATACCAGCGCAGGCAGACTCAAGGAGTGAGGGCATGGATGTAGAGATGCAATGGAACATCGTTTCACAAGAGCTCACGTGGAATAGAGATATAAATTGATTGCTTCACCAGGCTCAGCGATCATACACAGCAGCTAGAGCATCGAAGGTTGCTTGAAGGATTCCGCGAGGCTCAATTCAATCTGGGTGGCAGTAGGCGGCCGGGTTGTAGCGATGTAAAATACCCCCTTTGGATCGGGTGTGCCGGAATCTCTTCGCTTGTCCCGTTCATCAGTCCAATCACCGCATGGACCCGA
The DNA here is from genome assembly GCA_030378425.1 of Periconia sp. TS-2. Taxonomy (NCBI): domain Eukaryota; kingdom Fungi; phylum Ascomycota; class Dothideomycetes; order Pleosporales; family Periconiaceae; genus Periconia; species Periconia sp. TS-2. The sequence goes on along the minus strand of JASNQO010000013.1, from coordinate 465,068 downwards.
GTTTCACCCTTAATCTACCGCCGATCAACCTATACCGCTTTGCACACCTTGCGTAACCCCAGCAATGCAAGAATCAGATGCCACATCCTATGATCGTTCGCCGAGCCTACTTGTAGGCGCTTCGAGGTAAAAAGCAGGGTTGCACCGATTGCAGCTTCCCGGAACAGCTCTCCTCATCCCAGCATACTGTGTATTGCCATGGCTCCACCGCCCCCATAGTATATTATCGCCATGCACACGTTCGAGTATATGGGCCCAGAATGTCTCTCCCGAGGGACGATGTCGACCTCTGGAGAACGTGGAGATGGATTTCGCCGTGCGTTCGCTTGCCTTTGTTGGCACCGGTGGATTCTCCAGTGAGCAGCTTTCCAAGATTGCTACCACATACAAGCAAGACTAAAGGCAATACAGATCTCACTGGCGCCAACAGCACGCTCGCGGCTGTCTCTAGTCCCACATCGATCGCAAATGTGACGACAACAGGGGGTAGTGAAACCAGCGCTACTTCGGTTGATGGCGCCTTGACAGCTTTGTTGCTGGCCAATTCGACTACCCCGGTAGCCTCTGTTTCTAACTCTACCATCGCCGCAAACGCTTCTTCAGGAATCGCCGCGGCCCCATTTGCTACAACCCTAGCACCAAACTCGACGAGCAACCCGTATTTCAATGGCACAGGTACCGTTGCTAAAGAAAGGCTGTCAGCAGTATACTGAATTCTCATAGATCTCAATAATGCAACACAATGTTGGCCCGCATATTGGTCTTACAGCGCAATGCTTCGATCTTGGACAAGTGCTCATCTTGTATCCAGTACCGTGACGAACTATTGGACGTCGACGATGACGTCTGGTCTTCCAGCACCGTCGCCCAACGGAACTTTTACGACCCTTTGCGATGGGTTGCCTCGCTTCCATCTCGCAGGCGATCCTGCAAATGCTTCCGTTCTCCTTCCGACACCCACCATCACAGTGACTACCTACAGATCTCTTACCTATGTCTGGCCATCTGGAACTTTCCCACCGGCACCGACGTGCACTATTGGGAATGCGGACGAGTGCTCAATGGCCTGGTCGGTATTCGGGTCATCGGTTTCAAGTAGTAACGATGCATGGTCCACGAGCAATATAATGACCATGTCGCTCGCGTCACCTCCAAATTCCATCGTGGTGAACAGTAGAGCAACACCCCTGACTGCTGCACCAGGCGCTTTACCGACACTTACAATCAAAGGGAATGAGTACAGTGCAGACTATGGCACCTACACCTTCACTGATGGGACTAATCTATACGGCGAAGTCACCCTGACCCCCGGAGGACAGAACATCATCACCTGGAACATGGATCAAAGCTACAAGCCTTTTGGCCCAACCACTAGTGGCTGCACGAGACCTACGGGCAACATCATTCAAAGTCAATGTGCGACGGCACAATGTACCATCGGCGCTATCCACGTAGATCTTCTGTACTTCGCCCCACCCTCAGTGAGCCGTGACTTATGTGCGAACACTAGCCCTGGTTACAATAGTTATTCCGTTTCAATTTTCTCTCAGCCACACGCTTCTACCGTTATCAATCAGACTACCTACTGGTCGGACAAAGCGTATATTCGATATAACACAGTCTCTGCGTACAAGTGGTGTCAACTCGATAATCAGCTTGGTCAAACGAGAGTTCCCGTCGGCGGATCCTACACGAACCGTGTAATCGAAGTTGCTTCAAGCCACATCTCATCCATCTGCGACTGGAAGTGGGCCGAAGACAGACCTTGGACAGTCATTGGAGCCACTGCGAAACCATTCAACTTTCAGGATATGGTGGGCGACATCCCTGCTTCGGCGTATCAGTGCATTCAGCGTGCACAGAGTGGGGCTCAGTCGATCATCTCGGAGTGGTGGTATCCAGGGCTCGCAGTGCCGCCAGAGGTACGCGACGAGGACCCAGCGTGGGCGAGCTGTCTGCCAGTGTTTGATGGTGTTCCTGATCCTCCCATCGCACTTGGTACAGCGGCAGGCTTTCTTAGCACTACAACAGACAAGCCCCATCCAACGCAGGATCCGACTCCTGGTCAGACGATTCCCACACAAGTCGTCCCCACAAGTAAGTCTTCATCAACCTATCCCCTTTAAAAGCCGGCCATCAAGTATACACTCAAAGCTTTGCGTCGTCTATATTGGTATCATACTTGATAGCATCTACTTACCTTCACATCTAGGCAAGCCCGTCACGCGACCACCGGGTACTACCACGCGCTGGACATCAACAATAAACATACCTACTACTCGTCCAGGGGACCCACCTGTCTCTGTTCCAGGCCAATTCGACCCCGACCCCGCCCCTGATCATACCAAACCTGCAACGAAACCTCATACCAAACCCACACCTATAGCAACCATCGGCAGCAGCATCGTAAACATCGATCCCTCAAGCCCAGGAACAATCATCGTAGCAGACCCTCACTCCGGTGCTTCTCGAACCCTCTCAGCCGGAGGCAGTCCTATAGTTATTGGAGGAACTACACTGTCTGTCAATCCGACAAGCGGAGCCGTCGTAGCCACTGGGGATCAGACACTTACGCAAGTCGGAACGATCGGTGGCAAACCTATTTTCGTCGATCCTTCTCATCCCAACGTCGCTATCGTCGGGTCTGGTCAGAATGCTCAAACGATAAGTATCACGGGGCAATCAATCGTAGTCGATGGAACTACGCTATCCCTCGCACCTTCAGCAACATCCTTCCCCTCAAGCACAACAATAGCTGGCCTTTCAATAACCCGTCTCCCCAACGGAGCTATCCTCATCACCAACAATGCAGGAGAGACACGGACACTGCTCCCGGGTGATCCCGCAATCACAATAAACGGGCACACTATACGAGTAGATCCGAGTGGACAAGCATGGATCGATGGGAAGAAAGTCGATGCCTTCCCCTCCTCAAATGTAATGACCGTCGCCGGACTTTCAATCATCAAACTACCCGATGGCTCAATCATCATCACCGACAGCGCCGGCCAAACACAGACCCTGCACCCCGGCGACCCCGCAATCACCATAAACGGCCACACAATCCAACTGGATCCTCACGGGCAAGTCCTTGTTGACGGAAAGAAAGTCGATCCATCCAGCTCTTCAAGCAGTATAACTGTCGCCGGCCTCACACTAACCCTCCTCCCCAACGGCACACTCCTTATCACCAACACGGCATCAGGCCAAACCACAACGCTGCACCCCGGCGACCCCGCAATCACAATAAACGGCCACACGATACGAATAGATGCCAGCGGGCAAGTCTACATCGATGGAAACAAAGTCGACATGGCCCAAGCCTCAACCGATGCATCCGGCAACCTCGTCATCATCGGTCCGGACGGCACAACCACCACGCTGCACTTCCCGTCCGGAACCGAACTCGCTGGTATAGCGCAGGCACTGGGTCAAGTCATCAACGAGGTAGCTGCGGCGACCATGCAGTCTGTTTCGGGCGCGTCGGATGCTTCTAGCGGGGCATCGGAGAGTCTCTTTGCTTCTGTGACGAGTACAGTGGGGGATGGGGGTTCGTCGACGGATGGGCCGGGGCCGAAGACGACGTCTAAGAAGGCGGGTGCTGGGAGGCTGGATGTAGGTATAGAGAGATGGAGTGCTACGGGGATCGGCATGTGGATTGTCATGATGTTTACGCTGTGGGGGGGAGATGTGAGATGAGATTTACCAGGCCCCAAAGGGAAAAGTAAAAAAGTAAAAAAGTAAATATCATAATAGTAACGAGAGCCTCATGAATTGAATTGAATTAGAATAGATGGATGACATGGCTGGATGAATATGTATATATTTATATATTATCCTAATGAAGAAACGAGTCAAACATAGCGTAGAGTTTTGCCATCTAAGAGAAGTAGGGGGTATCTCAAGAATTTCCTACACAAAACGAGAAAATCAGCACAGCACAGCACACACACACACACGAAGCAGATAAATCCCACCCAAAACTTACGAAAAAATAAAATAAAACCAATCTTCTCAAAGAACCCAAGGTGGTCCCAGCGAAGCCATCACATGACTGTACACTTCTCCGCATACACCTCGCCGTACTGATCCACCCCAGCCATCAACTCGTTGTACTTTTGCTTGGCCCGGACCTCCTCGGGAAACCACTTCTTCAAAAAGCCGGTCAGCTCCTCGTCGAGATTGTCCGAGTTTGCCGACTCGACCGTCTTCTCCCGGCACAGCGGACACCTGTCCTGCTTGTTGGTCTGCATGACGATGAGGCAGCGGATGCAGAAGATGTGGCCGCACGAGAGCTTGACGGGCCGCCACTTGAGATCCATGCACATGGGGCACGAGTAGTCGTCGATCTGGGGCACGTGCGAGAGGATGGAGGTGTGCACTTCGGAACAGACCTGCTTTGCGAGGTTCTCGGAGAACTCGGGGTATTGGATTTTTTTGGGCACGGTGGATTTTACGCCCAGGGCGGTGCGTTTGTCGAATTCTGGGCCGATGGTTAGATGGAACACGTGATTCGTATCTGGGTATTCGTCACTCACTTTTTAGTATTTTGAGCATGGCGGTGTGGTTTATTTCGCCAAAGCGGAGGCCTTGGAGTATCTCGCGGTTGATTTGCATGAACGAGTTGAGCGCTTGAATGTTCTCTTTCTTTTTGATCTTGTCTATCAGACCCGCGTCGGCAATCTTATTGCAAAAGTCCTGGAATCTAGCTGCGGCCTTGTCGGCGTCATGGGCTGTGTGATCTGACTCGGTGGTGCCAAAGAAGATGCCTTCCTCGAGATACATTTGGAAGATTTGGCGCCATACCGCCAATAGCTTCTTGTTGGCTCGTCGGTCGGGATCTGTTAAGCGGGAGACTTGCTTTCCTAGGTCTTCTATCTCGGCGTGCATTCTTTTTCCTTCTCTTTCTTGCAATGCTTCTAGGCCTGAAAGCTCGCTGGACAGCTTGGTGAAGAATTCGGTGTCTGATGTCAAAGGAACCTCAATAGTACGGAAGCCCACCGGTTTTCTTGACACATTGACTGGTGTGGTTTCTGCGGAGGCAATGGACTCATTATCCGCATCTTCGAACACCCTCAGGTCAGTCATGCCCGTCTCTACTGCCAGCATCTGCAGCTTCTTCTTAGTTTCCGCATCCAGGTTCGCGCTATGCAGTGCTCCTGTGGCTTCATCTATGTGGAATACAAGCTTGGGCTGGAAGGGCTTCCTCTTCTTGTTCGGAGCCGGGCTGCTGTCGCCGGAGAGGATGTACTCAAAGGGACGTTCCTGATCATCGTCCCGGGTGGTGGAGGCATTGTAGTCCTCGACATGTTTGAGCAGCTTCTCCAGGGTCGCGGGGTCGAGACCCACTTGCTGGAGCTCGTCGGTCAGCCTGTTGATGCATTTCTTGAGCTGTGCGTAGGAAATGGCCGAGTCGACCCAATCCGGCGGAAAGCCCTCGTTGCGCAGAGCTTCTTTAAAGACGCGGCCGAACTTCATGGTGGACGATCGACTGGAGTTGGCCGTGGCAGCCTCTGGGGGCGCAAAAAATCCACACGTGGGGTCACACTCGGTCTCAATTGGCGGTGCGGCTCGGTCCTGGTCGCGCAGCCTGGCCGGGGGGCCTACTTGCTATGTGGTAGGATGCAACGTCGAGGCTAGCAATGTCGCGCAGACGCCGTCCGCCAGCCAGGTCCCTGCTCGAGAGAGTGCAGACTGCGCAGATTGCTGAAGGGATTGCGCTGCGGTGACGTCTTGGAGGAGGCCACACGGTCCCGACGTGCAGAGCTCGAATCCCAGCGCTCGCCGTGTGCTGGTCGCCGGTGCAGGGCGCGTGATGGGCCCGAGGGCGAGGCCGAAAGCTTGTTTGCCACTACGCAGCAGCGCGGGGAACGGGCGGGGATGGGCGCACCGCGGGCCTCAGGGCATGTTGGACGCAAGGGCATGGACGTGGAGGCAGGGCAGGAAGAAAAAAAAAAAAAAATTCAAAGACATGGTGGTGTTTTGTACTTTTCACTAGCAGCCATCCCGTCGCCGTTGTCTGTGGCTAACTAGTCCATGCCTCTTGGGCGCCCGCCAATTAGCGACACCGCAAACAGTCGTGCCAGAGTTTGCACACACAAAAAGTATTCGCCGCCGCCGTCGCGGGGCCTTCTAGAAGCACGACCAAAGTCTTCACTACCACGCGCCGCCGCATGCCCGCCGCTTAGACCCTTTCTGACCGCTGATCGACATGGGCGCCCAGCAGTCGACCGGAGCCGCTGGCGGTGCTGAGGTCGAGGTCAAGACAAGCTACTACGAGCTGCTGGGCGTTGAAAGAACAGCAACCGACGAAGAGTACACCATCCCAGGAATGCGCTTGCTATCCATTGCTAACCCTCCAGGATCAAGAAAGCGTACCGCAGAAAAGCCCTCGAGCTCCACCCCGACCGAAACTATGGCGATACCGAACGAGCCACAGCCCTCTTCGCCGACATCCAGTCCGCCTATGAAGTTCTCTCCGACCCCCAGGAGCGCTCCTGGTACGATGCTCATGAGGGAGACATACTACGCGGCGGCGACGGCGGCGGAGACGCACACTACGAACACAACACGCGCGTTACCACGGCCGAAGACCTCTCACGGCTGATGGGCAAATTCCGGGGAAACATCGACTTCTCAGACTCACCAAACGGCTTCTTCGGCTTCGTGCGAGAAACATTCGAGCAGCTTGCGCGCGAGGAGGAGCAAGTGGCCGACTACGAGGGCGTCAAGATACCGGACTACCCCTCGTTTGGCCACAAGGACGATGCCTATGACGATGTGGTGCGGAACTTCTATGCCATATGGAATGGATTTGCTACGGTCAAGACGTTTGCGTGGATGGATGTCTACAGGACGCAGGATGCGCCTGACCGTCGCGTGCGCCGCCTCATGGAAAAGGAGAACAAGAAGTTTAGGGAAGAGGGTCTTCGCCAATTCAACGATGCGGTGAGGACGCTGGTAGCCTTTGTGCGAAAGCGCGACCCGCGCTTCACACCAAACAAGCAGTCGGATGAGGATGCGGCAAAGAGACAGCGGCAGGCCAGGAATGCACAAGCGGCGCGGTCAAGGGCTGCCAACGCAGCAAAGATACAGGAGCAGGAAGATGCCATTCCTGCGTGGGCGCAAGCCAGGGACCCAGACGAGGTAGACGAGGAATCCGAGGAAGAAAGCGAAGAGGAGCACTATGAATGCGTAGCATGCCACAAAACGTTCAAAAGCGAACGGCAATACGATGCGCACGAGAAGAGCAAAAAGCACCAGAAAGCGGTCCAAGCGCTGAAGAAGAAGATGCGAAAAGACAATGCCTTTCTGAGCCTAGACGAGGAGGTTCCCAGCAGCGGCGCCATGACTCCCCCTTCAGACGATTACGTGCTTGCCGAGGAAATTGCAGACTCAAATTCCATCCCAACACATGACTCCGCAGAAGACATTACAGACGATTTCGAACATGTCAATATTGAAGGTGACGACGCTGATGCCAGCAAAGTCGATCGACTGGTCCATGACTCAGATGTAGAAGTTACTACTCCAAACCGACGCAAGCCACATCAGCCTCCCAATAACGCCTCTTCAGCCTCTCCCTCGGAAGATGACGACGACGAAGACGACGAATACGCATCCCGCTCCGACATTGAAGCCCGTCTCGCAGGCTACCGCAAACCTGCTGATGCCCCGGACATCCACAACGACGACGACGATACTGTCCATCCCTCTACCCTACCCCCTAATGCCCCCGACGCCGCTCCCCCCGGCAAGAAAGTTGGCAAAGCAGCCCAAAAGCGCGCAAAGAAAGCAGCCAAGCAAGTCGACATAGACCAACCCGACCTCAAGCACAAGTGCGTAACGTGCCACGCGGGATTCCCGTCCAAAACGCAGTTGTTCCAGCACATCAAAGACTTTGGCCATGCGGCGCCGGTGACGGTAACCAAGGGCGTTGGCGGTGGGAAGAAGGGGAAGAGGAAATGAAGGGACATGCCCTGGAAGACGAATGTTAAGAAGTTATGAATTCTTTCATTTTGCATTTTCGAGGGGGAACAACGACGACATTGCTTTCAATTGTGTTTTGAGCGATTTGTCTTCGTAAATTTTTGGAAATGTTGTAATCGCATAGCAATTGCATGGTAAGAGCGGCGTCGGCGTTTTCTTTTTTTTTTTTTTTTTTTGTGTCCATGTATAAAGCCTGCATATAGATGGATAGAAAAATCGCATGTGTAAATCGCATGTGTCGAACGACAAAAAATACAAACATCACGAAAAAAAATCTTACGACATGAATAAATCAAACAACTCTATATATATAAAGCCATTTCTCTAATTCCATTCCCCTTGATTTTCTCACCGAATTCCGTGAAGTTTGTCTATTTCCCCTTTCCAACTCCCCCTCTCCCTTCCCCCCTTACTTCCCCCCAAACCCACACCCACGGTTTCCCTCCCCCCCTAATCCCTAACGTCCCGGAGACCCGGTGCATTTTGCTTCCCACGTGGAGCATGTGCTACGGCGAACACATGGCAATCCCAAATTCCCCCCCGTTCGTCATACATCACAGAACCGGTGCTACGCCGCACACCGCCGTACAAGGCGCTATCTCCCCCCCCCACACCTTCCCATCTACACCTGCTCGAGATTGGGAGGGTTAGCATACATCATTCATCATCATTCATCATCAATCGAAACTCGCCGAATCATATTCATATCCCCCATGGACTCCGTAACTTACAACGTCAAAATTTTAAACATTCTTATGGCCTAGCTAGAACCATTAGGGGAAAAAAAGAAAGAAAAAATATTAAGAATAAATAGGAAACCAAACAACCACTCGTCTCCTCCACAGCGGAAGCGGAAAGCGAGCCAGCGACTCGGTAAGAGACAGATGGATGGAAATTGGTTTTGAGGCGGTAGAACCGTTGTATGCGAAACGCGATGGCTTGGGTGCCATCATTCATCCTTGGTTGAATGAAACGGCTTAATATTGGCCATGGTATAGGGTGCTGCTGGCCTTGGTAATTGGGGAAATTTGGGCCGGGCGCGGGGGGAGAGAAGGCTTAATTTGACGACGAACTCAACTCGAATCGACTCTTTGTTTAATGCCATCTCAATCTACTCCCTACCTTTTTTCATAAGTTCGTCTGTAGATGCGCTGGGCCGGGGCCTGGGGGTCGGGGGATGGGTGAGAAGGGAAAGACGTCACTGCGAAGAAACGACGAAAAAAGTGCATAGACTCGAAACATAAACAATAAGAAAATATCAAATTTGCGATTATATTTAAATAATGGGTTGGGGGGAATTGACATCACGGGGTATGCGCCGATAGAATGAGGACAAAAAAGAAAAGAGAAGATGCCCCGAGAAGATTGCCATGGTATCCTATTCCAACAAATACTTAGTCAGATGCCGACCGGATAAAGCCCCAGGATTCTAAAATGCATCATCTCAATATACACGTCCGCTGCTCTCCTACTTTCACCCTATATGCAAAGATCATATCCACAACATTAAAGCTTTTTTGTCCCGAGATGATTGAAAAGCGCTCTACATCTTCTCCGAGTAGAGGAAGTTGCCCTCCGGGTCCACGTAGTTGACGACCTGCTCCGTAATGCAGTAGCCCTCGCCACCGCCGTAGCCGGGCATGGTGCCGGTGGGGTAAGTGACGCCGGACTCGGAAGGCGAGGTTGGGGAGCTCTCAGATGGGCTGGGAGTCCAGGGCTTGCCCGCGGGAAGGTTGACCTTGGGAAGCTCGATGTAGGGCTCGTAGGTAGGAAGTTGGTCCTCCGAAGGAGCTGGCTTCACAGCGCAGCTCTTGACGCTAACGTGGAAGTTGGGAACACTCTCGGGCTTCAGCTCCTCGCCATTGGGACCAATGACCTTGTAGCTGAGGTTTTCCTTTAGGTAGGGCTCGACGTCGTCGGGGTTCAGCGACTTGAGGTGACCCTTGGACTCGGCATCCATGAGTGCATAGGTAAGCACAATAGCGCCCTCAACCAAAGTGGGTTGGGATGAGTTGGCAGTGGCAGCAGATCCGCCCAAGAAGGTGTGCGAGCCCACATAGCCGGTGCCATAGGGGCTGGTGCCGCTAGAATTGGTGGACGGGGTAGTCGTGTTGACAGACGGCGCGGTAGAGTTGAAGGGAGAGGTGCCGGTGGTCTCGTTGCTTGCGGGCTTGTTGCCCAAGTAGCAATGCACAGCATAGGAGCCAGGCACTGCATACTTGTCACCGACGACGGAAACAACAGTGTCATAGTCACCCTCCTTGAAGGGGCGGCCGGTGTACTCCTCGTCATCGCCACGCTTCGTGATAGGCGTCTCGCCAGCTCCATAGAGCTTGTTCACAGCGGTGAGGACCTGGCTAGAAGTCTTCTGGGACGTCTCTGGGTAGTAGTAACCGAGAACACGGGTCTCGCGGATATCGTTGCTGGTGTATACATTGCCTGCGGTGTTCTTGGTGAAGGGCTGCAGGGGAGTGTTTGCATCCACCTTGTCGCCCTTGTTCCACTGGGCCATGTCGTTGTTGATGGTGCCCGCGGCGACCCAGGTCGTAGGAACAACGAGCTGGTACATGGCGAGGAGACGGTCTACGTTGGCATGGTGAAGCCAGAAGAGCGGGTCGAAAGCGGCCACATCGAGGTAAGACATGTGGCCGTTGTTGCCACCTGCAGTTCCGTGAATCTCATCGTGGATAGACTCGAAGCTGTCGGCATTGCTGCGCTTGGTCTTGACACGGAGCGCGGAGGTGCTGGCGGCGCCCCAGGGCTGCTTGCTAGCAAAGAGGGCAAAGACACGCTGGCGCCAACCGGTGCGGGCGCTTCCGAAGGCAGTGTTCACGTCGTTGTTGTTGCTCCGGGTGGGGTTGGTCAAAGGACGGCGGAGAGTCTCTGGGTAGCCGTTGGACGGACCCCAGCCCATCTCGCTGGGAAGGGAGCTGCCAAACTTGAACGAGAAGAGCGGGTTGGCGATGGTGACCTTGCCTGAGGGCTTGGTGACCGAGACGGTCGCATCACGGATGAACTGGGGAACGTTGGGCTGGCCTGAAGCCGGGGTCATGGCCCAGTCAAAGTACGGAATGCGCAGACCGACGAGCGCGTTCTTCCACTTTTGCTGCTGGTTGGCGGGGAAGGTGTTGATGACTTCGATGGCATTTTGGTAGACGGCTTGCTGTGACATTGTTAGCTGCATCTTCACAATCATGGAGAATGGCGTACCTCGTAGACGGCAAGGTACGGTCGGTGCCAGGAGCCGAAGAGAACTTGACCGTGAGGGCACATTCCAGCGTTGTGCTTCAGGGCACCGTAGTTGTTCCAGGTGATGAAGGGACGGCCGTGGACACCGGCAATCTGGTAGTAACCGGCGCGGTCATTGTGCGGCTTGTTGTAGAACCTCTCGAGCGCGAGGAGGTACAGGTTCCATTGGTCCGTCTTCTTCTGGAGGTCACGAACTTCGAGACGCGGGTACTGCTTGCCATCCTTGGCTCCGACGATGTCGATGTTGTTGGCGCGCTTTGCCAGTACTTTCCTGGTCTCAAGGAGAGCAGCCTCGGCCTCGGCATGGTTTCGGGGAATGGGTTGCAGCTGGACGGCAACAGCGACCTGGAGCAGGACCAAGAGGGAGAGAAGCATGCCCAACATGCTAGGCTTGCTGTGGGCGACCATTGTGGAAGAAGCTCTTTCTAGTGGACGCTTTTGGGGGGTGAAAGATTGGACGGCCCAGGGCCAAAACAGAGGAAGAGGGGGCAAACAGGAATATTAAAGACGATGCGGTACCGAAAAGAGTGTAATGAGGTGGTAAGAAACCTCAGTGTAAAAGAAAATGTCCAAGAAAAGGCCCAACTCGAGGTGGAGAGATTAGGAGGGTTGGCATGTGGAGAGCAGGGGCGGGTGCCGTCTTAGACATATACCAAGGCCTATTTCTGGAGCTTATGCCAGAGCCTTCCATTTTGGACAGTGGGCGGTGGCCGTAGGGGTCGTATCAGCGCGGAGACGTGCAGCGATTGGGCGGGTGGGCGCTGTGTCGGTGGGCGTGGAGAGCGAGCAGCACGGGCCCGGGCGCCAAAACGAGCGACACCTTTGATCTGCGGCCTCGATACCCCTGACTTAAGCCCGAACAGACGACGCCGCCAGCCCCAATGCGACCAGTCCGCCCGTCTCCTGCGCGCAGGCTCGCCGCTAGCCGCAACACCTCAGCATCCATGGCTTCATTCCGTGCGCTGAGCGTCATCGTCGCCTGCTAGCCCAGCCCACCTTCGCCGCCGTCTGCGTGTGCTGTCCGTCCGAGGACCGGTGGGACGCCAGCAGCCGTGTACTGTGTACACAGTAGAGCGCGAAGACGGGCCTGCGGGAGAGCGCGCGACGACGCTCATTTTCGAAGGCCGACGAGGCGCAGAGGACGTGCGGACGGCAATCCGAATTTCGAGCAGAGAGGAGCGCCAGTCACGGCTGTCTGTGTCTGAGCGTCGAGGGCGGAGGAAGAGGAGGAGGAGGAGGCTCGCGCGGTGTTGGTCGAGTCCGCCTCTCGTCAGCTCAGGCCAGGACACATGTACATAGTGTGTACTATTGAATAGCTTTGGCAGCCACGACCGACACGAGGCAGGCACCACCACCATCGTGTGGAAAGAGCCTCCTGCCTGCACCTCCATCCACCGAGGCACGAGAGACCTCACCTCTCCTCCGTCCTCGTCCTCGATCGTCTTGACCTCATTCCACCCGCGCTACACCTAGCTGCACCGTTTCTCCACGGCTGATCAGGCACTCCTGTCCATGGCCTGCGCGTTTCTCCTCGAACCAGCCAGTCAGACACTGCCTCCCCCTGCCGCTGTTGTTTCAAGGTCCCTGGACCGGCAGGGGCTACCCGAGCCGACCTGCTGTTTTCTGGGCCTCTCTTCCCACGGCACCACTCTTTTCTCCGCTTTTGTCACCATCGACTTTTGCTCTCCCAGCCCACCCCGTTTCCCCTGTGCCTCTTAATCATGGACTCTGAGAGTCTTTGTCACGTCTGCATGTCTCGCACCGTGCCAGCGATTCGACTGCTGCGCATATGACCAACAGGGCAAACGGCGCTTGTTGGGCCTACTTCCTTCGCTGCAGGCATGGCAACAGTAATCCTCACTCCAATACTTCTTGATTGAGGTAGGCAGCAGGCTAGCCGCATTCTGGGCCCCAGTGCAGAGCTAACCACGACAAGACAAACATTGAGGAATTTCTGCTGTCTCTGCCCTAGTCTCACCTGACCCATTCGTACACATTCCCTTCTGGTCCTCCCCAACGTCTACGCTGCGGCTGTGCAAACAAAGTCGCCTATTCCCATCGTACAACGCTTTCGTTTTACGTCACGCCTATGCACCTTTAGCGCACACATGTCCGGCACTCATTTCATTTTGCGAGGTCGCCTCTCGCTGTCCGCAAGCTATTGGCCCTAGCATTCTCCAGCGCGGCCAGCCGCCATTGGGGCTGAGAGCCCGCCGCCCAGCGAATCACTCTCTCTACACTGAGACCACTCGTACGCAATACGCGGTGCTCAACTATGCAATTTCCGTACTTGTAAACACCATCACCTGAGACGCTCTTGCCTTGCGACCGACAGAACGAAGCGCTGCGCTAGTACTGTCAATATCTGGGCGTAAGAGCGACTGTCTTGCCATACACGGCGCATGTAAACATTTTCATCTCCCACAAGAAAACGGTGCCAAGTCGCAATACGCATGACGATCCGCATGTCGGTTTGCTGTCCGTCGCGTTCTCAAACACCGGCTGCGCGTACGTACCCGTTCACGCCCATTGCCCTCTTCTGATTGGTCGGTGAGACGGCACTCTGCCTATGGAGGCTTATTTGCTACAATGCTTTTCCACACTCATTCGGTCAGTTGAAGCACAGCGATGTATCATAATCCACTTGTTATCGCGTCCTCCATAGTTACAAGCAAACCGACAGGCAGCAGATGACCAAGCAGTAGACGAATAACCTCAAACTCTAAATCCAGCGCGGTCGGCAGCCATCATACTACCGTGCACCTTGTAGTACCCAACCGATCAATGAATAACATGCTCTGCGACCTCTAGAGATGCTTCCTGTCGCATCTACCGATTGCAAGTTAGACCGATGTTCTAGAGCATACTCGGACAAGAGAAGTGCTGCGAATTAGCCGCAGTCCATGCTCGTCTATGCGAACAGTACACACTCAGACACATGACGCTTCAAATTACGCCCTGCTGTGATCCTACCATCAGCAATATGAATCTGCTGTTGCTCTACTACTCTTGCAATCAACCTCAAAAAGTCTCGCTGTCGTGCAACTCACCGGCCTGGTGCCCATCAGCAGCGCTGATTCCTCATGGCGAACTCATCGTGCTACATCTACTACAATGGCTCAGTCGCTTGGTCATCTCGCAACCTGCCTTGCGGCCGAACAAATAGCACCAATCCGAACGTGCCATGTTGCTGGCAAGGAGACACATGCCTGAGTGATGGCATCTGCCAATACACAAACGGCATTTCCGGCACATCTGGGTTCTACGCAGCAGGCTGCACCGATGATGGATTTGGCTCCGGATGCCGGCGTCTATGTAGTGAGTGCTTGCGTTCTCTTCCAATCTGAGTCCAGGAGTTGGAAAGAAGTACTTACACTGGTATAGCTGATAGCACCTATGCCGATATCGTCTACGATCCAGTGGAGTCCATCTGGCACTGCTGTGATTATCCAATCGGAGGCCAACTCAACTGCAAGAACGCAACCTCTACACGGTTTCTAGCTCCTGCTCCCGGAGCCCTAGCTACCATACAATTTTTACCAGAATCTGGAACGCCAACATACCTAGGAGCATCCGCCTCAAATACAGCCGGACCAAGCGCAGGACCCCCACCGCCCGCCGCAGAGCTTCCATCTAGCAGCGGCGGTCTAAGCACACGCGCAGCAGCGGGTATCGGTATTGGAGCCGCTCTTGGAGCCGTTGCACTCGGAACCATAGCTTCCTTCCTGATATATAGGCATCGGAAGAAGCACAAGAGCAATCCGTATGCAACATTCCCCGAAACGAAGGATCAGATGGAGACTTCGTCTTTCGAGTACACACCGCCACTAGGTCCGCATGGCTTCTTAGCTGAGTTATCTACAAAACATAATGCGGCCGAATTGGAAACGCCATATCAAAAGCCTTGATCACGAGACGTGCATGGACGGATATCACGAGAAGCAGCTCACCCAAGCACAACAATGTATTTGCTACAGAAATCGATTGGCCTAGCGAGGTAGTAGGAGGGAGAAGCAACAGCACGTCCACAGGCCTTTCTGGTCGGATTATAAACGTGTCTATAATACGCTTGCCGGAGTTCATTTTGTGCGGAGGCTGGCCTCTTGCAAGAGGCACAGAGGCATTTCTAACAACGATTAGATCGGTCAGAGGATAGAAGAGATATGGGAATAATGCATGAAGACGGTTAATATAGACAAGAAAACATCAGCTGTGAGGTCGTAGAAGGCGTTGCCTTGGTGGGCGAGTAGCCAGGCCGATCTTCAAGACATGATGGCAGAATCGTACCTAGCAACCGAGCAAGATATCAAATATACCCCTGTAGCAAAGTTTTGTGTCTTCATTCAAGTCGGACCCTATGTTCAAGTTTGCAACAAGTGGCAAAAGTGTCTGGACAAACCTATCTTGCATCTACAGCCGTGGAAGATCACGCTAAATTATAGGCAACAAACCCTTTTCCAACTATGCACGGGCATAGTTAGAAATGCAGAGAAGAAACATCATATTTCCTCATTGGGCCAAAGGAAAAAAATAGGTATCTATCTCGTTATTTCAGTGGCCAAGCAGGCTCCTACCAACCCACTATACCTATAACTGGAACTACTACTACTACAACTACAATGCATCCTGCTACGATGCATAGGGGCCCTGTGTGATTAAAGATAGCAATAGCCCCAGCCCCTGTCATCCAGCCCTTTCTCTTTGCCTCTAGCTATTGCAGCAACGAAACCCTCCGTCCCGTCACCCTAGCCATCGCGCCTCTCGTGCCCTATATATAACGAGCCACGATCGAGCTTTGATTCATTCGACTCGAACCAAAGCAAGCTGAGCCGCAGCAGCGGCGGCAGTGCCCACGTAAAGTCCCAGAAAAATCCCCACCCTGCCCCCTAAAAAAAAAAACGCCTGACGCTTTGCCGGCATTCCCCCGTCCGCGAACACGCAAGGAAGAAAAGGAAAATCGTAGTTTTTTGGTCATGAAGAACGGCCCGCACCCACGTCTTTGTAGCCCAGCTACCCAGACTTTCCCAAAAAAGAACGCAGCAGACACCACCACCACCATCACAGCACAGGACCGCCCCGACAAGCCGAAAAATAACAAATGAAGAGAAAAGAGCAGTTGCATGACGATTAAACGAGGACTTGCGACCAAAAAAAGGCGGGTTTGGGTATCCGGTGGAATGGTAACGGCCGTTTCAGAGAAGTCATGTGATATGAATGAGGGTTTAAACATGTATGAGTCTGTAGATGTATGTGACAAGATTGATTGGGGGTATATAGCGAGCCTTTTATTGAAAAGCGCCTCGAATCTTGGCGTAGAGCTCTGTGTCGAGGAAGTTGTAGTTTGGATCGGAGAAGCAGAAGGGGGAGCGTAGGAGGGTTTCGGCTGTGGGGCGCTCGGCCGGGTCGCTGTGTTTCGTTAGCATATGGTGGCCATGGTAATGAGGATGAATGGGGGTACTCACATTGTAAAGCAGTCGTACATGAAGCTCAGACCCTCTACTCCGATGACTCGCGATACGTCTTCAGGAATAGGAGGCGCCTGGTTAAGACTTCCAAGCTTGTAGATGGCGCCGATAGGCTCTTCCTTGGACCACGGTCGCTTACCCGCGAACATCTCGAGGACGACGCAGCCGAGAGACCAGATGTCGACCTTGGCGGAGTAGCCTTGACCTTGCGAGCGGATGACTTCGGGTGCCATCCAGAAGACCGAACCTTGCATGCTGTTGGTGATGTCGTTACCGTAGATGTTATCTGTCTTCTTCGAGATACCGAAATCAGAGATCTTGCAGGTGCCGTCAAGATCGAGAAGAATGTTGTCGGCTTTCAGGTCACGATGCAGGATACCCTCGCGATGGAGATAGGACAGACCGCACAGAGTTTGCCTGGTGAGGGAGCTTACGACGCACTCCTCGAACTTTCCATGCTTCCGGATGCAAGAGCCCACAGAGCCACCGCTAATGTACTCGAGGAAAATGGAGATGCTATACTCTTTACGCTCGCAACCGAGGTACTGTACAATGTTCGGATTGTCAAGATGCTGCATAGTGTCGATTTCCTGGTCCAGGCTCTTGACTAGCTCCTTGATCTTGTCCTTGTCTGAGCCAGCCGCTTTGGGATTCACTTCGACTTGCTTGACTGCAATCAGCTCACCAGTGGTGATGTTCATACCAAGGTAGACTCGACCGAACGTTCCCTTTCCGATGAGTTGACCCTTCATCCATTTGAAAGTTGGCTGGCGTTGTGGTAGAGGCAGATGATCCTGAGGTATAGTTTCCAGTTGGATCAACCTAGATCCTCTTGGAGGCTTGACCTGCTCTATCTTGGCGTGGAACATCTTCGTCGACTTTCTTCGCACAATGTCACCACCACCCCCACCACCACGCAGCGTAGCGACCCGCGAGGGGCCTGCCACGGGTATGGGTCGACCTGGCATCTTCTCGAGTGGTTGATATTGAGACTTGACAACCTCTCGAATAGATTTGGTACGACCCAAACCCACGCCTGACTTTCTGATGTTGCGCTGAGCCATTGACTGAACCGAAGACCTATTGAACGTTGATGCCGAGTCTCTGACCTTCGAGTCCCTCATATTCGTGACGTTGGATTCCCGAGCCTTTGAATCCCGACCGTTCGAATCCCGTATGTTGGTGTCTCTGATGCCTGACTCCCTCATGGTTCCAGTATCCTCGAACGACGACATTGGTGTGACAGAACGGCTTTCTCTCGAGAATTCGCTCGTGAGCTCGGTAGACGCATCTGTTTCCCCTTCCTCATCCTCCTCCAGCATCGGCTGGTCAAGGTTGACGTTGGGGAAGAACTCGTCAAGATGTTCCACGAGAGCTTCAGCTGGAGGACGATTGGCCCAGAGATCGCTTGCAAATGACTCGCGACGCATGAATTTTGTATCATCGGGAGAGTCCGTCCAGGTCAGCGATGCAGCCGACTCGGGGAGCTCACTCGGGTGTGACGCGCGCGTGTCATCTGTGGTAGCACTCTGTTCACCCGATTTGTCTGCAACTCTATCTAACGAGTTCTTTGACCTCGAGGTCTTGAGGGTGAGCGAGGGTCGCTGATTGCGCGAATCGTTCGGGGTCGACAATCCATTCTTCGCGGGTGTCGGTGGCCCAACTTTTGCAATAGGCATAGCAAACAAGCCTTCATCAGAGTCATCGTCGGAATCGACAGGAGCCAACATGGGAGACTTTGAATGGAATGACACGCGTGCCTCTTCGAATTCGTGAGTAGCACCGTAGACGGAGATCCTAGAAGACTCCCGCGATAGCGCTGATGCGGGTGGATGGGCGGAATGGGGGCTGATGTCTGGTGATCTTGATCTTGTAGCCTGCTCATCCTTGAGCTTGCTAATCGTCGGGTTCGGAGCGCTCGGCATCTTAAGCTTGAGACTCGGTCTATCGAGTGACACATCGTCGGGCACATCTTCCTCATAGTCAGGTATTTTGAACGGCACATTCCCTTTGCTCATTGTAAGGGACCCAGGACTGCGAGGGGACCCACCTGGACTATTCCTACCTGATGCTGACATGGAACCAAATCCACTTTCTTGCAAGATTCTTTGCGATGGGCGAGCGCTCTCAGGCGATATCTCTCGAATGGTGTCTTTGGGAGGTGGCTTGGGCGAGGACTTGGTTGCTGCACCCACCGAACTGCCAACGGTTCCGGCCCCGATGATGGCTGCGGCGATGCTAGATAACCCGCCTGGGCCTTGTGGGATGGCCTTCCGCTTTGAGGGCTCGTTCTCAGTCGACCTTCGCTTGGGCTGTGGGTCCTCGCTTTCTGGCCATGATGTCCGCTCCTTCTTGTTCTTCGATAGTGAATTAGCCTTCAAGAGTGTACTCGAATCCGGAGGCACTGGTGGCGGCTCCCTAAGCGGCACCAATTGTCTGCTCTTCCTTCTCTCATCTAGCGATCTTGTACCATCTGTATAAGGTGAACCACGGGGTTCGTCAAAATCAATCACATTTGGACTGTGAATGCCGAAATCCTTTGTTGGAGCTGAAGGACTCTCTTTTCGAAGCTTCTCCTTACGTGACTCAAGGTAAGCGCGCTGCTTGCGCTCATTCTCACGTTGGTGTTCCTCGGCAGCCCGAAGCAATCTTTGGCGCTCAGCATCTGGAAGATCATCACCTGCAGCCCATGAAGGCTCTGGAGCCCGACCATTCAAGCGTTCAGCAACTGCTTCAGGAGTCAACTGCTCTTTTTCTGCGAGTTTACGCAACGCGGCTGTCTTGCTAGGAACAAGGGTCGATTCGCCGGACTTGACGTCTGGAGAGTCTAGCTGGGAGTCCAGCTGAGAATCCGCATTGAGACGAGCATACGTAGCCTCATCAATCGGCTTCCCGATAGGTGGAGGGATAGAGACACCCAATCCAGCAGATAGTGGTACAACTCCATCTCGTGGGACTTTGACGAATATCTTCAGATCTCCTAGTCTATTTGCATGCTGCGAGCGAACCTTGAGGAGCTTAGAGTCGGAAAGAGGATCCTCATGCTCGTATTGTCCAGGAGCTGTCAGGTGTAGCTGAACTCCAGGAATGCGGCTCAGTCCGTGGCTGAGCTCTTCGCAAACGACTTCTCGAAGGCGTGCCGCTGAGCTCGCATCGGAGATGTCAACCAGCCTGTAATTCCAGCCATCAGGCGTCACAAAAGCGAATCGCCGTTCGGACTCCCTAGTTGAGGCTCCTCTCGTACGGCCGATCGTTCGACTTCCTTCATCGGTCTGAGCCGAACGTCGAGACGATGGACGCTCATTCAGCGATGTCTCGCTCGAATTCATGCCGGATCTCCCGAATAACGAAGCTCCAGCAAGATGACGGTGACTCGCTGGGCTAGTGGGTGATTCCAAGCTCGTATCATCGGGCGAAGGGTGCCCCTCATCTTTCTTCTTCTCCCTTCGCATGAACTTGGGTAAGAAGCCCCCTTTGTGCTCTTTCGCACTCGTGGGAATCTCTGCGCTGTCATGCCTCGACATGCCCGTCCCAGGCCGGGAGCCATCGTATCCATTTCTCCTGGTATCCGCACGACTCTCGGATCGGCCATCAAATGACCTGCCAGACGGCGGCCCTGATCCTCCATTGATGGAGCCTGCCGTTGCAAAGGTGGAAAGGTTCGACTCTGAGCTGTTGCCGCGGTGGTGGCTGTAGTATCTGGGGGCAGATGAGCTCAGACCCGCGCTGAGCTGACCGCCGTTGGTGGCAAGACGTGCTGACTGAAGACCAGGACTCTGCTGAGGGCTCGCCTGTCTCATTGCATCCCGGTGGCTTATGGCGCCGAATGAGGAGGGCGCAAATTCGCCAGAAGCGTTAGGACTGTGCCGCTTGCCTTTGGAATCCAGATCTCGCAGTACCTCCTTTGAGTAAGCACTACGGCCAGTAGTTTCACTGTATTCCGGAGGCGGACCCAAACCTGGGACGGTGTAGTTTCGCTGGGTGGAGATTCGTCTTGGTGCAGTCGCTGAGCCAGGCGAATTCAGGGGCATTTGCCGTCCAGGGCTCTCTTCTCCGCCTCCGGCTGTGGTTGGCGTCGAGCCAAATTCCATGCGTCCGGTACCAAGATAGGGAGAGTTCTCAAGTGTGCCCTCGGTTCCAGCGCTTGCCAGAGTCATACCAGTGTCGGCACGTTGCGGCATTCGCGCATTGCTTGAGCTTCCCGTCTCCACGATGGCGCGGACGAGCCGGCGCAACTTTCGACCCTCGTCACGTTCCCTGTTCTGGTCCCAACCAGTCCCGCTAGCGGTGCATTGCTTTGCTAGCTGCGGAAAGATGACTTGGTGCATCATAGCGACGTTTCCCTTGCCACCGTGACCGCGACCGATTTCGAGAAATCGAGGCCCCTCCAAACCCAAGGTCTTGAAAGTTTCTTGCCAGTCCCGCGAAAAACCATTGCTCGAAAGCCATATCTGAACGCGCTCGGCGGGCCACTGTGCGGACGCATCGTGAGGCGAAATGGGTGTTGTACCGGCGCTTTCGTTACGATAGTAGATGCTGCCGTGCGTTGTTGGGTTCGGATTCTGCAGCGTTGCGGTCGGCGGTCCAGGCGAGTCATACGTTTGCGCTCTTTCGGTGGGGATGTTGAGATGACCACGATTAGCAGTGGCATAGCTGGCGTTAGTTCCGTACTGAGCCAGCGGAGGAAAGTTGCTCGTTGTTGTTGAGGTGTCCGTATTTGCCGAGTACGTGTCTTCATTGTAGAAGGCGGGTTCCGAATACTGCCTTGAGGTGTGCAGCGGAGGAATGCCTACGCCGGGGCCGAAAGACTCTCCTCCTGGAATGTACGTGGCCGAAGTAAGAGGTGCATCCAGCTGCTGCTGCAGAGGCGGAGGACCTGGGGGTGGAGGCAGGCCCTGATAAGAGTGATATGCACCGGGGTTGTATCCTGCAGGTTGAGGGTTATACTGGCGCGGAGCCCCCCAGCCATAGTTGGGCGGAGGGGGTATCTGGATGCCATTGATGGTATTTGTATTGGATGGGCGCGGGGGTGGCGGCGGGAGATTGAGGTTGTGCGCGGGGGTGGAGGTAGGTTGGGGAGGCGGAGGGGGGATATATTGATGCATGGCGGGCTTTTGCAGATAGCTATGCTGCCGTTGAACGAGATTCGGGTCCGCAACCGTGTGCGCCCGGCCCCGCGGGCTGGTGGAATAGGAGGTGCTCGCGGGCGAGAGGAGTTGATATGGAGAGCTTGTGCCGCCGTTGGGCGTGAGGAGAGACGAGGGAGGCGAGCTCACGCCCGGTGCGTCGTTGTAGGGCACTTCACCAGGCACCCCGAGATTAGAACGATTTGCGGACAGAGGGGTTGGGGGACCGCGGCGACCTGAGCGGTCGGAGGTGCTCGATATGTTGGACGAGGAGCGCTGTCGCGACGCAATTGTCATGTCGAGGCCTCGACGAGCGGTGCGTAGGGAGACTCCTCAATTGGGTCACTGGGCAGCATGCGCATCACGACATGACGCTGCACTGGGCAAATGACTCGGCAATCTACGCCGGTAGCCGTGAACAAATGCGTGTTTCGAGCTCGCGGGCAGGTCTGACTCGCGGGCGGATGGCGGAGCGTAATCCGATGGAGGTGCGGACGGCGCTTGGGACTTGGGCAGGCTTTGGACAGCACGAGGGCACGGCGAGGGCACAGCCAGGCGTCGCAGCAGCCGTGGACGTGGATGGTGCCAGCAATGGGCAGAGGGAAACGAGAGAGACGTCGTCAGACAATGTAAGCGGCGGTTCCCACGAGCAGGCGGCAGCGCTCGGTGTGGATCAGGGCGCTTGCACTGAGGTCAGGCTCTCGGCGCGACAAAAGAGGCTGACGGGTTGCGGCGCGACGGGTAGATAGGGTCAGGCAGCGGACGGGGCGTGGAATGCGCGTGCGGGGCGGAAGCGGACGGGGCAGAGGAGCGGGCGACGAGGTCGAGGGAGCGATTGAGGCGTGCTGGGAGGGCCGACGAGCTGGAGTGAGATGTGAGGGCTGGCGGCGTTGCGTATCCAAGCACGGGCCACCCGCGACGCTGCCGCTCGTTGTTGGCACCGCAAGAGGGGCGTCGTTACAGTTGATGCCGAGCACCCGTGTCAGTCTAGCTGTCTGTCTGTCAGTCTATCTATCTATCTGGCTGTCTGCTGCTCGCAACATCCAGTTTCCTTCTGGAAATTCCCAACGTGCCCCCCCACGGCCTCTCTCTCTCTCTCTCTCTCTCCCTCCCCTCGCCAGCACTGGCCGGCGGCGGAGAAATGGTGCGCCGAGCCACAGCCAGCCACGCAGCCCAGCCCAGCCACATCGGAACCGCTCCGCCCAAGCCCTCGATCAGGGAACGTGTTGGGTGCCATCATGAACCTTTTCCGTGCAGCGCCGGGAGATCGTCGACAGCAAGCCGTGCTAGTGGCAGTTGAGCCTCTGGCCCTGCCACGGGGCTGCCGTTGGACTCGCCATCTGCCCGTCTGGAACCTCTTCGTCTCTTTGCCTCGCGTCTCCGTAGGCCGGCCGACGTGGCCTGACACAATCATCTGCAAAGTCTCATGTCATGCTCCTGGGCTCCACTGTCTATTTTCCACGGCCCGGAAAGCCCTCCACTCGCCACACTCTACTGTGCAAAGTGCTGTCCCTGCCAAGCTGCCTCATCCCGGTCGTCCAAGCTCTCCGTCCCAAGCTTTTTGCTCGCTAAGAGCCATGCGGCTCAAAGTTTTCACATTCCCCAAATAGCTTTTGTTCCATGCTGTCTTTCTCAAGCGAGAACTCCCGAGTACTGCCTGGTCCATCACTGCTGTCCTCGGTGGGAATCGCACTGACATGGACCACGGACGGAGCCAGCCTCGACAGGTACAGAGGCAAAGAATGACACCATGCTATCCCAAATCTCATAAAGCTAGAAACTGCAATATATAGTTCACAGCTGCTAAGGAGCAGTCAGGCAGCTGCTATGCGGGCCAGTCTTGGGCTTCCTAGAGCTCAAAGCCAACGTGCAAGCATCCGGAGTGCTTCATCCGCGGGCGGAACATCCTTCGTTATCTGCTTATCGAGTTGACCAGCCTCTGATACTACCTTCCTTGGCCTGCAACAATCTGTTTTGTTGCTGCTGCAGTATTTTATCAGGCCATGTGTGCTGATAAAGGGCCCGACTAACCGCGCGCTCCGGGGGCATTCCGTCATCGCCAGCCGCCTAGAGCAATTATTTAACAGACCCGCGCCCAACCGCACCAGCTGCATCATTGTTGAACCACTACTTTGCCTCCTGATACGAGCCCGAATTCATCCCAATTGATACAATGGCTCAAGATTTGAGGTCGCAGCAACTCAAGAACCCAGTCGATGTAGCAGAGGTAGGCTTCATTGCACGATACCTTCACATGCACGCCATGGTTGATAGCTCAACAGTACCTCTTCAGACGCCTCCACGAGGTCGGCGTCCGCTCAATCCACGGCCTTCCAGGAGACTACAATCTTGTAGCGCTCGACTACATACCCAAAACTGGATTGCACTGGGTAGGTAATTGCAATGAGCTCAACGCAGGTAAGTCATAGTGGAGCTACCCCTCCTCTGCCCCTCTGCTTGTCCTCCCGCTTTACGGATGCTTCGGAGAGCATCCCATACCATATACCAGCCTCTGACATTTATGCAGGGTACGCCGCCGACGGCTATGCTCGCGTCAATGGCATTGCTGCCATGGTCACCACCTTTGGCGTCGGTGAGCTCTCCGCCGTCAATGCCCTCGCCGGCGCCTACTCCGAATACGTCCCGATCGTCCACATCGTCGGATACCCATCCACAAGCGCACAGCGAAACGGGCTACTGTTGCATCACACTCTTGGCAACGGCGACTTCAAAGTCTTTGAGAAGATGTCGGCCCAGATTTCGTGCGCCGTGTCTATGCTCAATGAGCCCCACGAGGCGGCTGTAATGATTGACAACGCTATATCAGAGTGCATTTTGAAGTCGCGACCGGTCTATATTGGCCTTCCAACAGATATTGTAGAGAAGAAAGTGGACGGTGACAGGCTAAAGACACCATTAGACCTGTCCTACCCGCCCAACGAACCCGAGAAAGAAGACTACGTCGTAGACGTCGTGCTCAAGTATCTCCACGCCGCCCAAAATCCAGTGATCCTCGTCGACGCTTGTGCGATCCGCCACCGCGCCCTCAAAGAGACCCACGACTTCATTGAGAAGTCGGGCATCCCTGTGTTTGTAACGCCCATGGGTAAAGGCGCGGTCAACGAGACGCTCCCAAATTATGGTGGTGTCTACGCAGGCGACGGCAGCAACAAAGGTGTACGTGAACGTGTTGAATCGGCCGATCTGATCCTCAGCATAGGATCTATCAAATCCGACTTCAACACCGCGGGCTTCACCTACCGCGTCTCCCAGCTCAACACCATCGACTTCCACAGCTTCGCCGTCAAGGTCCGATACTCAGAATATCCCGGCATTCGTATGAACGGTGTGCTTAAGAAGGTCACTGCCAAAATGGGCCAACTACACATTGAGCGTGGTCCGAAGCCTAACAACGATATTCCTCAAGTCGAACTTGATTCGTCCGAACCTACCATCACACAAGCATGGTTCTGGCCACGCTTGGGACAGTGGTTGCAGCCAGATGACATCGTCATCACCGAAACCGGAACAGCCAACTTCGGCATATGGGAGACGAGGTTCCCCAAAGGCGTGAATGCCATCTCGCAAGTTCTCTGGGGCAGTATCGGTTACGCCACCGGCTCATGTCAAGGCGCTGCCCTTGCTGCAAAGGAAAAGGGCATCAAGCGCACTATTCTCTTCACGGGCGATGGCTCGTTCCAGCTTACTGCCCAAGAAGTCAGCACCATGCTCCGCAACGACCTCAACCCCATCATCTTCATCATCTGCAATAATGGGTACACCATCGAGCGTTTCATTCACGGCTGGAAGGACACGTACAATGACGTCCAAGAATGGCGGTACAAGGATCTTCCGGCAGCTTTTGGCGCGAAGAAAGGCCAGGTGCTTACGTATCGGGTTGAGAGCAAGCAGCAGGTCGAAGAATTGTTCCAAAACGAGGAGTTTATCAGCGGCGAGACTAAGCAGTTGAGGTTTGTCGAGCTAGTGATGCCATGGGATGATGCTCCCGAGGCGCTCAAGAGTACGGCGGATAGCGCAGCAAAGAGGAATGCCGAGGCTTGATGATTTCCATTTAGAATGAGGACATGATATCAAGACTACTACACCGACAAGAACGTTTAACGGGTCGATGAACAATTATAACATTAATAATCTATAGAGTATAAACAATCTTCTTCTCTCTTCTCCATTTTCTGTTGCCGCGCTCATCTCCCGAGCAGCATTTCATGGCTAGACTAGTGATGATACCATCGTACAACAGTGCTTCAAGTATTCTACTAGGTGGCGGAACTGCGCCACGCCGCGTGCACTTGCATGAACAAAGCCCAGGAACACCATGGATGTTTGTGACAATGGGCATGTGTCTCTTCTCCAAACATCACCCCCGGCACATGGTCTTAGGGAACAGCAACTTCCTGTTCAGTAGTCCAGCAGTGCACAGAAGAAGTACCCGGGTCGAATAGTTGGCGAGGGATAGGAGTAAGCATATATAGTGGTTGATCAAAGCATTTGACGATTTTTTTACGCGGGTTGACAAGATATATTCATTCTGCCCCCCACCACCGACAAGACAACTGAAAAGAGGTACAAACAACATGCCGTATCCTAGCATCGATTCTAGAGCGGTGCCTGTTGTGATAGGTCTCAGTCGTAAGCGCGGTGCAATGGGCGCGAAAACGTTTCGGGGCGTTTCAGTTGCCGTGGAAGCGCTTGTGCGATCCGTTTTTTTGCGACGGAAAGCGTGTTGTCGATTGTCCATGAGAAGCGGGATGTTTCGTGGAAGCGATTGGGTCGGATTGCATGGGTTTATTTTGAGGTTGATGGGGGGTAGGGGATGGATGGCTGAGGGTGCGGTGGTACGGTGGTGGGCTAACTTGATCGGGAAAAGGTACTATGGGTGTGTACGAAAAGGAGGATAGGACACGATCAGATGGCATTACAAAGACAGAGTTGGAAAAATGGCCATGGTGAAGTAAAAGAATTGAAGCTCCTGAATCAGATTGGGATATGTTTGTTAACTCGGGCACATGTCTCGACCACCCAAGGCGTCAAAACATTCTCGCTTCCTCCGCTTCTTGACACTTCTACTTACCACCAACATGCCCCCTAAAAACAAGCAACCTCGACGCTAACACCGCACCCTGCCCCGAAGCGCCCACGTACACTCTCTAAAAAGCTTGTCTCGCCTTGGCACAACCTCTTGTCTTCCCCCGTCGCTTCGTCTCTGCCAAAGCAAACCAAGCCTCCCCGAGCCTTTGGAGCCGCACATCTCAGGCGTGAAACCCGTGAAACCTGCGAAACATGCGAAACATGCAGGCAGCGGAGCCTAGGAGCGTAGAGCGCGCTCATGTCTAGCTTCAAGGCTCTCTGCGTGCGGAATGTATGGTGTCGAGGGCTCCAGAAGGCCTGGGGTGGGCGTTTTGAGGTGTTTTGGAGGGTGCAGGCTAGCCGGAGGGGAGAGTCATGGTGATTCTGGATTCGGAATGAGTGAGGATTGTATAAAGAGGTGGGGGAAGTGAGGTTGTGGAGGGTCGTTGTTCAGCTCTGCGAGTTGTGTCTCTCTGATCATCTAGTATTATTTATTCTCCTTCTATTCTTCGTTTGCGTTTGGCTTGCTTTGGCGCGATTGAGTCGTTACCTTCCATCTTCTTTACACTTGTCGAATCTCAATCAGACAACTTTGTTTCTATCTCAACTACCCACCATGCATCTCAGTACCCTCCTTTTCACCGCTCTCACTGCAGTCTCCCTCGTCACTGCCCATGGCCGCGTCGATGTCGTCCAGGGAGACGCAGGTGGTAACACCACCGCCCTCGGTATAACCGGCGGCGACGTCCCACTCACAGGCCGTAACAAAGTCACAGAGACCGACACCACCGTCTTCCGCAAGACGAAAATTGCGTCCCACGGCCTGGGTAAAACGACAGGGGGAGGCAAGAACAAGGCTGCTGATTTGGCGGCTGCTATGGCACAAGGTGGAAGTACGTTGCCGCAGGTCAGTGCTACGAATGGGAGTATTCAGGGAGTATTCCACATCGTTACTACGGTGAGTGGGTAGATGTATGAGAGGTGAAAGAGTGGCGTGCTGATAGGTCGTAGGATGGTGCGGGTCCAATAAAGGCCATGATTGATACTACCGCTAGTGGGAAGTTTGCGGATGGCGTGCAGGCGAATGTTGTAACAGGTAGGTATCTCGAGACCTCTCCCAAAATATTCGATCTTGCTGACCCCGGACAGACGTTCCTGGCAACAAGGGTAACATCAAAGCCAATGGCCAGGTTCCTCGTAGTCTGGAGTATTGGGGCCTTCGAGCAAGAGGTCTCTTCAAGCGCGCGGCGAACGTTAATCAGGACTTTCCTATTGATATTGCTGTTCCGGCTGGCACGTCTTGCACGGGCACTGTTGCTGGACAGCAGAATGTCTGCTTTATGAAGATTGCCAATGGTAAGTTTGCTTTTCGTATCTCTGTCGGGGGTATGAGAATGCTAATTTGTCGAAGCAAACCGAGCTGGTCCTTTTGGAGGTGTTATTGCTTTTCAGATGGTAGGGCCAGCTGTAAGTGGTAACACGACTGCCACTACTGCTACTGTTGCGAAGCGCTTCAATGCGTGAGCTCAACCTTTCAATACCACAGCTATGAGCGGTATTCCCTGGATCCGCGCCATCAATCAAGTTTGAGTAGTTTAAACCGGCTCGTCGTTATTATGATAGCTGGGATGCCCGCCTCTTCCCGTTGCCGCACTTCGGGGCCTGTATATATTGAAGACGCCGAATTGAAGGAGAATGTATAATGGAGTCTCGATGGGCCTGGGGGGAGCGATGTGTAAGATTATAAAGTAGAGATTGACACAATCCACATTTCTCTCATCGACTCTTGGTCTCGTGAATATTATTAAACAGCATGATTTCCCTGTTCGGGCAATCTGGTGGGGCGGCGTCGAGTCCCCACTACAGCAAAAAGACTGTGCAATGCGCCCTTTTTAGATGTATATGCGTCTAACGCTAAAATCGACGTTTGCCACTTAAGCTTGTATGAAGTTACGTTCCTATTCTAAACAACTATACTAATAATTACTCGGCACATGTATGCTACCGCTCTTGATCCGCGGCCATTTCGTATGTGGGACTTTCAATTCACATCGCTTTCGAGAAACCCTCTACTTCGACATCCCACCCTGCCGGAAATAATGGTCCTTCAAAATCATCCCACCCACCAGCCATCATTCCTACAGCAAGCAACAATCCCGCGCTCGCCGGGAAATAAGGGGTAGCAACTCTTGTTCCACCCACTGGCATTCCGACCTCATCGAACTGATTACTCGGATCTAACAGCCAGTCCACTGCTTTCTCTGCATCTCCTAGTCGGGCTGCAGTCATTGCAAGGAGCGGAAAGTCCCATCCGTATGAGTAAGTGAAGTTCCATGATTGGTAGACTTTAGCAATGGTGTTGTTGAAAATTGTGAGATCGAGACGAGGGTCTGGCGGGAGCCAGCCGTATATACCGAGGAGGCCGGGGTGATCTTCTGCTGTTGAGGGAGTAGTCCACATGTCTTTGATGCCTTCGTATAGGACATAAACGCCATCCTCGACTGGAAATTCTGCCAAAGTGTCTCTTACAGCCTTCCAACCTGATGGCACTTCTTTATTCTGTCGAGTCCGCCACTTCTCCGCAACGTCAAGACCGAAACGCCAGTATGCTAGCTCAAATGTTGGGTTGACGGTCTGATTAGGGTTCGTATTTTCAGAAACAGGATACATAGGCGGTCCGAGATCGTAGGCCTTTGTGGACTCGTTGAACCACGCATAGCTAACCATGAAATCAGCCACCGCTGTCATGATAGCATCCCACTTCTCGAGCGTTTCTTCCGTTGGAGAGTTTCTGTACTCCATCTCAGCAAACCACATTGGATGTGGCTGTTGCCAGATCAATAGACTGTTGATTTCTCCTGGCGCAGAGCGTCCGGTTGGATCGCTCATCTTGCCGATGCGCGCTCCTTTATATCCTTGACGCTCTGCGCGTGCAAAGCTTGTAGGAAGGAAGCGATCGTACACGCCAATACTTCGATCGTAAAGCGACCACTTATTCCACATTGTCCAGTGAGCAAGGTGCCAGAATACCATCTCCATGTGAAATTTGCCATACCAGCCGTTGTTGACGAGACCAGATTCTTGAGCCGGGTCCTTGCCAGCACCATTGACTGCGAGGAGGTATTGAGATAGAATGATGCGACGCTGGAACTCTCTCGCAGAAGAGTTTGAATCAATTGGTAACGAAACGAAACCGCCATACGACCAATACTCACTCCACCAATCTGCGGCCTTCTCTTTCACGTCGTCGAATGTACCTTTATTGTCGATAGAGTTGGGTGCGAACGTCACAGTAAACTCTAGGGTTTCTTCCTTTCCAGCTTTGAGTGTGTATCGATGCGTAGAATTGTCTGATCTCGATATGCTTGCTCCGCCCTTCCACTTAATATCTGCCACGTACGTTGTCTTATCAAGTGTGTGAATTATACTAGCACCGCCCTTCTTTTGCTTTAGCGACGTGGTATGATTCGATGTCGCGTTGAATATGCCCACGAAAGGTGCATCAAATTTGTTCTTGCCGCTCGCGTAAGGGAAATCGAAGAACACCCTTAAACGGCCAGTTTTAAGTAATACTGAATTAATCTTGACGCCTATTGTATCGGTATCTGGGCTTGCAACGGTTTCAACTTTGACATCTTGTTCGTTCAAGATGAATGATGAGGTTATTGCTCCTTCCCATAGATCTAGGTCTTGCGCTTTATTGCTAAGCATGTCCTCGCTGAAGTTAGCGTCTTCATACCATAGACCAACCCTTCCCAGATTGATGCGGTGTGGGTTGGATATTAGCCACTGGCTGATGTCCTTCTCCGTAGGATTGGGTTGAGCGTAGTTGACGAGGCGGCCATGTGTCCACCAGTCTAGACCAGAAAAGTCAGATACGGATGTCTGATTGGGCGTTGTAGGAAGTGAGGAGTTGTGCCAGCCCCATGTTGAAAGCGTGTTGTGTGGAAGAAATGTCTGCAGGCCGGTGATGTCTACTCCGAACGCAAAGTTGCCGTTTCCAACCTGAAGCGGGCTATAGGGGTGAGATTGGTTCAGATTGAGATTGAATTGTCTAACGGTGTTGCGCCTGTCAATCGTACATTCGCTGACAATGGCTAGAATACTAAAGAGGACTGCGGCCTTGCCTGTCGAGTATGAGGACGACATCTTGGATAAAGGTCCCTATGACATGCAGGAGTGACGTCCATTTCTACTTCTCTAGAACTATGACTAGCCTCTACATTTTTTGTCCCGGGTTTGATGCGATCTACTTTACATTGATGGATAAATTACCGGTTGATGAATATTTAGTTCGCGATCGCTTTTCAGCGGGGTTCATTGATCGACAGACCCGGTCGATGGCTCCGGGGCAATGGATACCGAAGAAACGTGTGGAGCCTTCTACTTCGTGGCTTGATAGCCATGCCATTGCTAACGATTTCAGAGTAGGATCTATTAGCGTGATGATAGAATGGTGTTGAGGCTCTATTCGGTGCCATGGGATTTTAGGGACTTCCGTATGAGGTTAGCACCATTCTTATCGATAAACCCTCTGGAAAAAAGTGGCCGCGACGCATCTTCACAATATCATCAGACATGTCAAAGTCGCAAGATGGCGAGGCGCCGGGGAGAACAGAAAGCGATGTCTTAGGAGCTGCAAATCCGCCTATGGAATCGAAAAGAGGCAGAAAGAGGAAGCGGAAGACAGCGACAGCAGGAGTAAACTCTGAAGGAATAAGCTTGAGGAAGGGCGCTGGAAAGCTTATGAAATTCGATGAAACAGAAGATTCAAAAGAGGAGGTAGTGCTAATAAATCAAGAGCAAAGACAGCAGGAGAACCCTTCAGAATCGCGATCTAAAATCCAAGGATCTAAGGTGTCTTCATCTGATCAAAAGCCGACAGTAACGCCTTCTGCACACCCAGCGATTCCTTCTGAAGAGGAACCTGCAAGACCGGCAATTTCAAAGCCCAGAGGCCCATGGCCAGTACCCAAATTAGATCAACCGATATCATCGCGGCAGAATCATCGAACTGAGCGTGGGCCTAAACCTTTTGAACGCCCTCAACCAGCTGCGCATGGCCAAGGCGGTCATTTGCAGAAGAGACGTAATGAGCTGCTTCCGACGCGTAAAGCTCTTCCGATATGGCCTCATGCAGCTTCCATCCGCGAGGCTTTGAGGAAAAACAATGTTCTAGTGCTTACCGGTGAGACTGGTTCCGGGAAATCGACGCAAGTTCCCCAATTCTTGCTATCAGAGGATTGGTGTACCAAAGCCATTGCGATCACTCAACCACGCCGAGTCGCAGCAATATCTCTAGCTCGCCGAGTGGCAGAAGAGATGGGAAGTCTCTTTGGGAGTCAGAGTCCTATGGCAAAAGTTGGATATAGCGTCCGTTTCGATAACGCCACGGGGCCGAATACCAAGGTTAAATTCTTAACTGAAGGTATGCTGCTTCAGGAAATGCTTCGAGATCCGGAGATGAATCAGTATAGCGCTGTGATAGTCGATGAAGTGCACGAAAGGAGTGTCAATGTGGATTTACTCCTCGGATTTTTGTGGACCCTTACCTCGAAGATTGGCAGTGGGGCATCACGGAAGCATCCTCTGAAGGTCGTCATCATGAGTGCCACTGCTGATGTTGACGCTCTTGTTCAATTCTTCGCCCGGGATCCGAGTTCTTCGCCTAGTAAAGGCAAGCCTAATGTAGACGATCCCATTAGCACATGCTTTGTTGAAGGCCGTCAATACCCCGTCCGGACGCATTATTTGCCGGAGCCGAGTTTGGATTGGGTCGAATCCGCACTTAAGATCATTTTCCAAATTCATTACAAGGAGCCATTGCCAGGGGATATCTTAGTGTTCCTCACAGGCCAGGACAAGATCGAGGCCCTGGAGAAGCTCATAAATGACTATGCAGAAGGTATGGAGAAAGAGATGCCCAATCTGATGCCACTTCCACTCTTTGCAGCCCTTCCTCAGTATGCTCAACAACGGATCTTCCAGCCTACGCCGCATCGAACGCGCAAAGTCATTCTCGCAACCAATATAGCGGAAACGTCTGTCACTGTGTCTGGCGTTCGTTTTGTGATCGACTGCGGAAAATCGAAGATCAAGCAATTTCGTAGCAAGATTGGACTAGAATCTCTGCTTGCTAAACCAGTCTCGAAATCTGCGGCTATACAACGCAAGGGTCGTGCAGGCCGAGAAGCGCCGGGTCAATGCTATCGTCTGTATACGGAATCTGATTATAAAGGTTTAGAAGAAAGGACAATGCCTGAAATACTGAGATGTGATTTGGGTCAGGCTATCCTCACAATGAAAGCCCGCGGTGTCAACGACATTCTCAAATTCCCGTTCCTGGACCGACCCCCACGAGAAACTCTGGAGAAGGCGCTTGTGCAGCTTCTCCGTCTTAGTGCTCTCAACTCAGATGGATCGATCAGTGATATGGGTCTCAAGATAGCTAAGCTCCCTGTTTCACCAATACTTGGCCGAATCTTGCTCGAGGCCACACGCCCAGAACGAGATTGCCTCCTGAACGTCATCGATATAATATCAGCTCTAAGTACGGAGGAAAGCATATTTTTCAACGTCGCTACCGAAGGTCGTAAAGAGGAGGCTGAAGTTGCCCGGCGAGAGTTATATAGGCGCGAAGGAGATCACATGACCTTCCTCACGACCGTACAGCGGTACTCAGAAGAGAACTCAGATCGGAAATCATGGTGTGAGAAACACTTCATTAGTCATCGAGCTATGCAAAATGTTATGGTATGTATCATAAATTCAAGGTGAACAGCTCCAACGTGTCTAACGCCGATCAGAACATTCGCAAACAGCTGCGCCAGCAGTGCCAAAGCCTTAAACTTATCTCTAATGACAGCGCAATTGCGATCTCATCATCGCCTGATACTGACGCTATTCTCGCCTGTCTGCTGCGAGGCTTCGTGTCCAACACAGCACGTTTAATGCCAGATGGGAGCTATAAGACTTTTGTGGGAAACCACACGGTAGCAATTCATCCGAGCAGTGTGCTTCATGGGCGGAAGGTAAAATCAGAGGCGATAGTGTTTAGTGAGTTTCTGTACACGAATAAGGCATATGGCAAGAAGGTCTCGTCTGTGCAGATGGATTGGGTGGATGAAGCCATGGCTGCAGCATTTCCCAGTACCTGTGGCTCTTAGACTTGTGAAAGGTTGCAAACCTCTGATTCATTCGAAGAGACTATATTTGACCGATGCATGACTACTAGCGCTCCTCACTAGCAACGATCCCTGGGTCGCGTGTGTCCGCAGATTTCCGTGATCGCATCCCCACATTTGCGACGAGCATAATCTACCTCCTCCTCGCTGCACCAGTACTTGACCCTTCCTTATCCGCCAGACTAACCACCTCTCCGATACCTGCCGCTTCCTGCTCGTCCTCCAAGGCGCGAATTTCCTCCCTACAATCCCACCACTTCTCTTCTGCCTGATCGAACGCCGCTTTCTTCACTTCCTTGGGCGTCTTTTCAATGCTTGCAGATTTTTTAGATAATTCATCGATAATGACATTCTGCCAGGCTTCCGAAGTACGGGCGTAGAAGTCGCGTAAGGATTCGAAGGGGCGCGGGTGCGGGAGCGCGTCTGTGAGGGCCGACAATTCCTCTGTAGTACCGAGGTCTTCTTCGAGGGTCTCTTTTGAGAGAAGCGGAGAGTCGGTGATGCTGGTTGGTGCAGTCGAGGTGGGGGAAGCTAAGGAGTTTCTGTCCTCGTCCTCTTCTTCCTCGTCAGAGTATTCCTCATCCTCATCTTCAGAGTCTGCTTCATCCTCGCTGCCTTGCCAGTCTTCTAGTTCACGCTTGAAGATTTCGACGACACCGTCGAGATGGTTCAGATTGATAGACCATAGCTCATCGAAGGTGAATTCGCGATCGCCTTTTTCGAAGGTGCCACCGTAGATGTATAGAGTATCGGACTGGACGGTAAGAGAAGCATTGAATCGGGGGTGAGGAAATTCAAAAAGGCGCGGTTTCTCTACTTTTGCTTCCTCTTCCTCCTCTTCCTCTTCGTTTGCCTTGTCTTCCTCATCCGAATCTAGCGGGGCGCCTCCAGCCTTCATTTCTAACGCTTTAAGATTCGCGAGTAATTCCTCCTCGTCTGCTTTGCCTCGAGCACGACGACTTATGTTGGCTTGCTGGGCTGCTTTCTTATTTGCATTCGCTTTTGGACGGCGCAAGTTCAGAGGCATATAGCGGTTGCGCTCAATGTTCCAGACGAACAGCTGGTTGAAGAATTCTGAATCAATACCCTCTTCGCTCTCTTCAACATCGTGTACACCGCCGAACATAATGCCTCGGCCCTTATGGGAAGCCATCGTTGCTCCTGCACGAGGTGGATTAGGCGGGTTTGCAGGCCGTTTACGACGCTCCCAAGATACAACTGGGAGCGTGGTGGATGGTTGATCTGCAGGTGGGGGTGTTACCCGGAGGAACCAGGTATCCTCGTGGACTTTAGGCTTGAGAACCATCCGAGATGCTCCTCCACCGCCGCCTTTCTTACCTTTAGCCTGCTGTTGTTGCTGTTTCCCGCCCGCAACCGCCTTCACGCGGGAGTATCCTCCATAAAGCACCGCGCCCTGGTCATGTGGTAGCAGCGTAAAGCTCGATCGCGCTTCAGGCACAGCACGTGCTGATTGTAGCTTTGGTGTATGCCAAACAAAATTGACGCAATCATAGATCCAGAGGTCGTTCAAGTATTTTGTAGTCGCCGAAGTATCTTGGAAGCCCCCAAATAGAATAATGTATTGCTTAAACCCCACCATACGATGTCCGCTCCTTGCTGGTGGTGACGCAGCCTTACCTTTCACTTCAATACGTGTCCATTCTCGATTCGTAGGGTCAAGCCTCCAGAAGTCATTGTAATGGTAGAAAGTCCCTTGTTTTGGTGAACTAAATTCACCTCCAAAGAGGTAGATATCCTTTGTATTTGCTGCCCGGCACCAAGCATGACCTGACCGCGGTAGTGGCGAGTTCGGAGAGGTGACCTTGTTCCAGATGTCCTTTTTAATGTTGTATACAAATAGATCGTTGTAAAATTGCGCTGTTGCTCCGTTGAAGTATTCTCCTCCGAAGAGGAACAGCTCATTTTCATTTGCCGGACTCGCAACTATCGTTCCTGAAGTCCTTGCATTGGGGGGTTCACAAGCAACTTCCGTAATGGCATGGTATTGCTCCTGCTCTTTTGCGTACTGCGCAAGGACGGCATCAAGGTCTACTGACTCTGCGTCTGAATCGACATCCTGGTTCTTCGATTGTTGCTTCTTGTCTTTCTTGCCGGCTTTCTTCTCCTGCTTAGCAGCTTTGGCCGCTTTGACAGCTTTCTTGTCTCCAGCCTTCTTTTTGTCTTTTGCCATATTTAAATCTTGGAACCAATCAACTTTTAACAAATTCAGATTATTCTTCCAGCCTCAGGTGGAAAATCGCGGCTCGCCACACAAGCTTGGAAAATTCCTTTGCGAGGTGAAGGTGGTCGAAGCTTCAAGGTCGGCTAGTACTCCTACAGTGCATCTAGCAGAAGTAAAAACGATCAAGTACGTGCAAAATTTCGACAATGAATTATAGGCCGGTGCAGGAGGGGCAGTACAGCTATGCAATTTGTGAACACATGATCACGTCGTTATTCGGAACGTGCTAGTTCCAGATTCGAAGCAGGCGCTTATCGATAAGGCCATTACATCCCCACTCCACCCGTATCTGACACGTCTAAGTACCCGACAGTAAGATTTGCGGTACCTCACTTTCAAGGCTACTAAAAGTACTTCTATCGCCGTCACATTTACGTGTAGGCGTTACCACCTGTTGATATATTAAACACTGCACCGCTGCCACTTGAGTTCTAATCATAGATCGACGTTCACGGCCACAATGATACAAGCGGCCAGGATCCTGAAGCAGAAAAGCCATATAGTGCCCGGTATAGATATTTTCTACTGGAACAGTCTATCTGTGATATTTTGATTGATATCTTTAGGCAAAATTCGTATAACAGAGCATTTCTTCGAAGTACCCCGTGACTACTCCAACCCCTCCTCAGGAACCATCCAGCTCTTCGCTCGATCAGCTCGCAAAGTTGAAAAACCGGCCGACTTCACCCCCGCCGCAGTCGAAGACCCTAAGAAATCTCAACTCCCATGGCTTCTCTACCTCCAAGGCGGCCCAGGTTTTGAATGTATGAGCCCGCAGCACAGCTCCTGGACTTCTTTCATCCTCGACAAAGGATACCAAGTACTTTCTCTTGATCAGCGTGGAACTGGTCTATCAACTGCTATTTCTCAGTCAAGCCTACAATTACGGGGCGATGAAAAAGTGCAGGCCGAATATATGAAGTCCTTCCGCGCAGATTCTATCATCAAAGACTGCGAGGCTATTCGCAAAGCCCTCACAGCGGACTATCCCGAAGAGAAGAAAAAGTGGAGCATCATGGGACAGAGCTTTGGTGGCTTTTGCTGCACGACATACCTAAGCTTCTATCCGGATGGACTAAAAGAGGCTTTCCTCTTCGGCGGTCTTCCTCCAGTAAGGGACAACCCCGACGATGTCTATGAACGCCTATACAAGAGAATTCGACAGAGGAACGAGCAATACTACTCCAAATATCCAGAAGATATCGAAAAGGTTCGACGAATTGTTAAGCTACTCAGCCGTTTTGGCGACACAACGGTGCGAGTACAAGGAGGTGAAGGCTACTTGAGCGCGAGACGTTTCCTTCAGATCGGTATCGACTTCGGCAAGCACGGCGGCTTTGATGAGGTCCACAACCTCGTCCTCCGAGCAGACAATGATCTAACTCTGTTCGGCCATCTTACGCGTCCTACAGTCCTAGCAGTCGAAGCTTCACAATCCTGGGACACAAATGTCATATATGCGCTACTTCACGAGCCCTGCTACTGTCAATGCGCATCGTCAAATTGGTCTGCTGAACGCCTTCTTGCCTCAAATTTCGACTTTGTCATAGATGATGCAAACAAAGACGCAGCGGACGAATCTAGCAAGCCTATATATTTTACTGGTGAAATGATTTATCCCTTCATGTTCGATATCTACCCCGAACTTAGAAAACTCAAGGATGTCGGCGAAATGCTTGCACAAGAGAAAGATTGGCCACGGCTGTATGATGATGAGCAGTTGAAGAGGAATGAGGTGCCAGTCTATGCAGCAGTCTATGTCGATGACATGTACGTGGACTTCGACTTGAGTATGGAGAGGGCAAATATGATCAAGGGGTGTAAGACTTTCATCACGAATTCGATGTACCATAACGCCATTCGAGCGAAGTCGGACGAAGTATTGAAGGCAGTCTTCGCAATGAGGGATGATGTTATTGACTAGCTCCAAAAGTCTCCCTACTCTAGTATCGAACCAACGCGAGATCACCATGCTCGCTAGATGATGATAATCACATCTTGGAGTCAACCCCACTGTAGATTTTCCGCGCTCTGTCAATTTCTTCCTCAAGGTCAACGTCCCAGATCCACCTCATCCTCTGCGTGAAGTTAGGTTCTATCTTATCTAGATCATCTCCCAGAAGCTCAAAGTCATACAGCATCCCTGCCTCTTTACTTGTCACGACGTTCTTTTGGCTCCTTGGTCTTCTCACCTCATCATACGCTTTGAATGCCCTTTCGAGATCATTGACGCTGTTCACCTCCTTCAATACTTCAGAGAGGATAAGAGCATCTTCCACACACATACCCGCACCGGCGCCCTGGTGAGGCGTTGTAGCGTGTGCAGCGTCGCCGAGAAGACATACACGCCCTTTGTAATAGGTTGAGCACGGAGGGTGGTAGAAGAGTGCCCAGATATCAGGCTTTTGCATTGCACGGACAATCTTCTGAACATGAGGACCCCATTCGGCAAAATCTGCGTTCATCTCTTCTTTCGAGGTGGTCACCACCCAGCGTTCGTCCTTCCAATCCTTACAGGAGCTGAATGCGACAACTGATCCTTTTAGCTCCTTTCATTCAAATGTGAGCATGTAAATCTTACCATTCATCGTCTTGCCCTTCTCAATGGGGAATGTAAGAAGGTGTCCGTGGTAACCAAAAAACATTTGGGAGTTCCCTGCAACTTCTTCACCAAGCATTTCCACCGCTTCGTCCATTGGTATGAGTCCTCGATACGCGTACTTCCCAGAGAAGGTTGCCTTCGCAGCGGGATCGTCTTTGCCAAGCAACCATTCTCGGGTGGCAGACTTGATACCGTCGCATCCAATGATTGCATTGTGCTGCGCCTTTGTGCTATCCGCAAAATGGCAGATCACATCACCGGGGCTATCTTCAGCGGGGCTAATATTCACCAGCTTCTTTCCAAATTGCGCCACGCCTTCTGGTATTTCCTTGACTAGCTCATCCAGAAAATGAGCCCTATATACCCCGCCCCTACCACGATCGTTTCCAAAATCTACATCAAAGAGCGCATCCCCCACTTTTTTCCCTAGCCTTACATAGCTATCCTTGTCCCCTTTGCGCGCATCTCCTACGCGTGTGGTAAACCAGGAATTTCCTTTGCTTGACGATTGGTTGATTGTCTTGCATTTGTCGAATGCAGCAACAATCTTGGGAGATATGAGCTTCATGGCTAAGGCGGCATTGGGTCCAAAAGCTACACCCGCTCCGATCTCGCCAAAATGTGGGGCGGCTTCATAGATGGTGATGGGTATGTCATGTTGGAGGAGGGCGATGGCGAGGATGAGACCTGATATTCCGCCTCCGACTATGGCAATGTTGAAGGGTTTTGACGAGGTGTTTCCGGGCGCCATCGTGGCTTCGTAGAATTCTATATTTTGTGCTTCGTTTCAAAGAATAATGCTCATCTTTCAAAGTCAGTCAATCCCCGTTTCGAGAAAGCCACTGTTCAATGTCATCTGAGATGGATGGACTTGGGGTCGTTCAACTATTAAAATCCAGCTAGCCCCATATCTCGACGCGATCATACCCTGCACAACAATCTGAAAGCCCACATACATGTTCATCATCCGCGACCCCTGGATATATTGACGTCTAACACAGTTGAATATCGCTGTCGTAGTTTGCCGAAAAGCACCGCACTCCGGATCTGCTAATCTGTTCAACATAACGAGCAGGAGACTAAAGTTATAGCAGACACTTATCCGATGGACTCGGAAGCATGGAATATTCGGCACATGTTGCATACCAAGGACGATGCGGGGTGAGGGGTCCTCGGAAACGAAATCGGAACGGCCGTCCAAAAAACTGAATAAGTGGTTTTAGGAATAGCTACCTGGGTTTAGTCTATGACGCTATCGAATGGCGGATATACTGGCTTCCGTCCACCGTCCATCGAGACGAATGTCTCTTCACAAAAACACATCTTCCGGGATCTTATATACCATACCCAATTTGCTACAAAGGCACGCGCCTCGGTGAATCTTATTCCGTAGGTAAGTTCTAGCCTTGTTGCTGAGAGGACCGGAACTTTTTGCCGACTGCAAAGCATCACCCGCTATCACGCCGACGTCATGTCTGAGGCGCAACATCTTCCTAGCGCATACAGTGAACTTTACCAGGCTTGCAATCTGTGGCTGACAGTGTATTAAAAGTTGCCAGGGAATCATCGCAGCAGCGATCTTCGATGCTAATATAGCTGGAGGTCAATGCCACGTGCCTGGTCCACCGCCGCGAGGCAGCCTCCTCCAGGGAAGGGGGAGGAACCTGTCACCGTGCTGGTCACGGGTTTCGGAGTATGACTTTCCTGAGTTCATTTATAGAGCCTCGCTTTCAATACCCTGTAATCCAGGAAGGCCATGGAGTTGGACGATTGGACTCACATCATGCGAGCACATACTCACCTCCCTCCTTCAGTCGTGGCATTATAGCACAAAGATCTTTTGTATTCCGCTTGCTAACATAAGCCATGGAGCCATTCCTCACGAAATACCCTCGAAATAGCTCCTGGGAGATTGCCTCAACACTTCCTGCCTTGCTTCCCGTATCCGCAGATAATCCAACACCAATTCATATACAGGTACACCATGAAGCAGTCCGAGTAGCTTATAATCACGTGAATGGTTTTGTGCCACGACTCCTACCTCCCACCAATCCCAGGTATCCGAAGCCCGATATCGTCCTTCATATCGGACTAGCTGCAGGACGATCTTTCTACACGCTCGAGAAAGGTGCGCACGGCCGTGGCTACGGCGCTATCCCCGACGTTGATGGAGACAAGTTCCCCGATGAGCTTGCAGATAGGAAATTTCCACGACACATGTTCCCAACAGTGCTTCATACGAGCTTCGACACGAACGATGTTTTAGCGCGCTGGCGAAAGAACCTCGGATACTCGTCAGTAGACGCTAGTCCCGATGAAAGCCTCCCAGACGTGCGACCGAGCCCTGACGCTGGCAACTTCATGTGTGGATTCATCTATTACAACTCTCTGGCCCATTATTTCGCAATCAATGAGGAGGAACGACCAGTAGCGTTCCTCCACGTGCCCGATCTTAGCCAAAGCGACGGGCCACTGGGAGTTGGGAGAGAAGTCACGGTCGCGTTGATTAAAGCGCTCGTGGAAAGTAGGAGAAAGATTAGGATCGTGGATGGGATAGAGAGAATTGCAAAGAGCGGGCAAGAGGAGGCAGTTGCGGGCACAGATGTCAATTTTGCGTAGATACATTTTGCAGTTTTCTTATTCAATGTTTTCCGTTGGATTCTCATACCGTTACGAGTTGTTTCGAAGCGCATATACTCGCGGATCGCATACAGGTACGAGAGGCATCAGCGAGGTAATATTTTTGGGGTACAAGTAGAGAGATATACATTTAGTTGCAGAGTTTATAGTCCCACTTACATTATTTGACTTATGGAGCTGCGTCTTACTAGGAACACTTTTCTTAGCACTAACAAGGCTGAGCATGCATTCATAAAGAAAATTCGCATGATCAGAGTGACCTCTCAATATCCTAAAGCAGGATAAGCAAGAGCCCTGCCCGATCTATAGTGCTCAGTGATCGAATCCGAAATCTTAAATCCATAGGCAGTCATTCACTGCTCGAACTCAACGCCTGAGTTTTCGTTCAGAAAGCTACCCAAGGCATTATCAGATGGTATGAAGGTTTTAGGGCAGCTTCTGAGGCCCACAGCTTGCGGTATTAGATTTGGTATCGAACAGTGCAGCGGATGGAGTTTGTCGAGCGTATGCAAGACGCAAAATGCAAACAGTATCGAACAGGATGGTCATCCGAATCAATGCTTGAATGAAGACTCTGAGCATCTCCACAAAGAAAATACAGAGCGGCGCGATCTCACTTGCTCTATTTCATGGGTTGACGGAAATGACTGGTTACAGTACTTTCTGCGTTGCACCAATGAATAGAAGTGAAGCGAAACAGTGAATCACCCACGCGCTTATCTTAATAACATCTGCCAAATTTTTTAGCTGTATATATACCAGAATTTTTCTAAACTAATCATAATTCAATAACACACCCATGGGTGGGCCAGTGGTCAAGTTAGCGATTCTGTCGATGCCTAGCCATGATGCATGGTAAGGATGGCACCAGATATTGCGAACGGGCTGTCAAGATTGCATAACATAATTAAAGTAATCGCCACTGGGAAGCCTGAAAGTCTGGGTCTCTGCTCTCGATAAGAGAGCACCGGATCGAGTAGGGTTGGGACAGCAGAGGTGTGTTTGAGGTTCGACTCCCGAATCTTTTTGCTCTTTTTAGCTTTTTTCTTGGCCAGAGTGGAGGAGATTATAGTGAAACAACAAGGATTCTGCTTCCCACTAATCCTGTATCTCATAGGCTAGATATGTACGGGTGCCGCAGAATATTGTTAATTGTACCTGAACAATGCAGTCAATAACTCTTGGTTTCATATCGAAGTTTTCAACAGCACTACTCATGCTTAATTCACGCCTTCTTGAACAAAGGAATAAGCCGTATTGCAAGACTGGTCTCGCGGCCAGTACTGCTCGTCAAAATTCAAATGAACCTACGTTCATGTACATTGCAGCAACACAATGCTACTGCACATATCGAAAGACACACAAATAGCAACTTTTGCATACTCTCACCGGATCCTGACTCTAACATATGGATGTAAAGTTCACGCTAACGAGGTAAGCTCGTACCAACGAACTCAGGCACTATAGAACCATGTCTTCCCCAAAGCATCGCAAACCACTCCCGTTCCAAATCATACCACGAGGGGCCTGCCATCTAATTGGTACGATCCAGAAGATCTTTGCTCAGCAAGCGTTCTTCGAGGATACCTTTAAACATCTCCACTCCACGTACGACAACGTCGAGGCCCTCCGACCGTTGCCTACGAACACTACCACGCTAGCAACGCTTGAGGAGCTAGAGCAGCAAGCGATTAAGTACATCGTCTGTATTGAGAAGCAGCTGAGTGCATTCAAAGATCTGCTTGACAGCTTTGACATAGATTCACTGATTATGGCAGCAAAGCAGCACAAAGTCGTGTTAGCCCTTGGCGACAGTGCGAGCACTGACCAGGAGATCGAGAACGAGATCAGGGGAGTACTGGAGTCTGCGAAGAATTGGTTTGAGAAGAACAAAGAAGAATTTGACCCAGAGAAGCAGAAGAAGAACTTGGAGGAGTATACGAAGGAGAGACGGGCTTTGAGACCGTGGACGACCTGAAAAATTTTTTTTTTCGGAGATTATACAAATATGAATTTTTGAACTGTTAGCTAGTGACGTGATCTCCCCCCTACGTGTTAAAAAACCCTGTGACCTGGAAATGGGCGGGAGTACTTTGGCTTTAAAGATACCAAAGTGCTCTTAATAAGTTAACTTTATCAAACACTCCCAGAGTCAATTA
The DNA here is from genome assembly GCA_030378425.1 of Periconia sp. TS-2. Taxonomy (NCBI): domain Eukaryota; kingdom Fungi; phylum Ascomycota; class Dothideomycetes; order Pleosporales; family Periconiaceae; genus Periconia; species Periconia sp. TS-2. Next base: position 421,324 of record JASNQO010000013.1, on the reverse strand, counting down.
GAGCTAGCAAATAAGTTACACAAGATTCATTGCGCGTTTTGCACCGAAGGTATTGTAGTAGTTTAATAGTGCATCTTCCTCAGGACCATCATATCGTTCTAATTAAAACATGTGTCAAGCTTTAGCGATGAAAGCAGACACAGTGGTATCAATATAATAAGCAGCTTGCATACCTCGAAGCTTTATGTAATGTCTAACCACATCGTTCAACCTGCAATAATACACTCCCCGGTTCCTGCACTCCTTCCTACGAACAATTGACTACACTTAAGATAGAAAGTGTTGCAATATCATGAAGGATTGGGTCGCACCGGCAGTCAGGGAGAGAAAAGAACTCCACTCCGTTGGAACGGCCAAATAAAGAGGGATAGAGATGATAGAGAAACAACCCGCAATTGCGGTTGGAATGGCCCAGCGCCATTGTGGGAGGCTACCACTCTTCCTTTCAAGAACCGCAGAAACTGATAGTCCAAGGAGTTGCATAATTGAAGCTTGTATAAGGAACCAAAAATCTGCGTCATTCGTTGTGCCTTTAAGATGGGGTGAACTGGCATAGCCAAGAGCGAACATTGCAGTCGAAGTGACACCGCAGCCAAACAATACTGAGCACAGAACGAAAGGCCCGTCTGCCTTGCTTCCAAGTTTAGACGTCGTACCCGGCTGGGTTGTTTTTCCGGACCTGCGGGCAAGTTGACTTTGCACAGGCGCCATATCACTTTTTGACTTTTGGTCATTGGCTTCTACCGAGCGTCGAACTTCAGACCTATGACACAATTTAGTGCTTCCTATTAAAATTCGATTGATCAGACCAACCATTCGGGTGCACTTCGAGGCCAAGGGATCTCTCCTGAATCACGACTACGGTTATACCACACATAACATCGATTTATACTGCTATCCAATCTCATCCAGCGGTTCCGGATTGAACTGATGATCTTTTCCTCCAAAAGACCCTGTAGAGCAGTATCGACCATTCGATTCCGTAGACTCCAAGCTAGGCTCTCGTAACCCTTCAGGATGTCCATGTAGTCACTTTTTTTCTTGCTTTGATTGTTGGAATTGTTGTTATTCTGAAAGACCTCTTTGACTATTCGAAGTCCCTCCGCCCAAATAGGAATAAATGAGTCGTCTCGCATGTATGAGTGGTGGAATTGGCGTCGGCCAGAGTCAATATCTTTCCACTGCTGTTTAATATCAGCAAATTTTTCAACCCATCGATCGGCTTCGGCTTTGCGTGCTTCATCTGGAGAAGAGATATACTTTCGGTGGAAAGCGTGGACTCGGTGGAGGAGTTCGAAATCGAATTCAAACAAAGTTCGTGCGAGAGGAACGAGATCCGGCTCAAGAGAAGATCCTTGTTTGTCACAAAGCACGAATTCTGGATCCTTCTGGCTTGTTCCGTTCAGACCAGGTCGGAACGTCAGCTTGTCCGGCTCACTGGGAAAGTTATATCCCACTCTACTAGCTCTTCTCCGATTTTCTCTTCGGTTACTATGCGCATCATGCGCAGAGCTTGACGAGGGCATATGGTTCTCCATTGTTCAAAATTATATATGAGTACGCGAAAGAGAGGGTTAGAAAGCAGCCGTAGGTATGATGGTCGGAGTCGTCACGAGAGAAGAGAGAGGGAGGGTGGCTCCGGAGCAAGTTTCGTGGAAATGCGAGGGTAAAATTGTGCAACAAGGCAACGACGTTTACTGTCGCTCAGCCTTGTGGCAGCATAGCAGCCGCCCGCCTATTGGTAGTTGCAATCGCTGACATGTGGACATCAAGCGGCTCTAGCAAAGAGAAATTTGTTCAACTTGAATGCATATGTCAAGCTGCACGAAAGCTGCACCGGTGATATTTAATAGTTGATGGGAGAGTGCAGACCGGGTGAATAACTGGGAGATGGGCCAATGCTGATGGGTTCGGATTCCACGTCTGAAAACTGTTGCAACTCTGATACTTTAAGACCACACATCCAGGAATCCAATATCATTGAGTATACAGAGATTTGCTCTGTTCACAATCAAGGATTGTCGGACATGCTATGACGATATTGTTCCTGGACAAGTGCACTTGACTTGTTTGATAAGTTTTTTTCCTAATCGCCGGTGGATGTACAAGCACCGAAAAGTGTTTCACCAAGGAAATTCAAATCATGCAGGGTATCATTAATTTCTCTTTATCACAAGAAGTCGTTCCCTCAGGCGGCAGCAGCTTCTTGCGACTGCTGCGCCGATGTCTGAATTTGTATGATCTACATAACGAGTTAGCCGTCTGCAGAAATGCCTATTCATAATGCTGCTAGAACATACATCCATCTTAAGCTTCTCGCTCTTGTCCTGTGTATCCTGGATCTGTTTCTCAATTCTCTTGCTGCATTAGATTAGCTTGCTTGACAGTTTGACTAATCCATGTCTATAGTCCTCACATCTCCTTTTCGATATATTCCAAGCGCGCGTTTACTGCCATAACGGCCTCGGTCTTGTCTTGCTTGAGCAGGACGGGTCCAATCTGCTTGTATATGTTCGCATCGTCGGCGAGAAGGTCGAATTCCTATTTTTCTAGTGTCAGACTGATGTGTTTCCTACTCTTTCCAAGTCTTCTATTGCGAACCTTCTTGACAGTAGTATTCTCCTGCTGCTGCGACTCGAGCTTCTGGCGCGCCTCGACGGTAGTTGAGAGCTCTGATGTCCGTTAGCGCCTCTTTAGAAGCCGATTCGGTGGAGTCTAACCTCCTTGCAGCTTCTGGTAGCTTTCGGAAAGCTCCTGGAGTTTTTTCTGCGTCTCAGCCATGGCTTTGTGGTGCTGAGCAACAAGTGACAAAAGTTTTGAAGCAGCGTTCGCGAAGTCGAGGCTGCTGTCTGGATCCGGACTAGCGCAAGGTGGGGTTGTTAGTGACGGCAGACTGCGACCCAGCAACAGCCAGAAGCAACAGCACCAAGAACACTCATCCACCGTTGCTCGCCATTCGTCCCTATCTGTGCTACCTAGCTACTAATAGTCTTCCACCGTCGTTGGCACATATTTCCACTCCATTCGAAGCCTATTGGCGCCCTTTGCCCACCGACTGCGCACAAGAACTGTGCTGTTGCCCCACGTTTGCCTGCTTGGCCTGCCCTTCTCACACGCGAGCGTGCGAACGCGTACCTAGTATAGCCGTCAAGAAATAAGGATATCAATACCTCCGTATTTCCGCATAATGAGCAACGCAGACTTCCTGGGCCGTGCCATTGAGACGGTCAAGAAGGCGATAGAGACAGACACAGCAGGGGAATATGAGAAGGCATACCAGCTATATTACAGTGCTCGTGAGTAGCATGATAGCAGACATATACTCTGTTCTAGGATGAGAACTAATCATGAAGCAGTTGAGCTATTCATGCTTGCCCTAAAATGTACGATCACGATACACTCCGGCCCGCTGAGCATCCTGATGGCCACCTCCGAGGCAATATAATACTAACCATGAGCAGGGGAGAAAAACCAGAAGTCAAAGGATATGATACGGGGAAAGGTGGCAGAATACATGGAGCGTGCTGAGAAACTCAAGTCCCATCTAAACCAAACCGACGCCGGAAATAGGAAGAAACCATCAGCCATGGGGGCGAATGGAAAATCGGCAGGGGGAAGTGGGAAAGGTGGCAAGTACGTATGATCACATCTATCATGTCATGGCATATGCTCACCTTCACAGGGACGATGATGAGGAAGAGCAAGATGCGGACTCCAAAAAGCTCCGCGGAGCCCTAGCTGGCGCCATCCTCTCCGAGAAACCTAATATTCGATGGGAAGATGTAGCAGGCTTGGATCAAGCAAAGGAGGCGCTGAAGGAGGCAGTCATATTACCTATCAAGTTTCCACATCTCTTCACCGGCAAGCGACAACCTTGGAAGGGCATATTATTGTATGGGCCACCTGGTACGGGTAAAAGTTACCTGGCAAAGGCGGTGGCAACCGAGGCAAACAGCACATTCTTCAGCGTTTCGAGTTCGGATCTAGTGAGCAAATGGATGGGCGAGTCTGAACGGTATGACATACTTCATCCAGTATCATACAACCGAAACTGACTCAACCAGATTGGTAAAACAGCTCTTCGGCATGGCCCGCGAAAACAAACCCTCCATTATCTTCATCGATGAAATCGACGCGCTCTGTGGTCCCCGAGGCGAAGGCGAATCAGAAGCATCACGACGTATCAAGACGGAGCTCCTTGTGCAGATGGACGGTGTGGGCAAAGACTCGCGGGGTGTGCTTATCCTGGGTGCAACCAATATTCCATGGCAACTTGATGCGGCTATTCGGAGACGTTTCCAGCGAAGAGTGCATATTAGTCTGCCTGATCTCCCTGCGAGAATGAAAATGTTTGAATTGGCAGTGGGAAACACGCCGTGCGAGCTGACCCAGGCGGACTATCGAAAGTTGGGCGAATTGAGCGAGGGCTATTCCGGCTCAGATATCTCCATTGCTGTCCAAGATGCTCTAATGCAGCCTGTGCGGTTGATTCAGACAGCAACTCACTACAAGCCTGTACGTTCTCTCTCATTCTTGCCTCACTCCACATGGGCATACTAACAAAGCGTAGGTAACGACAGAAGATGGTGCACAGAAATGGACACCCTGCTCTCCCGGCGACCCGCAAGCAAAAGAGATGTCCTGGACTGACCTCGACGGCGACCAACTAGCCGAGCCCCCCCTCCGCGTGAAAGACTTCATCAAAGCCATCAAAGCCTCACGACCAACAGTCAGCAAAGATGATCTGCATCGAAATGCGGAATGGACGGCAGAATTCGGCAGCGAAGGTGCATAATTCATGGTGGGGCGAGTATGCAGGGAGGTTAGTTCGTGTTCTCGTGGAGTTTAAACGGCATAGCGGGGTACTTTTGTGCGTTTCAAGGCGGGATTACTACCTGGCGTTGACGTTTGAGGTTCTTTTCTAGAAATGATGGATGTTGCGCTGAGCCTTCAGTCTCCCATGAGGCTAGAGACGAAGAAACTATATATTACTCGTTTGTGTAAATGTAAACTTCATCTTCTCCATGACACGGGACTTTCGTCATGAGCATCTCTCGTCGCACTTTGAAAGCTTGCGTGCGTAGAGAACCTCATGCTGCTCACCCCCCTTGGACTCGGACTAGCAGACGACCTTGTCGCAGAGTCTCTAGTACCTGTACATGATGAGTATCTGTTCACAGAACATGCGCAACTTAGCTGCCCATACCACGCATGCATCACGGAGCAAGGAGAGGAATAAAGTGTGAGCTAGAAGCTTAGACTGGCTAACCAGCTGACAAAACTCTTTACCGTTCTATCCCAAAGCGTAAACTGGACGGTGTGGAGTGGGGAAAATAAAAGGGATGCAGCGGGGTAAGTTATAGGGGGGGAATCGCATGACATGACAAAAACCCAGAGATATGAAAGTGACCACTGCCCATCTTTCCCACAAATAAAATTTCTCCGCATGCCCATTACCATGCAACTATTGCCAACCCGTTTTACGTCATGAAGGGCGGTAATCTGATATCAAACCTGTGGTTGCATTGCTCTGACGGCCCTCCGTGTACACGAGCACCTAGCTAAAGTACACCTGTACCGTCTGCTGCTGCTCGGGCGTCATGCTTGCAGCGACCTGGGCGAGATTCGTATTGGTGGCTTGGACGAGTGCTTTCACGGCGTTGACGGCGTGTGTTGCTACTTTTCCTTGGAGGGTTTCAGCTTCGAGGGCCTGGACGACCGAGATGAAGCATTTGCTAGGGTTGCCAACAACGCTCGGGTGTTGCCTACACATATTAGCTAGATCAAGAATCGGAAAAGGACGGTGGGCTTACTGTTCAATCAGCTGGGCTAGGAATGCATATGCATGAGGTGCGGCCTCCTCGTCGTTCGTCACAGGTAATGTATCTAACCATGCACCAGCAACGCTTTGCCAGTTCTGCACCTTTGAAGCATTGTAGTGTAGCACCTTTGCAATGCTGGCACACGAGTTCTCGGTCGCAAACACGTCGTCATCTGCACGGGCGTTCGGTCGTTCGGTGATTGAGAACAGTGTGGGTAAGCTAGCTGCCGCGAACTCTGACCATGCATCGCCTCCTCGGTGAGCAGCTACACCAACACCGTAGGCGGCAGCTTGACGGTTAGCAGGTACGTCATCGCGCATGCCAGCAACCAGCGGCTGCATGATGTGCTCATTATAAGCCCATGATTGCGGGCCGCAGAATTCTAGGACATCGTCGAATATGCAGATAGCCCATTGGCGTTGTGTGGGATCCTGGTTGACAGCGGCCATCTTGTAGAACTCTAGCAATTGCTCCCAATGGGGGAGGAAAGCGGTGCCCATGTTCTTGAAGATGGTGTGGAAAGCCTTGTTCATGTCCGAGAGAAGAGTTTGGTCGTCTTCGATAGCGATCAGAGTCTCCTCAGGGAGCTCCTCACCGTCTTCAACTTCGGCCTGCTCCTCAATACGTTCCTTAACACGCTCCTGGTACTCTTTGAGAACGCCTCGGGCCGATTCGATGAACGTAGACATATGCGTGCTGGTCAAGCAATCTTTGCCAATACATTCGAGACACTCATAAAAACATTGGTACATCTCGGCAAGGGTGTCGATAGCGGGTTCGGTGCTGAGGACTTCGAGGACACGCTCGACTGTTCGTTCCCATAGCTGACCGAGCTGAGTCGACTGAGGTCCATGTGCCTTCTTATAAGCATTTAGTAATGCTGGCACACATTTCGCCGATGCTACTCGGACCGGGTCGTGGAAGAAAAAGGCTAGTCCGGGGAGAGCGATCTTGTCCATGATGTCGTTGACGTATGGCTCGAATGCCTCTTCCAGTACTTGTGCGTAAATGACAATAAGCTCGATAGCCATATGCTTGTCATCCAGTGTACTAGTCTTAATGCCGATGACCTTTCCTTTAAGAGGCACTAGTTCCCAGCCCTCTTCTTCTTGCACCTGTGCCACCTGGTCTTCATCGTCTAGAAGTTGAATATCGGCCTTGGCGGCAGCAAGCTCAGTCAGAGGTGGGATAACTCCACCAAGGAATGGAACAAATTCCTTTCCTAGAACTCGGCACATTCGCCCCCAGCAGTGTAAAAGATATGAGGACTGTGGGTCGTCCGCTTCCGTGACGGTATTCTGAATGCGACCGAGAAGCTGCACCAGGGCAAGGGCATCATTACTCATTCGCTCTTTCCCGACCGCCAGGGCAATGAGTGTCGCACACTCCATGGCCTTGGCTCTGAGAAGGCGGTATTCCTTAGATTGCTCCTCGTTAAGAACGTTGAAAAGCAAAGGCATCAGAGTATCGTAGTATTTCGAGAAGGCCGCTTCAGCGGAATCGGCGACTGTGGCAATGGTCGACAAAGCTTGCTCTTGGACGAACCGCTTGGGGCTCTGAAGTAGCATGAGCAAGTGGCTGAGTAGCTGGTCTAAATACGGTTCGAGGATGGTCTTCTCCGCCTCTTCACAGAAGTTGACTAGCGCAGCCGCTGCATGGGCTTGCACACGGGGTTCGGATGACTCAAGGACAGGAATAATGTTCGGCAGAACGACCTGGTGGTACTTCTCTTGCATGGTACCGGCGAAATCGGTGCTCATTTGTCCCACGGCATTGCAACCTGCCCACCTCACTCGCGGATGAGGATCTCGGAGTGCGGGAAGAACAAGATCCAAAACTTTGTCGAGTTCGCCGACCATCAAATCGCGACAACCCTCAGAAATGGCAGAAATTGCCATGAGTGCTGCGTGTCTGTCTCGCCAAGCCGAGGATGTCATCATACGCGGAAGCCAATTGAAGGTCGGGGGAAGAATCGCGGAGCCGTTAAGTCTGTTGGCCAGACGATCCATGCACTGTTCACCGGCAACGTGGTTCGAGTCGCTCTCATCTTGGTCAAGCTTCGTAAAGTCAGTAAAGTGGAGTCTTTGAAAGGCTTACTACTCACATCTTCGGAGGCATTCCACTCTGCCGCATCGTCATCATCAATCCCAACGTCAGTCATCAGTGACAAGCACTGAGTGACCATATCGGTGGTATAATTGGGGTCCTTCTTGCACATGGGCGCTGCGCAGTCGGCGAAGGTAGCCATAAGCTCGAGCGCATTTTGGCGTGGTGTATCGCCGAGATCCTTGTCTTGAATGACAGACACACTGAAGGCGACGAGGCTGTTGAACAAGGGCTTGAACATCTTGGGCGCAACTTCCGCCAGATCAATCAAAGAGATGAGAGCCTTCGTCAGTAACTCTCCGTCCCCAGACTCCTTGATTGGTGGAAGAATGTTGAGGATCTCGCTGATGAGCGGGTAGTACTTCGGCTGAGTCTTCTTCGTGATGGAACGGAAGAAAGAAGCGAAAGCTTCCACGGCGGAGATCCGGACCTAAATGATGTGTGAGACCATGTCTTGCGCTCTTGTAATGCTTAGGGGTACCTACCGAAGTGGTGCTGTCCTGGAAACCGCCTTTGAATGCACTGATGACAACTTCCTCATGCTGCTTTTCTATTATACCGGGCGTCGTAGAGAATATCCTGAAAGCCGTCTCACGCTGTCCTGGTTCGCTTGATTGGCTAGCCTGGAATAATGCTCCCAACAGTTCAGGCCATGCCACGCCTACATTCGTTAGTACCTGTATGGCTATATTCCGAAAGGCTTGAGCGTACCTTCATCTGTGTGCTGTCGCGCTAGTTCAGCCACGGCATCTCCGACCTTGCTCCTCACTAACGGGTCTGTCTCTTTGGACAAGCAGTGTAACAATTTCGCGCGTATTGTCTCTCGCTCGGGTTGGTTGAGGGTCAAGAAGCAGTCGGTAGTCTGGCCTGCGGTCGATTTCCGCGGTTTAGAGGACTGTCGCCTGAAAAGAACCGATGCGAACTGGCGAGTCTGCGCGCGGGCTTGGAGTCAGATGTGTGATCTAGTGACGTTGAGAGCTGCATACTTACAGACGAGTCTGGTGCAAAATCTATCTGCTCGGACAAGCCCATTAGGAGGACGTCGGGCCTTTGGGCAAACCATTCCTGGTTCAACTGCTCCTCCGCAGTAGTCCGCTCTACATTGTCCGGCGACTGTAAGCCCCTCAGGAGATTGGACAGAGCAGCGTGTACATTTTCTGGCAGCGAAGCCATGGTGCCGGGAGTCTATCGCAGAGTTTCGAGAAGCGGCGTGAGAGCGCGGTGGGAGCTTGTTCGTCGCTGCAGGCAGGACAGGCGGTGGAGTTTGCGTGCGGCGGGGCTGCGTACGGGTTACACCTTACGAGGCGCGAGGAAAAGTAAGAAAGGCCGAGAGTAGGACTGGAATTTTTCAACGCCCCGGCTACCTGCAGGTTGTCGCGTCCCTGGGAGCTGTGTTGTGGGAAAATTGGTGGAGCGCTTGTTTTGGTGGGGGTGGGCTTAGTTCGCGAGGGCGCGAATCTGGAAAAAATGTAAGAACGAGGCGACCGGGGGGGCGTGTCATGCTCTGTGCTCGTTCAAAACAGAGCACGCGCAAAGCAAGAGAAGACCCTGGACACCGGCGACCAATCCCAGTTTGAAGACCTGCCTAGCAATTGTCAGATATCAAATCATGGATAGATCACGTCTGAGTTGGTAAGACACTTGGTGGAACAATGTCACTTTTGTTTGCATCGACAATTTTGAATGCTTATTCAGACTCTGTTACATACTTCCACAAATTCAAGAGACGCTCCACACAGTACCAACGAACAGATTGTTCTTTATTAGAAGCAGCAATGAGGTCAAACGGGTGGAAGCATCTTGGACACGTGACAGGAACTAGCGGCTCGAAAGTGGTTAGTCTATCGGGAGCTCAGCCTTATGCAATCAGTCTTCAATCATTTCATCCCAACCTTTTCGGCACCATCACACATGTGCTGCAATGTAGAACAAAGAGTGCTGAAGACCACATGTTGATACTACTCAACTACTTGTATAATCCAGTTCCATTCCCGTGAACTTGAATCTTCAAATCTCACACAATGCAGCAGACCTCTCATCCCCAGAATGCAACTGCCTGCTTCCCCAGACTTGATTGTCCCTGAGTATTTGCGTGGCACCCATCCTGCACTTCTCCCTTATGAAGAATGAAGTTTCCTGGATAGATCACACTCTGCGTAGTATCATTTGCAGCCTGCTGCGCGAGCTTATCCGTACTTTCTGGTCCGCCAACCCCAGCCAATGCGCACGACTGTCCAGCATCGTAAAGCGGCTGTCCCGTAATGTAAATAGTGGCGTTATTCGCAGAATGTTGGCGAGTATTTGCAATGAGTTGCTTCACTTCACTGTGCATGCGTCAGCACAATGCACACTTCCAAATATCTCTTTGCCCAAAGTCTGTCTCCTACTCTTTCTTTACCACCTCATTCAGGCCTACTTACTTGTACGTAGCCCCATTAGTGAATATACAAATCTGCACCCACACCGCCGTCGGCTTCCCATACTTGGCAACCTGCTTGTCAAACAGCTGCCACGAAGCCGAATTCGAATTGGTCCAGGACTGCACGACCATACCACCAGTACCATAAGGGCCCCACATTCGCTGGCCACTGACGGCAACGTACCCTTGGGCAACGTTCTCAGCCATCGAGCATCCAATGAAGCCCATAGAGTGTGCTGGTTCGGCGAGTGGGGCGGGGATACCCGCCGCGATGGCGGCAAACAGAATAGGAAGTGCGGATCTCATGATGAAATTTTAAAAGGGTGTTGAGGATGGTAGTAGACTTGTATGATGTTGCTAAAATCCTTCCTTTTTTAAGTCCTACTTATAAACCTTGTAACGGACTTTGTTCGGATGAATGAGTGTACGCGACGACCTAGCAATCAATATGGTCATACTAGGAGACGAATAGAAAACAGCGTGAAAATAGTATTGCCTAATTGAGAACCGGTCAGAAAATGCGGGAGTCGAATGAAGAATTCGGAGGTCCAACAATGATACTTGGAGTTAAGAACAGGCTGGCAAGAGGAACAACGTCTTTTCAGGGTTGAACCACCGGATAAGTTGATGGCTTTTATTAGCATCCTGATGCCTCGTTGTATTGTATTGGTTACCTGGAATATATCAAGCTACGAGAGTGACATATTTGGGGAGCGGAGAAAACTTGCGATATGAACGAAGTATTTACAACAGTTTGTTCACAAAGGCCGTAGTAGAATGGCTCATAGCTGTCCGAGTGTCTTAAAATGTATCTCGGCCTCGGAATGTCCTCACAGTCACCCTCTCGCTGCCCCTACGTGTACATCACACCAAGCCCAACCCTATCCCTTCTCATTCAAAGACCAGCCACAAAGAAGCCACCACGGTTATAACTCGGATAAGCTAGCGACTTTCGTCCGGATATGTAATAGTGACCAGCTCTCATTGCCAGAGAAGTCGCAAATAGAGAGGCGAGAACGCAAAATGACGTCCAAGAGGAGAACAAGAAGCCGGGTAGCGAAATCGGAATTTATGGTCGATATAACCTGGCTTGGAACTGAGTCTCGGTGTGCAAACGGCAGTTTTGCTAATTTATATGCACACCATTATATTAACCGCGGTCCCAAGACAAGTCGCACCGGTGACTTTAACAGTGAATAGTAGAATGCCGATATTAAGAGGGAACTAGGTGGGCGTGTACCACAAGACAAACAAGCGTAGGCGGATATTATCCATTTTCAACGCTACTAGGTACTACAGCCAAGACCTAGAGGACAGAGCCATTACTATCATGCATCTAGGGATATCAACCAGAAATTGAAATAACAATGCAACAATTCCGCACTTCGTGTATTACAATACGGGTAACCAAAACAATTCTTCTCCACCTCTTTATCGGCTTGAAGCGCGACCCAAAGCGAACACACCCACAATGACTACTGCAAGGGTCACAATTGCTCCTGGGAGCAGTAGGTCATTAGGTACTCCAGGAATGACCTCCGGTTGTTGGGCGAAGGCTGATGGCTGACCACGTTGTCTCGATCGAGGTTGCTCTTCTTCCTCCTCTTCATCGAAGAATTGCTTTCGCTCTCTCAGAATAGACTCGGGTGGTGTGGGCGGTTTCGCTAGTGCGGGCTGCGGCTCGACTGTTGATGCTAGCGGAGGCTTCTCTGGATCGTGGACGAAAAGATCGACCTTATCCCGATGTGCGAGGCGTGAGAGGCTAATAGCTTCGATCAAATCGTGCTGCGTGGTGATAGAGACAGTGTCACCCTCATTATCTAGATAGCTAAGCGCAAATCCAGACTTCGATATCTTTCCATCTTCAAATGTCGGAGAGCCTCCAATAGCATCGACCTCCGATCCCAGCTTAGCAGCAACGTTCGAGATAAGTTCCTCGATGCCGGCAGATGCGACAACTTGTAGACGGTGGACACGTCCACTCGGGGCTTTGAATTTGAACGCGAACGGCAAGTCTTCCGCGGGGGTCGCGCCAGCCAGGGCAGAGGCAGGCGGCGATTCGGCGCCGTGGTGCGAGGCAGACTCGTGCGGCAGGACACTATCACCACGGTCAATTAAGCCCGGACGCTGGAGATCATGTGATAGCATTGACCGATGATCAGGGGTCCCAGGGACACGGCTGCCGCCTTCCCCAGACATCATAGATTCGGTTTCATTGTCCAAGGACAACCAGAACTTGTTCCAAGCAGGACCTTCGTTATCACCGGTGCTGATGTTGTTGATCTAGAAATTGTTAGATAGGGTATGTTTTGGAGACTAAGGAGTTGTACCTGATCTAGGGTGGCATATGTCAACTTCAGAACGTCTACCATGCCGACGATCTCGCCCGCCTCGCTCATGACAGGTAAATTGAGGTAGTGACCATCTGAAAGCTTGTTAGTTAGTTAAAGAGTATTGTTTTGAGGTCATCATACCGTGCATCTTGCGGAGAGCTGATTGGATGCTCATATCCATAGGTGCAAAGTCGGGATGAGGGGTCATGACCCTCACCACGCTGCAGGTAGCTGGATCAAGGCCTGCAGCAATGACACGGAGCACAACATCTTTACTAGTAAAGATACCGGTAATTTGATTTTGATCCTGGACCAAGACTGCAGTGGTGTGGTTTTCTTTCATGAGAGCAGCAGCCTCCTTCACAGATGTGCGGACGGAGACAGTGGTAGGCGGCAGACCGTTCAAGACGGACTCAAGCGTTGGCCCAGACATCTTTGCTCGGATAGTTTCGACGTATTGGATGATTTGTTGAGGCTGGCTTGCGCCGAGCTCTGCCTGTACACCTTCGAGTGCGTCGTAGAGCTTGCGCGATGAGCTATAAGCACGCTCGAGCTTCTCCATAGCATCATAAAAGCATTTTGTGATATCTAGAATGCCCGATATATCATGATTTTCGTCCATTACAGGCAGGTGACGAAAGCCTTTCCTGACCATAAGATCTAATGCATCCGTCGCACTTGTGTCGGTCTTCGCGCAAAGAGGGTTCTTCGTCATGATTTCTTCGATTGTGACGTCCCGCGCTTTGACACCAGCTCCAACTACTCGGAACGCGAGATCTTTCGCAGTGAAGATACCGGCAATGCGATCATCATCATCTGTGACCAGAACGCAATCCTCCCTCTTTGCAGCCATCAGCTGCGCTGCCTCGGCGACAGTGGTGTTGGGTTTTATCTGCAAGGCCGGGCTAGGCTTCAGGGCGAGGACAGTGCCAGGAGGGGCTTTTCTGGTCGGGCGGACGCGACCTCCGGGGTTCTTCTTCTTGTTCAGGTCGGTCTCAATCTTCCGGCGTATGGCCTATTGATGTCGTTAGGATAGGCTCCGCTTCTGATGCGACTGAAAGTACTCGCCTCATCCCTTTTCGACATCTTCTGCCGGCTGGCACTGAGGGTAGATGTGCCCGCATCACTCTGTGACATGTGCTGCTCGAGAGCTGGTCGGGGGATGCCAGACGGGCTATTTGCGAACTGCGCCGTGTTACGGTTCTTTGGGGTGCCCCTGAGGGTACCGACGCCGGACATGGCTGCAAAATGTACTTGCTGGTGGTCAGGGAACAGTTGTTCGTGGGTTGGGACCAGTAAGAGTTGATTGTGATGAGGCGTTCGCAGATGAGCAGAAGATAGATCCTGGTTGCTACGGCGCCAATGAGGAAAACAACGCGGGTCCGTGTTCGGGAAAGCGTCCTCGGCCAGGTCACACGGGCACACGCAGCGACAGTGCAACGAGATAAGGGATCAGAGTAGAGAGGAAAGCATTGTTCTTGCAGCGCGAAAATGATGATTCGATAAATTTCACTGCAAAAATTATCATACGCCCGCGAGATGGACGTGTTCCCCTGTGTTTACGGGCTATGGCAACTAAGAGGAGGTGTTTTGGCGGAGATTGATAAGATAAGATCGGATTAGTCACCAGGTCCGACTTTCGCCAAGCCCACACTGATTTTGGCAAACCACCACGCATCTCGGTTGCCAGCAACGACACGAAATCGACAACCCCCATAGCTAACTCTTAGATTCTGCATCTTCGGTACGCACGATCCTCCACAAATTGTCAATACTTCCTCCACTAACAAATCTCAGATTTAGCCCAACATGGTCAAGAAGCGAGCATCCAAGTATGGCATACTGAAATTTCCCATATCTGCGACGTCGAAGACTGACAACTTTCAGCGGCCGCAACAAGAAGGGCCGCGGCCACGTCAAGCCTATCCGCTGCTCCAACTGCTCCCGATGCACCCCCAAGGACAAGGCAATCAAGAGATTCACCATTAGGAACATGGTCGAGTCTGCCGCCATTCGTACGGATCTATATTCCCTCCTTCAAGCCCACTACTGCGGCTGTAAAATTTAGGCTAACGTGTTGCAAGGTGATATCTCCGATGCCTCTGTGTTCCCCGAATACACTGTCCCCAAGATGTACCTGAAGCTTCAGTACTGTGTCTCTTGCGCCATTCACGGCAAGATCGTACGGTACGTGCTGCCCTTCAGATGAACCTTGGCTTGAGATGGCTTGAAACCTCTCTAATACACATCACAGTGTCCGTTCGCGCGAAGGCCGCCGCAACCGCGCTCCCCCGCCACGAGTCAGGTACAACAAGGACGGAAAGAAGGTCAACCCCAACCAGACCGCTAAGGTCGCTCAGAACTAGAGGTCAATATAGGGCTGGGTTGAGGGAGATGAAGTCACGGCGCTTAGTATGGGTCAACAAGTCCTTTCGGAATCTCATCTGAAAATAAGCATGAATTCATGGAAGTCTGGCGGGTCGAAGCGATGATTTATAGTCGCGAGCTTGCGCGCATGGGGTGCAATGAGCCTCGAGGGCTAGCTATGAGCTTATTAAAGAATATCCGATTCGACTTGCGACACGCAAATCGCTCCCGTGCGGATCTGTGTTGGTGATAAAACTCGCGAAACATGTTTGATTCAAGAATTGTTGCCGTCATCCCACCATTGATATCGCTAAACAGAAAGGAAATGCGTATGGCACCGGAACCGTAATCATCCAAATCGTAGCCAATGCACCGCTCTCAATCACTTCGCTTCTTCCCCTCGCCCAAGTCCCCGCCTGTAGCTTGCCCATTTGAGGTCTCTGCTGGTTCTGTTGTCTCCCAATCCTCTTCATTCTCATTCCAGTGTTCCAGCTCCTCCTCTACAGTAGGTCGCACAACCCCCGTCTCCTGTCCTCCGATGTCCTCACCAAGCTCGACGTCAAGGTCAGGGTCTTCGCCTGCAACAGCTCCATATCCCCTTGCGGCCCTCTTCCTCTCCAACATGCGCTTATGGTACCAATTGCACAGCGCAAGTGCGCTCAAGCTTCCTAGTACATTCGCGAGGATATCATAGTAATCGAAGTTGCGATTGGTCTACATGCGAATTAGCTGCTGTGCCTATTGCGCATCATCTCCGGTCTAGCTCTGCTCCTAGTCATCGTAGCCGTGTACGAGACTCAAGCTTCCAAGAGCCGAGGTTGAGTGATGGCGGTGGTAACCTACTGGTAAAATGCCCTGAACAATTTCACTAACGAAACCTAGACCAAGTGTACAGACGATGAAGGTAATGTGCACGACTTTTCGGCGGGCCGTCTCGACGATCCAGTAGAAGCTTAAAGTAAGCAGGAAAAAGGCAAGGAAGTGGAGCGCTTTGTCAGATTGTTTGTAGGTGGGGATTGTATCGGGTGGGGAAAAGCCTGCGGCAGCAGAGATGAGGAGTACGGCTGCGAAGGCCCCTAGGACGTGTTAGCTATGCTGGCTATGAAAAGAGTAGCTCCAGAATGGCGTGATGTAAGCATGGTCCAGTTTGCTCAGTGTATTCTCCTCGAATGTTGGCTATAGAGTCTTCCTTGGTAAGAAATAGAGCCGCCAGAGCATTACACATAGAAGAACTATGTGCTCAAAGCAAGACAATATATGTAAAGACCCAAGGCACCGAGCGCAGCTTGACCGGGTAGCAAGGTATGACCGCATAACTGGCGTTTACGTACCGGCGAAAGACTTCCGAATCCGCATTGTTTCAGATTTAAGACGTATAGATTTGCTTGTCACCGACCGCTGTGCATAATGCGAACGTGTTCTAGCGATTAGGACAGGTGGTGCGGCGGAGCGATGTGGTAGTTGCCCAGACTGGCCAGACTTAGCCTTGTCCCAGCCACACTCGGTTAAACGTGGAACAATGTCACGTGGTGAGTACACGATAGGTCCAAAGAGGGTGAGTCTTAGTAAGGTGCATCACCGGTTCGTACCTTGGACAGTGCCTAATATTTTCTGTGTCTTTCGATGCATCTTTCGAGAATAATGGTCTATCAATATGATCAAGAGTGAAAGACATGTGCAAGAGGGGCACTTTGGATCTGGATAACAGAGAAAGCTTATGAGGCGATCGGCATAGAAGTCTGGATATACAAAGTCCGACTCCATAATCGTACTTCCGCATCTTTGAATAACATACTATACACTGCGAGTGCCGTACAGATGCTTCATACTGTTATAGCATTTGATTTGAATCACCGGAGATACCGCGGAGGAACGCGAGTGCGAACGGTAGGAGATAAAGAGTCAGTGTCTCATTCTGAAGAGCCACTCAACAATATAGCATCAGTTCAGTCAGATTTATGGATAGTCGCTGATGATGCTGGCGTATATTTGACTGATGCTCTTGTTGAATCTTGGGGGCCCAACGATGTCGGTGATTTTATGGGTCTACCATGTCCTCCTTCGTAGGTAAAAGCTAATGCTACCAAGACTTCTCAAAAAGTTCAGTACTCCTAGTAATTCGAATACAGGTGTAGCGTATACACCTTGAGTTGAACTTCAAACATCTTGGCTGCTGGAGCGAAGGAGGTTGACATAGCACGTTCGTGCGCTAGTCCATATTAGGCTAAGCAGTTAGGTGGGCGACTTCCCTCCTCCACGGACGCTCTTCCCTCCTAAAGCGACCGCACCTTCGGCCATCAAAGGCCACCACACCACCACCAGATTTCATCTCAAATCCATCGGTATCCGATTCCGACGCCGTACGGCTGCTTCCATGCCAACTTTTATCCCTTCGCGACACCTACTCGAGGTCGGAGGCCGCCCGAAAGGCTTCGCAGCGTTGTGAGGAGGTCGCCAAGAAACTCCCCACAGCCGCGACCGCGATATGTCGTTACTGCATCGACCATCATCAAGAGAGCGCCAACACTATGCACGCCTCCCCAATCAGCTGCCGAATGCGATACGTTTGCGCACTCCAAATGCGGCATTGAGCGATGAGGCCATGTCCAACGGCTCCAATAACAATCATCCGGGGGATGGGGCAGACTCGACGGCGGAGGAAGACCCCCGGGTCGCGCGCTGGCGAGAACAGTATCTCCGCACTGAAGCGCGCCTCGCCGCCGTGCTAGGAGGTGGGAGCAATGATGATATCTTAGATGCGCAGGATCATGGGACGAAGCCGCCCGCCGACGTCGCTCCCGCAGCACATGACGCGCGCCCGAGCGCGATCCCGAAGAAACCGACTCGGACAATTGACGAGGATGACTACGGTGACGACGACGACGCCGAAGAGGAAGATGATACTCGCACCTCACCGCTACTCTCAAAGAGTGCTCCGAACGGATTTACCGCCGCCGCCCTCGACGCGCCAAGCCTCCGCATAACATCCCTATCAAGCAAACTGGGTATCGACCGGACAAGTACCCCAAGCTCGGAGCAGGTCAAGTCGGCCGACGACGTGCGGAAGAAGCTTCAGCAAGACAAGTTAGCTGCTGAGGATGCCGCCAAGCGCAGCTTTCATACCATATTCTATACGTTGGAAAGCGACCGCGATGCCATGCTAGAGCAACAGAAACTTGACGAATTAGATCGCCAAGTAGAGACAGAGATGTCCGGTCAGCCAGCCAATGCCCCTGCAATCGGCGCATCGGTAGCTCCGCAACAGGGAACGCTGAGCACGACTAACCTCGGAGCCTCCAGTCTCACTTTGAAGCACTTGATATCCCGTATAGATGCGCAGAGAGATAAAGTACATGCGAGCGATGCCCAACTTCGAAGTCTGATCAGCGAGGTGAGAAAGAACCGGAGTAAATGGGCTAATGAAGACCGCGTCGGCCAGGAAGAACTTTATGAGAGTATGGAGAAGGTCCTCATGGAGCTCAAAGCCGGCGAGCACGCACATCCCTTCCTCCAACGCGTAAATAAGAGAGAGGCACCTGATTATTACAACGTTATCAAACAACCCATGGACATTGGGACAATGATGAAGAAGCTCAAGCAGCTACAGTACAAGTCGAAGAAGGATTTTGTGGACGATCTCATGCTCATCTGGGCAAATTGTCTAAAGTATAATTCCGATCCTGGACACCCTCTTAGAAAGAAGGCGCTCTACATGCGGAAAGAAACTGAAAAACTCGTCCCCCTAATACCGGAGATCACCGTTCGCGATCGAGCTGAAGTCGAAGCTGAAGAGCGTAGGATGCGCAACGGGGATGCCGATGCTGACGCCGCGGAGGATAGTGAGGATGAAGAGCCGATCATGGCTTCTCGTGGTCGCAAAGCACCCAGCAAAGGTGGAAAGGGAGCGAACACGGCAAGAAAGGCGCCTCCAGCTGGTCTGGAAGGCACACCGGGACCCGAAACTAAGCCACCTATTCCTACATTGAACAATGTCGTATCCAACCTAAAGAATGAGTTTCTCCGTGCAGACTCCGAGATGGAAGGTAGCGTGAATGGTTTCGCTACACCTCCACCTGGCACGCTTACACCCCTTGGTGCCAACGGTGCCCTACGCAGTGGCACTCACGGCAGTCAAGCTGATGTCTCGGAGGCTGATGGCACTGGAGCTTCGGTTAGCGGCTTTCCTGAGGAAGACGCTGATCTGGACGATCTCGAATATAAGATTTGGAAGCAAGTCACCAAGAAAGACCGAGCGATCATTGCAGCTGAGCGCCATCGTTTATTCCGTGAGGACCAGCTCCAGGTCGACGAACCTGCAATTCTACGCAGCAAAGCAGGCATGAGGAGGTGGCTCCGGCATCGGAAACAAGCTGAAGAAGAGTCCAATGCCACCTCCATGTCTGTGTCTGATGGCAAAGACGGCGTACAAGCAACAGCTACTGGAACACTCGCCGAAGGTATTGAAGGCGAGGAGGAGCGTCAGATCCCAGATTATTATGACCCAGTCTGCACTATTCCAGACCTTAACGAGCGTCTTCAGTGGGTCGAGGATGCGGAAGGCCATGTCATCCAACAATTCGAAGAATATATGCGCATCGTACCTAGTGGACAGTTTATATCGCCCGATAGTTCTCTCGCGAAGAGAATGGAATCCAACATGCGGCAAATGCAAGAAACTAGGAAGATTTGCGCAAAAATCGGGATTGTCAAGCAGATGCAGCTCCAATCGCAGGTAGGTCAAATTCCAACAGATTTCACCGGGGCAAAAGCACTAATTTAATATAGATGTACCAAAACCAATTCCAAAAGTACGATCCTCAGCCCTTCAGAGAATTGGATATCGAACCCACGGTTGTCTCGGAAGATGGTCCCGTCATGGCTCCGTACATTTGCCGTGCTACACTACAGCGAAGCGTAGGGAAGATATTCTATCACGCTGGTTTCGAGGAATTTCAGCCAGCTGCTCTTGACGCAATTACAGACATTGCAGGCGACTTTTTCCAGAAGCTCGTGCAAAGTTTAGGTGTTTATCGCGAGGTCCCAAAGATGAGAGCCGATATGCCCATCTCGGCTACAAGTGGAGAAACTCCGAGCTGGGTCCCCCGATTCACTCAAGAAGAAGCCGCTTTACACGCCCTGCAGGTGAATGGCGTTGACCTTGAGACTCTCGAGACTTACGTCAAGGACGATGTGGAACGCCTTGGTACCAAATTGGCTAGCATGCATGACCGAATGCGCTCTTACTATGCCGAACTACTCCGCCCAGCTCTTGATGGCAATGCAGGTGTGGATGGAGTTGGCGCATTCAATGATGGCAGCGAACAATTCGTCGGCGGTGATTTCGCGGAAGACATTGGTGAAGACTTCTTCGGATTTAGGGAACTCGGCCTCGACAAGGAATTCGGCGTGTCGTTCAGCGTTCCGTTGCATCTGTTGCAGAACAGGATGCAGAAAGCTGCTCAAAACACACAGTACGTAAAATCACGACCCTTATTATGGATTACACTAACAAGTTGCAGCACGGTCACTACTACAGGCGATCTTATGGAGGAACCAATTAAGTTCGAACCGATCACAGTGCAATCCGTTCCCAATCAAATCGGTCTCATACAAGACTGGTTCCTTTCCAAGCTTCAAGACAGTAACAACAATGGAGTCCTGGTTGAGGATGAAGATCTTCCACCGAAGCAACGCTTCCCCAAGCCACGCCTTCCTCCTACCGGCAAGATCTCTAGTCCTCGCAAGCGTCCGCTGAGAGAGCAACAACAGATGGCGCGAAAGAAGAGAAAGCTGGATGAAGAAAGGGACGAAAATGCTGGGAACGGCAGCGGTGGTGGTGTAAACGGCGGGCTACTAAAGAGCCTCGGCAAACCCGTTGGAAAGCTAAAGCTTGAGATGCCGGCTCAAAAAGAGAATCAGGCTGTGAACGAGCCAGAAAAGGACGATGGGAGCGCGGTGGGAATGATAAGCCCTGAGAGCATCCAAGCTGCATAACCTAGTTCTATTCTTGTGGATTCGATCATGCCTTTCGAACGCGCACTACATTGCAGTACTCAGCATTTCAACCTAGAATTCTAGATGAGTGCAGTGGTTGCTGGTGGCCTAGGGTACCTTTTTTTCCGTTGATTACGGTTGTTTGCTTTCTTCCACTCCTTCTCCTGCTCCTTTCCTAATCACATTTCCATGTGTCCTCACTATATTGTGCCCAATGGTCGAGCGCGATCTTATCGAGGGCCACTAGGACACTTCATCGGGGTTACGGCAGTTTGGCGTTTGCTGTCTTTGTCGCTTAGTGGTTTGCACTGGGCATCATCTGGGCGGGTCGGGTCGGTTTGCGGTTGTATACCCTTCGCCTTGGTGCTCTTTCTCATTAGTATGGATCGTATTCTGAGTGGGCACATTTGGAAGCGATCATGAGTAGAATTGCGTGTCTGGTTCTGTATATACCGGAAAACCAAGGGCGCAGCAGCCACTCCAATTGAAGAGTAATCATAGTTTGTCAATGAAACCCATGCCATCAAGTGTGCTCGTGCCTGCAATGTATCGTGGGAAGTATTGGAATGATAAAGAGGTCGGATGCCTAGAAGCTCTCTATTTCGCCCATATGAGAACCATTGGCTTCTGCTTCCGTAGTCCGATTCTAGGCGGTAGTGTGTGACAGGTGCAGCAATGCGAATAATGTGTAGTTACACAGTGAGACTGCAAGAAGCCCGAATGACCTATCCAAATAAAAGTAAAACGAAACATCTTAGCGCTTGGTTCCGCAATTTGCCAGCCAGCGACCTGATATGCCGCGATTCCATAACCGAGCTGAAATTATCAATGTGTTGTTAGCGGCCGGACGATTTCAGGTTGCGACCAGGCTTTCTCTTCACTTACACCGCGCGATAATCTTGAATAATCTTTTCACGGCATTTTAACGGACTTGGAATCAACTTAAGGTTTTCGGCGAGTCGTCTTGCCTCCCCGACTGCCCTCTGTGGAATTTTTCGGTCCTTAAGCTAACCCAACGGTGGAACGAGACACGGATCAACTCAATACTTGCATCTTTCTTTCTGTCACTTCACTCCACTACACACCACCCACAACCTCCGGCGCGCATTGTTTTGCGCGCCTATTCAGTCACCGGCAAAAAGGGCTCGGGCAAAATCGCGCCTCTTGTGGTCTCTGATTTATCAAGTAATTACGGGTTTGGTATTGTCCATGCTTATTCCAAATTCCTTTCTCTGCACTTCTTCCCAACTTTCCGCACTCGATGGCCCCAATCGCACAGCCATTGGTCGGCAAGGACAGCTATGACGGCTCAAAACCACGTTTCGGGTCGCTTCAAGCATGGATTGATCGATTTGGTCCGACAGAGTACACTGAATACAAGAAAACTGCTGCGGCGCCTCATCTCAGCTATGAAGAGTGGTCAGCATCAGACCACGTTCTGGGACCTTATCTTTGGTACACGACTCTGGACGTCTGGGGAGAGGAGTCGTCAAGTGTAAGTTAACTAGACCAAATATGAATGACTTAACACAGTATCTGATAAAGCCAGGATGGGGACCTAGAATTGGACGCTCAAAAGATCGTTTCGCGTGGTGCACCGGAGCCGAAACCGAAGAGGAGAGTAACGACAAATGGCCACGGAATGCGGAAATCGGCCAAATTTTCCGCATCGACTACGCGAGAGAACTCAGAAGGGCCAGGTGGCTCCCCGAAGCGGAAGAGGAAACCAAGAAAGAAACATCTTGTATTTGTTTCCGATCTTACCTTCTTTTGCTCATAGCTAATTGTCTTAGTCGGAGGAGATTGTGGCAGCTGACGACAGTGATCCCATTGACGAGCCCACCACATTACCTGAAGCTGCATCTCCTGTAACATCAACTACGAGCCCTCTCAATAATGGGCGACGCAAGCCTGGTGGGCGGAAGAAGAAGTCGTTCCTTGTAAGTTCTACACTGCGCATTTTCTCAACGTAACACCGACATGTTTGTCTAGTCCGAAGAGATTATATCACCAGAAGATGAGGCGGACGACCCTATGCTTATTGACGAGGTTGCGACTGGAGTGAATGGTGCTGCTGCGCCTTCTACACTTGGTATGTTCCACTTGGTTCTGAATGTTGGGTTGCGCACAACCCCACTTCGTCGACATTAGTTCGAAGTGTTTAGGTCACATCGCATGTCTTGAATCTTTCGTCGAGCATACTTACGATTCTATTACATCTAGTAGTCTTTCTGACCCGATTTCAGGAAATGGAAGGAGCGCTCTAGCAGCCGCTGCGTCAAAAGCCAAGCCCCCCAAGGCAAAACCCGGAAGGAAGCCTAAAAAGAAGTACTTGGTAATACTTTCTGACCAATTTTTGCCTCCGGAGGATGTCTAACAATCTCGCAGTCCGCAGAAACCGTGCCGCTTGATGATGACGAGAATTCCGCCCCTGCTGATGCGACCACACCCAACACTAAAGCCGCCTCGCCCGAGAGCCCCGGCACTACATCATCAAGGCGAGGGCTGCGCATCCGGACAGCTGCTCAAGAACGACCCTACGCTCACACTGCAAAGTTATTTGAGGACCATTTGTCAGAGACCGAGGGCAGTGTTAAACAATCGCCTAAGGGGAAGACCACTAGACTCTCGCTTGTCTCGTACCCAGATGAAGATGATGGAGATGAAGCTCTTCTGAACGAAGGGTACCGCCCGGCTGGTGAAACTCAGTCAGAGTCAGTGAGGAAGGCTCACTATAAAGGCAAAGGTCGGGCGTGGAAAAAGACCGAAGAGGATGAGGACCAGGACTACAGGTCACCTATCAAGCTCAAGCTCAAGAATTTAAACCCACCGAAGAAGAAGCCTGGGCGAAGGAAGTCTCTTCAGGTCTTGGAGACGGCCACTGATGACGCCAACCGAAGTGAAGTGCCACAGCAACCCGTGAAAGCAGAAAAGGCGAGAAAAGTCGCAGTCAAGAGTCCCGTGCAGAAAGCGAAGCAGACGCGTAGACCGAAAAGAATCCACCATCTATCCGAGGAATTCATTAGAGACGACTCAGACACGGAAGAAGTCGAAGAGCAGCCGGCGCGAAAATCCCTGACCGAAACACCTAGCCCTTTTGAAAAGGTGAAGAGACCGAGAGGGCGACCTAGAAAATCTGAGCAGAACGTTGCTTCGAAAGATATGGTAAATCTCGATGATGACAATGAAAGTCTTCCATCGCCCTTTAAGAAGTCCGAACCTCAAGAAAAGCCTAGACGAAAATCGCAAGTCTCTATTACTCCTGTACCTGAAATCACTAAAGAGATAGTAGCAGAGGGC
The DNA here is from genome assembly GCA_030378425.1 of Periconia sp. TS-2. Classification (NCBI taxonomy): domain Eukaryota; kingdom Fungi; phylum Ascomycota; class Dothideomycetes; order Pleosporales; family Periconiaceae; genus Periconia; species Periconia sp. TS-2. The sequence goes on along the minus strand of JASNQO010000013.1, from coordinate 396,983 downwards.
GAAAAAATGGGAAATGAGGTGGGACCGCTTGGTCCATTGTGTGAGGTGCGGAAGAGGAAGAGCGTTGATCCAGATGAGGAGAATGTCTAATCTGCCCATCTGTCTTTCGGAGGGTATATTCTCCATAGAGTCGAACGAGGCATCGAAGCGAAATAAGGCTAGAACCACACGCTTCGGGTCTAGACACTGGTGAACTAGGAGGAATGGCACAGGGAGGATTCATCCCGTGGAATTTCATTATCGCATATCGATAGGAGGGTCATCTATTTCCGTCAGCCCTTTCGAGCATCCAATATCAGGCGCTCGGGACTGTTTTCTGTGGTGTGTGGGTATCACCTGATGGCGTAGGGGTTTGTGGGAACACCGAATGTTCTTAGATTAGTGGGTACATGGTTCAGTATGTCATAGGGTTTATTGTGCATTGTAGGCTATAACAAGTCTACTTCTCATCCATTAACCTGTGGGAATGGTTGTGATGTTGTCGGAGCGGCCTTCTTCTCTATATGGAGCAAGGATGGTACAATGGGATGACTTTCTAGGGTATCGCGTTCGTGTTTGTATAGGAGTCAGACTATCTTAAACGTTGTGCATAGGTATTCAATTAGTGTTTCAAAGGTATTAGGCGTGGGCGTTCGCCTTTCGCGGAGTCGTTTTACGTTCTATTTCCACTGCCTAAAGATACCAGAGCAATGCGACCGTCAACGTACGTTCAAGGACGAATTATACATGTTATATTGATTTGATGAAGAAGCTTTCTCCCCTCGGTCACTCCCTGCAATTCTTTACGGTCTGCTTCGTTTCGCACTATGTTTTATACAGCCTAGGTATACAAATTCAGACAAATAATCTGCCCATTTCCAAGTCTTATAAGGTCGATGCTCGATACGAAACCTATTCTCCTTGTCATAAGTCCCTCCCCGAAAGCTTTTCCTCAGTAGGGAATCCTCAACCCCCTCAACCGCGCAAAATAGTACGCAAGTCCAAAAGCCAATCCTCCCAAGTGGCCCGAGTGGCTTACGCGGCTATTCTTATTGTTCACGAGGGCACCATCAAATACCGCATAGCCCGCCATCAGGGCCCAAAGTGGGACCGGAATAATGCCCCAAATTGCCATTGTTGTCCTTGGGTAGAGGCAGGCAGCAACAGCACCGACACCCATGACTGCCCCGGAGAAGCCTAAGCTGCGCCCCCTGTCGGGCTGACCTTGCATCATTCGGTTGCGAGAGTAGAGCGCAAAGGCGGAACCGGCGAGGCCAGAGCCAACAATAAGAGTCAGGAAGTGGACAGGTGTGAGGCCTGGAGTTCTCACGAGCAATTCGCCCATGTAGTAGAAAGATAGTAGGTTGGCAAAGACATGCATGAAGTTGAAGTGCGTGAAGACACAGGTTAGCGGTTGCCACCATTTCCCTCCATACAGCGTCTCGTCGAGGTTCATAGTCATGTTTTGCCAGAATTGTATTAAGGGCTTGGGAAATCCCTGTTTGGCTTGAAGTTCAACATAGTTCGCGTAGCCGAAGATGGCTGTGTTTAGGCCAATGATGCCGAAGAGGAGTGTGTTCTTGAGGCTGGAGTTATGACCGAAGGGGAAGGAGGAATAGGAGCGGCGGGAAATACCGACGTTGTGGATGGAAGGTCGAGAACCGCGGCTATAGAAGAAATCAGAAGGCATAGCTCTACGAGGTGCTATGCCGCGATAGAATGTTGATGCGGGACCGAAAGTAGTTGGCCGTAGCGGCCGTATCAGGCGACAGAGCAGCGACATGATGAAATATTTTCCAGGATAGACAAGAGATCTTTGAATCGAAGATGAATGGCTGGAATTAGCTGCTGTCCAAACTATGCTTCTTTACACTCGTTCCGAGCCGAGTTGGTCTTGAGCGCCTCCACTCGTTGGATTGTACGGCACGTGAGCGCGTGGTTGTGAAGGTGGAAGCTTCTAGTGATTGACCGGACAACCGCTCAATAAGGCTGACGGTTCAAATAGGCAACGAGAATAAAGAGCGCAATTGATGCCTTATCTTCGTTAGTGTCTCCATGGGATTTATTACGGCCGCTTAAAATCGTTACTCACGGTGCAAAGGGAGGAAAATGCAGCGTCAAGAATGACGCTAGGTAGAGGGAAAAAATTAAATGAGAAGAAGAACAGAGTAAAGCAAGACAGAAATACTGAGGTGATAATTGTGAGCACTGGCACGCGAGATAGAATGGCAGGTGTCTGGAGTTGAGTTTCTGTACCCAGACTTGGTGAGGGATGCCGACGTCAGGGTAACCAATTAGAGGCGAGGTCCGTGCGCATCCCACCGCCCAACCTGAAGCCCTCATAAAGAGCTTCGCCTGGTTACCAAAACACCACCACCCCATATCTGCAGCCCCAAATCCACTCCACATCATTCTCTGCTTTCCAGGCATACCATTCTAATCTGTCTGTGCACAGTCCACATCTCCCCAATCTTTGCCGATTGACACACGCGCTGCATACCGCTACCAAGGCGAAAACAACCCTGCCGGTTCTTGTCTCGACTGTGCGACGTCCTGCTTGACGAAGCAAAGGACGTGAATCTCACTGCACGACGCCATACGAGAATTGCCGCTCTATTTGAGGCACTCGATAAACCTTCCGCTGCATCAATCTACCCGCCCTCCCACCGACCGCAGCGTGACGGCGAATTTGCTCCGGATCGGTCACCTCCCCCACGCACGCTGTCGCACTGCCAGACACCCGCCGTTGCCGTCGCATAGCCGACAGCATACAGGTTTCCACCATACTTAGAGTTTTTGACTCTTACATTCACATTTCCACCAGCGGTGGACGCCCCCAGAATGACGACTGAAATCACCAACCAGCTTGCAGCGACGAAGCTCAAGTGAGTCCGCAACATAGCTATCCTTATCGCGTTTACTCATGATATTGTACAGCGATGCTTCGCCCTCAGCAGATGGTAACTGGAAAGATGGACTGAAGATACCATCCAAAGATACACGGGTACAGACAGAGGTACGCACGGCTCTCTGCATGCTGGATTAGCACAGCCAGGCTCACAGCATTATCTAGGATGTTACTGCAACGAAGGGCCTCGAGTTCGAAGACTTCTTTATTAAGCGCGAACTGATGATGGGCATTTTCGAGGCAGGCTTCGAGAAGCCGTCGCCTATCCAGGAAGAGACTATCCCAGTCGCCCTCACCGGCCGAGACATTCTCGCACGTGCGAAGAACGGCACCGGGAAGACGGCTGCTTTCGTGATCCCTACCCTTGAGCGAGTGAATCCTAAGATTCCCAAGACGCAAGCCCTTATTCTCGTCCCCACCCGAGAGTTGGCCCTGCAAACCTCCCAGGTGTGTAAGATGCTGGGAAAGCATCTTGGCATAAACGTTATGGTGTCCACTGGCGGTACTGGCTTGAAGGATGACATCATTCGATTGTCCGATGCTGTCCACATCATTGTTGGCACCCCAGGAAGGATTCTGGATCTAGCAGGCAAAGGCGTAGCCGACCTCTCTGCTTGCCAGACGTTCGTCATGGACGAGGCTGACAAGCTTCTGTCCCCCGAGTTCACCCCCGTCATTGAGCAGCTGCTAGGTTTCCACCCTAAAGATAGGCAGGTCATGCTCTTTAGTGCCACCTTCCCTATCGTGGTAAAGAGCTTCAAGGTAGGCGCATGATCGTTTGGTATTCAATTTGAACCAACTAAGCTGTTCTAGGACAAGCACATGAACTCCCCGTACGAGATCAACCTTATGGACGAACTGACGCTGCGTGGTATCACACAATACTACGCATTCGTTGAAGAAAAACAGAAGGTGCACTGTTTGAATACTCTCTTCAACAAGCTGCAGATCAACCAGTCCATCATCTTCTGTAACTCAACTAACCGCGTGGAATTGCTTGCGAAGAAGATTACTGAGCTTGGATACTCATGCTTCTACTCGCACGCCCGGATGCTTCAGCATAACCGTAACCGTGTTTTCCATGACTTCCGTAACGGTGTGTGCCGAAATCTCGTCTGCTCTGATTTGCTTACCCGTGGTATCGACATCCAGGCTGTCAATGTTGTCATCAACTTCGACTTTCCTAAGAATGCTGAGACATATCTTCATCGTATCGGTCGTTCTGGACGATTTGGACATCTGGGTTTGGCCATCAACCTGATCAACTGGGAGGATCGTTTCAATTTGTACCGCATTGAGCAAGAGTTGGGAACCGAGATTCAACCCATTCCTCAAGTGATTGAGAAGAAGCTATATGTTTACGAGACTCCCGAGACGATTCCCCGTCCCATTTCCAACCAGCGCAATGCCGGCCATAGCCAGGACCAAGACGGCGCCGTCGCACGCCCTAATCCAAACCAGAACAGCCGAGGAGGCTATCACCGCAACCACCGCGGTAGTGGTCAGTTTCAGGGACAACGCCGTGGCCCCCCGCAGAATCAGCAGAATCGCCAAAACGGTCACAACCCACAGCGCAATACTCGACCCCAGCCCGCCGGCCCAGCTTAGTTGGGCGGTGCACGGCAGCAGGGGGTTGACGGGTAGCCTGAGCAGCTTTCGTTGACGTACAGTTCTTCATCATCTGTCACGATTTCTCTTTGCTCAGGAGCCAACCGGAGTGCATTTGGCCTTGTAGTTCACGGCAGCACGTATTTTCTCGAGCTTGTTCTTTCATTACGTTTACATGAGCGGAGTTTTCGACGAATCGATGCGGGATACCTGATCTTCTTTCCGGGCATAACGAATCGATTGGCGAAATCGGAGTCTGCGAATTCGGACCATTCATCTATGTATTATATGCCATGGGTCTGTTTCGGGATCTATGCGACTTTCTTCTCCTGCTTCATGGACTCCCCGCCGGATGACTCCTCGGTAGTCTATCTCTTCTTTGTGGGGAGTCTTTTCTTTTCGATTTGCACTTTCCTAACGTCCAACTATAGCATTGGATCTGGCGGGTAATTGTTAAAAGTCCGGTCTCTTCGACATAGAGGATTCATGATTCTCTTCTCCTTTCTCTTCGACGTCCGGCGTTGACACCGGCTGGATACGACTAGTAACGTTGGGTTATGCACGATTCCCTGCATGTCTTCTTCCTCCGACAATCTCCGATCAAAGACATCTCTCTCGGCTCTCACCAGCCATGGACTACTCTCTCCCTTGTTCTTTGCGGGCAAGTCTAGTACGTCGACCATGTCATTCGATGTTCTGCGGTACATTCTCCCTCCTCTTGTGTACCTTCTGAGCGCTACGCTTCGGCTCGTGTTATTTGTTGATCACCCTCTTTCCCCACGGACCCGAGGACCGGATCAGTCTGGGCTCTACTCTCGCAATATGTTGCTTGCCTGGAACGTTTCTTGTATAGGAAGAAGCTTCTTTCTGTGCCGTCAAGTTCCTGTGACCTCTAAGATTGCGTCAGTTACCTGGTAGAAAGAAAACTACAAATAATCATCAACATCAGTAAGAAAATCATCAAAAGTTCAAGGGCCTGGTTGGGGGCTATGGATAGGAGGCATTGACTGCGCTAGAACCCCGTCTTGAAGGATGGTTTTTCACTGTCAGTCGAGACTGTCGAACCTGGCACCAAGCTTTGCTGACGCTGGCTGGGTGCTGTCTGTAGCCTTTTCCAATGCAAAAATGATCCTTGATGACACTGTCCCTCGATTTCTCATCCATGTGAACACGTGCGGATGAATACGGCTACGCGACAGAACATGCGATTAGCAGATGATCAGCCTCCTAATGAGAACGGATAAGACCACGCTGGCCTCGTAGAGCATTTGCCCCGTACTTTGTAGCTCGTCCATCACAAAGTGAAGGCCCACCAGAAGTAGATTAATAATGCGATGTTGCAGGGCAGAGCGGTGCAGGGACCTTGGAGCTAGCCGCATGGGGAGGTGCATGACAGGAGAAGACGAGTAGGGAACATGGTGGACGGCGTGACAAGGCGAGCAATTCGGGCCTGGATGGCGGTGCTCATATTAATAGAGAGAACTAGTGTTGGAGCTCTACATACGTGTCCGCTTATTTGGTGCAAGGTGGAGCCGGGGAAGAGAGCTTGGCGCGGCGGGTAGCTCAGCCGCCTATTTGTAAAGTAGACAGGTGTCTCCAAAGCAGCTCCCGCCACGAAAAGGTCTGAAATAAAATCCGCCCTGTCACCCGCCTGCCCCGACGTTTCCTTCCACAGACTTGCAGAGAACTCAACCCAGTCTCTCCTTTCTTCTTTGTCCAAGGGCCTTTAATCGTATTACACATCAACCATGCGCTACAGCATCGCCCTCACGGCCGTCCTGGCTGGCCTCGGCCTGGCCTCAGATGTTACGGACCTCAAGAAGGATACTCTCGAGGGCTTCGTTGCGGAGCACGACCTTGCTCTGATTGAATGTAAGCTTCCATCTCCCCAATTGAGCTTGTAAAGAAAGCTTGGAGCTGACATTGTGCCTCCAGTCTTTGCCCCATGGTGTGGCCACTGCAAAGCCCTTGCCCCCGAGTACGAGTCGGCCGCGACGACACTGAAGGAGAAGACGATCCCGCTCGCCAAGGTCGACTGCACAGAGGAGCAGGAGCTGTGCCAGCAGTTCGGCGTTGAGGGCTACCCCACCCTCAAGGTCTTCCGCGGCAAGGACGATGTGAAGCCCTACACCGGCCAGCGGAAAGCTGATGCCATCGTCTCCTTCATGACGAAGCAGGCTCTCCCCGCCGTCTCCGATATCACCAAGGACTCCATCGAGGAGTTCAAGACCGCCGACAAGGTCGTCCTTGTCGCCTACTTCGCTGCCGACGACAAGGCCTCGAATGAGACCTACACCTCAGTCGCCAATGCCCTCCGGGACAACTACCTCTTCGGTGCCACCAACGACCCCGAGCTCGCCGAAGCAGAGGGCATTAAGCAGCCCGGCCTGGTCCTCTACAAGTCTTTCGATGAGGGCAAGGACGTCTTCTCCGAGAAGTTCGACAAGGAGGCCATCGAGTCCTTCGCCAAGGTCGCCTCCACTCCTCTGGTAGGTGAGGTCGGCCCTGAGACATACAGCGGCTACATGGCCGCCGGTATCCCGCTCGCCTACATCTTCGCCGAGACCCCGGAAGAGCGTGAGACGCTCACCAAGGAGCTCAAGCCCCTTGCCCAGAAGTACAAGGGCGAGATCAACTTCGCTACCATCGACGCCAAGGCCTTCGGTCAGCACGCTGGTAACTTGAACCTCGAAATCGGCAAGTTCCCCGCTTTCGCCATTCAGAAGACGGACAAGAACCAAAAGTTCCCCTTCGACCAGGACAAGAAGATCACCGAGAAGGACATTGGCACCTTCGTCGAGGACTTCGTCGCCGGCAAGATCGAGCCTTCCATCAAGTCTGAGCCCATCCCCGAGTCAAACGACGGTCCCGTCACTGTTGTCGTCGCTAAGACTTACGACGAGCTTGTCGTCAACAACGACAAGGATGTTCTTCTCGAGTTCTACGCCCCGTGGTGCGGTCACTGCAAGGCTTTGGCTCCCAAGTATGAGGAGCTCGGTCAGCTCTACGGTTCTGCTGAACTTTCCAAGCTCGTGACCGTCGCTAAGGTTGACGCCACCGCTAATGATGTCCCCGATGAGATCCAGGGCTTCCCCACCATCAAGCTGTTCCCCGCTGGCAAGAAAGACTCTCCCGTCGATTACTCCGGCGCCCGCACCGTGGAGGACCTCGCCAACTTCATCAAGGAGAACGGATCGCACAAGGCTGAGGCTGCATTCGAGAAGCCCCAGGAGGCGGAGGAGAAGGAGGATGACAAGCCTGAGCAGGCCAAGGCCGCCACTGAGGCAGCTGAGGAGAAGGCTGAGGAGGCTACCGAGTCTGTCAAGTCGGCTGCCTCGGAGGCAACCGAGAAGGTGAAGAGCGCTGCCGCAGACGACCACGACGAATTGTAAATTAGCTTTGGCACTTTAGTATGATCAGTATATCCCTCGATACGTCTCTCTGTCTCTGATCCAGGGTGGTGGACGGGCACACGAACGAAGGCTTTGCATGAAGGTTAAAATGTGATGTGAGACAAGATATGGACTCGTCACGGGACTACGCAGAGGAAAGACTTGGTTTTTCATTTTTACACTTGTTCGCTTATGGATTGGGTCTTGGGTCGTTGGGAATGGGTAGCTTATATCTCTAGCTAATGGAGTTCCGGTCTGATAGTTCATGTTTTAGTCTTGCTGCATGCTCTGTGTGATTATTATGCAGCGTCAAACACGGCCAGTCGGAGATGGATTGACTATATCAGGTAGATACTACGTCCCACAGCGTGGCGAGGTTTGCGGCGAACAGAGGCGGAAAGGAATGGTTGCCGAACGGGGGCCGCGCAAAGTCGAATAGTTGGGAAGTACGTTTTAGTCGAGATTGTCCTTTTGGTTTATGCTTAGATCATCTACCTAAAGACGTCTCTTATCATGCTTCAAGAGTAGTGTTCGTAGCGCATGATCAAGATTCCCTGTGACAAGCACTTTCGAGCCATTGCTGCAGTATAATGGAAAGGTAAGCTTAGGTTCGCCCCATGTACACGATACTGCCTCGTATTGATCCTCGGACTCTGCAAAGCTAGCTTGACCAATTGCAATAAAGAGGAGTGAGCTGGGTAGGGGCGATGGCTCAAGGGTTATAATCCTAATGTGTTCGGGTCCATCAAGTTGTCTGTACAAATGTAGTGGTAGAATATTGATATCAGTATTCATGATGTTCTGAACTTTTTGGTCATATTGGTGATGAGGCCTTTTATACGGCAACAACGCTGCAGCTGATATGCCGTGCACAGAGACCTGCCGTCAATTAAGAGGTGGACAGTCATATTAGCCTTTCACCTTCAGAACACTTCAGTGGTATGTTGGCCCCCAAAGTCAAGGTGAGAGATACGATATCACTTGGCAAATCCGTGATGAGATGGTAAGACGCGGGGAGGCACGAGGCGAGACAAGGGCTGTGGCTGCGAGGAAGGAACACATGTGATAAATTCTAGAGCGTACATAATACGAAACACCTCACAGCAGCCTAGAGTTGGGTAGTTGGCGGAACGGAGCGACTGATGACTGACCGAAGACTGGAGCCGGCGTCGTCCGTGAAACCCAGTCCACGTGACGTCCATATATAGTCTAGCATACGCGCTAGTTGCTCAGCCGCCCACCTGAAGAAACGCCCCGCCCCGCTCCTCGCCACTCGCACCTACTTATCGACATCCGCCGTCCTCAGCACACAGCAAAACCAGCGCCTTAGCAATTTCTACGCAGCCCTCACACTTGCAACTCGCGCTTCAGCAGAGGACTCTCCAGCCAGATTCATGACCACGGACATCCAAAACCTTAAGACCTTCGATCCGTTCGCGGAAGCCGAAGACTCAGTCGGCGAGACCAAGACTACTAGTCAGAACTACATCCACATTCGCATCCAGCGTAAGTTCTGCATGTTCTACTCTTCCTCTCCCTTTCCACCTCGTATACCGCGTCTCGGTCACTTGCTAACTGGCGTCACATAGAGCGCAATGGTCGTAAGACGCTGACGACGGTCCAAGGCCTGCCTAAGAAATTTGACCAGAAGAAGATTCTTAAAGTCATCAAGAAGAAATTCGCCTGCAATGGCACCGTCGTTACGGACACTGAGATGGGCGAGGTGATCCAGCTCCAGGGCGACCAGCGCAAAGATGTCCAGGAGTTCTTGACCGATAAGAAGGAGGGGCTGGGCTTGGATGCTAAGACCATTAAGGTCCACGGCTTCTAAGCCCTATACCGTGCAAGACGCCGTCCCCGCCTCGACCCTCGACCACAGCACGACAATATGAAAGCATGGCGCGAGGGTCGGTGTTCAGTCCATCGGCGGGGCTGAAATTGCGGCGCAGCATCGGTAGATACCCCAGTTCGGATGACTCTTTTTCTAATGACTCTACTTTGGGTGTGTAGCGGAGAATGCGTTATCCTTGTCTCCTGAGTCATGGTTTTAGTTGGTACATGGCTACGAAAATGGCGGGCCTGATAGAGCAAACGCCGCTTCGGAGGGGTTGCGCTTATTAGTCAAATGTACATGTCCGCCGAATATGTGTGCTCCTGTTGTTTGAATATGCTTTTGTGCAACGCCTTCCATATTTGAATTCACTTAAGATTTCTTGTTTATCCGTCCTCAGCATCCTCAACTTCCTCAGCCTTGTCATCCCTCGGCATCCTCGCCTCCTGCTTCCTGTACATTGCTGCCAGTTCTGCTGCTTCTGTAGCCTCATCGATGCCCTTATCCTCCCTCACCTTGAGAAAACGCGGAAACCTTGTACTTAACCCCCTATCTTCGCTGACAAGTCCAATAGCTGCCGTATACGTCGGACTCAATGTCAAATCCGCAAAAGCCACCTCCCACACCTCCTGCGGCTCGAACCAGACGTCAGGCCAACCCCCACCTCCGCCGTACTCCACATAGCTTGGCTTCTCAGTCAACACACATGTGTTCTCTGGATCGTCTTTGTCATACTTCTCCCGGTTTGCCTTGTAGAAAGTATCTGTAAAGCCGGAAATACACTTTGTCAAAGCCTCGAGCTGACCTGATTCCGCGTTTCGAATAGCAAGGAGAATTGGAGACCACCATTTTGATTTTCGGCCCTGGCCGTGGAAACCTGCTATGGGAATGAGATCGAGAGTGTCTGCCGAGGTGTTGTAGTCCTTTTTGACTTTGAGCCAGGAGTCAAGGCGTTTGTCTGGTTCGTAGGTGGCTAGGAGGGCTTTGCGCCGGGTTGAGGGTTTTGCGTCGTCTTGTGCAGTATCGGATTTCGATTTGGACTTTTTGCCTTTCTTCTTGGGCGTCTGAGGTTCGGGTGGTGGCGGCGTAGACGACTGGTCGTTTGCGGCTTGGAGGTCGGGGTTAGGTAGGTTGTCGAGGACTTTAACCATGATACCCTCGCATTTCATATCTGTTGCGCTTTTGAAGAAGGCTTGAACTACTTCGACGTCTGCTGAAGTGGCGTCCAGACTCTTGACCCATGTGAAATTGTGTGGTATCTCGACGAAGAGGCTACGGAGGAGGTTCCTTCTTTCCCTGAATGGCCTGTCTAATAGCTCTTCACCGTTCAGATACATGAGATCGAATGAAAAGAGACAGACATCGATTGTTACAGTTCCAATCACCACATCCTTCCTAGCCCGGTTAGAAAGCGTTTGGAAAGTCTTCAATTCGCCCGTCTCTCGATCAATTGCAACGACCTCTCCTTCCAGGATAAAGCTCGATACACCTTCCCCACGAATTTTAGGTACTAGGGCGACAAGATCAGGATATTTGTCCGTCATGACTTCCAGGTGACGGGAAAAGATTGTGACTTTGCCCTTCTCATCGCAATGTACCTGTGCTCTCTGGCCATCGTACTTGTATTCGCAGCTGAAGTCCCTGTCCTGGAGCTTGGTAAGCATGTCACCCAAGTCGCGAGTTATGCTTCCAAGCATGGGCCTAAGCGGGACGTGAAGGGCTAGTCCGCAGCGAACAAGGAGTTCGTCGCAGACACCTATCTCGAGCAGAGTAGGTATGAGATCGTTGTAGTTAGGACGTCGGGCGAAGCAGGCCTTGACAATTTCTTCGTTCCCTGAGTATACCGCTGCTAATTCTTCTTTCTTCAACTTAGACAGGGAGGCGGCGTCTCGGACGTTAAAGTCTACAGTTGGTGGCTTTGAAAGCAGAAAGGCGCGCGATAAGGCGATGAGCATAGTCGTCTTGACGGCACCTATACGTAGATGTTGCACCAGCGTCCTCACAATGTATCGGCTCTCCTCAGCTCCTCTAGCATCTTGCACAAGCCTTTCTACAATTCTTTGCTTTCCCTCTACGCTACCGTGACCCTTGCAATTCGCGATCTTCACCAACGAATCAAACACGCTCTTGATAGTCAGAGGTTTCGGTTTCCGCAAGGTAAATGACTGCCTCTTCTTCGCTTCAAAAGCGACATCCCCTGCATCTCCATATTTATTATAGAGGGTTTTCAATCCTGCATTATCCAATCCGCAGACCTTTTTGAGCGCCTTAGAGATGGCAGATCCTCCTAGACCCAACTCCAGATCGATGTAAGGAGGCGATATAGAGTTTGTCGCAAGCCATACTGCGGGTAGCAGACTGTCTGGGTCCCCTTCTATGATTGTCCGCAGTAAATTTACCAGCGTGTCTACTATCTTTATCCTGCTCGTCGTACTATTGACAAGTACAAAGCAGCGCGTCAACAGCGCATACGTTGCATGACCTCCCTCCGATGCCCAATGCTTCTGCAGCTCTGGTATGTATTCCGAAGGGTTGAATTCGAGCGGGCTTTGGTCGAAGGGAATGTTGGTCGATACGGAATCTTCCTCAGCGGCTGTGGACTGGAGAGAAAGCGTGTTCTTCTGCTTCAGAGGCGAAGAGGCTGCCTTCGGAAGGTCATTCTTGGCTCGCTCAACGAGGGGTTTGGATGGCTCGGGATCTGCGTAGAGGTCGTTGGAGCTTGGAGACTCTTCACCTGCTTTCCGATCTTGTTCGTCCCATTCTGCTTGTAGCTTCCTCGCAAGCTCCTCGTCAGTTAGTACATTGGTTTTATCTCTACTGTCGGTAGCTTCTATGCCCGTTCCTTTTGTGGATACATTGTTGGCTCCGTTAGCCGCGTCTTCCTTTTGCTTCGCGAAGAAGTAGTCCAAGCTGCGTACAGGCTGATTCGACCTATCATTCTTCTTCCGTCGTTTGGCTGGACTGCTCATATTCTACTGAATGTCCCGTATGTTCAATTGGCCACCGATCGGCGGCATAGTCTTGAGCACAAGAAGCTCGCAGCCTCGTACGTATATGTGGATGTCTTCGTCATTCACGTCATGTTCGCGCTTGGACCACATCTTATTTCTCCACTTCACGTGCTCACGCGTTCATCCTCATCATCGTACCATGCACACTAAGATACCTCCAACAGTCTGACTAGCTGCGCGGGCCCAAAATCCGAGACAACACAGTTCTTCAGTTCTTCATTATATTAAATTAAGCTCAAACCGCCGGATCGGACGGCGATGAAGCTGCTATTAAGCTATCACCATCTTTCTATTGTCTACGCCGTCTGCGTCACAGTGACAGTAGGACCGTGCTGAATAATAGTATGCACAACCGTGACTGTAGGCCCTATGGCAACAACAGAGATACTTGGACCACATTCGACGACTGTCATTGCCTTCGTCATACATACGCTTTCCGAACTCCAAATGTGTGTCGGCTGAACGCAGGTGGTATCAGCCCCAGTAGAGAGATTTTGCATCTGAATCGGAGTGGGAGAAGAGAGGTTATCAGAGTATCCCTCTGGGGAATAGGTTGGGCTTGGAGTTTGCGCCGTGTTGTTCCCGTATTGTGGAGCGCTAGCATATGCTTTCGTAGCATACGGCGGAATACCGGTCCCCTTGCTAGGACTTGAGACTGCTGTCGTACTGTTCGAGTACGAAATGGCAGTAGCATTATATCCCCAGCCAGCTGTTGAAGTAGCGTTGTACCCAGAGCCGGCTGTAATGGTAGGAATGACTGTCTTAGGGGTCGATTCCTCCCCAATCGCCTTACATGTAGAGAAAAGCGGCCACGATAAGTCCTACTCCCATTAGTTCATGTCCATTGAAACGGAGCCTGCGTGAATACTTACTAGTAGATCAACTTTCACGAGAGGAGCTCCACCGTTGACGATTTTACCCGGGATGCCTATCAAGCCTGCATTCAGATTCAGGTTAACTCCGACATCAGCCTCGAATGCAATTCCATCCATCGCAGCAGTAGAATTGCAAATACCATTCACCCCTGTCGAGACGTTGAATCGAGCATCAAACCGGGGTGCTTGGGCTTCTAGTTCTGCTCTAGCACCGACTACATGAATGTTAGCTCCACTCTCTGCTGGCACACACGTACGGTGGCCGATGTGGAAATTTATACGAGAGCCACTTACTTCTGCCCCCAAGAATAGACGCCTCAAACTTGAGTGCCATGCTAAACCACGCAGCTACTTCTCCCTCCAGTGTTGCACTGAAATCAGGCCCGATGCTCTCGAACTGTGGTGTCCATCCGGAGACTTTATTATTGTGTGCATTTAGCATGTCAATGCTTATGATCGCATCATCAGATATTGTCGCCTTGGTACCTATACCCAATGTTGCATTCCCCGTTAGCTCGGTGAGGGCAGTACGTAGCCCCAACGAAAAGAAGGGCCTAAAATAATAAATTAGCCAAAGTGCATGCAAGATGGTATGGATCGGAGGTTCATTTGCAGCGAGGGGGAGACTTAGGTATGTGTACTTACCCAAGCTTAATCAGAAACGGTATCTCGAATGCAGCATGCGGAATAGGAACATCGAAATGCGCAGGCTCCCACTGTTGAGGTTTTTCCAGAGTACCCGAGGCACTCAAATTCAGCGTCAAAGAACCGAAAACATCCTCTGGATTGACATGGACCTGCACCTTCGATGCCTCATCAAAATCGACATCCACCTCGAACTCAGCAACAATCTTGCCACCAGTCTCAAGCTCCGCCCCAACTGTAAGGTCCATGCCGAACATGCCATCGTCACGGTCTGCGTCGAAGATCTCGGGCGTCCAGTGGCTTTCCAGATCGAGTGTCATGGGTTTATTTGCGCCGAGAAGGTTGGCGACGCCATTGATAATTGTCTCACCAACTTTCTTGATGCCTTTCCACAGCCAGCCGAAGAAGTCGAAGCGTTTTTCCAGGGTGGAACGAACAACGAGACTAGTTGAGGGAGGAGTTTCTCCAATTGCCCCATATATAGCGACGATAGCACCTTCGATGATCTCAATGGCTTGCTCTTCTAACTCGAGGGCTTGTTCGTAGAGAGACCATGCGTCCGTCGTGCTCGTAGCCTCGGCGTCTTTTTGGGTTGCGCGTGCTTTCAGGTCTGCGTAGTTCGATGTTGCATCGTCGACTATCTGTTTGATCTTTGTTCCGTACCGGTCCACTAGCCTTTGTAACGTATCAAGGCCCTTTTTGGCAGTAGCATCGAATGTCTCGGTGAATGTCTTCTTGGCCTCCATCAACCTCTCCATATGCTTCGCATCTGTACGATTCCTTTGAGAAAGTATTAGTGAAAGGTGCACATGCTGCGAGTTGAGATAAAGTAGGAATATAGACTGTTTTGACGTCTTGGGCTGCGGTGGTCGACTGGATTCGGGATACGTACCCCGAGCTTGTGAGCTCCTTCTGCAATGCTTGTGCTTCCGAAAGGAGCTTATCCATTTCATCATCATGAGTGCGATCCACGCCACTGTCACCGTCGGTTCCATTCTGTCCCTGGGTTCCCTCATGTGTCACTCGACTCGTTCTCAACCGAAAAGAATGCGCAACTTCGATCCATGTCTGCCTTCTCGCATCAAAGGTGACCTCCCATCCATCTTCTTTAAAATTCGCGGCCGTTACAAAGTATGGATTACGAATATCATCCGAGTCGCATTGTCCGGCTTCGGTGACCATGGTAAAAGTATTTTCTGAATGCTTGTTTACCCACTCCCATACGTTAGCAACGTGCTCGAAGCACTCCTGGGATAAGAGCTCGATAGTGATGGTGTTGGTCGCATTGTCGCATTTGACGGATTTAAGCCTGTCTGTCATATCCTTGAGCGCAATGATATCTTCATGGTCGCCTGGTGCGAGAAGCGTAAAATTCGCAATGTAAGCAGAGCTGGCGGATGAACGGTCGCCCCAGAAGAAGGAATGGATGCTCTTTGGATTGAAGATACTAAAGTCTGAAACATCTCGTGGTTTGATTAGGTGTGGAAATAGGTCGTAAGGATCGGGTATGGGTTTAAGGACGTTGATAGCAGAAACGAGAGTTGCAAGAAAAGAGAAAAGGATGAGAATATTGAACATTATGAATTATGTAAATGAAAGAGCGAATAACGTGTGAAATTAAAGAGTGTGGCGGACAATGTCCGAAAGATGAAGAATGCGACTACGTCAGGGAACGGAACGACGAAGAACAAGATTGAACGAGGTGTATACATTAGATCTACTATGTACTGTACTTTAAGGGTGATAACCTGCTTCGTTGTAGATCTTACATCCTGACCAATCTTGAGGAACAAAAAGCTACCATGATGCGACGCCGGGTGCGCAGGAATCTATTCAGCTAAAATGTCACCCCCTTAATAAGAAAGGAAGGCGACACATGCCTTAATATAGTGAGCAGTTGGTTCATAAGCCCGTCCCGCGTCTTGTGTACCGTCGTTTCTCCGATGTTGTTGGTGCAAGAGGCGGGAAGGATTGGCGCATAGACCTATCTGCGAATTAGATGTCCTGCAAGCCTTTGTTTCGGACTAGCTAGTGTACATTAGGAATGAGGTCTTTCTTGCAAATTTCCTCTGCATCTGTGGTAACGTTGTAGCTACAATATCTATGAAGGACGAGTGCGACCAAGGGGACTACGCAGTACAACAAGTACGCTCTTGTAGAGACGATATACGCGAAGTACGCCCCGCATTCGACGCTAGAATAACGGCCCGAGCCTTTTCGAATGGCTATCAATAGCGATGTCTACCGGCGATCTTGCAGCTCTAAGTGGCTGAGAAAGAAGAGCGATGACCATTTGCGCTTTCCCCATGGAGCATGGACATTCTTCATAACCAAAGAGGTCCTTCAGATCGCCAGCCTGTAAGCCATACCGCTGTGAGGATTATGCGCAAGAAGCTTGTTATTTGCAGCTGCCGTATGCCGATGGCCTACCGAGTCGATTCATGAGGACCGTCCATATTGCGTCTAGGCTGGGTGGAAGATGCATAGTTGCGTACGTAGGCGTGGTACAGCCAAGGAAAAGCGAACAGCACTATGATAGACCTTTAGGGGGGAAGCTCGATTCCTTCTTGCTACCGTCCTTTGATATCCTCGCAAACTTCAGTATAGCCAACCCAGACCACTGTCCATTCCAGTCCTTCAAATTCTGTAGGTTATCCATGTATTCGAGGTCGGGCACCCAGAATCCGGAGGCATATTCTCCCTGTTCAGCGGCTTGGTTCTGCTTCAACAGCGTCTCTCGGGTAGTGGGCGGTCTTCCCACCCGACGTCCGGCCTTCAGATTGACAAGCTCTTCATCATCGCGACCCAGAAAGTCCTCGATCATGGCCTGTATTTCGGAAACAGAAAGCGGCGATTCGTGCTCAGTGGTATAGGATTGAAACGATTTGATCCTGAGAACTGCAAACGATTAGCTACCCAGAACCTAAAAGTTATTGCAATAGTAAAATTTACGGTGCGGGCGGTTTTGTTTCTCTCTCACCGCCGCCAGCCGGTTGAGCCTATCATCTCGTGCGGCTGCCCTCTGAAGACGATGCGTGTCCCTGCTATTCTCGTGCAGCGCTGGATTTTTGCCCTTTTTCTTGCTGATGTGCTTTTGCACCTTGCTCAGGCGATTGCTCGGCATGCTCGCTCGTTCCGACGAAGTCAAATAGTTGGCGCGTGTACTTGAAGGTATGGATCTCGAATTTTTTGGCGGGGATGAGAGACTTGGTTCCGATGCTATGGGTTGCGCTAACTCACTGTGGCGTTAGCACGAGCGCGTCCTTGCTTTACGCGCTGAAGCATGCCTGGACCCCAGTGCTTCCATCTCAACGACACTTCTTTCACTATTTGCCTTAGACGTGGGCTAAAGAGCCTTCTCTTCTACTACACACGAGACCACAAGTCACCATGGCACCTCAATAACTCGGAAAGGCCATTGTTTTGGTGTTGACGCGGTCGATGAGCAGGCAAAATGGGCATCTCTGGTAGGTGTCTCCTCGCAGTCGCGAACCGTAATTGACTAGAGACAGGACTTCTGCCTCTGTTAAAATCAGTCCAGAAGCCATGCAGCCTCAAAAAGTTTTCTGGCCAGACCATTGGTGTGGACGCCTATGGCTGGCTTCATCGCGGTACAGCAGCATGTGCGATTGACCTGGCTCAAAACAAGCCCACTACCAAGTAAACTCGTACTCCCTACATACGTATCAATGGCTCATATCTTTCAGATTCGTCGATTTCGCCATGCATCGCGTCCGTATGCTCATCCATTTCGGCATTACGCCCTACATCGTCTTCGACGGGGACTACCTTCCCAGCAAAGCTGGTACTGAAAAAGAGAGGAGGGACAAGCGGAGAGAGAGCAAACGGCTGGGTCTAGAGTTATTGAGTGTGGGCAAAACTTCGCAAGCCCAGCTTGAGCTTCAAAAAGCCGTTGATGTCACTCCGGAAATGGCCCGCATGCTCATCGAGGAGCTCAAGCACCACAACATCCAGTATGTTGTTGCACCGTACGAAGCCGACTCGCAATTAGTCTTCCTGGAACGCAAAGGCATCATCAATGGCATCCTGTCTGAAGACTCTGATATGCTAGTCTTTGGCGCCAAGTGTCTAATCACAAAGTTGGATAAATATGGAGAGTGCATCGAAGTCAACCGAAACCACTTCACAGCTTGTCGTGAAGTCAGCTTGGTGGGCTGGACAGACGCCGACTTCAGACGAATGGCCATCTTGAGCGGCTGCGATTATCTTCCTGGCATTGGTGGCATGGGTCTCAAGACAGCTTATCGCATGTTGCGTAAACACAAAAACGTCAATCGCCTCATCAAAGCCGCACAGTTCGATGGCAAATTCAAGGTCGCAACTAGCTATCTGGAGGACTTCATCCAAGCTGAGAACACATTCATCTATCAATGGGTTTTCTGTCCTGATTCTAAACAGCTGGTAAACCTGACTGCTCCCGAACCTGAGGTGGACGTCACCAAATTTTCGTATCTTGGCGAGGAGGTCCCACCACACCTTGCATTTGGCGTGGCACGAGGCGAACTGCATCCACACACTAAGCAGCCCCTGCGACTGCGGACCAAATTGAGTCCGAGCGGCAAGCCGTTACGCCCCAATGCTGTTGCTGCTACCTCACAGACACCTGTCAATAAGCAGGCCAAGCCTATTGATTCTTTCTTCAAGCCTAAGCGAACTCCATTAGCTGAGTTGGACATAAATCTCTTCACACCATCACCTAGCCAACAGGCCCTCCTAGAACAGCATAGAAGCAGTAACAACTGGGAGTCCGTTCCAGCCCCGCAATCAGCTTCGCAACAACAGTCAGAACAAACTCGGACGCTACCCCAGCCAACCAGACGAGCCATCTCGGATTCTATCACAGCGAGAAGATCAGCTCCAAACCCTTCCAAGAGACAACGACTTTGTTCTGACTCGGCTCACGATGACCCGGAAACCGGAAGTGATGGGGTCATGCGAAGTAGGTTCTTCACTTCCGTGGCAGAACCGAGTCCGTCGGTCCGCAATAACAAGAATCGGCGGACAAAATCTAGTCTAGATTTTGAGCTTTACTCTGATGACTCGGTTGAAGGCGCTATGGCCGCCCTAGCTGACCAGGACGAACTTGGATCCCAACCAAAGAAAAAGTTAAAAGTCTTCAAGGATAAGTTTCCTTCAAGCGCGAATTCGGATTCGCAGTCGACCATCTCATCAGCAAGCGCCACCGGATTTTCACAGGAATCACAGATGACTGGAACACTCACTCCTGCGACGACCTGTGATGGCTCTGAGCCAGAAACTATTTTCAGCGCGGCCCTATCAATGCAAGCTCAGGCTCTTCACTCAAGATTTTCGTACGACTCGAGCACATCAATATCCAGTAAGGCAAGGAGATCATCTATCCAATCTTCAAAGCGCGGCTCAGTCGCCGTTCAACATAGAATTCCAAAAGGCGACTTTGGTAAAGCATGCACGGAGCTCAAAGATGCGCAAGAAATACAAGAAGAGACAGATCTTCTGGAACACTCGGTCTGGACTGCCACAGAAGCTGAGGTAGTAGTCGCTGCCAGCGACGCTGAAACAACATCCCCTCGGGAGAGCACGCCTACCAAACGCCCGGTTGTAAAAGGTAGCGAGGAACTACTTGTTCCTGATAGTGACTCGGAAAGCATTTGTTCACCACGCAAACCGCTTTTGAATCTTGGGAGATTTGCATTTAGTGGTTAATTCATTGTTGCAATTAAGCGTATTCATATCGGGGCCGCTATAAATTCGAGGAGTTGCTTTCATTCGATAACGGCGTTAGCTGGGTTCTACGATTTATGGGTGTCAGAGAACCATGGGACGGTTTCTTCATCATTACGGTCTGACTTGGAGGTCGTTGGTTTACATGCTTTTGCATGTCTGCCACGCCACGGTATGGAATTTTCAATTGATATAGCTACGCTCAATACCCACATGTCATGTTCTGCTACTTTCTTTCACACAAATTTGATGCACCCGCAACTGAAAGCTTATGTGCAGGATGTTTCGTGATCTTGTGTACGGTTTCGGAAAACAGGCGAGACACGACACGCATTGCGCCTCGTTATCATCAACCGTCCGGTTCTACATACCCTACGCTACTCAATCGGGTTGCTTACCTACTTCTTCTGAATGACTGGGACCTCGCAAGAGCCTCACATGACAGTAACTTGAGTTTCAAAGCCACCGTCCATAGCCATGTGGCTTGCCACATTACACAAAGCAGCATGGCTTTCAAAGAAGCTCAGCTGACGATTTAGCACATGATACCCCTAACATCACCTAACAATACTTCTAGAACGGCACGCATTCGCAGACTGCCTAGCTCAAAGGGTCAACTGCTTCACCTAGCATCTCTTTATTTGCTGCCATACCAGTAATCGCGCCTTCTGCATCCGGAGACAGAATATGGCTTGCTAAGTGCCAGACACTTATGAGGTCTGTTTGTTACGTCGTCTTTGTCGATCGAGAATTGAGCTAAGCTAGCCTTGCGTCTTTGACGATATGGAGGGTACATACAATCGTGTTCGTAAACTTCAACCAACGTCATGTCACACTCTCCCGACACTTAAACGTCCAAAAACAATTTTCACCATAATCTCGTCATTTCGTAATGGTGCCTAAGAAAAACGCCAATAAAGCCAAAGGCTCTACTGAAAAAGCCGCGAAATATGCGACCGTAAATTATACATGTCTTGCCTGTCCGAGCTCTTTATTAACATGGTAACAGAGAGGCGAGAACACGACCCTTCGCAAACGCACTGGACCGGTATCTTACAATGAGAACACACTCAGCAAGGAGCTAGCATCAAAGCAAGAAGCAAAAGCTCAACCAGCAGAACCCAAGCGTGCTGCTCCAAAGAAGAAAACGACTAGTAAGAAACCTGCAGCCACGAAGAAGGCCGCAACCCAGACAATCAAGATTCGCCTTGTCCCCAAGGAACCGGCTGCTTCTCCAAAAGTCGCAAAGTCGAAAGATGAGACCAGCGCAGACTTGCTAAGAACTGATCAGCGGGACGCGCGAAGGAAATTAAAATCCGATGCACGGAAGAAGAAGAGGAGGAGATCAGCTAAGATTCTGAAGTCGACGGCTCGTAGGAGGGCTACTTCTGCTCCTCCGGCAAGATCGGGCCGCCCGAAGGTCAATTCCGTGACTCAGAAGGCCTACTCCGCCCCTGTAAGAGGCACTCGACTAGTATAGGGATGAGATTCTGGCTGCACTCTTTGAAGTGGATACTCGGAAGGGCGTATGCTTGATTTGAATGTAATTATTTTGTAATATAAGTTCTGTGTTCATAGAAAAATAGCTTGTCTTATTGGCCTTGGTATCTCTCCTACATATGAATGTGCCTGTCCAGTACATATGACTCTCGCGTTCCATCATCCCGAGATCACCGGTATCAAGTCCGTTCGCTTCAGATACATATACAAGTTTCTTGCCATCAGACGTTCGTAAGCTCCTGCGAGCCAGCTAGTCGCCTCTTAGCGTTTGAGCATCTGCATCCCAACTTCCATTCCGCTCTCCCTGTTGTCCACCCCCGCTAAGCCCGGTGAGCCCACATCTCAAAAACACAGTGCCTTCCTGCACTCCCCCTACCATAACATTAGTCCTATGAGCACAGCATAAATTTCAATCATAAGTCAAACATACTCATCTTGCTCACGACCTCACAGCTAATCGCATTATATAGATTCTCCATCGCCATGCCCTTACCCGTTAGATTGCTGCCAACCTTGAGCACTTCGCCTTGGACGGACCTAAGTTTGTTAGTCTTGCCAAGTGGAAACATGTTAGGTTGGTTTCTTAGCGAACCCATCTTCAGCTGTTGTGTAGGCCACTAGGATTGCCTTGGCTGATGGAGAGCCGATGATGTCGTAGGTGCGATGGGGACCGTAGAGTGCTTTGGCATTCGCTGTGTTTGAAGGTCAGATATTTTACATGTACAATTTCCTTGTTTATGGTAAGATGGCTGGGTATACCTAGTGTGCTATCGCGGTAGTAGATGTAAGCGGAGAAATCAGTATTAGTAGGCATCATGGCTTGGCGCAGACGGCTTCGAGGCATGGACAGAGTGGTTTATGGTGCTTGGGAACCGAATCGGAGGTTATCTTGGGACGGGAAGTAGAGAGTTGACGATGTCATCATGCCGAGCGTTCGTAGGATGGCGCAGCGTTCGTGTTCTATGGGTAGGAGCCACCGTGCAGCTCGCGCATTCCTAGAACAGACTAGCCGGGATGTGTGAAGATGGAAGGTATATGGCGATCCTTGACAACCGTGAGCTCGTGACATTTTTAGACCGACATGGCAGTGCTGTCATATCTTCAGTCGTATGTTTAGGTATTCTACATGATAGTTGAATTCCCTTTTACAAACTTCGACAGGTCTTGATGAGTTGTCACTCTCCGCGCAGACTTAGGTGTTAGTTACTAGTTACGCAGTAGAAGCCCAACAAAATCATGTAGATTAGAAAGGACCCGTGTGTGGAATGTCCTCATCACTCGCAAAAGCAAATCTTGCTATGCATAGATCCATAACGATTTCAAAATTACTTCTCTTCAATTAGCTAGCCTGTGTTGGGCGTTCCGGATTTTCTCAACCAACAGTACGAAAATAAGCCCTAACCAATTTCCGTTAGGGATCGGTGCTGGGCAGCTAAACATAAATCCATGGTTCACGCCTTCATCCTCTAACCCTTACAATCCAAGGCTCTTGATCGCCCATCCAAATGTCTTTTCTATGGAACTGGTTACGTCGCAAACCAGTCCAACCAGCACGCATTCCAACCGATACTGTAATTCCCCTCCACTCCTTAGACGACAACGCCCCCAACCGAGGCGTAGCTCTAGATCTCTCCTTCAAATATGACGACGTACTAGACCCAGACAAACTCGCCAGCTCTCTCTCAAAACTCTTAGAAAAGCCCAGCTGGAGAAAAATCGGTGCGCGTTTACGCAAGAACAAGCACGGCAAGCTAGAATATCACATACCAGCGGCCTACACCAAGGAACGACCCGCAATAAATTTTACCCACGCGAGACACGACGTGCCCATTGATGAGCATCGGCAGGGATGTATGTTACCAAAGGCGACTGGAGAGCTTTATGTGACTTCTGCTGTTGATTCGTATCGCTCTCTTTTGGTCTCGGAGAGTAGTCCCACCCATATGAACCATTGGTTGCATTCCGATAGAGCTCAGCTGAGTATACACGTTGTTTCCTTCACAGACGCTACATTAGTCACGGTGTCATGGCTGCATACATGCTTCGACGCCATGGGCGCGGGCGTGTTGTTCAAGGCATGGGGTGCAATGCTCGAAGGCCGGGAAGAAGACATACCAGAACTAGACGGCTACGATTTCGACCCTTTTGTTTCCCTGGGCGCCCCGCGACAGAGTAAAGAGAAGTATGCGCCGGAAGAAGAGGAGTTCGTATACAAGCATAAAATACTTCGCGGTTGGCGAATGTTCCGCTGGGTACTGGGCTTCATGTGGGAACTCCTCGTGTACCGAACAGACGACATACGAACCGTGATTATGCCAGATGCCTTCTTCAAGAAGCTTCGAGAAGACACACTCAACGAGCTCGCCCTCGCCGATCCAGCGACCATCACAATGGACAATTCCGACCCAGCACACCCCAGACCCTTCCTCTCAGACGGCGACATCCTGGCCGCATGGTACACGCGCCTCATCATCTCCTCTCAGCCCTGGCTCCCCTCCGCCCGCCCCAGCAAAACCATCCAAATAATGAACGTCTTCTCCATGCGCGACCTCCTCACCACCACACCACCCCAACTCCTCTCCAAGTCTAAATCCTACGTCGGGAACTGCATAAAATACATCTACAGCTTCTTCACCCTGCACGAGTTTCTCGCGCTCCCGCTCGGCGAGGTTGCAGCACGGATCCGCTCTGACCTCGTCACTCAGTCTACGCGCCCTCAGACCGAAGCCGCCTCGCGCATCATGAACGAAGCGATAGCCAAGACGGGACAGCCGGTCATGTATGGCGATGCAGATATGATGTTCTCCGTGTTCACGAACTGGACGAAGGCGCGCATGTTCGACGTGGATTTCAAGGCCGCGGTCGTCAAGAAAGGGGAGGGAGAGCATGTTGTTGGTAAACCCACTGCGCTGCTTGGTGATGCGTCGACGGATATTTCTATTGTGAGGAACTCGGGGAGTGTGGCGGGGAGGGATGCGAAAGGGAATTGGTGGCTTGGGTGTCGGTTGAGGCCGGAGACTTGGAGGAATGTGGAGAGAGCGATTGAGGGGATGAAGTAGAGTGTTTTATAATTTAAGAGAAGCACTTCATGAGATGTAGGGAAGGGCGTTATTGCGAGAGGGACAGGAAAGGCGTCTATTGCTAAAGATCGTAGAGAATCGAAGACTAAAGAATACAAACTTCAATCCGCTTTTCAAGTCGCCATTTCATTATGCATGAATTTCCATCACAGATAACTTTTCCATTCTCCTCTCCAGGTCAGACCACCTTGCACCCATCATCCCAGGTCAAGGGCACGATACGGGTTTATAAGAACCACATTCCCATCTAGACCTCGTTAGCCACATTCATTCACTCAAGAAGACACTAACTCACCAAACCCCTACCCTCCTTTGCAACCTCCTCGCTCGGACCATACGTCGGCTCAAACGGTTCTGTAGAATATCCTCCGTCATCGCTGCTTGTGGCTGAGCTAGGCAGCGTTGAAAATGTCGTCGGTGTAATCCACGTG
This sequence comes from Periconia sp. TS-2, assembly GCA_030378425.1. Taxonomy (NCBI): domain Eukaryota; kingdom Fungi; phylum Ascomycota; class Dothideomycetes; order Pleosporales; family Periconiaceae; genus Periconia; species Periconia sp. TS-2. The sequence continues at coordinate 371,999 of JASNQO010000013.1, read as the reverse complement.
ACGGATGAAGAGTCTGACACGGGGAAGGAAGTAGGTACTGAGTCGGTATTTGTTTTCGTAGATGAAGTTGAAGAGGAGGGTGAGACGGGGAAGGAAGTGGGGATTGAGTCTGTGGATGTACCTGAGCTGGTGGATGTTCCTATGGGCGAGGTCAGGGTTTCTGTGCTTGATGTCTCCGTGCTTGATACCGAGCTACTCTCAGTTGGGGACGGGGAGGGCGAACTGGAAGATTCGCTCGAGGTGGGTGTTGCTAATTCTGTTGAGGAGCTAGATGACAGGATAGTACTTGATGTCTCACTAGTCTCGGTTGGGGTCGGTGACGGTGAGCTTGACGATTCGCTCGACGTAGATGTTGATGATTCTGTAGAGGAGCTAGATGAGACGATAATACTTGAATCTGTCACCGTCTCTGTCGCGGAGGTAGATGAGACAATAGAGGACGTATCCGTGATGGTGGACCAGGTAAGCGTAGGGATAGATGAGGATGAGCTTGTGGATGAGGAAGTATCGCTTGATACAGAAGGAGTCGTGCTCGACGAGGGTACGGGTTCTGAAGTGGAAGTTGAGCTCTTAGATGAAGTTGGGGGCTCCGCACTCGTGCTTGGGCCCGTCAATGGAGTAGAGGATTCTCCAGTGGTGCTTGGACTGGGTGAAGAAGAAGTAGAGGGGAAGGACGAGGACGACTCGAAACTGCTGGAAACAGGCTCAGACGTCGTTGAGGGAGTTTCTGAGGTGGCAGAGCTGCTTGAAGAAGATGATGTAGTTCCTTCAGATGTCACCGAAGATGATGCGCTACTGAACACAGAGCTAGTCGACTCCTCAGTGCTACTCGAAAGGGTCTCAGTAGTGCTTGAAGGTGAGCTAGAAGCTGTAGTAGAAGCTTCAGTAGATGCTCTTGTCTCCCACGAGGTAGTCGATGTACTTGTAATGGTAATGAAGGTTGTCGACGTGTCTGTTAGAGTAAATCCTGACTCCGTAGTACTCCATGAGGAGCTAGAGCTGCTTGAAGGCGTGCTCCACGAGAAGTCCGAGGATGTCGAAAACTCTGTCGTACTACTATATTCTGAATAGTACCCAGACGATGAAAACTCCGATGTTGGTGTTGCTTCCGTGGTACTCGATGACGAGACGACACTCGACTCAGTAGGGGATGGCGTTACTTCACTGGAGCTTGAAGAGGGAGAACTACTTGACTCTGAGGTTTTCGAGAGCGTAATCGTTGTTGAAGTGCTTGTAATCCAAGTGATAGTCGAGATGTTGGCCCAGGAAGTCGTGGTTGACGGCAGTGTAAACGTAGTATTGCCACCTGTAGTTGTCACTGGGACCGAACTGCTGGTAGAGTTCGCGTAACTTGATGTAGCCGGACTGGAAGTAGAAATCGTGCTATTAGTGAATCTCGGAGTCGCAGTGGAGCTCGTCCATGTACCGGTGCCGCTACTTCCAGACAATGACGGAGTGGAAGAGGCAGAGGTTGAATTGGTCCAAATTGGCGCCGAAGAGCTCGGTAAGACAGTACTGTTACTTGCAGCTGAGGAAGATAGTGTCGACGATGAAGAAGTCGAATTAGGCCAGATTGGAGTTGATGATGTGAACGTAAAAGTGGTGATGGTGACTCCGGTTCCCGTACTTGAAGTGCTCGAGAGTGTTGATTGGCTCGTGCTGTTGCCGAATGGAGGCATTGAAGTGCTAGGTTTGACAGAGGTACTGGAAGCCGTAGAATTCGAAATGGTGCTGGAAGATGAGGTAATCCAAGGCAAGCTTGTTGGCGCTGTGCCAGTACTCGTACCGGAACTAGAAGTGTGGCAACGAGTCGTGCTATTTGCAAAGGGCGGCATTGAGCTAGGCGAAACAAAACTCGACAGAGAAGTACTGCTTGAAAGGACACTTTCCGAAGAGGGAGAAGTGGTTGGGATAATGGAAGTCGAAGAGTTCACTGAGAAGCTTGTCGGGACAGAATCGGTGTTTGTAGTGTGCGAAGCGCTTGATGACACAGTGGAGGGTGTCGGACCACAGTGAATGAGACCTGAAATCACAGAGCATGAGAAAGAAGAAGATGGGATGCTCGATGTGTCAGAATCGAAAGTCGTGGCATCGGTGGTGGCGGACGGAATTATATCGCTTGAGGTGATGGTCACCGTATCTGTAGTACTTGGCTCTGCTGACGTTGATTGGCTAGTAGAGAGGCTCTTAATACTCGAGGTGTCCGTCCATGAAGAGGGATATGGGTCGTAAAGAGAAGATGAGGATCCATAGATCGGCTCAAGGTTTTTCAGAACAAGATCTAATAAAGAATTAGTTATTATCATAGATCCGTAACATCAAATTGCGAAGCAAAAGTGCATGCCAATCAATGCGAATTTAGAAGGGCATACTTTTCAGTGGTTCCGCTATAGTAGATCCAAGTGCTACTGCTAACAGGAAAATATTGTGCGCCTTCATGGTGAACTAAATCGAGGAAGCGACCGTTATGACCGTCGATAATTGCGAGCGAGTGAAGTTGAAACGAGAGAAAGTCTCCAATCGAGACGTGCCAAGCTAGAGCAGAGCAAAGACTGAAGGACGCAGTCTATCATGTTTATATGTATTGTTGGGCGTGATACGGCACCGTAGCATTCAGGCACCGATGACGACGGTGCTTCAATGTAAGTATTTGTCCGTCGGTACCATACACAAGACATGGAAGACGGGAGACTGCGTCCGTCCAATTTCTTCCAATCACAGGATGCAGAGACTTGCTCTCCGGCATCGGCACTGATCCTCTAGCTCGTCTGAACGGTTAGAAGGTGACATCCCGGGTCGCTTACTCTCGAATGACCAGATAGGGATGAAAGGCGGAAGCAGCCAGCCGTAGGAAAGTACGTCCTCACCGTCAAGGCTCTGCATAATCCTCAATCCACGGCTGAGTGATGGTACGACATGAAGAGCTGTCGACTCGAGAATGTGCCTGAAAAGTAACTGTAAAGATGAGGTTGACGTGCACCAACAAGTGTACAGTTGTAACGTCAGCCATTGGTATGGCAAACCAAGATTAACCAAACTAGGTCGAGGGTGACAAGATGTCGAATATTGGAATCACCTATATCTTTTCCTCAAGAAGCCTCGCCAGAACACAAACAGTATACTCCGGGGAAGGTAATGTTGCGCTCCAATCAATTGACGTTGGTCATGTCAAAGGTAGACCATTGTGCTGTGTCTCGTCAGGTAACGTCGCCTCCCGTGCCTGCGCATGCTGAGATACGCTGAGCCATGAATCGACTGACAAACGACAGATTGACAGACGCCCATGGAAGTATCTTTGTCCTTCGGAATCCAGCATGTGTGTACAAGCTATTATACCCGTGCGGGAGATTGTTACACAGCAATTAGCCATCTCGCCCAGAAAAAGCCACCAATGACACTGCCATTCAAATCATAAGCGGAAGACGGGAAGGTGCCATGTGATGGGAAGGGGCAATGTAGTCTGCCAGGATGCCTCAGAAGGGCACGCAGCTCTCTCTATCACGGGTAATGGTCGCGCAAGGCTCGATGGTAGTCGTAGTCTATATCCAAGGGGTCGCAACATAGCATTAGCAAATCCCGCACGTGTTGAATGCGCAATGGTTGTGATGTAGTTGAAGTGCTTAAAGTGACCTAGACCTTGGGGACGATATCATTGTAGTCCCGCTCGATATCGTCAAAAGCGACCCTCGACGGCCGTTTGACAGGCGCACCAGACAGTACCGAACCAGAACCACCAGGTTACACAGCACAAACTCGAAACAGCCATAAAGAACGACGGGTACAACGGGACCTGAGATATATTAAACATATCCGCCGTGGCAATTCCTAGTGCAGGAGGCGGACGGGAGACGGTACCGCGTGCCGCCCGGTAGCACGGTGGACTTGTTTTATCAGGGGGAAGGGAGGACGAACCTCGAGAGATGGCACAACGGGTATGGGAGCTAGGCTGAGATGGATTTGTTTGTGTGATGTTTCGGTCGTTTCGTGAGATCGTAATCGAAGGGCAAGAACTCCCCTAGTAGAGGGAGCAGGAGGGAAAAGAAATGGAAATGCCAGCTTCCTGGAAGGTTTGAACACGTTACAATGGATTAATTATCAAGAATTAATTTTTTCCATCATATATTATATCCACCGTACTGACTCTGCACTGCCACTGGAATCCAAAATGGTCTCGAAGGATTCTGAAGGACGCCGCCGAGGCGGTTTACCCAAATGTGTATCCTACTAACTAACTCTGTATCTGTTTTCCCTTCCCTAATCCCTAAACGCGCAACTCCAGCAGGTTGAATAAAACACTAACAAACGTTACATCATGACCGGGAAACAGATATAATATAACACAAACATCCCGCCTGCAGGGTTCTCAATAGACTCAATGGAAGCCTAATCCGGTTAACTGCCAACCAAAATCCGGTGAGTACCGGCTAAGACTGGTTTTCAACCAGGCACCATCGCGCAGAGCTGTTCGGTAGACTGACTCAATGAGAGCATGCTTACTGGTTGACTGACAACCCGGTTCCTGTGAGTGGCGTAATAATGATTTTCCAACAGAGCACCGTAGCAAAGGCTATACGAGTTCGTCCTAAGGGAAAGTCGGAACGCCCTGGCTCGATTTGGAACTAAAATATCAAGGCGAAGCGGAGTTTAATAATGTACGTCCTTGAAGCACAGCAGAATAAAAGCAGTTGCGAATATAGAACTAGAAAATACTACTGGTCCCAGTTGATGAAAGGACTCTCTTCAAACGGTTCGTTAAAGATGCTCTCGTTGCTCGACTGGGCGTTGTCATCGGCCCGAAAATCGAAGAGACTCGAGTATTCAAAGCTGATTGCAGTATTGAAGAGCGGTTGGGGTGTGTTGATGTTTTCAGTCGCTGCTAAGCGCGGGGAAGTCAAGTCAGCACTGTTCGGGGGGGGTTTACGTTTGAGTAAATTTTCCGGCGCTACAGTCATGGTTATGCCCGGCCGTGACATGCTAGCTGTAAGACGGATTTGGGTTGCTGCGTTTTCTGCTCGCAATGCCGACTTGGGTGAAGGGTTGGGGTTGTAACTATAAGTGCTCATGAAAGGCTGCGGTAGATTATCGCTGCCGGCCATCAGAATTGCCGTGCGTGGGTCGTTCGGATCCAGCGCAGAGCCAACGAATTGCTGTGACTCAGGTGGTAGAGACATGGACAACGGATTCATATCGAGAACTTGTGAGCTTGTGCCGGGGGAGTCGGATGAAAATTGATAGTTTGTTGGTGTGTTATGTTCCGACTTCATCTGTGGAGTTGCCTGTCCTGAGGTTGACGACGGTGAAGTATCAATCAGACCATGAGGTGAGGTAGGCTGTCTCTGACCGCTGACTATATTGAGCGTCTTTATGGATGATAAGTGTAGCGACTGAATGCCAGCATCCTGTTGCAAGGTCTGGTCAAAGGCATGGGGCGGCAGCGACATTCTTCTAATGGCGTCTGCTCCTGGGGATGTCGGGTTTGGAGTGGCTGGAACCATTGGTTGGTTGAAATTGGTCATGCCGTGCGGTGTTGGGATAGACGCCGAGCGCTGGTGTGCAGACTGTCGCTCTGGAATGCTATAGGGAGTATGGCGATATACTTGGTGCGACTGCGAAAAGGACCGCGACGGCTGAGCATATTCCTGTGCGGTGGGGTTGAATATCTGAGGTGGAAGCATCGACTGGTTCGTCATCGGTACCTGGCCACCGTTCAGTTGGAACTGGCCTCCGTACGGCGGGAAGTTCTGCCCCGGGAATTGCTGGTGTAGAAACATGTTCCTGACACCATGCTGGGTTGCGATATAGTCGTGAAGCTTGCGATTGAAGAGCCATGACGATGTCTGCAAGTGAGCATTGAGGCGCTGGTACTGGGTGGGCAGGTCGTCATCCTCTTCTTCGTACATTTCCTCGTTGACTACATCTTGCTCGGTGACGCGCAACGCACGCCCAGTCCGCTTCTTATGAATCTCAGAGGCTCGACGGGCAGACTCTATGCGCGCTTCGAGACTACGGTCGCTCCTCCGCGACGCGGCAATGTAGGCACTTTGGGGGTTAGTATCTCAACTCACGTGAGATGAAAGCGACGACAGGACATACCGCTCTTGGTTCTCTTCGTGAGTGCGCTCCGACTTCACGGGCTTCGCAGTAGGGATGGAGATTCGACGGTCGGCCGGCATGGTGATGGATGCTCAAGGGGTGCTTGGTGTGGATGGGACAAATGCGCCTGTGGCGGTGGGGTTGCTCAGATAGGCGGGCGCGACCTGGATGGTACACTCGCTGCAGACACAACACTGTAACAACAACACTAACGACGGCGACGACGACGACGATGACAACGACGAAGACGACGCCAACGATACAATTGGTGACAGTGACGGTGGGAAAAGAGGAGGGAGCGGGAATGAGCACAGGAAACAACGCGTGAGGGGATGGCAGTGGCGATAGTTCGGGGAGCGGGCGGGACGCAGTGTAGGCGGAGCAGGAGCAGGCCTTGTAATGGGCCGAATGGAAACGGAGCTAGGGATGCTCACTCTTCCAGATGCCCAGGGTACAAGCGCAACAGGCCCAATGGAGCCGGGCGCCCACGTTGACGTCGGGTGAATTGAGCCACCGAACGGCGCGGCGCTGTGATGCGAGCACACTCAAGCAGCGCAACAGTCCTGAGCAGGGGTACGGGAGAGGTCGGTGATCGAAGAATGCGCGGGCTGACTACCGATGGTCAAAGAAGTCGATGCCGGCGGGGAGCTGGGCGGCAGTACCTCCGTAAGCTGGCGTCCCGATCCGAGTGTGAACTCGAACGTTGCTGCGAATCGACGCTGACCAAGACTCGAGTCTGGGTTGCGACGAGGCTGGCAAGGCGGCTGGCGATGGGGGCGAGGCAACGGGCTGCGGTGCTGGTGGCTGCCCGCAGCTGGCTTGTCTAATAACAAGGGGGGGGAAAGAAAGCAGTGCGGGCGGCCTGAGGAGAAGCTGGAACAAAGCAGCGGCAGGATGCTGGAACAGAGAGCGCGCTGTCCCGGCCAGGGGCGAGGCGTTGATAAAAGGCATCCACGGCATCCTCTCCGCGCGTGGGACCCGTATATATCCACTCAGCGACGACTCTGGCTGCTCCGCGCGCGTCCACAGCGCCGCCAGCTCTTTGGCTCCGCGGGCTGGCCAGAAGTGTGGAGGAGGAGAGATGGTGCGCTCCAAAAGGGGCTAGCACTAAACGGCCTCAACCCGCTACATCACACCTCGGCGCCTCGGGCGATGGCGAATGGAGCAGAAACATTGCAGATTGCTGCCTCTCCTCTGACGATCGCAACACGCTAGGATCTGGTGGCACCTCAGACCCGATAAACGAGACGCTTGAACGTGAACACTGTCGCCGCCATACGTCGCCATGCTATCATCAAACGGCCTCCGTTGCCGCCATCGGGGTCGGCGCTGTCTCCCATCCCGTCCTGGTTAAGAAGAGGCTCTGGATTCGACATCTCTTATAGCTTGGGAGGGCCCCCATTCACTCTACGGTGGCAGCGTCAAAGTCAACCGTGGATCAGAGTTGCCCACACAGGGAATCCCTTCGACACCGAACAAGATGCCTATCTCGTCAACGGAGCAGTGCGAAATCCCGCATGAGGGTTCTTGGACAAAACAACGAACCGAGTGCGGTGGAGTATTCCGGCGGCCATCCAGTCGCCCCATACACGGCGCCACCTTATCGTCGCCCACGGTTCGCTTTCGGCCTTCTCTAGTTCTGATGCTGAGCGATTAGCCAACGTCAGATGCGAGCAACGCCAAAAGCTTGTGATACTGCGGAGTAAAGACCTAGAACAACCGCCACTGCGAGGGGCCTACGCCTCCTTTCGTTTCCATTAAGCATTCCCTCTCCCATCCGATAGCCGTGGCTAATCAGGAGCACGGGACGAGCAATTCATCCGAAGTTCGCATTTCTCGAGCGCGGGCCCTTCGCGTATCGAGATTCCTTGTCGCTGTCATGGCAAATCTAACATAGTCGCTTAGATTAGGTCTAGTTCCGATCTGAGAATCTGAGATCGATACATCACTCCACATACTTGCCTGGTTTCCAGGCTCCATGCCTGTCCGTCACTCTGTCTGCGATCTCATCATCCCAGGGGCGCCTGTTCTATTGGCTCTGCTGTCTAATCCGTGCTCGTGTCGACTGCTTGACAAACTTCGATCTGTCGCTTCTGGACGGCAGGACTGAGCCGCTCCACTGACAGCAAGCGCGGCGACGCCTCTGAAGTCACTGACGCTAGGGGACCATGGTTGAGATTACTTGTAGCTTAGCTCGACGACCTACGTACAGTATTTGCAATTAAAAAAAAGCCTGCGCTATTCTCAATCCCATAGTTACGTCACACAAAGGCTCCGTGCGCACTTCGGTTACGTGCCAGAGGGTGTCGGCCCGCGTAGTGGAGCCACTTCGCTGGGACCATCAGCGACCGCATCCAAATGTACTGCAGAGATCGAATGTCCACAATTGGGGGCGGTGTGATGGTGAACGCTCTCGCAAGCCTTGGACTCATCTCGAATTACTCACTTGAAACAGGGTGCGATGGACTAGTTGGTATTACCTCGTCCGCAGACGCACGTGTGCTCCAGGTCATGTTGCGAGCTGCACGACGAGCCGGGATGCAAGTTGTGTGGCTGGTCATGTTTGTCGGGTTCGGATTCTCTTTCGACGACTTTCAATCACCAAGGTCGACCGACAGACTCAACGGTGGACTAAATGCATGAACAGTCTGAGTTCTACCTGTTGGGTCTCCCATGCGCTCACATCTTGTAGCCGACGCGGTTTGAAACGCAAAGTGCGATGCGGCCCGCCGTTTTGTCGCTTAGCACAACGTGCGACAGCTCTGTTTTCTTCTGGATGCTCCTTGCCCCATTAGTTACCGTCATAGCGTCAAAGCAAAAAGCAATAGGCTAAGAGCTTTACTCAGGTTTTCGTCTAGCCGAGGTCACTGGAGTACAGAAATCATTCCGGCTTGCTACATGCGTCGTCATGCTCGTGCGCTGCAAGATGTCATGGGAATATGATCCCATTGTAGACTTCTCATCGGGTTAGAAAAGCTTTGGAATATTCACCCCCACAACGATCTGTAACGGCGCTTTACATTGATGGTATCTTGCGGATGTGGGGCGACTGTCGGCCATAGCGGGACTCTCTCCAGTTTGATGAACGCTGCAGGCTATCGTGCAGGGCCATTTAGTCTCGACCCTTACCATGTGCGGCTCGATAACCACTTCCAGTCCACCCAAAAGGAGACACCTTCTCACGAGTCAGTACGGTGTACATAAAGCCCATCAGCAACATAAGACGGTCTGTGTACCCGTAGAAATGGTGGCCGCCAGATGAGATCTGCGGTGCGCTGACATAGAGTCGAAGTTGCATCCAATAAGCTTCCAAGTGGTGCAGGTAAACCCCTCCGTCCCTTCTGCTTTGCAGTACTACATACAGGAGGCCTTGAGTTTCAGGGCCCTGCATATACTGTGCTTGCAGGTCATCTTACGATTCTGCAATCAGTGCTGCACACCTTCACATCACTCTTAGCGATGAGTCGACGAGATGCGGAGCTTAAATGTTGCCCTACTCTCGAATTCTACAGCTAGACAGGCATTGGCTTCCTATGGACAATGGCACGATCGTAGGGGCTGCAATACCACTGCGCCGTCCCGACGTACCGCCTTGATGCCAAATCTCGCCTCACATACTAGCTCTGCACCCCTCTAACTCTCGTGGTTTGTCACCTGGCTGACTATGACACCCCTGGGCAGCCTACGACCAGGTAGCATGTGAGTTCAATTTCATAGCAGAGTTCAATACCAAGCCGATTGGGTCAAGACCATTAAACGACGCACATGAGAAGCCTGAGCCTGAGCCTCGACGCTTATCCGGCACTCGCAACATCGGAGTCAGTCGTCAGCTCTCCAGGGCCAAGTCGTACAAATTGGTGATCGGACCCCATCACACTCGGCTAGTCCACGTGTCCCACTACACATGCCGGATGTTACGGGGCTTATCACTGTTGCACAAACCTTCGAGTCCTCATTCGTAACCGCTCGCTTGTATTGCGCTTTTCAAGGACCACCACGAGAAAAACCAGTATTGACATGCTACAACACGGCTTTGAAATTTGCGGCACCCTATCTAGCGCGTCTGCCGTCGCCTTATCCCCTCAAACCTTACAGTCTAGACCTGCATTTTCCTTGACGATTCGGGCAGCAGAACAGCTCTCACGTTGTTGATAAGTGAGGCAAAACTCCATACCCCCCCCCCTCCCCTATCTCCAGCCTCGCTCTGCTGACAAGCAGACTTACAATCACCTCGCCAAGGATACCACGGCAGCGAGTCGGTTCCGATAAAGACTCGACGACGGGAGAATATGCCGTACAACCCCACCCTATTGCGCAAACAGGCGTTTTATGAATCTCGCCAGTCATAGGTCGCACACTGCACACCTCCCCACAAGACCCTGCTTTAGACCGGAGGTGCCGCGCTAGGGCGCAGATGTGATTGGTACCATGTTGTGTCGGGGATCCGAAGGGGGCGAAAGGTCCATCTAGACGAAGCCGGCATTGTTTCTTGTCTAGGGAGATGAGTGAAAAACAGGCGATTCTATCCGTGTGTAAAGAGATGCATCTTAGGGGACGCTGCGGGCTATACTCAGCTAGCTATAGTGATATTTTTTCTTGCGTACGATTCGCCACGGTCCTTGCCTACCCTCCTTCGAAACTGAACAGTGCAACTTAGCACGGGGTTTCTTTTCCACGGCAGGTGGTGCTGTACCACATCGATATCTAGCATTCCTCGTACAGGCACGCATCGTCCGTGTAGCCGTGACGTGGACTCTATGGGATGCTACAGTCGACTCGTTGAGTAGCTCGCTCGCAATTGAGTAGCATTGGCATCTTCTTTCGGCGAGTCCGTGTTGGGATTGCTGTTCCCGCGCTTTTGAGTGAAAAGATGCAAGACACGCAAGTCCTGGGCTGACCTGTACTTGCTGCATGGCAATGGCTCGTGATTAGAGATATCGTCCAGAGACTGGAGTCTTGTTGTGGCTACATGTTCTTCTACATGTATCCATGCAATATATCAAGCATCGGCTATATCTTTGAGCGTGTGCTGTAGATCCACTAGTAATTTTCTGAGCATACAATTAATCCGGTACTTCCTGCTCCATCGTTGGTTTCTTGTTGGTCCGTAACATAAAGTGTACTTGTTGGAGTGCTCTAATCTTCTAGCCGTTTAGCACACGTCAGTCTCGAGTCAAGCAAATCAGAAATCAATGTCAAAACATATGCATGATCTCAACTTTTCAATTCCTCTATTTTGGGCTACCATCATGTCCGATTCATAGAATACAGCCCGTGAATATGCCTGCCCTTTATGTCTCGGCCAGTGAGGTTTCTCATGCTCCGACCCAAGGACGCCTATGAACCATGCATTGCGTGAGCCACTTTGCAAAGTGAAGCTCAAATCTCAATGGCTTGCCGCGAACCTTCTGCATCCCCACAAGCGGCCTTCTCCTCTCCAAAATGACCAAGTACAAAGATAAATGTGATGTCTGCTCATTTTGCCACGGCGGCGCTGAGGACTTGTGTCCTGAAGAATCCACCCTTTGTCCTCTCGATGACTTGCTGATAAACGGATTGTGGGGGATGATTCATGACTACCGTCCCAGCCTGGTAGTCAATCTTTGCATCAACACGGGTGTCACGAATGAGGTTGACGATCCATTTCTCGCCCTCATCTTGTGAAAGGCCGAGGCGAGTCGACAGGTCCCTACATGGTGTTAATTATCTGCGTGTGAGATAATGAAAGGGTGTACTCACTTGATGTCTATCCGCTGGTGAATCTTGCAGTAGCTCTCTGAAATAAGATGCCTTGCAGCATCCACAAATGCATCCGCAGCACCCAACAAGAAGAAGTCGTTCTTCAGAATCTCCTCTGTTTCGCTCAGCTTCTTTTGTGCCTCCTCAAAATCGAAGTCGATGTACAGAGCCTTGATGAAATCTGTCACCGGGTCACTGTACTCATAACCCTCCTGACGCACAATCCTTATCAGGTCCTTGAGCTGCTTCTGGTATTGGGACGAGTTGCGGCCACGGTTACGAACGGAGATGACAGCAGCAGCGAGGTAACGCAAGATCCAGGGGCAGTTCGTCTGGATGGTGTTGATGTAGGCGGGGGAGAAGAGCATCTCGGTGAGCTTGTCACGTTCTGACTCGTGGTTGAACAGTGGGAAGAGTGACCAGTGGATGAGCCAAGTGCGGTGCTGGAGCTGGGCGAGCGGATTCGACATGAGGCGGCCGTCGATGTACTCTTTGATCTTCTCAATTTCTGCCATGGCGGCTTCCCAGTTGACGCTGAGAATCTCGCAGGCAAATTTACCCCACGTAGCTTCGCGCTCCTTGTCGTTGTCGGTTGTCTTTCCAATAGTCAGTGTCATGGTTATGCAGAATTTGGGCGAGGGAGCATACCAAAATGCGGAATCGGTACAGCAGGTCAGAGGCATGACCGTAGTCTCCACAGCTATACATGAATTGGCCATACTCAAGTAGCTGATTCACCATTTCCAAAGTCACACCATGTTGCTCCTTCAAAAACGCCAAATTCTGATTCTTGTCGCTTCGGAGGTTTGTGACAACACTCTCATCCTCAAGAAGCTCGAGAATCTTGCTTGTGTCCTCCTCCAACTGCCTTCTCCGCTGGAACACCTGCTCTCGCTTCTGCTTGTATTCCTCGGGCATGTCGTCTGAGCCCTGGATCTCGCCCGCCAACTGGCCCACGAAATCCGTCATGTTCGTCGGCTTGAGGAGCTCAAGAAGAATTTTCTTCTGTTCGGGGGACTGCGCCTCATCCTCATCGGGGCTGAAGTTGAGAAGAGGGAAGATGAGGTGCCGGTCGAGATTTGGCATGAGTTTGGGCAGCAGGTTGTACTTTGCGACAATACTGTCGCCGTCGGTCGTGGTGGTCGCCATGCTGGGCTGTTCTCTCACAGGTTGAGATCGCAGGCGCGGTGGTGCGAAGACGAGGGCGGCGGCAAGGCTCGAGGTTTGGACACCGAGATGTTGTCGCGAACAGAAATTCGAGGTGGGGGGTTTGGCGATCGATTGAACGGAAAATGACTGTGGGCGCCACAGTTACAGCTGTGGCGCAGACGATGCCACTAGCCACACTCGTCTAAACTTTGAAAGTTACGAGCGCAGACGCCGCAACATTCGCATCATTCTGTGAAGCGACCGAAATCTACACCCTCCCTTTCCAATTATCTTGTATAATACTTCTTCCAGTCTTCCCAATGTCTCGAATACAGCCTCTTTTCTCCGTTCTGAGGCCATTGGCAGCTTCACGGCGTAACCCGTCCCAGCAGTTCTCCCGCTTTTCGACCGCGACCAGACTGCGCGCTGAACGTTGGTCAAGCCGCCAGGTCGTGATGGAAGATCGCTAATGACCTCTAGAGCCGGCTTCTACGCTTCCCAGAAAGCTTCCCAAAGCATCAAAGAATCCGAAAACATCCCCTGACGCTCCCTCAACACCCCAAGAAGTTTCCCGCGCCGCCGACCTCGCAGCAGCAGAGGCTGTGACCGACGCAGACAGCGCGCAGCCCCCCGCTCCGAAGCCTGTACTACCTTCAAAGCAATCTGATACACCAAAGTCCAAGCCGGCAGATGATACTACACCCCCCACCTCACCCGCTGCACAATCCCCTGCCGATACAACCTCACGCTTGGAGAATTTAGAGGCGAAACCCCTGAAGACTGCGCCAAAATCGAACAAGGCTTCCAAGACACGGGCAGCGAATGGCGCTACGATTGAGCTTCCCCCACCCAAATACCACGTCGCGCGATCCACGAATAAGAACCTGCCCATATACACCGATTACAAGCGCGGTGGAAACTTGCACTTGACGACGATACGCAAGGTTACGGGAGATCTGTCAGCGCTGAGAGATGAGATCAGGATAGTGTTGAACAAGAAAAATGAGGACGTCAAGATTAATAGTCTGACGCAGCATGTCATTGTAAAAGGCCATCATGTACCGGAGATTACAGAGTTCTTGAGAACTAGAGGTATGTAAAAAGGATTTGGTGCGGTATCAACAAAGAAAGAGAGTGATCATTAGCATGAGAAGCAAGATTCAGGCTTGGAAAGATACAGCAGCATCTGTCGTGTAAATTTCATGTAATATATGTAAGAGCTAGTCAAGAAAATGGAAGACGCTGCTACATGGCCGAAGAGTAGTCATGTCAAATCCTCATGTGTTCTCACCGCAATTATTTCATGTGAAAGTCAAGAGGGTCGAGTAAGCAGAAGGAAGCAGAAATGTCACGAAAAGACTTTAGACTATTGTAGGTAGGGACGTGTGGTCAGAACTACCTATGAACTTTGCACTTATCTAGTCTTTATCATCATCCTCTACGAGCCATCCGCCTATTAAGCAAAGAGCTGGCTAGTCTGACATGTCCTCGAAACACCGCGGTTAGCTATGTCAAGAGCGAAGGCGCATCCATTCAGACAGCGTCTTTTGGCGAGCCCAGAGCCTGATATCCTGTTGTCCTCACTTGCCTAGACACACCAAGGGCACTGCGTGCACTACGTAGCATCAATCAGGAACGAAGTCAGTTTGTAAATTTGTACTTACCTCCCACTTGCAGGTTTCCTGAAAGCAGGGTGTGTCCCGGCACTTGTGGACGCGGTCGAGACATTCCGGCATCTCGCACTCTGGTATGCCAACATGAGTGGATTGATGCGGGTGTGGTACATCTACCTGGGAATCAGCCTCGTTGTCGGCGAACTCGACAACAATGGACGCATCGTTGCCGCTGGTCTCGTCGCGACTGCTAAGTGCTGGAGAATTCGTGTCTGGTACCCAGGAGCTGCATAAAGTACAGCTCTTGCACTTCCTTCATGTTAGTTGATCTCTCAATAGACTGAGTAGTTTTTTTTATACTTACGTCCACGCCGTTCTCACCGCAGACCAGCAGGAGACAGAATTCCTCGGATTGACGG
Organism: Periconia sp. TS-2; assembly: GCA_030378425.1. NCBI lineage: Eukaryota > Fungi > Ascomycota > Dothideomycetes > Pleosporales > Periconiaceae > Periconia > Periconia sp. TS-2. Next base: position 356,986 of record JASNQO010000013.1, on the reverse strand, counting down.
TCCAGGCATCGACTATAGTTTGCACTGCAGCCATCTTCACATGGCTTGCTGTTCCAATTCGTGGACTTGAGAACAGTAGAAGTGGTCGCTGAGAGCGAGACGAAGAGGAAAAAGAGGAACCGCATTGTGCTGCAGGTAGTCGCGAGAAGTGTTTTGGTTGAAGGAGGAAGAGCCACGGACGGTTCGGGGAAGACAAGGCGCTAGACTTGGGTGATAATGGGGTTTTTGAGTTTCACTGATTGTCTCGAGAGACAGTAGCCATGGTGACGCTGGAAAGGTGCGTTGACCCTCGCTCTTTCCTGGGTAGTCCCTCTCGCTCCTTCTTTATTTGAGAACCCGGCTAGCGTAGGTACGAGGGATTCAAAGGCAGGCGTTTTCTGACTCTCTCAACCTTCAACGTCAGTAGTGCTTGCAGCAAACTTCTCTCTTCTTTATCTATATATCAACTTATCTTCTTAATTCGCCTCCTCTGGCTGCGCTTACGTTCACTATGCCATCAGCTCTCGACCAGCTCTGGGTACGTAGTTCATCTGTCCTAGGTATACAAAGCATCGAGCTAATGGCGTATGCACTAGGCTGCAGTAGCTACTTTACCTCTACCTCAGCGGTGGGTTGACGCTCCTACCGAACACGTTCATCCTGCCCCTGGGCCATTTCGCTTTTTGGACCTACCGCGTGAGCTACGAGATGTGGTCTATCGCTTAGTGCTTTCCAAGGGCACAACTGACCTTGACTACTTGGATTGGCTTTCCAAGCATGGGTCGTTTTCGATGAGCCCTGCGCTCCTTGATGTCAACAGACAAGTATGCTCCGAAGCGCACCCAATTTTCTATCAAGTCAATACGTTCCGGGTCGAGGATCCAGAACCATGCTTCAGTTTCCTTTACTCGAGGCCAACCGCAAGGGCTAATATCCGGTCTCTGTTGTTTGAGATGGGATATGAGAACTGTGAAAGCCAGTTCCTCGAAAGGCTCTGTAACTTGCTCGGAAATCAATGTCAACTTCAACACCTTGATCTGCACATTACCTTTGGCGAAGGAAGGCATAGTGCCGACGCCGCCCGACTGAACGAATTCAACACCGGCAATATCGAAGTCATTGGATGGTTACAGAATTTCTTGCAAATTAAAAACCTCAGAACAATTAGCCTGAGCTGGAGTACGACTACAGGCATGCCTCTTAACACACCAAGCAAGCTGGCGAATAGTTTGCGGGTGCATATGCTACTCAATGGAGCTGCCAAGACCACGAAGGACTGTACACAGATTCGTTTCCGACATTACGGTCGTTATGGACGATGTTTTATCAGACGGATCAAGACCAGGGGCGTGGATCTGAAAATGGACGCTCGGGGCAAGCTTGCATTTAAAAGTCTGAGGAGGGTGAAGGCCATACCGTGTAGGAAGTGCGGAAATTTTCAATTGCCACCAGGAGAGCGAGCTCCTGCACATTATGACCTTGAGGTTTTCAATAGCGAACGGAACATTTGCACATATTGCCGTCCGTTGCTTGACCTTGATGACGATCCTTGGTTTACCAAAGAGGACTTGTTCAGGTCGAGACTTTTTGCAGAGAGTGGCTATACTCTTGTGGAGCAACCGCCGAAGCGGCCAGGGGACTATGCTAATAGCGACTTCGGAGACACTGATAGCTTGCTTAGCGTCAATTTTTGGGATGATAACGAGGATGCCGAACTTGAGTGGTTGCAGGAATGGCTTCAATGGTTAGACTGAGTGATCTCATGAGAGGCTTGGTGAAGGGTGAAGTAAGGATGCAAGGAGGAATCAAGTATGCCTACTTCGACCGTGTAGCGCGATGAGCGCAGGGATACTTATAAAGAATTCCCTCTATTTGGTTCTGCGACCTTTCAGCGGGTCACCAGAAGCTTATCACTTCGATATCAAGCGAATTGTGTCAATTCGAGTAGCCTCGAATAGACTCAGAGAAGCACGATAATAATTCATTCACATGCATTATCCTGCCAACACTCTTTTACCATCGCGTTGACATCATCACTCCTTCATTGCCTGGCAAGAAAAAGCTAAGCTAAGATATAACATAATAAATATTTACTCCTTTAGTGATGCTAGTCAATATTTTATCCCTGAGCGTGCTAAATGCAAGACTCCTAAGATCAACGCTCAATTAATAACCGTACAACAGGGGCAAAACAATTAGAGGCTCTTTTCTTTCCCAAAAACCTCTTCGCCCACAGTCCCAACACGCCGTACAACGCCCAGACACCAAACGCTCGCGACCCAAATTCTACAACAGGAAAAAAAAGGATAGCGAAAAGCAAAACACCACCTCATGCATTACGCCCCCCTGCCTCATGACGGTCTCCTAAAAGGATGTGCCTCAGTATTCAACACCCACTCATCAAGACTGACCAGGCTCTCCTCTGCAAACAGCAAATAGAAATACTTGAGCGTCTCAGCGAGCCAGAAAGACTCCATCTCGTCACTGAGCACGGGCGTCTTCTTCGTGACGTCGTCAATGGCCGAGTTGCCATACTTGGTTATGGTAGCCGCGTTGACGGCTTCCCACATTTGCCAACCGGCTTCGCGCCAATAGGGGTCACCGGTTATGCGGTACATGTACCAGACGGATTCGATGGCTTCGGGTCTGATGGGATGATTAGAGGACTGTGAAAGGGGGAGGTGGGGTTGGTGTGACTTACCGGAGAATGTAATTTCGGGCTTGGACTTTTGATACGCCTTTGGGGAGCCTTTCTTCCTGAATGCGGTTTATGACGTATTCTTTGTGTCGAAGAGGCGCTTTGGGCGAATATACGCTTGGGAACTCAGGGGCGACTTTGCTTGGAAGTGGCTCTTCGACTTCGGTTTGAACTTTGGTAGGTGGGTCTTCTGCGACTGTTTCTTCCTCGTTTAGGACGGACTCTCTATTACTAGGTAATGTGGGGCTGACTGTTTTCTGCGGCGCAACCACTTGAACGGCAGCGGATTCCCAATCTTTTGTCTCTTGACGCTTGATTAGAGTATTAGCAACGGGTTCATCTGTAGGCTCCACCTCTAACGCGGGCATACCACCTCCGGGGGCAGTGGGAACGTTGCGGTTTGGCTCAGGGGCGGGAGTCTTGAAGTCTTTCATCGCCTGCTCATACCAGGAGCTTGCGCTGGACATTTGCTCCTCATATAGAACCATGGCTTCCTTATACTGCGTCATCCTCTGCTCTGCATAGGGATCCAACACCTCCTCATACAGAGTTTGATTCCACTCGCAGCTTTTTGTGCTTTTACATGGTATCGCTTCGAAAGCCTCGGGCATGATGCCTGTGGCCGTCATATTGTATGACCACACGCAACCCTGTGTAAGCTTTTTTCCGAGTTCAAGATCATCCGGACGATCAAAGATCTTAGCACCCATGCCAAACATGCCACCGGCGAAGCAAGTAAGATGCGCATTTTCAGGCTCAAGTTTTCCAACGGTCTTCCCATTTGCGTTTATGAGCGAGGGCATGTGGAATTTTCCGGAGAATAGGATATCGTTGCGGTCAGGAAGCATGGGTCGAAAGACCAAATGTGTCTTAACGACATCCATGGAATTTTCGTACATCGTTCGGTACTTTTCCTCCTTACCGCCGAGAAGCAGGTATTCCTTGGAGAGGTATTCGTAGGTAGAGTCGGACATACCGCCCAACGTATATTCTTCGGAGGCATAGTCGGAGGACTCAGCGAAGCCTTGTTCTACACATGCAGGTTCAGTCGCGAAAGGCGAAGCAAATCCATTGTTTACGATAGTTGCCTGTGTATCTTCAAGATCGAGTTGGCGCTTTTTCAGACCTGCGTCTAGCCGGACGAGGGGTTCCTCTTTGGGTGGCGGTTTAAACGTCGGGTTTGGACCATCTGGGACGAGGACGAGGGGATCAGGTCGCTCCAAAGGTATGTACCTGTGCCCTCCTGGAGAGAGCTTCTCACCTTCAGTCGGAGCCGCATTGTCATTAACTGGTATCACAAGTGGTTTGTTAGGATCTTTTCTGAGAGGATCTGTCCTTGTTGGTTCTTCTGGCGCTTTTTCTTCAGGTGCCTTTTCTTCCGGTGCCTTCTCTCCAGATGTCTCCCCTTCTGATGCATGCTCAACGGGTCCCTCCCCCTCCGAGGCCTGTTGCTCTGACTCTTGAGACTCCTCTGGCTCCAACACGGGGATAGGCTTCTGAAGAGGCTTGCCGACCGCGGAACTCCAATCAATCCTCTTGCAGCCCGAAGCATCCAGATAAGTTGGCCACATGCCAGGTAATCTCGTCTTGTTTTGAAAGTCTTCCAAATTATCCGTGATACGTGCAATTGCATCGTAATACTTGTGCTCTCCGGTGAGCTGAGCAAGGTAAGTGAATTCCATGGACAAAGACCCAATCTCAGCCAAAACGATACGGTTGCTGGCTCGGTGCGCATTAGAGGCAAAGTCCGGTCTCCAGTAATAGTATGTCTCGGGCATCCTGTTCGGCGTGTCGAAAGCGCTTATGAGTATCTCAGCTAGTTCCAATGCCTTATCTAGGAGAATCTTTTGTTCCTTCCCGCTGATGTCGTAAGCCGCAAGCAAACCTCCTAGATATCTGATCGTCGTTTCGAACAGTGGAATGTCGGCACGTGTAGTAGTTGTAAAGTCGATTTTCTTCAAAGCTTGCGCAGCCTCGTTGAACTCGTCCGTCAGCCCCATGATCCAGAGAGTATCTAGAGCGTCCACTAGTGTGGCACCCCAGCCTGCGAATGGATTCCTAAAATCTCCAGAAACAGGTGAAAGCTCGTCCTGGAGCCATGCGTGCTTCTTGTAGCCTGACCACGAGCGCTTGAAGGCGTCGCGAATAACCTCTAGCTTCTGGGTGCGATCTGCCTTTTGTTTGGGCGATTCCTTCTTGAAATCGAATTGTATTTTGGGTATGGACTTCGGCTTCCCGGTCGGAAGTTGAATGAGCGAGTCGGTAGGAATCGGAAATTGTTCCTTCAGCTTTCTCCAGTGTACCACTTCAACGCTCGACGGCAGCGGCGTGACTTCTAGCGGTCCCTGGTCACCCTCGACCAGCGGAGTGTAATCTGGCAGTGTTGAGTCGTCATTTTCTATGGGCCCTACACCAACTTGTGTCGGTTTTGCTGCGGGTCTCTTCGGCTTCGGTCCCGGCGAGGACGAGAGTATTTTGTCGACCGGTTTGCTCACGGGCGCAATTGGCGGCGGTGTCTGTTTCGGCGCAGGGTTCTTCGCAGCGGGTATCTCGAAATCTATTCTCTTAGTCTCCTGCGCGACCTTCGGATTGGGCTCCCATTGTAGAGGCGGCTTCTCAGCGTCGGCGCCGTGTCCCGTCTGATCCTGAAACCGTTCCGCGGCCTGTTGCCTCCATCTCGAATTCGCGTTGCCGAACTTGTAGAGCGCGAAGACCGTAAGCACGGCGAAAACGAGAAAGACGCGATATCTGCGGTACCGGAACATGGTAGGCAGCGCCGTCGAGGCGTGGGTCGCGTGCCCGTCAACCAGGGACCAAGTAAGGCAATGTAAGGGGGTGACAGGGCGAAGTTCTAGCTTGTCGCTGCCATTTGGGCGGAGGAGGAGAGCGAGGGTCCGGCGACAAGAGCGAAGAAAAGAATAGCGGCAGCTGGGCGGGTAGGAGCGAGTGTATGTGAGAGATGTGAACACCTTCACGGACTTGGCTCGGGAAGCTCACCTGCTGCATGCATACAAACTAGTAAGGTTCCGCTACCGTTCGAGACCCCCTCGCCGGCAGATCATCCCTTAGTCCCCCGTCGATCCAGTACCTCGAGAATGCCGGCACCAGTGTCACGGCTACGTTTTCTCCGCGTTTTTCACCCTTCATCCAGCTCTGTGTGGACCTGTATCCTCTACATTTCGGCCTCCCGCGCTACAATTCACTCGCCGCGGCGGTTCCCAATTTGGCTTAGATGGCACACCTGAATTAAGCTATGAAGCTTAAATTTAATCCTAGCTAATCTATTGGCTCCTTGGGTTCTAGACGAGAATTGGGGTAAATCGCTTTATTAACGACAAGCCTCCTACTATACACGGCGAAAGGCGTCGCTGCGAGAGGCGCTGCCCCGCCTATCTTCGCCTGTAGTATTGTGCCTTACTGCCTTCGTCCTAACATAGCTGCGTGACCTTCCTTTTTATTGACCTTCTCCGGGCTCGGGTTGCCGTCCCTAGTTCAAAAGTGATTAGCAGCTGTCTTGTTTGCTCGCGGTCTGGGCACTCACCATTTGCCGGGCTTTCAGCATCTCGTCGCACAGAAGTAGATTGGACGCAATTCCGGTGCTTGATGCAATAGCATTGCGCAGAACCCGGAACGAATCATAGACGCCCTCTTGCGTTGGATCCATAGCTTCTCCCGTAGCCAGGTTTAGCCCCACAACATTGCCTTCGGCATATTCATCCTGCAGTGCGGCAACTATGCTTGATTAGCCACGTGCGAAATCGGGCATCATGGCACTTACGCGAGTCCTGAATGTCGTGTCCTGAGTTTGCAGCCAATGTCTTAGGGATAATAAGTAGAGCATCAGCAAAGGCCGTGACGCCCCATTTCGCCTTTCCTTTGACCGTCTTTCGGAAGCTCTCGCTTGCGAGATGGGATGCGCAGGCAACTTGGAAAGACCCTCCGCCCGGGACGACACTCTTGTCTACAATCATGTTGTAGACGCTTCGGAGGCCGTCGCGGACGGCATCCTTGATCTGCGTGATTGTGTGCGAGTTCGGTCCTTTAATGAGAAGTGTGACGGATTTTGGTTCCTTTACATCCTCCTACAAGGCGTTAACATGGCCACCGGTGAGGATTCGCGATTACTTACGACAAAAGTGTACTTCTCTTCGCCGAGCTGGTGCTCATAGACCTGTCCAGCCCATCCGAGAACATCGGGGGTCAGGTCTTCTACACTGTTTTGTGCTACTCCGCCGCACACCAGCTGTAGACGCTCCATATTCCTCCTCTTAGCTCTTCGCAGCGCGAAGATACCGTTCTTGACCAACACATCCAAGCTCAGCGGGTCAATGCCTTTCTGGTTTATTATGACGAAGCCCTTCTTAGGATCGTTCCCGCACACCTCCTTCTTTAGGTCCACAATTTTCCTCAGCTTGTCATCCACGAACCTCCTCTCGCTTTCAACCAACTTGTCCCTCTGTTCTGCACTGGAGTAGTAGAACCCTGAGTTGATTTCCGATTTCTCGTATTCCAAGCTAACATTGAGAGTAAGTATGTACGCATTTTCAACGCGCTTTGGCATGTCAGGGTGCCTAGCTCCATGGTCCAGGGCGAGTCCTCGGATCAGCTGCGTCTCTGAGGCGGTACGGTGTTGCATGGTCATAATCTCAACCATGTGAAGATCCGGCTTCGCGGGTGCTTGGTAGATAGCGAGGACGGCGTCTACGATACTAGGAGTCAGCCGTTCGGCGAGAGTGCTGTCCAACTTTGTCGACAACGATGTTCGGGCTACCGAGATTAGAAGTTCTCGGTCGACTTCCTTCTTCAACTTGAACTCGTCGAGGAACTAGGATACTATTAGCGTCTGACGCATGGCCGGCTCGAGTGGCACAATCTACCTTGAGAGCCTCAGTCTTGGCAATCTCGTAACCATCTGTTATCACTCTTGGATGTAGACCTTCAGCGATGTATCGATCCGCTTGCTTCAATAGCTCTCCCACCAACAGCACAACAGACGTTGTCCCATCTCCAGTAATGTCGTCTTGGGCGGTCGCTGCTCGTGCGATCATAACCTGGGTCTTGTGAGCGGTGGCACGGCTAGACATACTTGACGAATGCGTACAGCAGTGGGATTTTGTATTTGCTGGTCAGGTGTTAGCTTTAGATCATTTGAGAGGCTTGAGACAGCATACCATCTCCTTCAATAGTACACTTCCATCTTTCGTGAGCTTGATCTGGACCAATAAATCAGAATGCTGTATCCAAGTTTCCGTACTCTATACTCACTGCACCGGCGCCGTCAACAAGCCTAGAAAAAGGTTAGGAGATAGCACTTATAGGTTAAGGAAAGCTTACATCTTCAAGGTTCCCCGCGGGCCCAAATTCGATGCCAACACCTAGTTTTGTGTAAGTATATGCCCATTCCAATAGAAAATTTTCTGTTGCGCACTTGTTGCAATCCCTCGCCCGCCGATATGTTGACTCGGAGAGCTTCCCCGCGCCGCTGTGCATATGTTAGCTATGCTTAGAGCTTTATCCTGGGAGTACCAACTCTCGACTCCGCCTTTGGGTTGAGAAGCTGTGCAGCCGACATGATGAACAGAACTCTATATCGGGTATTTTGAATACAGGAACAGTATTCGACCAAGTACAGCGGCAGCGAGAGGCTGCTGTTTTCGCGTATGCCTGTCGCGTCCAAATTTCGGGCGGGCCGACCTTTCTCCGAAGCTTGGCGTTTTCGAACTTTTCCCTCTAAGCTCCCACATTATTCGCACAGCTCCTCGTCGCAACCCCTCGCACCAATTGCTCGCGAACGTTGCTCTATACTCTCCAGACCTGAAATAGACGTGTATTCCGGGCTCTGCGACAGTCGTCATGTCTGTTGATTACCTTCTCCACGAAACGCCGGTCGGTTATGCGGTACGTGAGCTCCAGCTTCTCGTTCATCTTCTACATAGCTAACGGCGTCGCAGATCTTCAAGGTCGTCCACCAGCCCGACACGATTGGCAACCGGTTAAAGGAAGTGCAAGCTGCTGTTCAGGATCTTGACAAATTCGGGAAGACGGTCGAGCTCGTGGGTTTGACTCCGTTTCAAGGCACACAGGAAGCTCTGCAAGAGATCAACGATGTGAGCGAGGGTATTATGAGCGAGTTCCTCCAAGCAACTCTGGAGTCAAACCTACCAAAGTCTAGCAAGAAGAAGTCGATTACCCTGGGAGTGTGGGAGAAGAACCTTGCAGGGAGCATCAAAGCTGCGTTCCCAAACCTAGCTTGCGAAACTGGAGACACCAACCCAGTTGTGGGAGATCTCCTTCGCGGTCTTCGCCAGCACGGCCAGAAGTTGATTAAGAAGCTGCAACCCGTTGATATCGATCGATCTATCCTTGGTCTGGGCCACGCCTACTCGAGGGCGAAGGTCAAGTTCTCCGTCCAGAAGCATGACAATCACATCATTCGTACGTGGTCGCCTCTGATATGACTCTATATACATTTCAGACGATATCTAACATCAAACAGAGGCAATCGCAACTCTTGATCAGGTTGACAAGGATCTCAATCAATTTTGCATGCGTAAGTCTATCCCGGCATTGAAATAGCTACGCCACTTGAGACGTCTTCCTAAAAGTGATTGAATGTCCTTGCTAATTATAAATCCAGGTCTGCGGGAACAATACGGCTGGCATTTCCCAGAACTCACCAAGATCGTCTCGAACAACGAGCAGTATGCCAAGATTGTCCTCAAGATTGGTGACAAAGCTCGTCTTTCTGACGATGATCTCCATGATCTCGCCGCAGTTGTCGACGATGACGAAGGCGTGGCACAAGCGATCCTCAAAGCCGCGCGCACCTCCATGGGCCGAGATCTATCAGAAGCCGATATGGAAATTGTCATGGCTTTCGGCAAACGGACTGCAGAACTGGCTACCTACCGCAGAGAACTCAGCAATTACCTCTCGCGCAGAATGGGTACTGTAGCCCCTAATCTCGCAGCTCTTATCGGTGACACGGTTGGCGCTCGCCTCATCTCCAAGGCCGGATCATTAACGAATCTATCCAAATACCCCGCCTCTACCGTCCAGATTCTTGGTGCTGAGAAGGCTCTCTTCCGTGCGCTAAAGACTAAAGGCAATACACCCAAATACGGACTCATTTACCACTCTTCCTTCATTGGTAAAACAGGCGCGAAGTCAAAGGGCAGGATATCACGCTTCCTCGCCAACAAGTGCTCAATTGCTTCGAGGATTGACAACTTCTCAGAGACGCCAACATCCAAGTTTGGCGAAGCTCTCAAGCGCCAGGTTGACGAAAGGATTGACTTTTACGCCACTGGTGCTACACCGGCTAAGAATTCTGCTGTGATGGAGGCAGCTATGAACTCTGTCATGACGGATATCGGTGCGGTCGAGGATCCTACTGCTCATGCCGCGTCCGATGTAGAAATGGCGGATGGCATCACGGCTGGAGCCACCGAGCAGGCACGCCGCAAGAAGGAGAAGAAGAAGAAGGAAAAGAAGGACAAGAATTCGAAGACCGCGGATGCTGATGAGGCGGTGAGCGAGAAGAAGTCCAAGAAGGACAAGAAGAGAAAGAACGCAGATGAGGTGGATGGTGAGAGCACCAAGAAAAAGAAGAAGAGCAAGGCATAGGTGCTTGCGACATGTTTCTCGTCCCACGGCATCATCTGAAATAGTGTACTTTCTTTTCGTGTAGTCTGCTTGGCGTTCTCTGGTGTTACCTGGCGCTCAAAGCGCGGTGGGGCGTTGTTTCTACGGGGTTTGCTGGCTAGGCGTTTCACATATGTGATCCGCGTCGCGGAGATTTACATTGCAAGGTGCACGACCGATTAGGAGGGGATTTTGCATCGATTGCGGCATTTCAAAATAAAAAGATTCCCTACACATGGATGATGGTGCACAATCGAATAGGTGACGTTTGTATCTAGATTGCGGGTGACTTTTGCAACGGGGCCTCGCAGCCGGAAGCGTTGCATCCGCATATTTTGTTTCAGCAGTATACACGATACAGGCAAATACATGGTCCAGCAGAGGGTGCATCGATTTGGGAGCGGGTCGTCTGGGGGGCATTTGTCGCACAGGGTGGACTAGGGCATGGCATGGCATGCCATTGCTCGCCTCGCCATGCCATTGCTAGAGCAGACATGGAGGGATTCCACGACACGGCGGGAGGTTGCAAGGCAGAGCACAAGCGTCGCAGCAAGGGACAGGCTCCCGTCGGAGATAATCGAGGTCGGCTGTCGTGCAGGCGGTTCAGGCGCATGCAGCTATTTCGAGTAAGCGGCGGGCAACGATGGTAGCGCACTGGCCAATCACGCGCCACATGCCATTGGGATGCAGTCAACCACACCTCTCTCATCTCTCCAGACTGGCTAAAGACGAAACGTACCAGAGATCATCAGTGACGCGCTGTACATAAGACAGAGGCCTGGCGGCAGGGCAGCAGGTCCTGATGATCACGGCGCGTGCAAATCAGCATCTGCAGCCGACATCAGGCGGCAATGCGGCCGTATCGAGCATGCATCTATTGTGCATGCGGGTGGGCGTGTGGCTGGAGCAGCAATCTCAAGAGTTCGGCTGCTCGAAGGGGCAAAGAACCATCTCTGCTGCTTCGTTCTTCCGAGACGTGTGACCGGACCTGGGCCTGGCATGGCCTGACCAAGAGATGTCTCCTGTCCACCGCAGATGCAGCGCCCGGCACGTCCTGGACGGAGGCAAGTCTGCGGCTGCGGCTCCTCGGCAGGCGTAAAGTTTCAGAGAGCCAGTCTGTCTGATATGGAAGTGTGCCCAGCAGTAGCGAAGCGTAGCGTCGGCCGTGGCCGTGGCCGTGGTGGTTCCCCCCCCCCCCCCCCCCCCAAGGGCTCGCTGCCAGCACCCATATGGGGGGTGGGGGGAGCAGCAGCAGCAGCAGCAGCAGCAGCAGCAGTGCTCCTGCCGGAGAGTGAGAAAAGGCCCAGCTTGTCGCTCCCCCTCTGGCGTATGCTCTTTTCTCGTCGTAACCGTTGCCCGTGCTTTTGACTGGTCCGCCAATGTCCCAAATCTGCCCTTTATACCTAGATCCCCCCCTCAGCACCCAGACACGTCGTCTTCTTCCCTTTTCTTTCCACTTTCTTTCCACCTTCTTTCCCGTCCTGGTCTCGTCCTCGCCGTCTGCCCTTCCATCAATACTGTGCGCCCTGCAGCCCTGGCCATCAAAAAGCCTGCCAGGGAGAATTCTGCGTGTTCGTCTCCGTGCATACGTCTCTCTTTAAGCTCGGTTCGGCCCAGCGCGCGGCGTGCACTTTGGTTTTCGTGGCCTCGCCGCTCCCCGTCGTAGAGCGCCCATACGCGAGCCGCCGTGGTGTTGAGTCTCGCGCAGCCAGCCCGCCCATCCTCCCGCCGCCTGCGCAGGCTATTGCCCACGGTGCAGTCGCATTAGTAGTGTTCCACGTCTGGATACTTTGGCTAGGTCGTCTTCTCTGCTTTTATTGTCCACGTCTTGACGCGTGCCCGGGTGGCTCTTGGGCGCTGCGCAGTTTGGTGTTCGTGCAGCCATGGACCCAAACAGTGTTGCTTCCTCGCCAGGTAGTCTGAGCTCGCCGCCTCATTCGCCCGAAATTGGCACTCCCAATATTTCGGCTGCCCGCGTCGTGAGCGCTGGTGTTGGTGTTGCAGCAAACACTACGCCCACGCCCGCGCCTTCATCCGCAACCACCACGCCCAGACTGACAGCCGCTGGCACGGTGCGTAAGAAGCCCGGCCCAAAGCCCAAGCCCAAGGATCCAAATGCCCCAGAGAAAAAGACCCGGAAGCCCCGTAAGGCGGCAGAGCCCAAGGATCCTGCTGCAGAGCCTGCACCGCGCAAGAGGAGGACCAAGGCGTCGTTGGAGGCACAAGCTCCCATCGCACCCGCGGCGCCCGTGGAGGAGAAGCCCGCCGTGCATCAGCAGCAGCAGCAGCAGCAGCAACAACAACAACAGCTCGCTCCACAACCAAGACCTGCAGAGCCGGGTCCGGTTCTCCAACCAGAGCAGCCGCCCCCCGTTACGCAGGCTCCACGCGTGCTCAGCAACCCGGAACCCCTACACAACAACCCGAATCTCGCCCACATCACCACCGCTCCTTCCACTCCGCGGCCTGCCAGCTCAGGGCTGCGTTATGATCCTATCCGTGGTGGCCTGTTTGAGTCAAAACCACCCGCAGCAAGCGCGCCGCCGCCCATCTCACCCCCTTTGAACCGCGCCAGTGCCTCCCCCTCCATTACGAGTTTGATCGATCCGCCTACTGCTGCAAATTCTACCTACACCCAGCCTACTAGGCTGCAGCAACAACCGTCAGTGACCTCCGCACCCGTGTCACCCGCGGCAATGGCGGCACGTCCTGGACCGCACTTTCCCCTTAATGATAATCAACAACCACTACGCCCGCTCGCATCGCTTGGCCCAACGCCCATGGATATTGATTCGGACAGTACCAAAATGTCCGTTCCAATGAAGAAGTCGGATTCCACAAACGCGGGTACGCCCTCGCATTCGAACGCGCCCACTCCGCCCACCAAAGCTGCCCGGCAAAAAGAAGCTCCCCCGCCGCTACCTACTGGCAGTGGTCTTTTGTCTGGCACTCCATTCGGACCTGTAGTCAGTGCCAATGGCGCTACGGACCCGCAAGGCGTCAACATCTGGCTTACCTTTCCTCTCAAGGGTCTGGAGAACGTCACAATCAACTTCGCGCAAGAAGTGGAAAAGAAGTACGGATTTGCTGCCCTTCACCCGCGCATTGCGGCTCGCAAAGAGCGCCAGCGACAAATCACCGCTGCGGGCGCCGCGCTAGAGAAGGCCGCTGGAGTTGGGTCCGCCGATGATATGTCTTTGGATCTTTCAGAACCGGAAAGCAATGCCGAGAACACGGGCAAAGACGATGAAGGCTCTGCAGCTGGTGCAAAGAAGCGACGGAAGAGGAAGCAAGAAGATTACGACAAGGAGGATGATTTCATTGATGACACGGAGCTAGCGTGGGAGCAGCAAGCGCTCATGGCCAAAGACGGCTTCTTCGTGTACAGCGGTCCTCTGGTTACGGAGGAGAAACCTGCTGTCGAGAGGTATGTGCTTATTCGCATCATTCCTTTTGCAAAAGCTAATCATACACAGGGCCGATGGCACCGTAAGACGTGGACGCGGACGTGGTCGCGGTGGTACTGTCCGAGGAGAGACTTCAGGCCGGGGCCGAGGACGTGGCGGAGGTCCTGGTTCACGCGGGGGTTCTACTGTCCGCAAGCCCCGTGTGACCAAAGCTGACCGTGCTATGATGGAACAAGAGAAGCACGAACGTGAGAAGCTGGCACAAAATCTTGCAAAACAGCCACAGCCTGTCCCCGCTTATGCCGGTGTTGGGACGATGTGAGGGTACGTCGAAGTGTGCTAGTTCCGTCGTGCGGTGTTGAGCATCTATTTCCTTGTGTATTCGATGCATATCTGTGTACGATAGGTGCGCCGGGTGTTTACATGGTATTATCAGGTATGGGCGGCTGTCTGCAATTACTGTTGGCGTTTTTAGCATCGGGCAAAGAAGAGGGCAGGCGTTTCTGGCCGTGGTGATCCAGGTCATTGTCTTCTACGAAGTGTACTAAGCATGCCAATGGTCAAAGAGCTACCATCTTGCGCTCTCATGGGGGCGAATCAATTCTTGCATATCATTTCCTCTGTCAAAAATGAAATTCGCCTGTTGTACAACGCGAAATTTCTTTGCGACCTGTCGTTTGTCTACTGTTTGGCATATTGACGGTGAGAGGTCACTTTTCACTCTGGCCGTGTTTTCCTTTTCCTCAACGCGTCGCCACTGCAGGTAACCGCGGAGCAGCAACGCCGACGGCTCATTGCTTCTTTCCTTGTCAAGATTATTTACCTTCACCTTCTTTCCGTCGCTGCACGCAGAACAATGCAGTAGTGCTCGCGAGATTCAATTTGCCAAATATTCTCCACTCGTTTCCCTAATCCTAAGAGCTTTACCTAAGACTTATCCAAGGCCGACCGGCGACTTCACGCATCATGGTGAAGCATCCAGCTCATTGGGATGGCTTGCTGACCGAGCGGTCGAAGAAGTTTTATGATGGGACGTTTCGGTGGGACGGGACAGATGGGTTTTGGGATGAGGGCGGAGGTAAGTCTTCATCATACCCTCCAACCTTGAACTTTTGACAATAGGTAACTAACTGGTCTTGGTTTCCCAGTATATCACGACTTCTTAGACCGGAATGACCCTGATGGATATCCCCCAACGCCTAGGCCCGTCTCGCCAGCCAGCGGTCCGGTAGCCGAGCTTGAAGCGTTGAATGCTCACCAAACTGAAATGCTGGATTTGTTTCGTGTCCCTGTGACTCCTGCAGACCCTCTGCCTGTGGACATATCTATTCCCCATGCTGCTGTCCAAAAGATTCTCTTCGGCTACTCTGTCCAACGATCTGGTGGTAAGGTCACTGATGTCACGCTAGCAGACGCTACGCCTTTGAAAGAAGCGTTGCAGCGTGAGCATCTACTTATAGGGTATCCGGATCGGGAGCGACTGAGAGGGAGACTGGAGGGGATTGTTGCGGAGCGATTGAAGCAAGAGACGGGTTTAGGTCTTAGCCTTGAGGAGTGCTATGCATTATGTGGTATTGAGGGTAGGGATGCGATTCTCATCGCCGTGGAGGCAGAAGCTAAGAAGAAAGCACTTGCGAGGCCGGTAGATGCTAGCAATGGTGACAGGTACAAGAAAGAACCTAAGGAAGAGGAAAAGGGCATTGGTTTGGAACAAAAAGTCGACGACGTGGATTCTGACTCCGATTCGCTTTCTGACTACCCGTCAGACTTGTCTGATGAGGAGATCCCAGACCAGGTAAGCACATTGGTATTCAAACTACGAAGAAATCTCTAACCGAATAAATAGGTAAGAACTATTGCTCGAATTGCACGCAGCAGGAAACTCAAGAAGCTGATGGACGATGGACCTGTTGAGGAACTAGAGAGCTGCAAGAAGCCTAAGACGAAAGCAAAGCGTCTTTCGACTGGACGTAACAGAAGCGGCATAGACTCTGGTCTCAACAATTTATACCTACGCCGATCCATTCGCAATCTGAAATGAGCTGAGTAGTGGAAAGGAGGAGGAGCATAGCTGGGGGCATTGCGATCGAACGGTATGCGACATGACGATTGACACTTGCGATATCTTGAGACTTTCAATGATACCCAACGCCAGATATGGCTGGCCTCGACATCGATCGAGTTGGAGTTTAAGGGAAACGGCATGATGCCCATAGCGTGACAAGGTGAAGTTTTTCGGGTCTGAATTCGCTTTCGCGACCAGGGTCTCCAGAAGTAGAAATTAATGGTTCTTTCCTTGCAGGATAATGCCCTAGTCTATTGCCTCAATGGCGTGCTCCTAGGAACCTTTGGGCAAATGTGGATGATTGATGTATACAATTTTATGTAAATTTATTCACTTTGTGATCTTGAATGCTTCTTGATTCATTGTCGTGCTAGATCTTGTGGTCCTCTGCAACCAAAGTCATGCGGCAGCTCCGCATCATCTCAAGTTACTTTTCCTTCTTTTGTACTAATACATACTATACATATTCATTATCGTACTGTTGCACGTATACCTCTATTATCCGCTTGCCTCTGCATGTTCCGTAGTATACAATAGGTCCCTTGAGACCCTTCATCTAGATTACGTCCACCGAATCTTCCCTTTCCACTCATCAAGTTTCGCTTGCAACCAAGTCTTGCGCGGCGCAGCCTCAATCTCCTCCATTAGCCGATCATAGTGTCCCGGATTCGATGCAGGCTTCAGAACGCTCGGCGACAAAGGGTATTGTTTCGAGTAGCGATTTTCGAGGAGGGAATACAGGGCGTTGATGTTTGCTTGCTCGGTTTGCGGGTTGGGTGAGGAGGGTGCGGCGACTTTTGAGGACTCCTTGGGTTTGGGAGAGTCTGTGGGGGGTGAGAGTGGTTCTACACCGTAGGGGAGGGCGCGTCGTTCGATTGTTTGAGTGAAGGGTAGGTTTGGTCGCAGGGCATCCTTTGGCCAGAGGGAGAGGATGCGTGTGTAGTGTTTTGCTACTGTCTGTGAAACCGTGGGTAAGCAATTGAATACAGCATTTCCAGAGGCAGCGAATTCATTACTCACCGAAGTCGACATGGCTGTTGTGAATGCGCAAAAGTTCGTCCGTGAAAATGCTCAAGCAATGCATGATGCTCACAAAAGTGGCTATTGGTGTCACGTGAGGCCGGTGGTGGCTGAGCGCTTCCGTCCCCTTCCAACGTTCTCGGCGCTTCCAGGGACGGACTTACGAAACACAGCCAGCCGTGAAGGTGACAAGCACCAACGCACCTGACCTGCACCTCTCTTCCAACACCCAATCCTCGCTTTTGCCTCCCTGCACCTTCGCTGCTTCTTCTCTTCTCCTCTCCTCTTATCTTTCTTTCGTACATTTAGTTCGCGCGAGTTAAAGCGACATAATGCCAGCGCAGCGATATGAGCGGGTACGTACACCTCAGCCCCCATGCGCCGACATTCCGCAGGCACATCCAGGGGCACTCGTAGACGCCGCAACATGCCCGGGCTAACGATGCGATATATACAGATAGCAGAGCACGACGACGACGAGCACTCGCCTTCAACCACGCAACATCCGTATCCCATCCCCGCTTCGCCACCGCCTTCCTTCCATAGCCGCGCCTCCTCACCCACAGGCGCATCGCGACGTCTCCTATCCGACGACCCGCTTGCCAAAGATGAAGACCGCACGCTAGCCGACACGTTTGATGCGGAGTCGGACGATGAGGAGGAGGATGGACGCGATGATCGGCAGCGGCTGATGCGGGGAAACCCGGAAGACCAACGGGATAGCAATGAGGGCGAGCATGCTCGACAGGGCATTCAGAGAAGGGTGACGCAGTTGCCGGTATTCGATACACAGGCTCCGGCGAGCGGGAGGATATATGGTGGTGGCCAGAACGATGGTGTTTGGGCCAATTTGAGTGCGAAGCCGACGAGGGGTGAGGAAGTGGAGGAGAAGCCTCCGGTATGTTGCTCAGTCATTCTATGCTCTTTGCGTAAACTCTGAAGGTGCTGTTACTAACCTCATGAAAGACGTACGAACAAGCCGCCGCAGACGCGACTCCACCCTACTGGGAAACTACCATTCTCGCCCCCGGCACCTTTGGCGACGAGGTTTTCGTTGAAGGCCTTCCTGTCGGCTCCGTCTTCTCCTTTGTCTGGAACGCCATGATCTCAATGTCCTTCCAACTCGTCGGTTTCCTCCTCACATATCTCCTGCACACGACCCACGCGGCCAAGAATGGATCCCGCGCTGGCCTCGGCATCACCCTCGTTCAGTACGGCTTTACTATGAAAGGAGCAACGTCTCTTTCACCCGGTAACGACAATCCTGGAGGTGGATTCGACGGCAGCGTACCAAGCGACCCCAATGCCCACGACTTCGAGCCAAGTGCTGCAGGTACAGCAGCGAGCACCGGACAAGACATGACATCCGCAAGCAGTGGCATCAGTAGTAGCGATTGGTTGGCATACGGACTCATGATTGTGGGTTGGTTCATACTTATCAAGAGCATATCAGACTTTGTGCGGGCAAGACGGCATGAACAGCTCGTGCTGCAGTCGCCTGATCGGGGACTTGGCGTCGCAGTTGTGGCCGAAGGAGAATCTCCTGAGCGTGCTGTGTAGCGTCCCACGACACTTGTTCTCGTTCTGACATTCTTGCTTGCATCTTGTTTATTTTCAACACCGTACTTTTGGAAACATGGCTGAAAGGAAAGTAAAGTAGCGTGGAGTTTATATTTCGTTTGCATGTGGAGTATAGGGTGTACGAAAGACGCCTAGCACGGCTTTTCCTCATTGATCATCTATGTAACGGGGCGGTTGGATTCGATTGGATATAGCGATCGGTGCGCAAGAGAAGAGGGAAGGGAAGGGAAGAGGAGGAGGGTGTGTGGGTGTGGGCGGATGTGTGAACATTGCGTTTGCTCTACTTTACTTGACGGGATTGAATCCCGCTGCACGACATTTTTCTTTTGCGTCTGGGTATTGGATATTTGAGGGATTTGGAATTGAATGATATCCATTGCAAGTTATATACTGTGCTTGTGCTACTGATGTGCCAGTGACTTGCCTTGGATGAGGCTCTCTTAAGTCTGCATTGCTTCATTGACTGCTAACTTTGTTGTGACTGATCGGGCTTGATTGACTCGAGCAAGTGGTCTAACACTTCACGTCCCTTCGAAAATCGTTCGATCTACTTCCTTGGATACACCTGGAATATTCTGGGCAGGTTGATGCCATACGCCATGACTTGTTCATTGCTTGCATCGTGGCCTACGTCATATGAGCTCTCAACCGAGTCGTCGAATAGAGACAAGAAATGTCCCAGCGCATTTACCGATCAATCCAGCATATGTCCATCTCTCCAATCGAGCAAGGAGCCTCTTATAGCCAGACGGTATGCTCCCAGACTCAAGACTCTTCTTCAAATGTTCCATCTTCGAATCAAGCCACGCTCATCCATCATCCTCAATATCCATGTCTTCTTCTTTTGTCTCTTCAACATGCTTCCCTAAGTCTTCCAGAATCCTCGTCAACCTCTCCAACACGTCATCCCCACCCTTCTGCCCCATGTGTGCCCTCGCATTCAGCACCCCAATATCAAAATTCCCCAGTCCCGAATTCGTAACACTCGCTTCCGGATCCTTCGGTGGCGGCGGCGGTCTCGGCTGCTTCGACTGTCCCGGTATGTCGTCCGGCGGCGGAGGCGGAGGCGGCGCCTTGAATTCCTCTTTGGCAGGGATGACGCCTTGTAGCTCCAGTTTGGTGATTTGGTCGTGCAGGACGGCGCCGAGCGCCCTAACGGTGTTGTAGAATAAATCGGAGGCGTCTGCGATGGCGGCTTTTCGGTCATCGAGGGTATCTGGGGAGTCTGGGGAGAGGGGTATGGGAGCGTTGGTCAGTTGGGAGAAGGCTGTTGCGGCGGCGTTGACGATGGAGGGGATTGTCGTAGAGGCGGTTGAGAGGGTGCGGATGTGGGAGGCGGCTATTTCGCGGTAGGATGCTTGTTGGCTTGTGTTCTGTAAAGATTCTTTTTCTATATCGGTCGCCATGGTTGGGAAATGTAAAGGTAGCCGAGTGGTGTTAATCTGAGAAATGGCAAGTGGAATGAATGAGGGC
This sequence comes from Periconia sp. TS-2, assembly GCA_030378425.1. Taxonomy (NCBI): domain Eukaryota; kingdom Fungi; phylum Ascomycota; class Dothideomycetes; order Pleosporales; family Periconiaceae; genus Periconia; species Periconia sp. TS-2. The sequence goes on along the minus strand of JASNQO010000013.1, from coordinate 337,119 downwards.
TCCAGCTTGAGCTCGAGCTTTGGTGGAGTGCCCCGCCGCCACAGTCTTGGCAGCGATCTACCAGCCACTGGCTCGGTTTCGTCTCTCGTTCACTTGCACCTGAAGCTCCGCAAAACATCGTACAGCAATTCTCTCACTCCCTTCGCAATCACAGCCTGTTAACACCTCCATCCCCTCTTCGCGACGCCCGCGCCTTCCCGATTCACCGTCGCCCCGCCCATCCCACACCCGACAAACTATCTCCATGGGCAACGCGACCGAAGCCCTCTCCGCCTCGAGGTGAAGCAGCAACTGAGTACTGTGAAAGAGAAAGGAGGCAGCTATCATGTCCGGGGCCCCAAATGGGCCTGGGGCTGGCCGCGCCATGAGTGTAGGCAACGGACCCCCCAGCGCTGGACTCCCTCCACACAACACCATGGCTTCGCAGCAAGGATCGGTACCGCCAGGCGGAGGAAGCTCTTCGGGGCCGCAGTCGCAACAGAATTTGAATCAGATTGTGCGTATATCTTCATCTTTGTTGTTTAAGTGTGCGTTTTCTGCGTTGCTTATGCTGCTGTTGTTTCCACTGCCTCGCTGCTTCGGGGACAAGAGTTGGAGAAATGGGACAAAGAATCTATCATGCTCAACTCGTAACTTTGTACTTGGCTTGGATGATGTGGCTTCGTGCTTTGTAGCTTTGAGCTACATTGCGCGCGCTCTCATACTTTGACTGATACGCAGTGACCCTGCGATATTCGGTCTTTCCAGCATCCCCAACATGACCATGTCCCTGCACGATCAACAGGGCTCATCGTCACGTCCTACAATGGACGCCAGCTCACAGATTGTCGCCGCCGCCAATGACCACATCAGTCATGATGAGTCCCAAGATCTTTCGACTTGTTGTCATGCTTCTTGTAGTACCTTACTAGTCTGGTGCAGCTGCTAACCCATACAAAGGTTCTAGAGTACCTCAGTAAGAAGGGATATGTCCGCACCGAGGCTATGCTCCGTAAGGAATCCGAGCCGCCGGCCCAGAATGGCACCTCCCTCGTTTCCCAGAGCGCCGAGCAAGGGGGAACAAAGTACACTAAATCGTTTGAGCTGCTCAGGAAGTACATCGACGACATCCTGGACCTCTACAAGCCCGAGCTGAAGAAGTTGCTTTGGCCTGTTTTTGTGTACTCGCACTTGGAGCTCGTCCGTGAATACTACACAAAGGATGCCGAGAACTTCTTCAACTCGTACCGTTCCATGTTCGAGCGTGACCATGAAGACGACGTCAAGACGTTAGGTGCGGTTCGACTTCCGGCACATCTGAACGACAGCCGTGTGGCTAAGCTGTACATGGACAACAAGTACCGCCTTACTCTGACGATGATGCCCTTCTATAACTTGATTCAGTTTCTAGAGGCAAAGATGTTTGATGGTGGCCAGGCTCTCATGGACATCATCCGAGAGCATCTGAACATTGTTACGGTCGATCGTACGGCAACGGCAGAGAAGAGCATTGCCGCCATTCTTGCGAGCAGTCAAGGCGAGGATGAGCTTCCGGCTGAAGATGAAGGCATTCCTGGCCACAACCCAGGACACCCCATGACACATCGGCACGACCCCGAAGCCGATGCAGCCCGAATTCGGCTTACCCTCGGCCCATACCCTCAAGACCAGGATCTACAGGACGACGTGCGTGCTTCACTCCAAGAAGAAGACGCCAAGAACCCGCCAAGACCTGGCCAGCCCTCCCTCATTGAAGAGTACGACCAGCGGATCAAACGCGAGCCTACAGACGACGCTCCTTCCCGCGATATAATACCTCTTCCGCCATCCCTAGCTCGAGACGTATCAATGGAGGTGCAAAAGGTAGTTGAACATCGCGACCGCTACAAATTGGAAGGTACGAGGACGGGTGGTGTCGGCCCTGGCGTGAGTGTGACCATGTACACTTTCCACAACACGTTCGACAGGTAATTCAATCGATATCATATAAGCCGTACCATGCTAAACATTACAAACAGCATCAACTGCCTCGACTTCTCGGGAGACAACAAGCTTGTTGCCGGCGGCATGGCCGAGTCCTACATCCGCGTCTGGTCAATTGACGGCAGCGAACTCACCTCTTCCGTTTCCGAGAGTCAGCATCCATCTTCGTCACGCCGTCTTGTGGGACATTCGGGTCCTGTCTTCGCTGTGGCCTTCTCGCCCGCCACTATCAATCCTGATCCGAATGGCCCTTCCACCAGCGCTCAATATCTCCTTTCAGCGTCTGAGGACAAATCCGTTCGGCTCTGGTCTCTTGATACGTGGACCTGCCTCGTTGCCTACCGCGGCCATGACGGACCCGTTTGGGACTTGAAATGGGGTCCGTATGGTCACTACTTCCTCACTGGCGCCAATGACCGCACCGCCCGACTCTGGTCGACTGATCACATTGAGCCGCTAAGGATTTACGTCGGTCACGACAATGACGTCGACTGCGTTGCTTTCCACCCAAACAACCTCTACGTGTTTACGGGTTCGTGCGACAAGACCGTGCGCATGTGGCACGCTTCTGGCGGCAACTGTCTCCGCTTGTTCACCGGACACACTGGCAATATTACGGCTATCGCCTGCTCACCCGATGGAAAGACTGTTGCGAGCGCCGATGACATGGGCAACATCATCCTATGGACTCTCGACGCTGGCCGACGCAAGAAGCGCATGCGAGGTCACGGCAAGGGCGGCATCTGGTCCTTGTCTTGGAGCGTTGAGTCGACCACTCTCGTCTCCGCGGGTGCTGACCAGACCGTGCGCGTCTGGGATGCCCTTATGGAGACCAACGAGTCTGCCAGCAAAGCCGCCGACCCGGCTGCGGCTGCGAAAGCCGACGGCGCGCTCACCACCAAGGGTGCATCGGGTGCTCCTGTGTCCGGCGTCAAGAAGGCGGCCAAGGAGACTGGTGTGTCTGCGGATCAGATCAGCGTCTTCCAGACTAAGGAGAGTCCCGTCTACAAGGCCCAGTTCACGAGCATGAATTTGGTGCTCGCGGGCGGTGCCTATCTTCCTCGACCAAAGTGAAGCACGCAAAGGGTAGGCCTGTTCTTAGCACTTATATGGAGTTGGTACGGGTGCACCTCGGAGTCTTTGCTTGAGAATGGCTGGCGTCTTTGCTTGAAGTCGTCTAATGTTCTCTACTGGAAGCTAGCTGGGCGTTCTTTGCTCGAGCGGGCTGGAAAAATATGATCATATAACGGGGTTGAATGTATGGTTTTTTTCACAGGATGATGGCTAAGGCCTGATTATGGAATACCATTTTTAAGTAGCTCTTTCCCGAATTGCAATAATTAAAATTTCAAATTTGTGCAATTTAAAGAATATGTGACTTATCTTGTGGTTAGTATAGATTTTACTGGAAGCGTGACGCGTGTAGCGCACAGACCATATATGATATTCCTCTCCTTCACATTCCACACTCAAAGCTTGTAGCCTTCGAAAAGTGCAATCTGATTATACTATTCGCATGTTCAGGTAACACGAGAAGCAACTGAAAGAATTCTTTTTGACGTTACTTCCCCAATTGCCGAACTTCGGCCCTTTTGAGTTAACGGCAAGCCTAGTTTTTCGGCAAACCTGCAGCCACTCCTGGATATATCAGCGCTTATACATCCACTTTTCTGGATTTCTAAGTATCCTTTCGCTAACGGGGTTGCATTCGTGTAATAAAGTGCGCTTGAGCTACAGAATATCCGAGACACCATGCCGGCCACAACTTCAACGAAGATCTCCTCCGTCCTCGCATCAGGGGCTCCCATAGTTCTCGATGGAGCACTCGCCACTTACCTCGAAACTCTCGGTGCAGGTACGTATTTCCCCCTTTTCTTTTGCTTTATCATCCCCCATTGTCATTTCTCATATCTAGTCTTGGAAAGGGACTCAAGCCCCTAATTGAGAAGTCTTCACAAATCCCAATTTCTCTTTTCAAATTCTACTTCAATCATCCTGCGAACTCTACAATCCTGCACTCAGCCCCAGTCGACGCAAACTAAGTCGGCAACGCAAAGACATAACCGGCTCCCTCTGGTCCGCCCAAGTCCTCCTCATCCAACCCAGCTTGATAACAAAAACGCACTTGGACTATTTCCACGCAGGAGCAAACGTCGCCATCACCGCGTCCTACCAGGCCTCCGTTCCAGGACTCCTTAAGCATCTCAATATCAGCGAAGCAGAGGCCAAGAAGCTTGTCAAGAAGAGCGTTGAACTAGCCAACGAGGCACGCAATGAATTCTACTCTTCCGCCTCATCCAAGGATCCGGGTGACGGAAAAAGACAGGATCTATTCATTGCAGGAAGTGTAGGCCCCTACGGCGCATTCCTAGCAGATGGAAGCGAATACCGAGGAGATTACGTCGTACCCAAAGATGAGATGAAAGCCTTCCATCGCGGAAGGATCGAAGCATTGGTCCAGGCAGGCGTGGACGTTCTAGCGTGCGAGACCATCCCGAGTGTTGCGGAAGTTTCTGCATTGGCGGAATTGCTAGGAGAGGAGTTTGCGGATACGCAGGCTTGGTTTAGTTTTACGTTGCGCGATGGAGAGCGGATCAGTGATGGGACGCTTCTGGCTGATGTTGTGAAGGTCTTGGAAGGGTGTGGGAATGCGGTTGCTATTGGCGTATGTTTGCTCTTTGCTCGATTGTTCGAAAGATCTCGAGGGACTTGACTAACTTGAACTCCGCTGAAAATAGGTCAACTGCGTCAAAGAGGACGTTGCGCTTCCTGCACTCGAGGAACTCAGGAAACGGACTAGCAAGCCTTTGGTCGTTTATCCTAATTCGGGAGAGGATTGGAATGCAGCTAAGAGAGATTGGGAAGGTTCGAGGAGTGGAGGGAAGGAGCTGGCGGATAGGATAAAAGAGTATTGGAATGCTGGAGGAAGACTGATTGGAGGGTGCTGCAGGACGACACCGGATGATATCAGGATTATTGTAAGGGCGTTGGAGGGTGGAGGGCAGGCATTGGAGAAGTCGTAAGATTATTCAAAACTGGGCGGTTTGAATATTTCATTGGACACTGACTCCTAAGCCGGCCCATTAGCCACATATCTTATGTTAATTCAGAAATAGAAATTCTTTCCATTACCATTATACCATGTGATATCGTCTATTTGTCTCTAGATTGGGGTAGCATGCTAGGACGTAGTTTGCCTTTAGCCGTCTATTTGCTCTGGGAGACGTAATCATCCTATACCGTCACTCTCACATGAATAAGGTGAAACGGTGTCGTGTAGCTATTAACCGACGGAAAATGGTCTCATATACTTTCCGGGACACTGCACTGATGGGCATGCATATGAACTTTTAGATTAGATTTGTGAGCGGCTGAGAAGATGTGAAAAGTGTTTCTTATGACCTCATTGGCCAATCGCTACTTGAATGCTATCGATTCTCCTGCGGTACTCCATAATCTAAGTGCGGATGTACTTCGTCGCCCTTGGGGATCTTGCTGTCGCCTTCAATGTTGACCTGAGGAAATCGCTGCCTGGTCTAGGAAACCCGTTGTGGGACTTGCATTGGAAGTCCTCCCCTTGGTTTCGACAAATTTACTCGTTATCCATTCGGCGACGTGCCATTTTTGTCCTCTATTGAATCACCTGCCTCTCTCTCTTTCCTTCGCTGCGCTACATCCCAGTTGTATACCCGTGCGAATGCTACCTCAAGCGTCTATACCATATCAGCAATACGCACATAGGGATGGAGGACTCGAAAATACCGTAATCTGCTCGCGAAGGAACTCCATGTCCTCCTCGCAAGTTGCGAAGCTCTTCTTCGCCGTGTCAAGCTTCGACTTTAGCAGTTCTTCGGCTTCAGCGATGGGGTATGCCAGCATGACATTCGCCTAGTTCAGCCGTCAACTTCCAAGTACTGATATACGTAGACATTATCCAAGCTTACCCCTAGCCACAGGTATACCTCCTCTGTCGGTGGGACTTCCGCTTTCGCGAACAAGGTATCGTTTAGTTCGAAGGTCGTTTCGATAGGCTCCGCATCTGCCTATGCATGATATCAGTGGAAGTCACCTAAAGAAATACGTAGTGACGTCCATACCTTTCGATTCTTCAAAAACCGCACCGTTTCCAGAGTCTTTTGAATATCTGGAATCTTGTCCTTCAACCCCGCAGCCCGCCGTTGTGTGTTTACTTCCATGAACTGATACTTTCTGAATTCAACTGTGAGCTAGGTATGTCTTCACGGGTAGTGGGACGAATAATTGCGTACGAGATCATCTCCTTGAAGCTGTTCATGGTGCTCTCCACCTCTGAGCGGTCGGTGACATAGTCCTCCACTCGGTCGACAAAAGGCGCAACGGGGATTCCCCGAGGGTTAGTAGGACCATCTTTGCTGTTGTGAAGTATTAGATGAACTCGAGTATTCATATAAAATACACATACCTCCCGGGCTTTACCGTGGTGGCCATATCGAAGCTCAGCACTATGGCGCAAAAGCCTGCCCTCACTTTCGCGATGATGTTGAACGTTTGCACTGTTTGCATTTTCGCAGGCTCTACTTAGTCATCGACAAAGACTTGGCGTAATGTCTCCGCTCCGCTCCGCTCCGCCCCTTCTCCAGTATGCACCCATCCGTTCCTCCTCGGAGCAGCCTTGTCCAATTTTGCAACTCAAATCATGTTCCCTTAACGCCCTACTCAACACCGACTGTGGGAACCCGCTTCCCGCCGTCCCCTAGTCTTCACGTCACATGTTCTCTCCAGTCCTCTTTGTGAACACAACCAAGTGTACTGAAGCCTCGCTGACTCTTGATGAGCAAATTTTAACATAGCCTTGCAACAAAGATAGACCAAACAACGCCGGTGACTCTATGGCGTCCTTCATCAGCGCCATGGCTGCCTGCGATGACGGTGACCTGATAACGTCCGCGTTTGTATGGTCCAGCCGATAGCAGTGAAGCTGACAGTAATTATAGCAGACACCAGTGGTGAGCAACGAAGCTTTCCTAGCGCTAGACGGGCCGTGCTTAGTTTTATTGGAGATCGTCGACCTGCAGCTCTGGTTGTCCTTCACCCGCAGTTCCTGTCAAATAACCGTATCCAAAACTTACTCATCGAGTTCAAAAATTACAGTCGGAATAGGCTAGGTTGAATTACCATGGCTTGTTGGATCGACGAAGTGCATCTACCTACCCTAGCAGCACTAAGTCGTCCGGAACTCCACACCTTTTTCCGATGCCCGATACCCTGTACTTCGAAAGCACTTGTAAGAGCCTTCCTCGCCGACCTAAAGGAGTGTGCCAGCGCATCTGCATTACTGAATTGAGTGTCTCAGACTGATCTGCCCTAAGCCCTGCGGCCCGCTTATCGTCTTACGCAGTCTCTTATAACCAGAAATAGTAAGCCGCGCGATACTCGTACAATGCGAGGCCTCCTCTCCACCTTGACCGGTTAGATCTCTTAGCAGCATGTATGTGGAGATAAGGCGCGAAATGTCCTAATCTACAATGGGCAGTTAATGCTCGCGGCTTTTATTGTATTTGCACCTTTGATCTTCCAAATTCGCATCTCTACGACGGATGACCTAGTACTCTCTTCCATGAGGGCGAATAGGTATGTACACTGTTCGTGCGTATGCATGCATAGCCCCTTGAGGAGATTTGTAGCAAGGTTCGGCTCCTCTCGCAACCTCTGTTTGATAATGCCTGTTCCGATTCAAGTATCGATAGAGATCGACATTCGAGGATCTGATAGCTTCACGATCTTCCTCGTCCGACCCAGGTTTCGGGGCTCTTGTCTGCCTTAGACCATGCCGAATACCCGTCAATCATCTCAGGGATTGCGGAAGGAAGCCGGGGATTGTATCTCGAAGTCTGGGTTGTCTTACAACGGTGTCAGGGTTCTCGGCCTTGCGACCCCTGTTTGCGATCTGTAGTTTAGAGACCGCGATAGCTTCAGCCTTCAGGTCTCCATTTGGTGTTGTTTTTTCCGCAAGTGACCGCGGCCGCATGCAGCCCCACGCGTGACGTATAACCCCCTCTCAGAATACGAGAAAGCCATAGCCTCCGCAGCCTTCCAATGACGTCGCCATCACTATTGAGGGAAGATGCATTTATCCTATCGTCCGATATACCAAAGAGAGCTGTGATATCTACATTGGGTGTGATCAGCGCAATCGTGGCTGTCTGGAATTCCAAACTGCGACAGCGCTTGCGATTCATTCACCGTCTACATGACAAAGTGCATGCTGATTGTGGAGATTGATGCAGTTACGACAAATGCGCTGGCTGCCGCCTCTTATTTATTTTCGCTTTTACACCCTTGTTTGTGGAAAGAGATGTACAAATGGGCAACGGAGGTCGCCCGAACGGACACGCTGGGCCGAACTTGGCTGGGCTGAATGCTGATCCTCGCTTCGAAACCTTGAACAGCATGGCGGCAGGGGTTGCGACGGGGAAAAGTGATACCCTTGCAGTAGACGCAATTAACATGTACATACATTGTATATCACTACCGCATTTCGAAATTCCCCGTCAGCCAGATGTTGCAGGCAGTCATGGCAAATTGTCACGGGAGATGGGTGCGGTAAATGTTGATGGCGGGCTGAAGTGCTGCAAGTCAGCCCATAAAGATATGACGTGGGATTGCAACGAGATTTGTTGTGCGAACGTTGTCCGAGACCAGCCTTGAAGAAGAAGAAGAAGAAGAAGAAGAAGAAGATGATGATGGTGATGATGATGCATTCCAACGCTCATACACATTGCGTTCAACTCCGTAGCTGTCACAGCGTCACGTTAGCTCCTGGAAAACCTCCGAAGCGCTGATCTAAGATTCTACGTTGTCAGGAAATCCACAGAGTCAGGATTCGCTGCGAGTCTAGGCCGGCTTACAAGCATGACGGCTCAGGGCCAGGGATTCATGTGACACGAGGTGGGATATAGTAAGATACTCGTGCAAATTCATCATTTGTTCTTTTGTATCTACCCAGAAATGGCTGCACAGTGCCTCCTCTGGCTAGTATTAGCATATAGCAGAATGCTGCATTGAGACGCAAAAAAAAAAAAATTTGGCTCACGGTGCAATAAGACAAAAGTGTTCGAGCAAAGCTGTACCTATCATGTAATCTCTATACAATACATATGAATTCATGAATCGTCATCAATAAAAAGCGAATAGCAACAGTTACTGGACATAAAGAAGGTTCAGAAACGATTCTGCCCCATTTACCCAAATCCAATGTCAATTCTATACCGTCACCTAAACGCCCCGTCCAAATTAACCTTACATAAGGGAGAGGCACGCCAGTCCAAAAATAGTTGCTTGTTCCGCCTGTACAGTTTACTGAAGTTTTAATCCTTTCCGGAGAAGCTTGCCAAGTGTGACACCCTTCATCATGTTAGTAGATGTTCAAGAAGTAGTTTAGAATGAGAGAAGCTTACATGTTCACCCTTCATCATTGTGAAGTGATTACCACCCATGACTGCAAACTCGAAGTTATCTTTCGGGAGCAATTGTCCCCATCCATTGTCGTCAAACACAGTGCGGTTGTTGAGGAGCCATGTCATGGGGGCAGGGTCCTCACCCTCACCTGGCGGGGGACGAGGATCATCTGGGTTAGGGCACACCCCATCAGTGCACCAGATGGCGAAGACCGGCGGTGCGAGCTTTGGGTCCATGGGTATCGGCTGGTAATCCTTTAGACTCTTGATCGCCTGAGAAAAGTGAGGGAGCAGCCAGCTAGGAGTACCGCCGGGCTTTCCGGTACCCAAAAGTCCAATTTGGTCGAAGAAGACATGGAGACGGGCGGGAAGAGGTTCGAGCTCAACTGGGCAGGGTGCGTCTATGAGCACAAGACTCTCGACCTTTTCACCTGCGTTGACAAGTTGCTGGCAAACTTCATAAGCCATGACGCCACCAGCAGACCAGCCACCAATGATATAGGGACCTATGGGTTGACGGCGCTTTATCTCATTCAAGAAGAGGGTTGAAACGCCCTGAACACCACAAGTCCACTTCTCAGGCTGCTTCATGAACGGACAGTTGAGTCCAAATACGGCCATATCTGGAGCAATGTTGGGGATCGAAATGTAGGAAGTGGCACTACCAGATCCGTCGGGGATTAGGAAAAGTTTCTTCATGGCTACCTTGGCATTTCCTTGAAGTAGAACCGAACTAGCCGGAGGGAATTGAGAAACGTCCACAGCATTTGCGAGTTTCTTATTGACCTCCGCAAGCTGTGGTTCCTTAATTTGGGCCGGCTTCACGGCGACTTTGGCGACGACAGAAATCTTTTCCTTTGGCTTCGGGCGCATACCGAGCTCATTCTCAATGTCTTCGATGGTGACATTGGTAGTAAGGAAGGTAGAAGGAAGATCAATACCAGTCTGCTCACGGAGAGCACCAAGAATTGTCAAGCTCATCAATGAGTCCATTCCCATCTCTGATAGATCGAGTTTGTCTGTGATTTCGATGACATCGACACCCATCTCCTCAGCGACGATTCTGCGAGCAAGGCTGGGGTCACCTTCTACAATTTCGCGCACTTCAGTGACTTTGACGTCGATAGAGTCCACCCCGGACACGCTGGGAGCAGAGCTTGCAGGAGTACTTGCTTCTCCGGCATCATATGGCGTGGATACATCGGAAGTGTTCTCGGTTGTGTCCGACTCATTATCATCCTCTGCAAGTGGAGCTCCGCCATCGTATTGTGAGAAGAATTTCTTCATCTCGCCGACAGTGGGGTAGTCTGTGAACAATGTCGAGCTAATGTCCAAGTCTAGGTCTTCGCGAAACTTGGCAGAGATGGTAAGCGACATAAGGGAATCTACGCCAAGGTTCTCGAATGCGGCTTCGTCCACAAGTTCTGACATGTCGACATCTGTCTCCTCAGCGATGATTTTCATCACGCGGGAGGTAATAGAATTACCCGACGTCTTCGCTGGTCGAACCGCAACTTTAGCAGGCTTAGCCTTGGCCGCTGGCTTCAGAGCAGACTTGACTGGAGCGACCTTGGTTGGTGTAGCCTTAGCCGGGACAGAGGCGGAAGCCTTCACGGTTGCAGGCTTTTTAGACGCTCCAGGAGGCGGCATCATGATGTTTAAAGCTCGGCGGGGGATGTTCTGGAATTTGAGACCCGTCACCATGCCGATGACTTCTCCATCTTCCAGGATATACACATCACCGACAGACATGTTACCTGGCGCAGGCTGCATACGCACGTACGAGCGATACTTCTTCTCAGGGGATAGCGTCTTGGAGATCCTAATGGAGTCCCAGCCATGAGAAATGTAGACGGAGTTATCAGAATCGAGGTGGTCAGAAGCATTGACGATGAAACCGGAGAGATGGGCCAAGCTGTCGATCCAGTAAGGAGAGCAGAAGAATTCGCCATCGGCTGGAGTTGTCTGGAAATGGACCGAGGCAGTTGCCTCGGTAGTCCTTCCATCAAGCACAACTTCCTCCATGCCACGATAGTTGTCCGCATAGTTGACGAGAGCCTTGAACAGCTTGTATGCCATGCCACGGAGAACCTTGTGAGCAGCACCAGATTGCAGTTTCTGCATGAGAAGGTCGATTTGGGTCTGGACCATGAATTGGGTGCGAGCCCATTCTTGCTTCCAAGTATTCGCATCCTCGTATTTGACAGTACCGAAGGCATGCTCAGCAAGCACTTTTGAGCCATCAGCAGTGACAGTTCGGTACCTAAGCTTGACCTGGTTTATCTCAAGATCAGCTGTGGCCTCTATCTGGAGATGCTGGCCAGCGGCAGGAGGAGGGTACTCGGGAACCAATCCCTTCGTGACCTCCATAGCATAAACGTTCAAACCCGGCGTGGGCATATTCGGACGAAGCTCTTTGTAAAGGTAGTCCGCGACGGTCATAGCCTGATCAGCATACAGAGATGATGGGCAGAATGGATTTCCGTTCACTTGATGGCCGCTAATTGTAGCTTTAAGCTTGGGGTCAGACAGATCAGACTGAACAACCACAGTGCCGGAATTAGCATGAAGCTCTTCGTGCACGATGCGATGGCAAGAGGTTGTGGAAAGTTTGGATGCAACTGCCACAGGTGCCTCAATGACCTTTTGTTCAGTCGCGCGAGGTGCCTCACCCTTCGTGAGGGTCCAGTTGTTGTGGTAATGGAGCCAGTATTTCTTGTCGTCAAACGAATATGTTGGCAATGCAAGAAGTTCGTGTGCGTCATTAAACTGCCTGTGGTACTCGTTGAAATCGAAAGCAACACCTGCCATGTAGAGAGTGGCGATACTGTTAGCAAGCGTCTTCCACGGATCTTCGTTTCGACGGAGCGATCCGGCAGTGCAGGGTGAGCCACCCAGTGATGACTTGACCATGCCGCTGCACACAGGGTGAGCACCAACTTCAACCCAAGCGGTCTTGTCATCAAATGCTTTGTCTTCCTTCCCAGAGTTTAGAGCGCTCCAGAAGTTCACAGTCTCGCGAGCATGACGAGCAAGGTAGTCTGGGCCAATGATACCAGCCTCGCGAATGACCTCGCCAGTAAGAGGGGACAACACTGGCACGACAGGCTTGTTGAAAACAATCGGTGATGCGATAGCCTTGAATTTCTCGAGAATCGGGTCAACTTGTGACGAATGGAAGGCAAAAGGGACATTCAACTTGGTCGCCTTGAAGCCCTTCGCGATGAGGAGCTCGCTAGTGGACTGGACAATATCGACAGTGCCACAGAGAACTGTTTCCATGGGACCGTTCATGCATGCAACTTCCGTCATCTTTTCGCCGAGGGCCGCTTCAATCGCCTCAAGGCTACCCTTCACGGCAAGCATACCATGCGTATTAGCAGTGCATTCTTGCTCGAGAAGTTGAGCACGGCGCCCAACGAGGAGAACCATGTCGCTGGCAGAAAGAACGCCTGCAACGTGAAGCGCTGCATACTCGCCGAGGCTGTGACCAATCACAGCAAGTGGCTTGACACCCCAAGATGCCCACATGCGAGCAAGAGCAACCTGAATACAAGCCATACCGAGCTGCACAACCACGGGAGAGAGAGTGGTAATGTCGGTTCCATCTAATAGAGGAATGCAGGACGGGAGCTTATGTAGTCGGGCAAGATTATCAAGCTGCTCAATGTCGGTTTTGAAGCTATCCAATTCATCGTATAGCTTCTTGCCGAGGGCGGGATACTGAGAGCCCTGGCCGGTGAAAGTGAAAGCCGTCTTCGTGGGCACCATCGCAATGGGGCTGTAAGTATCCTTGAGCTGACTTTGCAGAGCACCCTTGACCTTAGAGATGTCATCTACACAGATAGCGACACGGTAGTTGTGCTGGATACGACGAGCGGAGGTCGTATAAGCTAAGCTAGGCAGAGTCGTCTCAGGGTTCTGGTCGAGGTACTCAATGAGATTGTTGATGTTCCTCTTAAGTGATGCAATAGACCTAGCGGTAACGGTCACTGTGTGCATACCTCTAGCATCGACAGCTGTCGGAGCCTCGCGTAGGGGACCGTCCTCCATCACTAAGGCAGTATTGCCGCCGGCGGCGGAAAAGTTGTTGAGGAAGACCTTGCGTTTCTCCGCGCCCTTACGAGGAAATGCCACCTTCTTAGTTTCGATATGAACATTACGCTGGCCAAGATCCTTGGGAAATGTTTTGTTCATGACACCTTTAATACCAACGTTGGCGGGGATAGCATTCTTCTTGAGCATCATCAAAACCTTGACGAGAGAGTTGATACCGGAAGCGGCCTCTCCATGACCGATGTTTGCTTTGATGGCACCCAAATGGAGCGTCTCCTCGGGCTTGCGCTGGCGGTGGCGTGGAGCAAAAGCATTGGTAACAGACGTCATTTCAATGCCGTCACCGGCCTGAGTGCCGGTTCCGTGCATTTCAACGTAGCTAATCTCATGAGCGTCAATACCAGCATTAGCAAGGACTTTCTTATATAAGAACTCTTGCGCTCCAGCGTGAGGGTGGGTGATGGAAACAGCTTCAGCGCTATGATTGGTGGCAGCACCGAGAATGCAACCGAGAATGTTGTCCTTGTCAGCGATGGCATCCTCATAACGTTTGAGAATGACGGTACCACATCCGTCGCCACGGCAGTAACCATCGGCATCATTGTCATACGTTTTGCAGCTGCCTGTCTTCGACAAAAACTGACCCTTGCTGAGACCGGCGAAAATATCCGGATTGGTCAACACATTCAGTCCGCCAGCGCAGGCGGTATCGCAGTCACCAGCCCATAGCGAAGTGCATGCGAGCTGAATAGCAGCAAGAGAAGATGAGCAGGCGGTGTCAATGCTATATGATGGGCCGGAGAACTTAAAGTAATAATTGATTCTACCGGGTGCGAAGGCGCGTACACCTCCTGTGATGAAGTAGGTGTCGACGTTCTCTGCAGCATTGATTTCGCGCCAGTCATCCGAAGTCTGTCCGTAAAAGGTTCCGATGCGGTGCAGCTTGGTAGAGGGTGTGCGGTTGGGGACATACCCGGACATCTCCAAAGCTTCGTAAGCCGTTACAAGTGCAAGACGGCCCATTGGATCAGTCTGGGCGGCCTCGCGAGGTGACATGTTGAAGAAACGGGGATCAAAGAGACCAGGCTCATCGATAAAACAACCGAAGGGCGTATGGCTTTTGTTCTTTCCCTTGCCGGAGGGATCGCAATGGGCCTGAGCATCGAAACGGTCTGATGGTACCTCTCGGTGGACATCGAGACCCTTGTCGAGCAGCTCCCAGAGCTTCTCGTGAGAAGCCGCGCCGGGGAAACGACCAGACATGCCCACGATAGCAATCTTATCATTCTGAGTACGTCCATCGGTTCCCTCTTTCTTCGAAGTCCAGGAGGTGTAGTCGCGCACTATTATCGAAGACTGGCCGGCAGCTTTCAGCGCCGAAGCAAGACTGTTCGCGACATTGGTGACGCCGATAGCAGCCACGGTACAATCAGCATTGCTGAAAGTAGGGATTTGTGAAACCACCTCGTTTAGAAGGTTGTCCCATCGCACAGGCTCAATCAGTACCTCGTTCAACACACTGTGGAATAGCTCGAGAGTGCTGGTTGCCGTCTGACATTCGCCGGACGATGCAGAATGGATCAATGTCTGCGGACGATACGTTTTGAGGAGCTCGCCAGTTTCGCCGCCCAGAATGCGGTCGATATCGATTTGATTGTAGATGTGAGGGGCATGATAAGGCGCAAAAACCGGAATAGGGACGCTGGTGTGATGTTTGAATGAATCGGTTTCCTCGAATAGGCGTTTGGTGGTTGATGGGGGACCGCTCACGGTAACCGCCATCACGCTAACGGCGCTAACATATGCCTGCGCCGACGCGGGTATTTGACGTTCACCGTGAAATTTGGAGATGACGCACTTTGCGGCTTGTTCATCAATATCGGTAACAATAGTCGACCAGCTCTCTTCATTCGCAATGTGTTCAAGTGCGTCCTTGGCCGCACCAACACAGCTACCCACACGAAATGCAATCCGGACGGCTTCAACGGCGAGCGGTAGCAGCTCACCGATTGTCTTTGTAGACGCAACAGCAGAGCCCGCAATCAATCCAGTGCACAAGCCAAGTACTCTGGAATTCGCGGGGTTCGGCAATTGTGTTGGGTTCTCGTTATAATACCTTCATCATCAGCGTGATTCACATATTTATTCTTGGCGACATACCCAATGTAGTGTGCTAGCTGAGCAATTGTGACCATACAACTCTCTAGTTGCGGGTTCTTAATTCCTTTTGCGTAGTACGCCTCCACAAGATCACGGACATGGAGGAAGTCTGGGATCTGTTCTCGTGTAGTCCGTGGGAGTTTCTGGACCTCCTCACGAAGGGCGACACTAGTCTGTTCTAGAAATGTGCTGAGCGCTGCATTGTTCTTCCAGACGCACACCTTCCGCAAGAGCGGGTACTGGTCGGCAGTCTGGTCTCCAAAGATAAGGGTATTCATTATGGCGATACGTAGTAATGGGTATATAAAAGATAAACAAGAGGAAGGGGAAGAATGAAGATGATACCCTTAGCCTATGCCAAGGGCAATTGACCCGAGCGAGAAAGGTGCCGTTGAAGAATCCGTGATACCTTCAAGATGAGGATGTTGATGGAAGAAGAAAGGTATCAATGAGGGTCGTAACAGTCTACTCTCAGAAGCTTGGGAGAGTTCCACTAGATCAATGATGAAGAGTGGAGGAGAGGCGCCTGATATGTAATGAGGGCCCCAAAGACTGGACCCAGGATGGACTGAGGATCACTTGGGGGATTGGCGACGCCTTCATATTTGTAGGCGATCATGATGGGGCATGAGAAATCAGGACTGCAGGCTGGGCTGAGATCGCACGATGACAAGCGCGCTAAGTACCGGAACTGTGAGAGCACAGATACGGGGCTCATGCACTGCCGAACGATGTACAGTAGCAGCATATTGACATGAGGGTGAAAGTGGAGCAGCGTTAATCCCTTTCCTAGTTGGTGCCGCTGTGAGCTGTGATCCCGAGGGTTGATGGCGTGCAGGGACCGGACCAAGACTATTGTTAGATGGCGCAGGCTAAACAGACTTACCCAGCCGCTGAGGTACCATGACCGTGCGTCAACTATGATAACAGAGATGAGACGTGGGCAATGATTGTAGTCAGGGCGCTGTCTCGAAATTCGGGTTGACTAGTCGGATCCCCATCAGCCGCCGGGGTCCGTGTAAAGCTGTCACTTATATCAGCTAGTAGCAAATCTTATACGCATTTAGGATTAGACTTGCGCAAATCAAGCATGAATAAAGAATGGTGAGGTAGTTGAGCCGTGGTCAAGGAGATGGTTGCTGCGAGTTGTCCGGCCATCAGACGGGAAGTGCATTGCAGGCGATGCACTAGAAGCCAAGAGCATACTCCCTAATGCTCAAGGCGAACACGATGTTACGTGTGCCTAATCTATGGTATTTTTACGGTTCTTGAGGTTTCATTTGTATTTGTGAAAGAGACCTGGTACTACGATGATTTGGTTTGGTATTCCACCACGGACGAATGTTGTCATTCTGGGCCGAGACGGTGAATTTCCATGGGAGGTTTGAAGGCCTACGACCAATCTGTTTGAAGATGGTTACCTGCTGAGTGGAATGGATCATGGCGAGGGTGGTACAGCATGCATCCAAGCTTCATGGAGACCCGCCGATGTCCACTGATGTCAGAACCTCGCGCTTGAAGCATGGGTGCAGTGCTTGGGCCGGTGTCCACAACGTTGGCCTACCCGGATGTCTCAACCCACGAAGCAGACTTGATCTTACTAGCGCATTCCGGGTGGACCTCAGGCACAGTGGCAATGGGCGCCCGCTTGCGGATGGGTCGGATACGAGAACTATGCAGGAAACAAACCGCAGCTCCTCAGCAAGGTGTTTCTTGCGTTTGACCAGTACGAGGGACTAGCAACGATTGGACGCCTATGACGGAATCCAAATGGCGCGCTCGAGCAACTGTATTCTCCGGAGAGGAGGCTGCTGAGGAGAGTTGTTCCGCAGAAAGTTTCATCGAGGAGCATCGCTCTTGCTGGACAAGGAGATGATCGCTGGCTTGTCAATACATGGTCGATCGTGATTAGCCTCCGTCATATCGCACTTCCCCACACGGGTACATCACTATGTCCGAGCGCGCTCAGCGTCGTGGGCGTATAAAAGTGCCTGAGGGGTCTCGCTGCATGTCTCTGTTTTGTCTGGACTCAATGATAAGACCTTGACAGACGGAGAGCCGCGGATGTGTTCATTGATTGCAAATGGATCGATGACGGCTGCCTTTGCGATGCAGCTGCGGAAGAGGGCGGGAGAAACGCCTCGGTGCAGAACCCAGCCACTGTGAGGCTCCCGCGGAGCGAAGACGGGATGTCTGTAAGCCGGAAACGCTTCTAGCAACCCGGCGAAGCGATAGTGCCGCTGTCCAAGCGTATGCGGCGAGCTCAGCTAGGGTGATCCTGCTCAGCGGAGCGGAAGCGGACGCGCATGGCGGACGCAGCGGAGCGGTCCACGATCCCTACAGCATGCTTGGTGCTTCCCTTCCGGTCTCTTTCTTCCAAACAAAAAGAATTGCGGCCGCATTAATGCTAGTTGTGATTCCTCCCAACACGCAAGGAGAGGTAGTGTGGGTGGATGTTCCCACCGCACAGCCCGTGCTCCGTGCGCGCCAAGGCCGGAACCCCACCGGAAGTACCGATATCTTCACAGGCACTCTTCACCTAAGTGCTGCTTCGCTCACCACATACTCCAGGTTTTCATCAGCTCCACGCAGACACTGCCACTTCGGGAACTCCGTCAGAGGCAATGCTGCACCACGAACCTCCTACTCTAGCGCATAGCTGCTGACCGCCAATGCGCAAAATGACTATACGGTGGGTACCTGCACCTCGTTCCCAAATCAACAAGGTTCACAAGTCAACGCTCTTCAAAGATCGAGCATATTCATTTTCTAGCGGTACTACTTTCTTCCTGTGCTTAATCCCAGTCGTATGAATAATACCTCACCTCAAGTTCGGGAAAAGAATTCGTCCGTGTCGCTATACAGTGAGCTCTACACTGTTTCATCCGGTACAAACTTCTTCACTTGATTGGTCAGCTCATTCCAAATCATCTCATGTTGATTCCACATAGTTCGGCATAGAGGTCTAAACTTTGGGGCACCTCTAAGTAATATGATGTGCTACACATTTTCGTTGCCTCCACGGTCTTGATTCTCACAGTAGTACAAGCTTATAATGATGAATCACTACATTTCATTCTTCCCTTATTATAACTACTATTAAATAGCATGTGTAGAATATTAGAATATTCATTCACCTACACTATATGTAATATAAAGATTGTTCATAGCATTGGGTTTTTTCAGCATGACTGTGTAAAGGCACTGTCAGCTTTTCCCATATTGACTCAACCAGATTCCGGTAGCACTAGATGTACCGTTGATGTTGCCGTGACTTACAATATTGATTCACACTGATTTCAGTTAGAGTATACCAGTTTCGGTATACCCGTCCAAACAAGACACGTTGTTCCGCAAGATGGTTCCATCCACGTTCTCTGCAGATGTCTCACCTTGACTGACTTCCCAGATAGCATTATCGTTCTTTACTTAGTCAAATTTGACGAACGATGGCTTCTCAGTGAAATTTATCGTTGTATTGTCTAGTTGAATCAGAGTCTAGATCCTAGATCTACAGCACTGAGGTTTAGATGCGCTTTCGCGACCTCCAATTAAAGCACCTCCGCCTTTTCTCCTAGTGCTTCCCAGTGAATTCATTTCTCCGCGTCCTTGAACTCGCTCAATCCACCACCGAAATTTTCAAACGTTACTATAACCCGTTATCCGTATGAACTTGACTAAAGTGCAGACTAATGTCACTCTTTCTGATAGTACTCTAAGAGTGGTTCTTGGTGGTGTCTCTGATCTCTGTCACCACACGCGCTAGAGTCCTTATATGTCCTCCAAATCGCTCAGGTATTAGATTACGATTAGTACCTTCTTCTCAGATGATTTAGCATCGTCGGTAGAGCGGGTGCTCATCTACAGCAATAAACGTCAATGCTTGTTGAGGGATCAATGGAAGCATTTGACTTGAACTCATCCTTCTGTACCCCCCGTTCTCGTTTTACGAATTCATGACTCTCTTGCCCAGGATTAACTTCCATTCTATATACAATGTGTTACTCTCATCTGCTGTCCGGTATAGGCCTATGATATCAGAGCTTCCCCGCACAAGTCCAACGGTAAATCTCAACTCCTCGGTCGTTTTTGCCTACTTTAAACTACCGAAGAGACCCGTCCCCATATATTTTAGATCTCTGCATATACCCGTTAGCTGCAGGTTCGCATCCATCTGGGTCTACCCATCAACGGACGCGTCTTAGCCCCGTTAGCTAGACGTGAAGTGTCTGGAACAATCGTAGAAGATGCACATGATCACGATCACACAAAGGGAGGGTTTTCCCTTAAGGTTATATTCAGTCATATATTAGTAATGTGCTATTAGAGAAGTGGCCAGCCGACTTACACCGTTTGAATGACTCTGTTGAGGTGCAATCATATGCTGCTGGTCAATGGAACCGGTTACGTAACTCTGACATGCAGTTGGCTGAAGGTTACCAGCGAACCAAGAGCGTGCAAAGACAAATGCGCGAGTCTGAACCACTAGAGGTGCTCATTTCAATATCTTCTCACACAAGTAATCTAAGCAGTGACAGACACACATAGAGTACATACTTCAATGCAAGTATTATGGACGCTTGATGTTTGCATCGAGAATGCATTGAAATATACACATGAGAAGTTCACATAGTCAATACTATTACATTCAGCTAGTGGTGATGACATAACGTCGGTTCCAGTAATTCTACAGCCTGCTAAATACCGTACCAAAATGAGTGTAGGGAATGACGTTGAAGGACTTCCCTCCGCTTGCGGACTAATCTGCAAGTAAGAGCATGATACATTAGTGCTACAGACAGATCCAAACACTGTGTACACGGAGCGAAGTCCACAACGTATATCTCTAAAGATCTCCACGGAACTTCTGAATATAGCAATCCAGAATTCAAACCGCATCGGTTCTCCTTACTCCTTCAGACAAGCAGCTAAATTTGGTGACATTTCTCGATCCGAGTGAAACAATAGTCTACTTCCGCGTTGAGCGAAAGCTCAACGATGCTAGTAAAGCTAAGCTCAACGCCGTTGACTCTAAGTTTACCGTCGCTCTTGGCGGACTCACGATGTGGGCCACCGACCGAGCTCAACCCGCTTCTTGTGGAGTAGCTTTCGAACAATTCTAGCGAAACCCACTCGCGCCGAGCCGTTCTAGGCGGAAGATCGGAGAATGCGAAATTAATTGTCAAGGACGTTGGTTTGTTCTCCGTTGAGTCATTTCATAGTTTCGCACGAGCCAAGGTGCGATGCATGTCCTCCGAATTGTTGTTGGACTCAGGCTAGAGTTTGCGTGAATTACCATTTCTGGAGGTAAACTTTCGTACGCCAAACTATTTTCGGGGTTGCCTCTGCATTAGAACCCGCAAGTGTCCGAGCATACGAGAAGCTCCGTTCGTTTCGCACCGCCATGTAACGGGTTCCTTCTCGAATTGTCGGCTTGCGTATAGCGGATGCTGCGGAGCTCATTTCTTTGTCCGTATTTGACATCATCACGAAGACCATGAGTAACATCGTAAAATCCTCCGTAATGTTTTCCCTACTCCGTCACGCATGCGAATGCGAAAATCGAATGTTAACATGAGTATCGGATGAAGACGGGCTGCAACGCTCAAAGTGTTATTCGATCGGCCATGTCCGCGAACGCTTACATGTGAAGAAAGCGTTGGTGGGTTATCCGTGATCGGTAGGGGTATACGTACGACAAAGGAAGTTCACGATGGTACAAAGACGAGGAGAGGTCCGATAACGGGAGGGCCATCTCCTGCTGACGGCTTCTTTGATATTGTCTACCCCATGGAATGTATTCTAGGCTACATACAACCACGGGACTCCGGCGGGATAACCGGTGGTGATGGAGGGGTAAGTGACGCCATATGGGTCGACTTTAAAAGTGTGGTACATGCTACCAGCAATTGCTCCCAGTTCTAGGTCCTTGACGAATGCGACGACAGAACTGGCTCTGTGCCTGGGGTACCAAGTCATCGGAAGGACTTCACGTTGTCAGCACAACTACTAAAGATCTCGTCCGTTGGAAACCCGATGCCATGGACCAAATCTAGCACTTCTTATGCATACACCACGTGCATTGATTCCAACAGTCGCATATGGATTTCTCAGCATTCAAGCTTGACCCTAGTAGAACTTGTTGCTGAGATGATGATGCCTTCGAAGGATTAGAAGTAAGGAACTCTGCAAGTAAGACGCGCGGGATTCTTGTCTGCGCGTACTCGAAACATCCGTCAAAGTGTCGGTATTTCCAGCTCCGTGGGAAGAGAGTGGATACTCTGCATGCGCTCGGTATACTTGAACCACCTTCCTCGATTAGGTGTTTGCTGCGCAATCGATGCTACATGCTGCTTCTGAGAGACGAGAGACGAGAGACGTTGTACACAATTGACACTATCCTTTCACGCTGAAGATATTGTCTAGTGACTGCTTTGAGAGGAATCAAAGAAGCGAGGTCCACGTTGTGAGACGCAAAGCAAGGTTGAAGTCTAAGAATTCACTTCCGACATGAATCAACTCTCACCGCCGCTTCTAACATACAAGCACCCAGCCTGTATCACTATCCCTTCGTATTCACCTTGTATGACGCTGACTTCCTATCTTAGAATATCTCCAATTCTTCATGTCCCAGAGAGCATTTTCGTGACGAAACGACCTTGCATTCGATAACCGCCTGCCCCACGGGCGTTGTGCAACACACTGCACTCTTCGTCCTACATTAGGACCTCACCACTGGATCTCTCGAGCTCCGAGGGACTGAGACATGTGACTGCCTGGTATCACGAAGGGTCGCCTCGTGGGGCCACTGCCACGTTGGAGCAGCGCTGCGGCGGATCTCGTGGTGCATACTCTAGTTGGTTCCACGACGGTGGTGGCTGCGCGGTTGGTTACACAGACTCTCAGTCTGGAGATGTTGACAGCAGTCGGCATGCCGGACGATCCGTTCTGCTGCGGCCGTATGGCATTGGCTGCCCCATCTACATGCAAGACCCTGCACTTGTGGAAGTGTAGATGTGATGGAACCATTGTTCTATGCTCCACCATGCAGCTCGGTGCTGATGACGCCTTCAGCCCATCATCACTGTAATTTGGATGCATGTCTGTCAGATTTTTTTCGGACGGGTAATCATTTTGTAAGAGTCGGACAGCCTATCTAGCGTAGTACAAGCGGAGCTGAGGACGTCAAGACTTTCGGCTCGCCAGCCTGCGACTCTGTCCCGGAAGTACCTCCCAACTTAATCGTTACAATACAGCACTGAACTCTGTACAACGAGGGATGATGAGTGTAGCCATGTGAGTCGCTACCTCGGAAGCTACTCGCACTAGGTGCTCACCGCCACGATATGCTGTGTCAGCCCATGCATTGCACCACATAGTCGACTTGTCAGGCTTGCATTTACATTGCGGCATGCCTTGCGGAGCTTCCCTGGCCCCATCACCCTTGCAGGGAAGAAAGATATCGCAAGTGTATATCTCGCGACTAAGAATCGTCTACGTCAGTATGGTATATGTTGTGGTCCCAACAAGCTTTTTGAAGTGAACACGAGCGAAATATATTGTATACCTGTGACAATAGATTGGGTCCCCAATGTGCCTAAAATATATCCGTATCGGTACATGAGCGATATTCTATTTCGAAACGGAGATCGGTTACCGTCGTGTTGGGAACGGTTGGCCTTTCTCGGGACATGTATATTGAGCTACTTCTTTGATATGGCGGTGCAGCTGGAGGCGTAAGTGTTGCATAGACTCGCTCTAGAGGCGAATTGAGAAGTGTCAGCTTCCACTAAGGTCGAGCACTTCGCTAGAATCGCATTCTGTCTGAGACTAGACGAGGGGGTACGTTAGCTAGTTGTAGCACTAGCATCACTATTTTCCACGCATTCACTGATTCCTTTGCACTGCCTTGCTGCAATTGTCTGGTCAATATTACTGGATGTCTCGCTGAGATCATCACAAAAGACGTCGATGCCGCGCGTCCAACTAAATTCAATGGCTGAATTCGTACGGCGCATCTCTCAGTTGAAGCTTTCCTGACACTGAATGACTTGGCAGATGACTCAGAACTGACTGCGAAGTCTGGACTGAGTCCCTATAGAAGTGGTCAGGTCTCAGTCACTTAATGTCCTGCCGCTGTCAGAGCACTTTAGCGGACACCACCAGACGGGTAAACCCTTGCGGGACTCGGGATGGATGACGATAGAAAAGCGAGCTCCAGATAGCTGAGCAAATAAAGCTGCGCATTCAGTCCGTAAGCTGATGAGCTAGCGCGATGACCGTATAACGCGGCCATACGGTCACCGATGATTCGAGAACGGACGAAGAATATTCCGCGTTGGGACAAAAACGTGATCATGCTGACAGAAAACGAAAGTCGTGTACAGATGCATGAACGGTCCTGATCCTGGCTCAATTGTGCAATAGAGACCGGTTTCTCGGGTCGTTTGCTGCGGCAGGGTACCAATTCCCGAGACTGGGTTCATTTGATCGTGCAACGCATTCCGTTCAGTCTCCGGGATACGATCCATGAAGACCTCATGGCAATGCTAGTATACAGGTTGGAACTTGCATCTGTTTGCTGCAAGTAATCATATTGCCGGTCCTTTACCATTTAAATCCGGACGGACACAATGGCCAAGAGAACTTACTCATCACTCAGATAAGGGATTGCCTTTCTAATTATCCAAAGTGATGCCCTATCCAGTTCGGGTGATTGCTGCGTCTGAGTGACTATGAATGTCTAATGTATAGGATTCACGGAGCTCTGTCTGCCGGCTGATTCCGACTAAGGGATGCATGCAGGATGGTCTAAGGAATAGCACGACTGCTTTTGAAGAAATGCTGCTGTTTCGAGGTATCTGATCGACGACGGCTATGCTGGTAGTTGATCCTCTGAGTCTTGTTAGCGGTCAAGGCGATGAATTGGAGGTTCAACGTTTCTTGACACTACCCCGCGTAGCCGCGGATCGACCGTCTACGCTGCCTCACCTCAGCCTTGGGAACCATGTCCATTTTCAGCCACCAATATTTCCCTACAGAAACCGCGCATGATCGTCAGGTCGATCTTCTTACAAGCAGCGTCTTAGAAACGTCCCATCTCGCATCGAAAATCTTCCATAGCAATTAGTTGCGGACATTCGGCAGGCTTATCGTGCTGTCACGCCTAAAGCGGTTAGCTTGGAGAAAACAGCACACATAGAAAGTGTGGCGATGTGCCCGGGCGGAGAACCGGTGCATCTTTTGTTGGGTGTTTCCTTTGCTGTTTCTCTCAAGTTGAGTGCTTGGTGATGTGGCCAAGCTCAGAGAGTTACATTCGTATTCCCCACCCGCGGAGGCAAGCTCCGCTCTACTCCCCGCCACGCGAGATCGTATCCAATCATTTGGAGTGGAGCTGAAGCTACACGCCCAGCAAAGTGATGACGTCGGATGAGAGATGCGAGAGATTGCTAGTTGACTGTCAATGTACGAGACGATTGTCCAGATTGTGAAAGTTGATCTGATATGTTCGCTTGAATGGCTATCGCATACTCGTGGTTGCATTCTGATGATGCCACCCAAGAGTTTCTATTCCAAATACAAAGTTTCTTGTTTCTGCAGCTGAACCACTTCGTACTCCTTCAAGGTATACGACGTGCTCCGACATCCATTGACCTCATCGTGCGCTGTCCACCCCAGATGGTGCTGCTAGGTGGCCTACTTCCAGCTTCTTGGACCGTTCGTGGCGTTCGCCAACCGAGTGGCGGCAGTATCCCTTGGCTCTGTAATATCTCCGTTTCGTTATATACGGCTGACTGGTGAGCTGAAGTTTGAAAAGATGGCGAAATATTTTCCGCCTTTTCAATGCAGCCTGTTGTCATATCGCCTTCCCACGAGATTTTCTCAGTCCTTCCAGCAGGATTAATCGCCTGGAATTTTCGAAAACCAAGTCCAAGCTCTACGCCATGGCTGGACACTATCAGCACCATTTCTACCTCTGTGAGAATCCTGTCATATGATGCGAAATCCACCGACTATCACAATTCAACCTCGAGAACAGATCCCATTGCCCGCCGTGACCTCGCACGCTTAGCTCCGGCGTCTCGCCAGTCGCAGCGCTTAGACTATGAGGGCGTATTGGGAAAGAGGAGACCTAGCACTCATTTAGATAATACGGATCGGGAACTGAACGATTGTGGGACCGCTACAAAGGGGTCTCGTATCTCTGATTATTTTCGAGATTGCGCTTCCGTGTTACAGCCCGCTCAAAAGCAAGCAACTGGGAGTGTCCAGACGGTCCATACACGATTTTACGAGTGATGCTCGGTGACTGAAATTTTCCAGAGGGTCTCCTTCAAAGTCTAGGACGCGTTTCTCCTTCTTTTTCCAATATTTTTAATGCGATGAGGTAGGATTGAGGATGGCGACTCAGGAACATGAAACCGAAACAATAGTCTGATTGGCCCATGCGCTGGTCTGTAGAATGCTGGGGGTATCGTAGGTAATTACGCGAGGGGAATGGCCCCCGGGGTTGGGGGGGGGGGGGGGGGGGGGGAATTGATGGGAATAAAGTTTGTTTTGATAGCAGCGTGTTTGCAAAGCAACCTCGCGCTTGCATACTGCCTCGAGAGTCGTACAACAACGCTCTTTTCCTTTTTGGTGTTGTCCGTAGGATTAAAGGGTCCGGTGCCTGAGGCGCAACGCCTCTTTCAAGCCGCATGAGCTGCTTGCTGGGCGTTTTGGTCAAACTCGATCGCATCCATGCTCGCTTTCGCTGCTTCTGTCGAGTGATCGACAATCAGGGTTTCCATAGGCGAAAAAGGATCTACTCGTGCATTTCGAAAAGTCGGCGAGGGTACTCAATTCGGCTTTACGTCGTGGGTCGGAGAGCACACCTTTCCTTAGTGGGAGAAGTTACTAGGCTGGGACGCGTGCTCGCCAGCAATTGGTGAGACGCGTTATTCGGCCCTGTACTCATAGTGACCGAATGTCAAATGCCGCGTCTCGCTGACGAGGATCGGCAGTCTTCAGGCAGCCCCGATCCAAGAAGCGATACCTTGAACAGCATGCGAGGTAAAGCGCTGGGGATAATTGATTCAACTCACAACGTGTAAAGCGGAGGTGGTGATAGCGCACTGCATCATGATCGCATTTGAATCCAGCCACCGATGCTGGCGTGCCGTTTGTCCCGTTCATTTACGTGCTGACTTTCTAGCGCGACAGTTCGTATTGAGCCTCCCGCGACATGCCTAGCGTGGAGAAGCGCCCGGTCGTCTCAAGTCGTGTGCTTATGAAGCTCTCGTTGAGGTATGTAGGTGCGAGACAAGATGTGGAAGACGATGGACGCCATGGCTGTGCTGTGACTTGCGCCAAAAATGCCAATGGATCTTCTCCGGGATGTATCTGGACCCTTGGATGCGCTGTTACCAAGAGCTCGACTACCGGCACTGTCACGGCTGCTTTTCCATGTCGATTGTCATCCAGGACTGGTGAATCCTGGTAGTGGGAAGCCTATCGAGAACATAGCCTGCGGTGCAAATCCTCATTTCAGACCCCGCGGAGTTTTGGAGCGTCCGGGGAGCATGGGAGATAACACCCGTTCTCAACTACAAGCAGTGGGAAATCTAGTGTGACAAGGAGAAACCAGTCTGGGGCGTGGGCTCTAAGCTGCAAGGCTGCTTGCGCAAAAAGTTCCGAAGCCACTAAGGCAAAGGGCAAAAAGCTTGGGCGGGACGATCGTATCCCTTGCTGGCTACAAAGCGGAATCCCTATCGACGCATCCCAGCAAGCGATAATTATAGCTGGGCTTGCGCCAGTGACGCATTCACGCGCGAGCTAGCTGAACAAAGCGAATATCGGAAGCTGCCAACCGCGGGACTCGGCCTGGCGGGCCCGATTGAGCATCCAGTCATGGAACACTCGTGGCAGAGGTCTGACATTTTGCGAGCACAGATTCGTGAGGAGTGTGAGATGCTTCGTCTAGCGCGGGGGTTGAGTTGGCCCGAGACGGGGTGAACTGGTCACTCATTGAAAAAGTGGAGCCGCGAAACATTGGGCTGAAAGTCAATACATAAAACTGCGAGGGCGACGGAGGAGACGGCCGTCCCACGACGGCGGCGGGAGAAGGGCCCTCGTACAAGAGAACCTTGGTGGCTAGATGGAAGAGGCTCCCAGACCATGATTTCTTGGGTTGAAACAGTTTGAAACATCCATGAGCCTATCTGATGGGGCTTGTGGGCCACGAAAGGGCCTGATGCGAGGTTCATGGTCAGTGGTGTCGTGGTGTCGTAGAGGTGTGCGTGTGTATGTGTGTGGAGCGATAATGCATCGACATGGCAGCAGGAAGACACGCGCTGCATGGCTTGCGCACTCTAGGTGCAAGTACAAGGAGCTGCAGAATGGACCAACCCTGCTGCAGGCCTGCGCGGTCCACTCTCAGCACTCCCATGCTCATTGCTCAGCATGAGGGCTGACAGGCCGACTCTCTGGCCTGGGGTAGTTGATGCGCGGCGTCTGGCTGTGCGGTGTTCGGGCTGACTTGGCGGCCAGGTGCGCAGTGCCTGTTGCGAATGGACAGCGGCGGGCAGATACGCGCTGCAGACTGGCGAAGCAGGTTGGTGGAGGTGGAAGAGGCGGAGAGGTCGTGGTCGCGAGCGGGTGGCCGTCCTGGCCGCGCTCATAGGGCAGTCAGGGGGGCGTTGCAACATCGATAAGATCATCGCCCGAAAGAGGCAGCGCGCCAACCACTCCAGCCGTACCCGGTACGCATGTCCGCATGCAGAATACACAATAAGATACATTACCGTCACTTACGACCTCTTGGCCGCCGTGCAGACGAGCTGGCCTGTGCTGCTGGCACCCTAGCGCAGTCGTCCCGCCCCGAGTACCACAGCATCCTCACCACTCAGTCCCTCACACCGCGCCGCCCCCCTCCAGCGCCAGCGTGCCAGTGCCCCCCGGTGCCCCCACAGCAAGCCACCCTCCTCCAGAGCCCCCCCAGTCCGGCGGGCGATCGTCGACGGCTTCCGCATCCTGGCTCTATGGATCTTATCGGCGCTCGTGCTGGGACCAGCCCCCGCCCCAGGACGACTACCAAGCCCCTGGCGCCGCATGTAACGAGATACCACTGAGGCACTAGTTGCTCGTCGTTCTCGGAGCTGGAGCCATGAAGCGATGAGCATCATCGCTGCTGTCTGATTCTTGATTATGCATCGGCACTCCCTATTAGGCAAAGGCAGACCCAGCAGAAAGTGCATCTTCTAGCCCGCCGTGTCCCTTCTTCGCTTTGGCCTGGATCCGCCCAGTCCCTTTGCTGCTCCTGCCATTTCTCTTTGCAAGTCGCCCAGCCTGTTCTATGCCTGCGCCTGTACATAGTCGTCGTCTGCCCCAGGACGGCCGCTAGGACCACAGCCCACCCGCTCGACGTCTGATATCTGACTCTCCTCCGCACTGCCAGAGACCTGAAACTCGACTTCGACCGCCTAGTCTTACGTCTGCTTGCTATTATCGTTAGCTCCTAGTCATCCTGTGCTCACTCCGCACCTTACCGATCTAAGACACCGTGCGAGCATCGCACCAGAACGGAGCACGAACCTTTAAACACTACCCTCCCGAGCCAGCGCCCTCCTTCCTGAACGTGCGTGGTCTGCGATTCACCGTGTTCATCTCAAATAATTCCACCATCTAGTCTCCTCGCCTTACTATTCTCGAGGCCTATGTCATCGATACGACTTCAATGCTAAATCTCGTCATCATCAACCATTCTTCCGGAGCTTCCTAATATCTTGTCTTCTCTCGCTACTGATAGCCAGCCATCGACATCTCGAACTTTCTCTTGCCGGCACTTCCGCCCATTGGCTCTTCAACATGGTGTTCTGTACCTACTGCGGACAGTCGTTTACGAGGGACGAGCATCTGGAGCGACACATCCTCACCCGTAAGTTGCCATCTCTTTTCTAGAGGCGCAGAGGACCTCATCGATCATCTCTTGTGCACCTGCTGACTGCATTTCGCTTGTAGATACTAATGTGAAGCCCTTCAAATGCTTCACATGCCACATGAGCTTTGCTCGCCGGTGAGCAGTCTTTACATTTTACCGCAAATGCTACCCCTGCGCCAATTTGCTCGTATGTTCAAGCTGACGGAGCCTCTAGGGACTTGCTACAAAGGCACTACACCGTCCACGGCCGAGATGCGAATAATCAGGAAGGCCTGCCCCCCAGCGCAGGCATCATACCCAAGTCTGCCGGTCGAACGCCGATCGCATGTAGCAACTGCGCGAAAACCAAGACCAAGTGCGACAAGAAGTTTCCTTGCAGTCGATGTGCACAGCGAAATTTGAAATGCACGTTGCGTCCCACACGTCGAGCATCCAAGAATGTAAACAGAGTCGCGCCACCGGGAGAGGTCGCTTCAAGTGGAACTTCGAGCGAGTCTGGCACCATAAACGAGTCACAAAATACTTCAGGTGATAGCTCTCCCACACTCGAGAACGGGCAGGTGCAAGCACCAAATCAACAACTATCACCTCAGAATGGCAAGCCGCAACCCCAACTACCGTCGCAACCCTCCTCTGCGTCACACTCGCGGAACACGTCGATTTCGCAGCCCTCTCAGCAGGTTCAGAATCCTACACCGGAGGAGAAGCCGCTCAGTATTCCCATCACCACCGCGACACCTCCATTTTTCGAGCAGACACCGCCAAGTGGACTTGCTCCGGCTCTTCCTGCTGTGCTGTCACCCCTGTCGACACCTGTCAATGGATTCATCTCATCAACACCGATATCCGGTTACGATGACTTCGTCCGGACGGTGCGAGACAACTCTGATAGCGCTAGCCCCCGGTTTCTGATGGATCCGTGGAACACCATGTCCATGAACCAAGATTTCGACCCTATGCGCATTGACCCTTCGCTGATGATGTCCATGAACATGGACATGAGTATGGGTCCTCCCCCTGATGGAATCCTCGGCATGATCCCAGAGATGTCTCCTCCCCAAGCATTTGGTCCAGTTCAAACCCCTATGCAAACACCAAACATGGATGAATCTTTTTCAGATCTCCAGATCGGAAGTTCAGCATCCATGTTCTATCCTTCCAGCCGGCAAAACTCGATCGTTGATGCAGGAATTCCGGATCTTGGCGCCATAATCGCTGCGCAAGATGGCTGGACAGTCTTCCGTTGCACGCCTTCGATTCCTTCGAGCTCTTGCCCTCGCACCGCAAGGCTCAACCTCGAGCGACTCGAGCAGAGCCTGAAAAACCATGAGGGCTGGAGCAACTGGCGACCAGCCTGGGATGAGTCCGAGTTCCAACAAGGCAATCGGATCGATGTTGCCAAGCTCTGGGAAGCTACCCGTGATAAGCTTCTCGCCATAACCCAGAGTTTCCTACACAAGGCGCTCGATATCCATAAAGATGGTATGAGCAGCTCTCCTAGAAGCGGTGAATCTCCAGGCTCGACCGTATCAAACTTTGTTCTCCTTCCACCTGCGCATGTTTTAGATCTCTTCCTTCGCTCATACGCCAACTCTTTCGAACGGTTCTATCCGATGACTTCCCGCGGTATGCTAGATGCCAATGAGCTCATGCAGAACTACAATGATAAAGCATCAAGTCTGCTCATCCTCATGATGATTGCACAGGGCGCGATGACGATTCCTTCCATTGAAGCGCGATGGTTGACCGGTGGCTTTACTGAAGCTTGTCGCATCTCGCTCTTCGACCTCATCGAGAAGAACATCATCATGGCTGGTGATCCCATTGTCCTACGTGCAGCCCTTCTCTTCACTGTTCAAGCAGCATGGAGTGGCGACAAGTGGCAAATGGACATTGCCATGGGACAGCGCGGTATGTATTTTGCCATGCTAAGGCATTCTGGCATTCTTGAAGCTCGGCAACTTTCCACGCCTCATATGAATGGAAACGCGACGACGGACATGTTGTGGAGAGACTGGATTCAGCAGGAAAGTCGAAGTCGGTAAGTAGTGAAGATCCCGCACTACCTCGGGATCATGTGCGTACCATGGTCACGTGGAGTAGGCTTACTAACAGCTCTTTAGACTCATTTACTCCTGGGTGATGGTGGATCAAGATCTTTCCCTGTTCCACGACACTGCTCCCATGTTTTCC
This sequence comes from Periconia sp. TS-2, assembly GCA_030378425.1. NCBI lineage: Eukaryota > Fungi > Ascomycota > Dothideomycetes > Pleosporales > Periconiaceae > Periconia > Periconia sp. TS-2. The sequence goes on along the minus strand of JASNQO010000013.1, from coordinate 305,394 downwards.
GTCACCGAGTTTGGCGCTCCGATGCCAGACGTAGACGGACTGTGGCAGGCTAAGACTTCCTCAGAGTGGTCCGAGCTGTTCAGCCAGGTCCATGAGTTCTCCAATGGGTACTCTTCGGTAGGGTCTGTTACTAGACCGTTGAGCTTGAGGGATCTTTTCCGTCATTTCCTTGATGATGAAATCATCGCTCAGGACATCCAACTTACCCCCATGCATCTTCGCCTCCTTTTGCATCCACTTCAGACTTTAGTTTGCCAGTACTGCCAACTCCTTAGCTGTTTCTCTGACAGTATGGCTTCCAGACAGCGTTCGAGGGCTGTCACTGCAGCATCAACGCGGGTTCGTCTTGAGGAAGTGCAGTCATTGCTGCAGCGATGGTTCGAGCTCGCAGAACGATACATGAAGTCCAATCCCTTCTGCCCTATGATGCAAGCCAATCTTGTTATGTTCCATCTTATCAGCATGAACGCCGTTACCAACTTTACTGAAATCGAGCGACTTGCACGGAGGGAAGGTGTTGACGGTTCTTATCAGCAGATGCTTTGGATTCACAAAAAATGTATCTCCGATACGCACGAGGCCATCTTCCACTCCGGCCAGATTATGCGCATCATCAGGGAGATGCCAAAGGGAATTCGTCCTCCGTGGTGGCCCGGTGCAATATACCGCGCCGCTCTCGTTTTATGGACCGACTCATTGACGCACAACGAGTCTCTGAGCCCGAGTCAAACAAACCAGTATCATTCTCCCGGAATGGCATTTCCAGTGGATCGTCTGTTGGCAAATGACCCAAAGATCGTTCGCTACGTAACGCGGAGAGAAGGCATTCCTACCTTAACCAAGAGGGATGGGACGCCAATTGCCATCGATAATGCATTCACGGTGCTCTCCCATTGCGTCGATGTTATCGATGAGGGTATTGCAACAAGATTCTCTGATGGCATCCGCGGCAAATTGGAGAGGCTGGCGCGAGGATAGACAGTCTCTCCTCTCACTCCTAACAGGCCAGCAGAGCTTGTCGGTGGTATCGTCGTCTTTCCATTGAGCCCTGCCTCACTTTCTTTCACTTTTTGGTAACTTTTGTTCTTCATCGGATCCTGAAGTGCTCTTGGATCATTATTGCACGACCTCGGTCATTTAACTTTCCTTTCGTAACGAAGAATGACGGTACAAGGTAGACGGCGTTCATCAGGCTTGGTTGGGACATGGGCATTCATCGAGCATACACGGTAATATACCCGGGAACCTGGAAGGAAGGGTACATTCAGTAATGTATAGTACGTTATTACTTGCAAGCATGAGATGGAAATCAAAGACGGAAGATGGATTCATATCACATACCGACTTTATCAGCAGCTGTGTTCTTGTTGGGTAATCACCCGCCGGACTGGTCACAAGCGTCGATCAATGTCTTTTTCCTTATCCAGCCTGCCAATGACGGTGGAGTGCTATAGCATCCACCGCATCGGGGCCCCTTCGATCCTTCAAGACGTCATCATTCATCGCTCGATCGATGACATGCATCGCGCGTGGACGGGATAAGCGACGAATTTCGTTGTTACGAACGGTCGGTATCGCATGCAGGCCTTAGGACTTCTGGCGTTCTGATTTATGTTTGCTTTTTCGTCTCTGCGCTTGTGTTTCAGGTGTCGTAGTGCGTACGTGGAGGAAGGATAGGCGATTGGTCTCTTAAGTGGTCATGGGAACGTGGTGGGGTCGGTGTATGGTCGTTGGTCGACGGCGAGATGGGACTGCCACGAGAGGGCAACACTAGGGAGGTGGGGCTGTCGAATCGACTTGAGTATGTGCGAGAAAGAGTCTGTTGAATGTGGCAATGTTTCAGATGGCGAGAAGAAGAAGACCAATGGGCAGGGCTGGTAAATTGGAGGGACGTCTTTAATAGTTGTATGTGATCCTTGAGAGTCAATAATAAGGCTAGGACCGGGAAAAGGGTACCGGAAATTGGGCAGGGAGGGACAAGTACTGTTTTTGAAGCAATGCAAGCAAGTCTCCATTGGGGTAGTACCCCATTTTACAACAATCCCACGGCTGCTGTCCCCTCGCTATTCCCCGGACCGCTACCAAGCATTCCGTCACACCCACGCTGCATCCCGGGCCCGCATGCGGCCCACTTTCCTGTCTAGCAAGAGGCAGCACGTATTGTGGTCCAAACCATCGCCTACTAACCCAAGACGCTGGTATTCACTCGGCCACTGCGGCAAATGTTGCCATTGGCTGGGTTGCACGCTCCTTTAGTCCTTTACTTCCCTATCCGCGATGTATCCGAAGTTTATTCCTAGTCAACTAGACGATCGACTGGTCTACGTATCTGTTCCAGTAGGGATTTACAATCTGAACAACCAATACGTTATCTTGTACTGCAGTACTCGCGTAGGTAGGCATAAGACACACAGTTCGAAACATCTCACTGCGCATTCCGGCTTTGAAGGCTTACGCGGCCGGTGTCAGGCTTCAGACAGTGTGGCATTCGACCAGTCAAGCATCACCGGCGGGGAATATGACATGCCAAGAACAGCAATTCACCGCTTGCCGGCATCGAATGCAGCTAGTTTCCCTTCCTGATCCGGACTTGACGTAGTACCACCACAAAGTAACTTTGCAATACTTCTCGAATCGAAAACTACCATTCCAGATAAGGCGAGATCTACAATAAGCCCCGGTGAAGCAGAGGATGAGGGTCGGATACACGGCGGCTACCCGCACCATAGATGAGAAAAAGGAACGTGCAGTCGGGCTGTTACATGGGTCATGAAATCCTACACGAGGGAATTGACGTGACATCTCCCACTTTGCTCGTATACGACCGGTATGTCGGCGGTTGGTACCACCGGTGATACAGGGTAACTGCTGGGTTAGCACATCATATTGCAGGGAGCGTATGCCTCTTAGTGGCCACCTGGTTATCTCCTGCAGTAGTCAATCTCTTGGTCAGAACGCGGCTTCTTTGTGAGGCTTAGTTTGATCATTATCCAGGCGATTTATGCTTGTTTCCTAGTATTTTATCGTCAAGCTCTATCAATCGAATGTGCTTCCAAGGCCCGACATTTCTTTCTTCCACACAATTCATCTCATTTAGAAGGTATCGCTTGTCTTGGCAATTAAGCACAGGTGTAAGAACATAGAGTGCATTTACCCAGCTGCGGTGGAACACTGACAGTCAACAATGTCTTAGGCAGCCTCTGACCCATTGCTAACATGAAAAGGTCTTCACCGGACCTCCAAACGCCGTGTTCTAATAACTATGGTAAGCTAATTGTGGCAAACTGAAAAGGTCTCCACAATTTCATGTCCCATCCTGTTCGCATCGCATGAAGATCTGGCTACGGGGCTACGGAGAATGAGGGGTAGGAGCGATAGGGAGTACTAGTCCGGCATAGTCGCAGCGCACGAGGCTCTTCCTCATGATGTGTAATATCTCATGGGATTTCTAGGCGTTGCAATAGTCTATATCAGGTCGATCATCGCTCGCTTGCCGCAAGCTGGATAGAGTTTTCTTCACTACGGGATTCACTGACGAGCTCTCAGCGTCAACGAGATAGTATGTGTCTATGAATTGCTCCGTCTCACTCTGAAATGCTCAAATTTGCAGACAATGTCTAATGAAGAGGTTGTTGCGCTCTTGAAGCTTGTTCTTGAAGGATCCGCTTTCTGGGGATTCTCGATTCCCCCATATGAACGCAGCATACTGGAGCATCGACTACGTACAAGCTCGGCTTTTGTATCGCCTTGAGAAACGGGTCTTGCATCTGCACGCACGCACAGACGCTGCATCTCGCTATCGAACAAGTTGTCAATGCAGTAACGGTCTGCGGAACGTCAAACCATTCGCCCTGCAGCAAGTGTTCACTATCACACTGGCCTCCCCGGCAACTCAGCTCCGCCTATCATGAGCCTTCTAGTATTCTTCAGTGAGGCAAACACCGTGCTCATATGCAGTCTACGCGTTTACAGATAACGGCCCGTCTTGCCCGCATCACTTGCCGCAGACCTGTCAACGACCACCGAAGAAGATGGACAGATTTGGGCAATCTCAGGAGAAAGAGCAATTGGCTTGAAAAGAATGGATCTCACTAAAGATCCGCAATATCTAGAGTTGAGTTCTCCGCCTCAAAAATGGCCAAGATATTTACGTAGCGAGCAAAGCCCAATCGAACAAGTCATTTACCTTGAATTCACATCGATCGCTCATCTTCTACAACATCGGTACAGCTCTACGAATGAGCTGCAGCAGCATTGATTCTCTTCGCTTCTATTCTCAGCAAGACGATGTTGGAGTGAAGTTGAGATCCGGCACGCACGAGCCACCTCCGGAAAATGGTGATGGAGGTGCGGAGCCGATGCGGAACTTACGGGAAGCGGCCTTGTCAACCAAAGTCAACTCCTTTTGCCGGAATGCGAAACGCTTTGTGTTTTTCGGACATTGAACGTACCAAAGAAAGCTGGGCATGGGGAGCCATCGATTTCTGAGTAGCACAGTGTTGCCATAGTGTCGGTGCGAGAGCAGAAGTGTTCGCATGCGGCCAATCCTCGGGCAGCGCTTGTACGACTTGGGACAGCGTTACGCTGCCTGTTCCTCCCCTTTCTCCTTGCAGATACTCAACCAGCTTTCGTCGCGGTTGACGTCAGGCATCCTCGATACTACCGCACTTAACACAGTGGCCTCGGATGCAACATAAAAATTCTCGGATTGGCTGGTGTTCCTCTTCCGGTTAGCGCCGAGATTCCAGCCCTCCGTTTTACAACCCCCACCCCATTCCAGCAGACATTCCAATGGGGATCATTCGACTTCAAGTAATTGAGGCCTTTGTGCTCGTAATTAAGACCATTCTGAAAGGAACACCAACTCGTTCGAACTGTTGAGCTTGCTGACTGTACTTCTCGTCCAACCCGCGCGCCAGAGATCCCTTCGGCCCCGCACATCCCCGAGATCTTCCCCAGCACTTGAGAGAAGCAGGCAGGTTTTCACGGACATGCCTGGCTCTCCTACGGACACTAAGTGGTCGGATCGGAAGCGGCGCAGGAACAAGTTGCTCCAGCCCTAGGAAAGTACGGAACAGCACAATGTTCCGATCCAGTTGCCGTAACGGAGAATGTAGGGAGAATCGCACTGCCGTGGGGAGCAGAGGGGAGAAGGCACAGTCCCACACTCTATTGAATGCTTCCAATTCTCCGCTTCGATACCGAAACACGAAGAGTATATATCTAGACCTCTTGAAGAGTCAATTTGATCATAATTCCCATTCACAATCATCTCCTCATCCAGCACTCCAAAGTCCAATCCTCTACCAACCCAATCTCCCACATATCAATTACAATGGCCGCCAACACAGAAATCCCCAGCTGGAGCCTAGAAGGCAAGGTCGCTGTCGTCACCGGCTCAGGTAAGCGTCGCTTAGAAACACTGTCTATGCTTTACTGCAGGCGGATCAGCACACTGACAGGTTGATAGGCCGTGGCATCGGCAAGGAGATGGCTCTCGAGCTCGCCCGCCGTGGCGCCAAGGTTGTTGTCAACTACGCAAATAGCTCGGAGGCTGCCGATGATGTAGTAAAGCAAATCAAGGCGTTGAAGACCGGTGCCGATGCTGTTGCTATCAAAGCAAACGTCGCCAATGTCAAGGAGACTTCTCAGCTTATGGACGAGGTCGTCAAGCAATTCGGCAAGCTCGACATTTGCTGCTCCAACTCTGGTGTCGTTTCTTTCGGCCACTTCAAGGATGTGACCGAGGAGGAGTACGACCGCGTTATGCAGATCAACACCCGTGGCCAGTTCTTCGTCGCCAAGGAGGCGTACAAGAGGATGGAAATGGGCGGCAGGATCATTCTCATGGGCTCTATTACCGGTCAGGCTAAGGGTGTTCCCAAGCACGCCGTCTACTCTGGATCCAAGGGTGCTATTGAGACCTTCACGAGGTGCATGGCTATTGGTATGTTTAGAGCGCCCCCCAGATTCCTTTGAGTGTGCTGACAGTAGCGTAGATGCTGGCGAGAAGAAGGTCACAGTCAACTGCGTCGCACCCGGTGGTATCAAGACGGACATGTACCACGCCGTGTGCCGCGAATACATTCCCGGCGGCGAGAAGCTCAACAACGACCAAGTTGATGAGTACGCTTGTACTTGGTCACCACACAACCGTGTTGGCCAGCCCCTCGACATTGCCCGTGTCGTCTGCTTCTTGGCTTCGCAAGACGGCGACTGGGTGAACGGAAAGGTCATTGGCATTGATGGTGCTGCTTGCATGTAAAGTGTGAGAATGGGATGGGTAGATTTTCTTTTTTTATATCCATAATGTGTGACTATGACGCTCTAGCATGACATGGCGTTCTCGTTCTGTAGAGGGAATGAAGATCTGAGAATGATTTGACTTGCAATACTATATTTGGTGTGAAATCTGATACATGCCCAGAAGATTCGAATTGATTTGGCTACTCCTTTGAACCCAAGATGTAACTCCTCCGAGGCATGAAAGCTGGAATCTGATCTCAACCTTGTTTCTCGACTTTGATGGGACAAGGTCACCTAGCGGATTGGAGATATTCTAGCTTCAATCTGATTTCGCTTTTGATATCTGGGCTTTCCAATTATATTGAATAGTCGATCTCATATATATCTACTTTTTCATGAATTTGAGCTGAGCGATTCTTGTCGTGGTCGAAGCTGCGTATTCCTCTTTCGGTTAGCGCAATTGGAGTTGGCCGAGGCCTATGCGTGGCCATCAATGCTTCGAAACACCATTCAAACAAACGTGTTTGATCACATCATGACCTCCGCATTTTCGAAGACACGCGCAATGTTCATTATGCACTACTAGAAGTCCATTGGTGAGTGTGCTAGGAACAATTCCCACAACATAGAAGCTCATATGACATAGGCTTTCCCCGTAATCACTCCGCAAGCGAACCTTTTGTGCTCATAATGCTAGACACTCATTGTAGTTTCGATAGACTCCCACAACTTAATATCTATCGATGACTATCCAGCGATACCTCAATCCATGCCCTTTGCCGGACAGCTCCTCAGCCTCTGCTTCACAATGCTTCTGTGAAAGGTAAAGCAGCCCAGCTTTACACATCGAAAACAATTCTCTGTCGTTAGATGCTAGTGAGCCAATAAGAATGCTGGGTCGAAGTTTCACCATCGTTTGTCTCGTCTCGTCCTGGATCTTCAGCCAAGCTTTGAGCATCAGATCGACCGAACCAAACGATGCAGCTCGGCTGTGAAACGGAAGCCATGCACAATAGAGACCATGCCAAGTCGGATTCATCGCTGTCCGACTTCACGACAACCAAAATGTCAGCAATGGAGACTCGCCATCCCAAAACAGCCCATGATCTAGCCAGGCTTCGCAGGGCTTCCAGGTGTTGACCACCAAAGAGCCTGGCGCTGAACCGGATTCAGGAGTTCGACCTCTTCCTGTATCGAACATGACACCGGAAGACCAGCCCTTGACGGAACTGAGCCACGCCGGATGACCACCGTCGAGTCACGCTCGAGATATTTCATATTTAGCCCCTTCCTCCATACCAATGGCACTCGCGTACTTCTGCTCAGCCAGTCTGTTCAGTAGGTCGTCGTTCCTTTTCTAGTTGTTCATATTAGACCTTAACTCTTTCATTCTTGTTCGTAATTTATCTTCTTCTTAGCCCAGGTGGCTATCGTTCTTTCAAAATGACGTCTGGTACTGTCTCTTCCCTATTCTTCTTGCTACTCGGTGGAGCATTAGCGCAGACACAGCAGGCGCAGTTTAATCAGGTGTTGAACATCAATGGCGATGTTAGTAGGCATATTCTTCCACTCCCATAATGGCATAAGCTAACAGATCTAAGATGAACCTTAATTCCTTCATGTTTCCGGATCGGTCAAAGGTCGAGACCTTCTCGCAGAAGCAGCAACAATTAATCGTTAATCAAAATACACCTCCAATCCCCGCCAACCAGGTCACGGGTTCCACTGGGCAGCCATTCGTCGCTTTGATGGCTCAGTCCATGTCAATCAACACCAATAATGCGTCAGACCTTGTTGGTGGACAGATTGAGCTCACCATGGACCCGCAAATGCTGTCGAGCAATGCTGTCAACCCCGACAACACGTTCGTGGCTAAGCTGTCACCCGATAGGCAAACCTGGATGATTCAGGAGACTATGAGGAGCGTCAATATGTAAGTCATGCATTTACTGTGGTTATAAATTAAGCGCTAACATAGCTCAGCACTGATATGACCGTCCGCATGGTGAAGAGGCAGAATATTGACGGAGAATATATGGCTCTTGGCCGTCAGACGGTTGAGACCAATGCATTCCTGACCACGTTTGGCAATGATGCGGCAAGTCAAGTCGCGATCCAGGGCACCGGTCTTCAAGAGAATGAATTCCAGGACGGATTCCGCATGTCAGTAAAGGCGTCTCAACCCATGCAGATGAACGTGAACGTGAAGGAGGGTATCGATAGCAGCCAATTGTCGGCTCTTCAAGGCCAGCAGACCATTAGTAAGTGTATTCACCGTAATACTTTGGGCCATCCTAACAGTGCTGTTCAGATGACTTCCGCTACTCCGTCACAACCAACCTCGCGGGTGTCCAGCCCAATCTGAACCGCCAAGTGACAGTTGTGCAGATGCCACGTAAGCAAACATGATCGATATAGAGATTTCAAACTGACCAGGCTTCAGTCAATGCTCAACGCATCCAGAACATGATGATGGCGGCAGGTATCCAGCCGGGTGGCCAAGTCGCCATTGGTGTCGCGCAGCGAGGCATCCTCCAGAATCCCGGAGGTGCCACTGGACAGCTTTCTGGACCTGCTGCTGCTCCCGCTGCTCCCGCTGCTCAGCGACGTAGCCGCAACGCGTTCCGCCGCTCTCTTTCTGAGCGCCAGGTCCAGGGGCAAACGGGAGCTACTGATCAGACGGGCCAGACGGGCACCACGGGCACTACGGGCCAGACGGATACCACGGGCCAAACGGGTACCACAGGTCAAACAGGTACCACGGGCCAAGCAGGTACCACGGGCCAGACGGGTACCACGGGCCAAACCCAGACGGGCCAGACAGGCACCAACCAAGCGGGCACTGGCACCACCGGCAATAACCCTGTTGCAACCCAGCTTCTTCTCGCTCCTACCTTTACACCTATCCAGGCTGATGTCGTCCTCGATACCGCCAACATGCGTGTCGCCTTCCCAGTCGCCGCTGTAGATGGCGAGTACATCCTCACCATGCAGACCGGTAGCGGCGGACAAGCTCAGGCCCAGCCCCAACCAGCCGGCGAAGCTCAACCTCAACCTCAAGCCGCCGGCGAAGCCCCCCAACCAGCCGGTGAAGGCCAGTCCCCAGCCGGCGAAGCACCCAGGCCTGCTGGAAATGGCACTGCTATCGGTGAGCCCGCGCCCAAGCGTCGCGCAGATGACAACAAAGCAGCCGCCACCGAGGAGAAGGCACCGCAGGGTTCAGTCTTCATCACGATGAGGGAGGTTAACAGGATGGTTTCCATGGAGCAGTGGGGTGGTCAGCCGCCGATTACGCAGATGATGGACAACTACAAGAAGGCTAATGGGAATCTTACATCGGACAATTAGACATCCGGCGTGAGGCCCTTACGCTTACCCGTGTGAGTCTTCGGCGAAGAGACTGCTGCGCAAGTTAGATTGATAGATTGTTGAATGTGCGAACGAAAGACAGAACGCCCTTGTCGTTGAATTTCCTTTCTCACTGTATATTCATTCTTCTCTGTGGCCTAAAATATTACGGAATATCCTCTTTTCGCATTGAATCCTCTCTTCAAGCTTTGACTACATTGCCTGCTGCTTTCCACGCCTCTCACCGCACCGCTTCGCAGTACGTTAGACTGGAAGGAGTGACCATGGAGCCAGAATCAAGATTCCCCCGCCACATCTCTCTGACGCACATTCGATTCACTTCATGTCACAGGGTGTATTCGATCTGTCTCGCGCTATATTCAAGACGCCGTGAGTCTGTTACAATGACACGCCAGTCGGGCCGGGTTAAAGTCTATGTTCATGTTATGCAGGCGCGGGTGGGTTTGCTCCGAGAATGCTCGTGGTCAATGTCATCGACGGGTACAGCGATCACGTCGTGATCAGGTTCATATGCTCCTGAGGCAGTTGAGAGGGTGTGCCTGAGGATGGTGCTAGATGCCTTGGTTGTGGGAGTAAAGATGTTGTGCCTCAGGTGATTGTAAGTCATTCCGTAAAAAGTGGCAAAAATGCACGAGTATAAGTCAGCTCTCGATGTTGATCATATATAAGGTATAAGGCAAAGGCAACCATCGGTGTTGATAGAAAGGGGGTAAAATTAGGAGCTAGGACACGGCAACAGGTCAGAGAATTGGCGCCACCGAAGTCATCACAGCAAGCGGACATATTCGAGTAAGTAATTTCCACTTCCGATTATTAGTTGAAAGAAGCTAAAGCTAAGCTGAATCGTCAGGCCATGAATGAAGCCATCAATAACAACCCATTCCTGGTATGTGCAATGCCAGAAAGCCTGCAGATCCCCAAAAAGGGTTTGACGGCATCATTTCGTCCCAGCTATGTGCGAGATGAGCACAATGACGGGAAGTAGGCGGTAGCATGAAAGTCTTCTCAAATAGAGACACTTTCGTGGTGGCCACAGCGTCCGGAACATATAAAAGATGGGTATGAGTTGGGCCTTAGACCAGAGCAGCGATAGCTGCGTTGATGGCAATACCAGCAACGACCATGGGTCCCGTCCCAATGAAAGCGGCTGGAAGGGTGGCGCCATTAGTAGACTGAGCTGGTGGCGTGGGCTCGATGGAGGTAGCCGCTGGCGGAGTGCTGACCGAGTATGAGGCAGACGACGTCGGTGCGACCATGCCACCAGAAGAGCTTGGAGTGGCCGGCGGAGTACCAGAAGCCGGACTGGAGACAGCTGGGCTTGATGGAGTCGAAGCAGAGGAAGCTGGCTGGGACGGACCAGGGACGGGCACGCTCGAGGCGGAACCTGGCGGCGGAGGAACAGTTGTGAGCGTAGGTGGCGTCGAAGTCGGACCAACTGGAGTGCTGGAGCACTGGGTGACGGTGACGGTGACAGTGACAGCCGAAGCAGTAATGCAGACCGCTGTTGTGAGCAATTAGCGCGTTCTTTAAGAAATTGTATGCCACTTACAATCGTCATGGATGTCATTGGCGACGACGAAGCTGAGAAGCGCAGCGGCGACTGCGAGGAGCTTGAGGCCAAGCATGCTGGGCGAGTTGAAAAGCTGTTTCTGGGAATATGGAAGAGATGTTGGTGTTGAATGTATGCTCTAGCGAGATGCAGACGCTGAGATGCGGTAGAGTGGCGAAGAGAAGAAGGGAGGGATAGAGTTTTGTTATATAGGGTAGGCAGGCGGTCCTGTCGCGTAAATCACGTGCCAGGCGATCTGCAGGCACAACAGAGGGAGGTGAAGTGAAAGAGAAAGAGCTGCTGCGGCCCTGGGCAACTGTTGTGGGAAGGTGCTTCACCGCCATCCACTTCCGTCCGTCCGATTGCATTCATACTGATGCACGGGCATCAATTAGAGATGATGATGGTTCTTCAACACCGTGTTAGCATCCTCGCATCTGTTACGTAGCGTCTTCGCCTCTACTCGCGAGGTTGCTCTACACCTGCCAAGGAGTGAATAGAGGCCGCGTGATACTCCTGCGCGCCCTCCACGGCGTGCTTGACTGTTGGAGAAGTGCAAATTGGCCGGGCAGCGCTGGAAGAGACTCGATGACGCAACAACTGCCTCATACGGCGGTGCGTTTGCTTGCGAGGCAAGAGCGTGCCTTCCTCCACCGGTTGCCTATTGTTGACACCCGGGCTTGGCAGCGCCTGCCCACACGCTCGCGTCAAATTGAGACCCGCTCGCCCCTCTTCTTCTTCTTTTCTTCTCCTCCCTTACCCAACTACCTACGTTCGTTCTCCGCAATCCTCGCTCAGCAGCCAGTCTCTGCTTGTAGCCTTCTTTGCTCAACCACACTCTTTTAGCCTCCTGCTTCAGCTTCAGCTCTGCTTATCATGAAAGCAATCCGAATTGCTGCCCTTTTGGGTGGTGCTATTCCCGTTCTCGCGTCTGCCAATGGTAAGGCTCTCCCCCCCGCTGCCACCCCCTAGACATGCCAGGAATGGGTAGTGAGCGTTTGCATCGCCTGCTATGCACTTCCCCTTCGCAGTAATAAAGATGCATTCATTTCCGTTTGACTTACATACAAAAGGTGGTGGTCGTTACGGTAGAGGCGTGGTGTCTCCCAATGCGTACACCACCACGACACTCTACTCGACGACCATTCAGACAGTCATCAACTGTGGCACGGGTGTCAGCAACTGTCCGACGGATGCAACTACTGTACTGACGGCTGTTGTGCCTGTCATCGCCACTACAACCATCTGCCCTTTGACAGGCACGGGAACTACTGCCATCCCAGGCACGCAGCTCTCGTCGCTTTCAGACAAGGCTACCTCGACGGCCTCTTCTGGTATTCTGCCAACAAATCCGGCGATACCTTCTGCTACTAGCTTGCTCCCGTCGACTCCAACCTCTTCGGGCCCAGGAGGTCTTCCGCCAATCCTCACCTCCTCGGAGAGCTCTCTTACTTCAGGTCCACCTTCGTCGAACGCAGGCACAACAGTAACTACCTCTGAGGGTATCCCAACTTCGTTCGGTCCTTCATCAGGCGCTTCCGCCCCGCCCTCAGAATCCAGTGTCGGCCCTGGTCCTTCGAGCACTCCAGATAACACCAACACGGATTCAGTGCCCACTTCTTTCGGTGCTTCCTCCAGTGGTAACACTGCCTCAGCCACTGCGCCCTTAAGCAGTCCAGAGAATACCAACACGGATTCCGTACCAACGTCCTTCCCCATCTCGTCAAGTGGATATAGCGGTCCCCCTGCCCCGAGTGCCAGCTCCTCTGCTCTGAGCAACACGGACACTAATACGGACTCTGTGCCCACTTCCTTTCCTTTGTCATCCTCCGTTCCGGGCTCGCTTGTCTCCAGTACTGTTCAGGGAAGCACTGCTAGTCTTCCAGGTCCTTCCACTGGAACTCAAGGACATCCGAGCGCCTCAATCAACACGGGTTCGAGCACAGTACCGACTAGTGGCTCTCCCTCTTCCTCAGAGGAGGCCACGACGATTACGTACTTGACAACTACTCTCACCCTACCAGGCACGAGTGTCGTGACGCTTCCAATCTCTCAGAACGGCACATCCAGTTCGGAGATCCTTGACACAATAACGAGCACTGGTCCTACTGTCACTGGTGTACCATCTGGGTCTGGGTAAGTACCTACTCCTCCGCTCCCCAACAAGTCATGGTCTAGCTAACTTTCACTTTAGATATCCCCTTCCATCCGGTAGCAACAACACCTTCGCTTCGCCCTCTCCAACCTTCTCCGACTTCCCCAACATGGGAGGCCAGCAGGTCGTCGGTGCCGGCAAGAGCTCAATCGTTGCTATCGTTGTAGCCTTCGCGTTCGCCCATTTCGCTTAATACACCTAGCGGTTATGCTTTCGGCGTCCTGCCTACCTCATACAATGTGGGCACGCTGTTGCGGTGGATTAGGTTTGTGTGCCATTCTTGTCATGGTATCGCGCCTAGCATTGCTTAGCGGGCTCGATTAAATGGCATACCTACGTGCGTGGTTAATACGATCAACAACGTATGATCTTCCTTTGTTCTATGGGTAGGGCTTTTCAAAGCACATGTTACCACCTACAAAAGTCGGCCACACACAGATGAGTAGATAATACAATGTACCTCTTATTTTGGCCGCAATTATTTGTTCTCTCAGGTTATGAGTGGTGTTTCTCAGTGATGTGCGCCGTTTAGTGCCTGATGACCCCAGCTTCTAAGTGAGATGGGGCCTCTTTTAGCTAGGCTGTCTGATATGTAGCGTCTCTCTGCCTACCCGCGCTCGGCCCAACTACTGCATTGTCTTGCATCACGTTCATACGTCTCACAACATTGACGTATAAAATGATGGCATTTACCTAATTGTTTACATGTCTTGTGACGGTGATACTATTCCACGCTATGGGGAATAACACCGTAGGGGAATGTCCACGCTGCTGCGAGCGAAAGATACAGTGTGCCCAAGGTAGGACGCTATAAAGGGGCGATTGTTTCGTGTAATGTAGATGTGTGTCCTTGAGGAATCAACGACCTGGCTTTGAGATAGTCACGCATATACTCTTCACATGTGATTTGAAACGCGCAAAAAGCCGTGAGATAGTGCAGAATACTAAATCAATCCGTTCACAGTACAGGTATTAGCATACTCGGAACGTTCCAAGAGTTGCTGCTAGGACCATTTAATCGAATAAAGGCCATACCTCCCGAAAGTCTTCTCACGGATCCTCTTTCAAGCTCGCACGGTCGGCTGTAGATTCAACGTCCTCGACGACGGTGGTCTGCGATCCCGTTTCCAATGTCTCTGCATCAGGAAGATGCCTCGAAAAGTTGACGCTTCCATGCAACGTACCTGCGGCCGTCACCTGCCGAGTTTTGTCCACGCTGTACCTCTCTGGCTCTACGTTGTCCGGCTTATCCCCGATAGCCCTGTTTGCCTGCAGATATAAATCTTGTCCGACTGGTCCTACCTTTTGTGCGTTATCTACGTCACCGAGATTGAGGTTTCTGCTCGCCCATGTGCGCGTGTCCGACCAGCGTCGTTCTATCCGTGGACGCCGTATTGTGGATTTGTCCTCGCGTGAAGAACATTCGTAAAAGATTATCGTGGAGGGAGGCTCAATGGACACTCTCGACAGGACTTCCTGCGGGGCGGAATCAGCATGCTCCCGGCGATCTGCGGACTCGTTTAACACCGGCATCAGATGCTTCGAGAAAATCTTGTGGTATCCCGATTGGAAGAACAATTTCGGCCAGCGATGTTGTGCTTTGGAATGATGCTCGCTCACTGATCCCTGTCTTGCGGTTTGCTCAGACTGGCCAGCATCCTCATTCAGATCTAACGTAAACTGCAATGATACTGTAGAGGCCGGGGTTGGCGGTGGCTGAGGTGGCTCTGATCCCCGACATAGGGACAGAGAGCGCTCGTCCGATGTAAGACTTTATTGATTGTTTTGTCATAATATACCCGGCGATGCGCTTGCAAAGATCTTTGATAGATTTGCCGTCATTCCATCTCCACACAGCCTTCATGGCCGTCGAACCTGAAATAGAGTATATCCGGATATCACATCTCTGTATAGATCACTGGTCCGAATTCTTGCCTGAGAGTGCATTTAATATGTCGCCAATCGAGAAGACTGCTCCAGCGTAGCTGGGAAGGATGCGACCAGGCATCCCATTCTACAGCTCGGTTACTGCGTATCGTCCAGTGCAATGACCTGGGATCACCAATCTTACCCCCCAGGCCTTCAGTTGCCTAATCGTTCGTTGGATGCGCTGAGTACTAACACTACGGAGGTGGAAGCCACCAATTACGGCATAGACTGTCGTCTCACTGGTCAGATCCATGACGTGCTGCACCGTGCTTATGATTCCTCTATGCGAACATGGGGCCAAAATGACAAGTCCTTTATCTGTAGAATGTCGTGTTAACTTCGTTTAATATTACTCTGCAAGTTGTGTAGCCAAGCAAAGTAGGCCAGAAAAAGTCAGAAGGAACCTACTTTTGACCACGCAGGCCAAAAAGCGCTCATCCTCGAATTTGTCCTCGTGATATCTAGAATCGTCCGGTATCGTGAAGCGGTTGGCACGCTCGTCTTCGAAGGCTGCTTTACGTGGTATGCTGCTGGATACTAAGAAGGACCCATTCCAGAGTATATGGTCGTCGCCCATTGGAAAAATATATGAATCTCTCCTGGTGTCGATAGGTGTGGGCATCGCAGGCATATCCTCCACGTGGGGTCCGTGCCTACAGGTGATACGTGTCTCTGGTCGGAGACTCGGAAGATCAACGAGAATTGGCGGCGCAGTTGTGAATTGGTATTTGTGGTGAATAATGTTGTGGACAACCGTGGAAATGGCGCCGCCGTGGGCTTGGTGCCAATGGCTGAGGACAACATAGTCTATACTACCCCACAAGACAGGTGAGATACGGGTGTTATGTTGCCAGGAATGCTCGGAGGGTCCTACATCAAAGAGGGATCGTCTTGTTTCTCTGCCGTTTTGTTGAGGTTCCGTAGTAGCGGTCTGTGTGAGTTAGTTAGATGGACTCGTTGGATCCGAGGGCTTGGACAAGTCAGGTCTCTCATGTTCATGGGAGTGAATCCTACAATCAGTAGGCTCGTTCTACGAGCAGCAAGGGAAGGTGTTGGTTCTTCGCAAGCAGACAAGGTCGGCCGGGTGGATCGATCTCGTCGTCAATGAGCATGACGATCTCGAGCCGATCAATAGGTGCGAGCTTGACGACTAGCTGAATGTCTACTAAAGAGGTCGCCATAACAAACGACAGATACTATTCAGATAAACGAATCAACGAAGCAACTGTACTAATGATAGGAACGAGGCATGAGTGTTAGAAGATTGACTTGATAGACCATTCGGGATCTGGTGTCAAAGAGCCCAGACAAGGAAGGAGTCATGACGCACCATTTAACGTCCTACATCGAGAGTGAGAGGAGTATACGTGAACATGGAAAACACGAACAATCAGGCTCATGTACCGCACATCTCACTAGCATGCTTTCACAACGTACATTCAGCTATTTGTCTCTGCTCATCTCATACCCTAAAATAGCCTCTCTTGTAAATCATAACCTCATTGAACGGTCGTATGTCCTTTAGACTCTGAACACCAATCCTTTACTTGCCGGAACCTCATCCTTACAAAGAGCGTCCCAAGCTTTCCCAAATGCCTTCATCCCATCTTCCCACTTCAGTGTCATTCCCGGGATGATTCCATTCTCCTTTGCTTCATCCCAGTCCTTATGGAACTTATCAAAATAGGCACCTCCATCAATTGATATTCCTTTCTCTCTCAAGACGTTGGCATTGACTAACACGGACTCACCCATTGCTTTCACTCGGTTGCGTGATTCATCCGGATGCTGCGGCTTCACTTCTCCGCCAACGACGATGAACGTGAAGGGCACACTAGACGAAGACAAGGCCTTAATCCACTCCGCGTTCACGCCTTCGCGAGCTCCAAAGTCTATGAGGACTACGCGCCGGGTGCTAGATTTCTCAACTAGGTCTTTTGCAGCTTGAGCATCGGAGTTGAGCATAGTCTTGTCGTAGGACCCACTGTTCTCGATCGTGGCTGTGGAAGCTGAAGAGCCGACACCGATTAAGGTCCGTGGCTGATGCTCCTTTGGGCGATTACGTCGTAAAGCATATGCGAAGGCCATGCTGGTTTTTCCGCTGGCATTGAGCATGACGATTGTGGCATCATCCAAGTTGGCATCTTCAGCTGACCATTCACCCTGGCCACTTGGGTGAATACGGTGCTCGTCTTTCCAGGCAAAGGCGTATGTGTTCATGTTGTACCCAGTCCCAAACAGACCTTGCATAAGGGCGTCATATCCCAGGTAATCCAAGCCTTTATCCTTCTCTATCTCTGAAAGAGAAGGATAGACGCGAAGGCGGTTGTAAATCTCCCATACATTTTGTCGATGCGCACTGGTGATAAAAATCTGGTCCTTGATGCCTGTCTGCTTAATAGAAACATCATACGGTAGATTACTAGATGGTTGAAAGCCATACACCGTGCTACCGACAGGAATTTCTGCTACTGTACTCTCGATAACATCTGCGTACCCCCACACTGGGACACGTGCGTATGCTGACTGGTCATTGAAAGGTACTGGCGAATTGTCTGGCAGGGGGTAGACATCCCACCAACCGAGGACATGACCAAGGCGTGCATAAGAAAAATTGTTGGTCGTGAGACCGAGTATCTTCGATTGGAGTCGCAGAGAGGACGGAGAGAGAGGTGGAAGCGACTGTGAGGGTAGTGTTACAAGGCGGTGCTTGGAATAGTCGGTTTTGTCGAAGACATGCATCATCCAGGGGGAAGCCATATTACTCTTTTAATCGGTATATTGACTCTTGAGCGAGGAAGAATCGATTGTTATCTAAAGGTCATCCTGGAGGCCTGTCTCCTTTATAGCTGACTACGCCTTGCTCCATGCACAGGTCGTTTCACCCTCCCAATTGGGCCCAGTGATCTTCGTCTGCATGGACATCTGTGACTAGCCCAACCAAAAAGTGACTCATACATCACTATCTAAGATCACATAACGTTAGGGCTTGAGTCTGGGTTGATGCAAATGGTCGTAGAGAGCGCTTGGCAACTGTCGGAAGAGCGGATGTCATCTGCGACTTTCCTCAATTAGGCTGATTTAACCTTGTTAACCACGAGGCTAACAATGAGTTACCGCAAACTGGTAGTTTCTAGTAACTTGGCTGTGGAACTCCGCCAGCCTCCGGTCACCCCACACTCCACATGCTGATAAATGAATGGTTGCCTATTACTGCTATCGCTGTAGAAAAGATACCGACGACTAGTCGACACCAATGCGTCCTGGATCATCAATGATCCGGGCGAACGCATAGATCGTTATGTCGTCAATGTAAATTGTCTTCCAACCTGTAGCAAGTCCAGAAAGAATACGGCCGTACAGGGTCGGAGAATGTTCGGCGCGGGGTCTCAGGATTCGCGCGGCTGATCATCTAACAGCTCCTTCGTAGTCAAGACGTAACATCCGATCCCGATGTATTGCCATTTTAGTAAGCTTGTTTCTACAGTCCAGTGAATTCTTTGCTTCATTGTGAATGCGTTTGGAAGTATTGGAGGATTATTGTCCCGACCACAAAAGTGGAACGTTTCTTCGTCTTTGGAGGTGCCGAACCTTGGAAGCCATATTAATCGAGCTTAAGTCTGTTCAGGATCAAGTCGGGCTACAATGACGCTCAATTGAAAGCTCCTAGAAGAGAGCCAATGTCTTGCTGCTTCTTGTCTCTAACCCTCCTCTTCTTGCTCGCGGCCTCCATTCTATATCCATCGTTAGCCACACTAGTATCACGGCGCTTCATTGTCTCCGCCGATGTTGAATTCGACGACCAGTCTCGAATGAACCAAAAGGGTTCGTGCCTCGAGCGGATGGTTGTCGACCCAAAGTCGATTGCAAGTACGGCGATATTGGGGTCGGTGTTCGACGGTTGTTGGCATGGGTTGTTTGTAAAATCGAGTAATAGCCTCATTTTCTCGTGAATGGTGATGTCGGCGCGAGTCCAGATCAGGTGTGGATCATGCTTCGGATCAACTCTGTGAGAGCTCAGTCCTAAATCCACGTGATTATTAGACAGGAAAACATACTGTTTGGCAGAAAGGTGAGACCAGGGCAAGCTATCAAACACTTCTCCCGATCTCATATAGTGCGCATCGCGAACAGAATGCACGCCTCGTACGCTACAAAGGCAGAGATTGGGAAAAACCGCGAGACCCTTGAGTATTCCAGCTACACTAGCAGCAGTATCGTAAATTAGCAGACCCCGTAGCCGAGTGAGCGCACCCTTCTCTTGTACAGCGCGACCCCAGTCCCTCATAAACTTATCATCTATATCATCGCCATACCCGTCCAAAGGGTCCAAAGGGCATTGTCTGATTGCTAACACAGCAAGGCTAGGGATGTTGGTTAGTTGCATCAAATCTCCTCTTCGGAGATGTAAGCCCTGAAGGTTCAGAAAGGTTAGATGAGAAAATGAAAGTGACAATATCCACTGCTGAATAGATTCAAGCTCTCCCGGTAGTGGACACGGAATGCGCGTAGTATATGTATGATCGAACTCGTCGCTATTAGGGAATGCTGTCTCGAAGAGACGCCAGGCTTCAGCGGTCAATGTGTTCCTATTCTCTAGGTCAGCACAAGTTACGATGATTCATCTAGTCTCAACATGCCTGTCCTTCAAGTGCCTGTATATTCTTCCAGCATACGACCATTCTGCACACTGGAGAGCGTCGGGGGCGAAAAAATCAATGTTCCATGCGCAAGACCGAAGCGCCATCTCATACAATGCTGGAGCTCCGTGGCCTTCATTGCGATATCTCTTTGGATTTTGCTTGGCACCAGAATACCTTTGCATCCATTTAAAGATCATAGAGTGAGCTGGGATGATTGTTTCTTTGTATACTTGGCCATTCTGCTCATTGTAGTGCCAGCTGGAGGTCATTGCGGTAGCCCGTAGTTCGCCAGCTGCGGGTTGACACAAATGAAAGCACGTCTTCTAGCATTTGCCTAGGGTCCAAGATGCAAGCAATCTCCCGCATACAAATCAAAGGATTTTAAGAATAGAAGTCGAACTCGGGTTAGTGATTTGAGGCTAGATGACTTCGTTTCTGCCGGGAACGATATGAGATGAGACTCAATGCCGCCGCAAGGATGCTTGGTTCTTCCTCCGTTTGCCTCTCAAGAGCTCATACTGTATGTATGACCTATGACTTTGTTGCTGGCCGAGATAGGATGACACGATTGGTATGGTCGGAGATGGTGCTGGATCTGACATTCCCACCCAAAGCACGGTTCACACCGTGGTTCGACCTCAGCCTTAGACGCGCAGCTGCTGGCAGCCTTCCTAGATCACGTTCCACGCCCGGTGGGCCTCTTTGCAAGTCAGCAGAATTATACAATTTGATTACCTTCGTGTATTCGACCGAAGAAGTGCGAAGTGCAGAATTGTCAAGGTATCAGACCGCAACACCCTTACGGCATTACGGGATCTATTCTGCCCTCTCTTCCTGCATGAGCAGGTCATTCGGCGAAACACCCAAGAGAGAGCACGGTTTGATTTCAAAAACTATGTGTGCAGGAGCCATGTGAAGTCACGAATCTGCTGCCGCAGCAAGGCGATTTTTCCCATGATTCAGTCTCGAAGGTGCACCCGGAGTGCCCACGAGTTTCCCCGTAGTGTAATCGCAGATCTACCATTCATAGGTTAAGAGGTTAATGACTCAATGCTCGTGTATAGTCGCAAAGCTCTTAGTATATCCTGCAATACCATATAATCAGCATTATCTACCGAGTTATAATAGAAGGGGCTCAAGCACGAAGGAGCGGATGTGATGCGGCGGTGCGCTCAAAGCCTCCAATTGTTACTCATCACCCACCTGTTGTAGCAATGGCGAAGTAAATCACATACGACGTAGGTGAAATCAAATGGTGTAAGGGAAAGCAGTCTTCTCTTGGGTGCCTGATCAATCAATCGATCAAGGGCGAGCGATTGCGGCGAACATTAAGAATGGAATTAGGGGGCCCGTCTCTCCTTCGTTATTGAGTCTTCTCTGCTAAGCTTGGCAACATCTCAAGCAGCATGATACCTCTATAAGAAGTCTGTTCGAAATCCAAGATTAAACCGAAGAATAGGGCGGCGCCTTTTCGGCAGATCAGTCGTCCAATTCGCGTCTTTTCACCGGGTGTCACCCTTTGTTAGATTGGGACCAAGATCAAGCCAGATCAAACTTAATTTTCCCCATATCTGCTCAACTTTGACGTTGGATTGGATTATCAACTTCAGGTATGCGGAGTTTTGTTGCCGGGACGCTCGCAGGAAGCGATAGTATAGGATATTGTAAGATGTCTAGACTTACGAGCATCCAGAATAGACTGTCCAAATTTTTTTTACCTAAATTGACTGCTAGTGACCAGTAACTTTTCAATATCGAGATAGATTTGCCGCTCTGCGACGAATACTGGATTACCAGGGGCAGCTTGGTTTGCTTACATACCTAAGACCTAATACGGGGGCAAGTCATCCGTCAACTTTGCCCCATGCAACACACTCCGCAATGGGGCGGAAGGTAAAAGAAAAGGCGTGTCGGAATTTAACAAGCTTTCCACGTCTCCTTCTGGCAAACTTGCATAACGGGGGCCAGTCCTCTTTGAGTCCTTCGACCTAACATCATGTACGACGGAACGGGACTCCTGATACCATTCTTTTCTTTTCCTGAATAGTCTAGCACCAGGATATTAATGCTACCATACGCCCAGACTAGCATCGGACTCTAGAGAGAACTACAGTGAGTTTCACACTACCGTTGTTCCATTGCACTAGCAAAACTATCATGTCATCAATCGCCTAGCTACCCACCCTCTCCAGAGAAATCGCGAATTAGTACTCTGCTCGATGAAGGGGCGACGAAGGATCATGCAGGCAACATTTAATACGCCCTACCCAAGGCGATACACCCTTGTAATGAGATTTCTGACGGCACGGCCGCATGTCATAGGGCTAATGTTGCTCCGAGGCTGTGTACCGGTGTGATAATCATAGGATACGAGCGCATCCCCAGAAAGGTTTCGGTGTTGGAACAAGGCGAGGTCAGAGAGATCAATGGGATGAACTTCCAACGGCAGGATCGAAGCATTTGCGCTGCGCGGCAGAGTAGTCAAGCATACGCAGCTGCTGGTCTAGATCTCCCCAGTTCCAGTCATTGCTGCATACTCCGCTGCTTTCATCCAGCTCTTATTCAATAACACACCTTTCCAAAGATCTGCTTCTGCATTCACTGCGCCCGTGCGAAGAACGTGGTGAAACGAGTCGTGCCCCGTTGTAGCCTCCTCTTCGCCCGCTGACCCCTTCCCAATATGAACACGGCTCTTTCCCTCACTGACGAGCCCTTCATAACCTCTAATATCTGTCTTCTTCATCGCATCTGAACATGGACCTCAACAACCCCAAGGTGAGATCGACGCATGCCTGGGCTCTCCAAATGTACGGTGAAATTAGGCGTCACCCTCGCTGGGCATGGACGGCGTGCTCTGTTTTGTCAATCTTAAGCTCAAGATGTCTTCTCATTGAATTGAACGTTCATTACCCCCTCCATCTTCTCCTTCTCCAACTGGCAATCGCGACTACCGTAGCCATGACCCTATACTTCCGATCGCATTCCTCGTCCGTAGACGAAGACGAAGCAACTAGATCGCAATGGATGGTTCTCATCATCCTAGCCATCTTGATGTCAGCGGCTTCAATCCTCGGTCTGCAGGCCATCCTCCATTTCCTCAACCTACCCACGCTGATCATGTTGACTGTGAGCTCCCCTGAGACATCATCGTCAACATCGCTGACTCAAGGAAGACTGTAAGCTACTCTACCGAAGCCTGGATATACATCGCTCTCAGTCGCAATCCCCGAACACGTTTAGAATTTGCCCGCGCTTTCATTCTGACACTGTCTTGCGCTGGCATACTACTAGCCGAGTATAGGCTACTCGTCGCTGGCCTTCTGACCGCCATTCCGGCGACGATGCTCAGTGGCCTCGCAAGGTCTTTCAATACGTGTGCGAAAGACTACTTTCGGTCGGCCTCATTCATCAATCAGCGCATAAATCTGGTATACTGCTGTACGGGTATTATCATCACCTCTGTGTGCACCATGCACCGTGACGATGAAACTTGGATTCGGTTTTACCATGCGGTTGAGACGAGGTATACACCAATTCTAGTGGTTAACGTCTTGACCACAGTAGCCGCGATGCTACTCGGTCAGTCCTTCGTATTTCCAGTGAGCACTATGACAGGAGAGAGACGCGAATATCCTCGCAACAGTATCGTCAACAGCGCGCTATCACTCTTGATAATGACCGGAATTATCGGGCTGACATCGAGCCTGGATCTTCGCCGCACATTCACATCAATACCGCAAGCCCTCCTATTCCTTATCTCCGCAGTGATGGTGTGGATTGGAGAGGCGGTTGGGACCAGCTCGCTCCACGACTGGAGGGGTACCTACAAAGTCCTACCCAGTGAGTCCGCATTAGTTTCGATGGACAGCGAAGGTACTGTTGTATCAGAGGACTCAGAATCTACGTATGTCGTTGATGTAGATGAACGACGCAACACCTACGTCTTTCGCTTGGTCCTCGTCGCTGTCGCCCTAATGGCGTTTTGGCTTCCATTCACGGTTCTCAACTTTTCGGAACGACTATTCCAGGAAACTACAAGTGTATCTCCGACACTGGATCTGGACTATAAACCTCAGACTCCTGTCGAAGTAGTCATCAACATGTATATGGAACCGGTCGATGGGGTGGAGTCCATGATCTCTAGGCTTAAGGCGATGCCGAATCTACGACACTCTCAGTTCCACATATACATCAAAGACGATCAAATCGATACGGATCTGGTCAGAACAAGTACTAGGGCCGATAACGTCACAGTGCTTCCGAACGTCGGACGAGAAGGAGAAACATACCTCCACCACATTCTAACCAACTGGAACGACTTAGCAAAGCATACTATCTTCCTTCAGGCTGACATACATAACCCACGCGAACTCTACACTCGGGTCCAAGACTACTTTGATCCCATTCAAACCGGCATGCTTAGTCTAGGATGGTCCGGACTGATCTGCAACTGCGACGAATGCAGCGACCGATTCGGTTTCTCGGATTCGACACATCTCTTCCCAGAAATCCACAAGCGCATCGACAATTCAACTCAATGCGATAAGGTTCTGTTGAACTATAAGGGGCAATTCATCGCCTCCGCAAAGCGAATCCGAGGCATCGACAAGTCGATATATCACGACCTTCACGAAGCATTCGTGGACAAAGATAGTTGGGCGCACAAGGAGGAATATTTGCAGGGCCGCCCAGATTCGATGAGCGCGCCAGTATTCGGATACACCATGGAGCGCATATGGAACCTGCTGTTCCAGTGCAACAGCATGGACGTCGCGTGGAAGTGCCCATCTATGTTGAGCGGAAATAGGATCGGCGGCAGCATTGAAGATTGCCAGTGTTTTGATCCAGTGTCCTACACTTAGGCGGTTTGGTGGCAGTGGATCGTTTGTACATTCGAGGCATTTCGCTGATTAGATACCAAAGTTTCGTATCCATATACTAGGAGAATAATAGAGCATTTCACATATACAAAATCCCGAGACTCCATACCGGTGGGCCTATGGCTCAATCACAGTTCAACCCTTCTTATTCCCATACGTGAAGCAGCAGAATGCATGCGGGACTTCCAAATCAGTCATTATATACGCAATAGAAAAAATGTCACAGCAGTAAACGAGGTGCAACACGCGTTATATGGTATTGTCGCGTCTTACAAGCCCCTTCATTATCGGCATGGCCGGCAGCTAAGCAGTAAATGTTGAGCTCCGGGGCACAGACCTTCATGTTCAGAATGACCTACCTACTTCGTAATCCAGTTCCCAAGAGAAGTACCTATTTCGACAGAGTCCCATCACAGGGAACAATCAGGGCTGGGATCAATTTCAACAGAATGCTTTCCTATAATTTGGATGAGACTAGAAGAAAACCAAAGTCTTCCTTCCATTTCCTTCGCAACGAGTACGAGTACGCCATGCCGCTGATGTCGCGGAACTCAAATGGTATGTAGTAACCCCATAATCCCTATGTCCTTAAGAAAAGAAAACGCCAGCAAATGCAAACTTAATGATGACCTTCGTCGCCTATCCCATTGCTCGTGGTATTGTACAGCAATCGTACGCATCGATTATATTCTTTCCTCGATCACGGGAAAGAACTGCGGCGCTGTGGTAGCGCACTCATACCTCCAGCCCGTTGACCATGTAGAACAGTAGATATGCCTCTGCACCCAGCACCTCCTCTTCGCCCACTAGTACGACTTTACTGTCGTCGAACATGAACCAGTCGTTGCCTTCCCTTGAATAGCTGACGTAATGTCCAGAGTCGATCTTGCCCTTGTGCACAATGACCGCTGAGAGCTCGTATATAAGGCTATTGGCCGGCGAATTGAGGTTGTTATTTGCATTCGGAGGTCTGGCAGCTTTCGAAGCTCTAGTTTGGGAGGAGCGGAATTGTGTGGTATATGGGTAGAGGTCGAGGTTCATGGGGAAGCTGATCTTGGTCTCGATCTTGGAGGAGGTGGATTTGATATGTTCGAAACGCTGTGACGGATCAGCCATGACAGATTGGATTGGAGGAATTTGGTAATAGTACCTTGAGGTGGATTGGCAGAACCGGTGGCAGTCGCTTAATGCTCAGTTGTTTGACTGAATTCTGCCCCCCATCACATTTCTGACAGGTATACTCTGCCGGTCCTAATTTCTCCCTTCCTGTGAATCTCTCTAGGCAATCCCTCAGATCTAGCTGCGTATCTCCGTCCCCAGATTCAACTTTGCGCTTTTTAGGCAGGTTCCGCACGTCGAGACTTAGATCCATGTATGGATCGAGGGCAGTCGTGGTGTTTCGGCAGTTGTCACAGGTGACGGTCGATGAGAGCTTGCCGTAGAAGGTTTGGTGAACGACGCATTTGCAGTCATCTGATGAGCTAGAGCCACCATTCTGAAGGTGGAGGGTATTGAGCATGAATTGCATATATTCGTGGGCATCTTGTTGGTTGTAGCCCGCGAGAGCCTAGATACAGATGTCAGTATGTCGCTCATCCACAGGAATGCCGTTCGTGCGGCAGTGCTTACCTCGCCAGCAAGCCAACTACCCATGAGCATGTTGACGGCTCCGAAACCCTCGGTCTTCTCAACCGAGTGGAACTCGACAAACATCTCATCCAAGGCACAGCTAACACATGACTCCTTCTCACAATCGACAGTCTTGTGTCCCTCCGAGAGGTAGAAATTGCGTATGAATGGGTTGTGTATCAGAGTCTGGAGTATGACGCTCATGAAGCATGTCTGGCCCATGTTATAGAGACCGCGGAGGCCAATAGCTCGACAGGGAAGAAATGTAGAGTTATTAATGATAAGCTTATGCTCGTCGGTGGTCGTCGAATCTTCGTATTTCCGTTTCTTGCCTGTAATTGTTCGGTCAGCCCTCAAATAGATTCGGAGGAAATTTTACTCCCACCTTTCTGCAATCTCCTTGCCTCCAAATCCGCATCATAGATGAAGTCCTGACAATCCCCGCAGTAAATGTTTCCATCTCGCGACTCTACAGCTACAACACGTCAGCTAGGTGTCATTATGCATATCCAGACTACACACAGAATATATGCCGTTTTGAGTCAACATGCTCGTCCCGGTCGACCTCGTTCATGATATTTGGACACTGTAAGCACAGATAAAGCTGACGGAGAGAAACCGTAGGCCCGCTATCGGGGGCATTCGCTTGTTTGTACGTCTGGGCGATTACGCTCGGCTTCTCGTGGATGTTCTGGAGGATAGCCCTGTAGCTATGGAAGGTCTGCTTGCGAGCGTTCTCGAGCATGGTGCCCATGTGCTCTGTAGCGCAGTCAGCCTCAGGCCCGATTGTCCAAAAGTTTTCGAGAAAGACTTACCACAGCCGTAGGCGATATGTGCCATCTGGCTACTAGGTACAAGAGCCCCTTTGGCATTCTTCACCACCTTGGGCGAGGCCAACGAAGCTGCCTTTGGCACGACAGCTATCGTATCCATTTCGGTCAAGCTATCTCGCTGCGTCCGAGGGAAAATCGTACAAGTCGTCTACATGGCGCGGCGGGCGCGAGCAAACATGCAGGGCTGGCTCGCGGTCCAAGGGCATGCCCGCTCGGGCTCGACGTCGTTCTCCTTAGGTGCGTGTGCCAGGCGTTGAGACTTTGTCTCGTCGGATGCGCCTGCATGAAACGGCCGGGCTCGGTCGGATAAAGTGCGCCGCTAGCGGAGATCCCGCCCCACGCGAAAGCCCCGGGGAGCTGCAGCTTGTTCCCGAACGAACACCTCCCGAACTGCAGAAGTGCGTTGCCAAAGCCAATTGAACCCTTTCCATATATAGCATTTCGCATGCTTGAGTCAGTCCAGCTTATAGGAAGTGCCCCTGTCGGCTCTTTGGATCATCTCCTCTTGCTATCTCGCCTTGTCCAGCCCTCGCGAGAACGAATCCGAGATATAACATTGTATTACCGTCAGACAGTGCGGTGGAGAGAAGTTCCAGAATACTGAATATATATTCCTTGTGCCATGAGAGTCAAATACCGATTGAAGAGGCCGAAAATTAATGGGAACGCGCAACAAGAAGGACCGTCTAGAGGATTAGCAGCGAATGGATGCCACTAACATAGAGCGCAGTTACCACGATCAGCTCTTTCTATTCGATAGCAAATATCTCAAACCTAATCACAATTTAACATACAGATGCCATTAGGCCCAGGCATTCCACCAGAACATCACATTCGCGACCTTGAATGTACAAAGATGTCGGGTTCAGGATCGGACTAGAAAATCTGGCTACACGGCCTCGCTAACTAAAGAAATTGGTATTTCAGAGAGACTTCTCCCACTGGCGCAATGGTAGGATCGATCTTTTGTCTCGAGATGCCGCAGTCAACGAGCCAATTTCCATTGTTTGAGATTCTCGGGGCAATCCTGACATAGATGTTCGGCCACTTCGTCCTCTGATCTTCTCTCCAATCCATAAGGATGACGTTAATGCCTTCGACGCGATCACCTCGGAGAAGCCAGATGCCTTCTCGCTCAAGGTCATCGACAACATAAGAAGGCTGATTAGGTATCGTCCCATCGTAGGATAATTGATGTTCGACACCGTCGAGTAGATCTGAGTATCCCTTTATTCCTTTTCCGCGATGAAGTGGCTCGCGTTTCGATTGAAACAGCGTCATCAACGGCTTAGTCAAGAATAATGTAGAACCGGCAAGCAGAGGCACAGCTATATCATGCACTTGTCTTCGGCTTGCGTTTTTAGCAGAGCTCTAGATACGAGTCAGAGCATTCTCTAGGCTATGTAGATCTTCGACTTACTGCAGGCTCAAGAGCATAGCGTCTTGCCACCACGCAAACAGGATTTCCCATTATGTCAAATCCTAGCAACACTACACAAGGGCCGTTGGTATTCTCTTCAAATCTCAGAGAGGCAATGAAGCCGTGAGTGGGTAGTCCACCTCCTTTGACCGTGACAGCTTGGCCGTGCGGACTCAACGATGCACCTTCTTCCGCAGAAAGTGTCGGCCTTCGTCCCTGCAATAGAGACTCTCCTAATTCGAAGCCAAGATTTGGTTGCATCCAGTATTGCTGAGCGATCATATCAGACGTGGCTTTTTGGATAACTGTGACATCCTGCGGAGGGAGCTCTGGCCTAGTGGCAGCTCTAGTCAAATCTTCGTTCCTGATTTTGACTCTCGCGTACATCCTAGTCCCGGCAAGCTGGCGCAGATAGATTGGCATCGGAATCCGACCTGGATATCTCGTGCACCTTAGCCGGGCTGAATATGTGTAAGCACTGCAAGGTGTCATGCTCACAGTGATGGTAACACCCTTTTTCTCCTGGACGATGACTGTATCATGCATATCTTCGCGAATACCTCCGCTTGTATTAAAAAGAGTATGGTTCGTTGCCAACAAGCCAGGGCAGTGGTCATCAACTCCACTCCAAGCAAAGATGGAATGATCGTCAGAATGCTTGATGATCTCTTCTTGAAGTCGGATGAAGGCACCTGCCCGTTCACCATAGTTCATAATCATTGTTACGCCAAAGATACCTAGTAGGCAGTATGCATTATCTTCAACTTTGGTACAACTCCGTTTTACTGTCCAGGACATTCGCTCTGCAATTGACTGCTGGTGGATCTCTAATTTGCCAGAAAGAATATCAACGTGGATGTTAGAAGCCGCGGCGGTTTGTTTGGAAAGCGTGTGTTTGTCGCCGATGAAGCGCCAGTACCTGTCGAAAAAGACGACTTTGCGTGGTGCTAGGAGCTCTTGCAGCGTCCAACCACGAGTCCACCATTCGCTTGCTATGAAAGTGTCCACATGTAGAGCTGAGACATCTTGGAGATAAGCATAGCAGACTGCAGACTCTTGGTACCAACGATACATGGAATTAATAGCTTCCCGCAGCTCGGTGGCGTCTACAGCTTTATTGATACAGCAGGTGTCCACCCACAAGTATGTCAAACCCTCCGCTCGGGCCTGCTCACAGGATGCAAGAATTTTGTACAACCCTGGAACATCGTTATACGAGGCTGAGGAGTCTGATGTCGAGATTGCAAGGTCTTGAAATTGCTGAAATGAGATCTCGTGGTCCGTCCATCGATGGGAAAGGATTGCATATTTCTGCGAGCGCTCATCAGACGTCTCTTCAAGCTTCAACGTGTTCACATTGATTAGACGCATGATGTATATCAAACTTTGATGTTGTCACGATTGATCGAGATGCTGGAGACATGCCTTTGCCGTATTATAGCTCAAAGCCTTCACGCAAGGCTGACATAGGAAATTCAAGTTTTTGGCCATACTCAAGCCTGATCTGATGTCAACGCAGCGTTGTGTCACACAAAACATTTTGACACTGGTCGAAGCCTACCATCCTTCATACATCAGCGTTTCGTAAATGCTTACTGTATCACGAGGCATGACGTCGAAGGCTCATGCTGGTAAAGTGCGCATACAAAGCTGAGTGGTCGGAGTTGCAGATCAGAGTGTGTTTGGCCCCCATCATAATGCCAGTTAGTGCATGTACTGGTTTTTGGGTCGAAGCTTTTCTCCTTAACTGAGATGCTTGTCGCCTTCGCGACCTGGCCAGCTTCGCCTTAGGCAAAGATCGCTCGTCCCAGATCAGGTCACAACGACACGGACATCCGTCGTGCAAGCTCATCGGCTACACTAGAATCTAATGACTCCAAGAAAATGCATCGATATCTTCAAGGAACCATAGTTTGAAAGCGAAGTAGAGGACCATATTCCTCCATTCCTGTGATCCTCCCTTTTCCCAGATGACATATTCAGACGGACGAAGGAAGACTGTACAAAGTTCTTATTGAGATTAGCATTGCGACCCAACATTGATTAATCTCAAACAATTTCCTCGAGTCAATAAATTGTAGATAGTAGCTAGCATATCTTTATCAGGTAGTTCTTATGAACTTATTTGTGTTGTCGAAGTGTATTATCGTACCATGACTAATAAATCCTGGGCATGTGAATCACATGCCGGCTGATTTGTTGTGATTAGACATGTCAGGGTTTTTCAGTGGCGGGTCCCAACATCGAGTTCCCCGCTCAAATGCAGTGATATGCTACCACAAACATCGTAATGGCCCTTCAATTCTTGTTTTGTATAGTACATATATTTACTAAAGAAAAATTTTCTTTAACTTCGGACAGTGTGCCAGAGTGTATGACTCGGATTCAGTAGATATCATACAAGATTGGACTTCGAATGAAGCACACGGACTTATCTTCTAATTAGATCAGCGTATCTGACCGGTCGATGGTTGTGGCTATTCGATCGAGGTATCCGACTCGTTATACCTAAAAAGGCTAGCGTTCTGGCTAGCTGTCATTGACATTGCTAACAATAGTCGCAAAAAAAAAGAAAGAGCGACAGTTGCAAGATTCGAACCAGCGATTCGTCAGTATCATGTATTCCCATCATCGGGGGAGCAAAGCTTACTTGCGCGGCCGAAGCCATATGATATCTAATTGTGGTACGAGACCATGTTCGAGTCATACCTTGATACAGTTAGATTGACTCGCAAAGGAATCCACACTGCAAAGCTTACCCATTAACCACTCTGGCAAACTGCCTGAATTTTGTGAAAAATCCGATAAATTTAGTTAATATACTCAGCAAAAACCAAGCCATAAGCGATATCCAGCTTTCACAGAGTCGGAATCGCGCAGAGATGCCAATTGGCTGTTTGAAACGGAGAAACCTGCCACTGCAAAAATCCGACTTAGACTATGCCGCATTCGTGTCTAATCTCAACAAATTAACCGGCATGTGACTCACGTTGTGGTTACAGTCTAATACTACTCTTCGACGACAGCATTAAGTCAAGAGATTACATTTATTACTTAGAAGATATCTACTTCCTTATATTACGTACCTTAACTTCAAGAAACGGTAGTGACAGGCTATACACACCTCTTTTTTTCCGGTCTCATGTTATTTGCAACTCAGCCACTAACGACTGCTCTAATCGAAATGTGCCCACTTCATAGCAGAAGATAATTGAAGATCTTCTTAGACATACACGACAGTGTCAAGTATTATTTATTATATAATAAGGTAAAATCTAATTAAACTCCTTATTTCACGAATAACCTTAGGTAGGAAGGCATCTAGCGTCTCTAAGGTGATAGCGTTAAGGGCCTCCTATAAATAAGAGAGAAGATTAACGATAGAGGTAGCCGAGCGCCTAGATGAGGTACAGATCAGTAGCTATTCAATAGAAAAATCGAGAACTTTGGCTGTCATGTCGTGATTTTGCTTTCAGAAAGCAGAATATGATTACATACCCTATCTTGATTGCTGATATCTGCGATGGAGAGACTGAACTGTCTTCATTTGATGCAGTCGTTGTCTCGGCTGCCTTCTTGGGATGGAAAGGTACCCTTATGACCAAGTGCTTGACGTAAGGCAGAAGCCTATGCGACTGTCTTTTAGGCGATGGCTTGACCATGGGGGACAATGGGACACTGATTATGATATGACGAAACAACACGGCTGAAACGATTTGTAGAATGGTAGTAGGCAGAAAAGCGAAAGGGGACATACAGTAGATTCCGCATGACACCTGGCAGCGGAAGCCACGAGTAACATTGACCGCTTTTTCCTTCCAGAGAGAGACGGGAGGCTATACAGTGAAAAGTATTGATACAAGAACCATGCATTCATGAATGCGCCATGCAGTAAAAGAGCCTCAGCCTCCACCTACTAGACTGGGCATGCAAACCAGTTGTCACCCCCCCCGCCACCCCCCCCCCCCCAATCATCCAATCAATCTAATCTTCTCGCTGCAAGCTCTATAGGCTCGACTTCGCATCGCCTTTCAGCTCTTGTGCCTTGCCCTTGGCCTGACCAGACAATTCTGACGCTTTGCCCTTCGCCTCACCAGCCACCTCGTGTGCCTGGCCCTTGGCCTGACCAGTGGACTCCGGCAACTTCTCCTTGATGACTTCAGCTGCTTTCTCTGTGTGACCATTAGCAAATACTCTTGTCAGATCATACTAGCTGCGATGAGCAGAGCAGGTGGCTAAATACATACCACCCTTTTCAATGCCCTTCACAGCGACATCCGACACGGTTCGGTCAACCTTCTTCGCAGCATCCTTGGCGACGTCGACAGGGCTCTTCCTCACGATTGGGGAGGTGCTAAACAGGCGGACCTGGCGGGCAATCTGGGTTCGGAACATTGTTGCGGGCTTTAGTATAGCACTAAAGCTTTAGAAGGTGGGTGTGATGGATTTTGCTTCGTGAACAAGGGCGAATTGGCTCGAGTCGAACGTCAATTGAGTGAGGTACTTGGAGTCTAGTCGAGAAGAAATTTGACGAGCGGTACAAGGTTATAAGGGAGGCACACCGTAGGCATAGGCATGAGTACAGCACCATGACGTCGTAAATGCATCACATATATCCGGATCGCAGGGTGGCCATAGCTCCCACTTTTTCGAGCATCTTCCCCACACCTGCAAGCTTGGGTGAATCAATTCTGTATCATCGCCAAGTTCATAAATTCGTAAGTGTATTAATATTTGAGGACACTCTAGGATACACGAGCGACTACGAGTAAAGTGCTAGTTGCCACCATTTGCACCTTTTGCTCGCATTGCTGTCCCTCACCTCCTCGATCCCCGTCACATTTAGATCAAGCACTTGCGCATCCGGCCCATACATATTAAACTGCCGTATACCCTCCGCCTCTGGCACGCCGTTCTTCGCAAAGCTTGTAATAAAGTCCTGTAGCGCAACCGCAATGGTGCGGTTCGTCACGGTAAAGGGTAGATTGGAGGTAGCTCCGCCGTCGTAGTAGGTAAAGGCAACATCGAGACCGTGGAAGGCAGGTGGAACGGAGAAGAGATACGAGTACGTCTTGTTCTTGAAGCCGGTGGAGAGATAGTTTGTATTGCAGGTGAAGATGGATTCGCTAGTCAAAGCGCCGGCACGCGTGTAGTTGTCTGTGTAGCCGTAGCTGCCGTCGAATACTGCAGGATACAGTGTCTGGGTGAGATAATCGATGGATGATTCAGGCATGTCCTTGTAGTTGGATCGGAGGTTCTCGATAATGCGTTCGGTCGAATTAATATATGGTGGAGTGAAGTAGGGGGCCTCATTGGCATTGTGTCCTACCATAACGCGGATATCCTTGTGAAAGCGTCCTTGAGCAAGAAGCTGGCCCGGCTGCAAGGGTGCGAAAAGCCCGTCGACTACTGGTCCGTAAATATAATTTCCATAGTTAGTATCATACATGATCTGCTGGGCATTGGCGCGGATAACTGCTTCAGACGAAAGGTTTCGAAGGTCGGCTAGTGAGGTACTATTTGTCAGTTTTAGAAACTTCTGATACGCGTCTTCCTGCTCTGTGTTCGATACAACCGGGAACCAACCAGGAGATTGCGGGACGGCTTGTTGGAATGGAACAGGTCCCTTTTCGCCTCCGTAAGCGGTGATCTGGTGCATGATACTGCCGCCACCTGCGCTCTCGCCGAATATAGTGACGCGATTTGGATCTCCACCAAAACGGTGGATGTGCTTTTGCACCCATTGTAATGCAAACCGCTGGTCATACAGCCCAAGATTACTAACGCCACCAGCGGCTTGATATGATGGTCCACTCGACCACCCCAGAGCACCAAGGCGGTAATTGAGAGCTACATAGATCACCTCTCCGAAAGAGGTATTCCCAGAAGCTGCGAGCAATCCAGCTGGATTGTTGTACTTATCTCCCCCTGTGTATCCGCCGCCATAGATCCAGACCAGAACCGGAGCTCCGTATCCAGAGGCACTCGCTTGTTTGAAGATCTTTTCCGGTACAAAAACATCCAGGAACAGACAATCTTCGTTCTCTAAGGGATCAGGCGTTGGAACCGGAGAACTAGTGTTGGCGCCGGGAGCAACGTAAGGCGTAGTCTCGTTGACTGTAGAACCTAGAAGCACCGAGGTCAAAAACTTTGTCGCTGATTCTCCCCATGCTGGGCTCCCTTGAGGACATATTCTGCGCAGAGGTTTAGCACACCCCGCGTTGTGGAAGACTTTGTCTCATACCTCCCGACATTGCCGTTCTGAACGCTCGATCTGTCTTGAGCTGGAGCATGAGGAGGAGCGAACCGCAATTGACCGACTGGAGGTGCTGCATAGCGAATGTTGGAAAAGTTATAGAATTGTCCTGTTTCCTGAAACGAATCAGTTTCGCTCCGGGTCTCATCTGCCGTAGTAAATCAGAACCTACATTGAAATTGGCCGCTCTGTGAATTTCATAGCCCAGATCCACAGTCGGTAGCGATGTGTTCCGAGCAGACACAGCTCCAAGGAGAGCTACTCCTCCCAAGATCCTCAGCATGGTGGGAAAATGTACGGCACTGAGCGTGTCCAAGTCTCAAGGTTAATCCTTCAAATACCAACCAATTTCCTCTTTTTCAATTCCTAGGGAAAAGGCGCTCCTGCAGACGTCCGTACCTGGTAGCAGCAACGGGAATTGCCTCGCTCTTAATCTACATAATCCAGGCGTAGGACTTTCAGGCACGCATCGGCCACCAGTCCCCTTCCCGCGTATGCCGTCCATAAACCCATCAATTACGCAAGCTACCGACATACTAGCGGTCAAAGAAGCGAGAAGGACTTCGCCTTGGCTCGTTTCCCCTCATCTGAGTCGGACTACTGCTCAGATGGATGTACCTGTCCCGATTCCGAAGGACGCGAAGTGCGTCATGGAGCGGCAGCCTCGGCGCAGGATCTGTCAGCCTGCACGCGATTCGTCGGTACCCTCGCCATGGCGCAGTGCAGCGGCGATTGAGGCAATTCTGAGTTGCGCGACCCTTGTTGACGTGTTCGAAGTAGCTTGGTGCACCGGCGACAGGTCTTTTAGGCCCGGTAGGTGGAGTGGAGTTGCAGGGTACCCCACAAGCATTGGGGTAGGCAAGGTGCCGAGGTTGATCTGAGCAATGCCACGAGCGAGCTGGATGGCACCTGATCCTACCAAACAGGCTTCTTCCCCACGTTCATAGGCGTAGCTCAATCCACTCGGGACAGTGCGGAGCTTAGTGAGTCGATGTCAATAAACTTGGACACCTGCAAAGCCAGCACGAAGTGCCAGAGTGAATCCGACGAATTAGCGCCTGCATCAAAGGCATGCCCAAGATCAACTATAGCCTTCACTAAGCGAGTAAAGAGCACCCAGCGGTATAGATGCCTAAGGACAATAAGGCTTTTCCATGGGAGTCCAACGATAACTCGACTTGCTCTTCATTACGAGGCATTTCAGTCATCTTCAAAATTCTAGCACGTCGTATCCATTTTCTTCCTTCTCTTCCGTTCTGCTCGCTCTTCCTTGGTGGGAAACAAGTCTTGAAGTCGCCTCGCAAAAGGGACCCGTCCATTTCGGTCAGTCGGCAATGTACGAGATGAGATTTATATTTCCACCTTTAGTAAGTATCTAAAGGTCTCTGAGATAACCTTTCCTTGATATGAGGTCAGTCAATCATAAGAGATAAGTGTTTCAAGGCAATGTAGGGCAAGTCAAAATTTACTTGTATTTAGCAGCTTCGTCATCTCTAGAGCCATGGCTAGTCTTGACCGAGGGGCCTTCGTCGTTGAGAGGATACCTTCGTCGCTTGTATGCATAATCCTCCCAAGAACGTGACACGAGATTTTCCCGAATCGGTAAGGCAAAATTTCGAATTTACAAACCGATTATGGCCCGAGGATGTTATATTTTCAATAAAATTGAATATTTACTGTGGAGAGCGTGCAATGGGTGTAGGTTGAGGTCCAATCTTGCTATGGAAGAAATTCGGGTTGGGGATCCACTGTTTATATGGTTAGCACGACTTCTATCATCTAGAAATGTTCGGTTGCATTATCATTGCCTGAATTTGTATACTTTCGCGTAGCCTGCCTCAGCCACAGAGTGTGCATATCATGGCCGCAGCTCATTTGTCCAACACTGACCGGTTGCATGCGCCTCACTGCCTATTACCTACTCAGGGATTTACAGTACAGGTCTGAGGGGTAAAGTCCCCATCACATCACCCTTAACTCAACAGCAAGCTCAAGAATAATGGATACAAGTTCACTCTCCAAACGAAAGCGCTGCAACGACTTATTCTCAAGACTTCGTGGCTTCCAGGACCAAGGAATCTGCGAGCGATGTCGGATATGGTTCTGCCTCTCCGAGTCCGGAGCAAAACCCCGGCAAACGCAGGTTCGACGACCTCCTCCGCCTACACTGCCTTTCGACTGCTTGAGTCGTCTCCGGTGGAAGCAAGCCTGCCCGCTCTGCAAAGAAGTCGTACAACGTATTGGAGATGACGTAGCTCTTTGTAGATGTCTCAAACACTCTGATTTTTGCATCACTTTAAGGAAAATCCCTAGCGGACACGATGTAGAATGGCGCATCTTTTACGAAGAAGCTCCCAAAGGCTCTATCATCAGGAATAGTAGAGCTAAGTTCAAAGAACAACATGTTGAGCCGGTAGGTGTCTTTCGACCCCTTCTCTACCTTGTGACTTACCGATTGTGGTCAGCGTATGGTCTGGGATGACACAGTAGCATCCCCAGAATTTATCCAAAACTTACTTGGTCACTGTCACAAACATCACGACGACTGCCTATCCGATGCTCGCCACTACGTCAAGTACGACTCTTATGGCCGACTGCGCCCAATTCCTAAATTGTACTTCATCGACGTGGAGCATGAGAGGATCGTTGAAGGGACTACACGGAATACATATGCAGCTTTGAGCTATGTTTGGGGAGGAGCTTCCCAGACCGTTGCATTGGCATCTAACATCACAAGACTCAAAAAGAAAGGCGCGCTCCGCTCCAAATCGTTTCAAGTACGTTTCGCCATTGCCTATTGACCTCAAGAGCATAGTAGACTCATATATACTTCAGTTACCAAGACTAATACGAGATGCGATTGATCTAACATACTCCCTCGGGATCAAAAACCTCTGGGTGGATTCTCTCTGCATCGTCCAGGATGACCCTTTGAAGCACACTATCCTCGCCCAAATGGACATTGTATATTCACGCGCATACGTCACCATAGCTGCAGTAGACTGCGACTCGGCATACAGTCCACTTCCTGGTGTGCGACCACGGTCTCGTGCCCATCTTCATCCGACCGTCAAAACGAAGCACGACTGGTTCCACACGAAGCCGGGATTCGACATCGATGCCCGCATGGAGAACAGCAAATACAACACACGAGCCTGGACCTTTCAAGAATGGTTTCTCTCGTCCCAGATTCTGTACCTTACGAATACGCAAATGTTCTTCCGGTGTCGGAGTGGCGTGTGGGCAGAAACTGGGCCGGAGGTGAATTGGAGCTCGAAAGCTAGTAAATATTCATGGGCGTGGAAAGATTTCGATCGAATGGCTCTCTTCCAGGAGAATGAGTATCGCCAGTTGGTAACGGAGTACTCTCAAAAGCAGTTGACGTACACGGAAGACGTGTTGAATGCTTTCGAAGGCGTCATGAGCTTCTTGAGCAGTTCGACTGGATGGCAGTTTATCGATGGTGTACTGCTTTCAGACCTTCCTTCCGAACTGCTCTTTATGCATAAATCTGAGTGCCGCAGGCGGTTAGGAAAGCAAGGAAGTCCTTGTCTTCCATCGTGGTGTTGGGCTGGCTGGGAAGGGAGAGCGACTTGGTGGGATGAAAGGGAGCATGTATTCAAGGAAGTTACCAATCGCGCGTCCTCGCCTGGACAATCGACAATAAAGGACATCACACTCTTTGTAACCGAAGAGAATCTCGCCAAGGTCAAAACTCAGAATCTGCCAGGACAGTACAAGACGAGGCCGCTGCGGAAAGAGGCAGGGGTGAGTTTGAAACCTATGGCCGGCGTCGGCTGCTTTTCCAGCGACAAGCAGTCTATGACCCTACTTCAATTCGAAGCCCGTACTATATCGGCGAAGGACTTTCAATACTCGAATGCAGAGTGGCGGGGCGGCTCGCAACCGGCGGAATTCGTCCTTTCCCATGACGGTTGCCAGGTTGGTCGTCTTTTCTCGGATGGAGTAATTGATCCCCGCAAATCAAACGCTCGATTCATCCAAATTACCACGAATACGGCACTCTTAGTCGGATACCACGCAAACTCGCATCGTGAAGAGAGGCTCGGAGTTGCCTTCTTCGCGTCCCCAGAGTTGTTTGAGCAATGTTCATACGAAAATGTGCTCTTAGCATAAATTTCCCACTTTTATGCTGCGTCTCTTCAAGAACCACAGGAGAATCACGCGCAACCACTCCCCTCCGACCCGCTATCCCAACTCATAAATTCGCCAACCCACCACACCCACCGCGCAACTTTGCCCGCCGCCTCTTCACCCGACATACCCGCAACATTCAGCACAAGTTCCTTGGATTCTTCTTCGGAACAGTCGGATTCTCGTTCCATTATCGCAATCTCTTCGGGCTTTGCATCAGCTTTAGCTGTTGGATTTTGCGTAGCGCTAGTATCGCTCGTCGTAGTGTCATGTTTTAGAAATACGGGGATGAAGACTCTTCCGCTTCGCCTTGTTGCAATTTCAGCTGCACCTCGGCCTGTTTCTTCGATTTGAAGATCACGGAAAATGACAATTCGGTCTTGCAGTGTGGGATCTGTGATGCATTTCTCGATTGTGTCCTCGGGTTCTCGCCTGCGCTGGGTTTCTAGTCCTCGCTTATTTGCACACGTAGGCTGTGTGTTATTTATCACAATTGGAGGCCGAGATGATGGAGTGGGAAGTAGTGTTGTGAGTAAATGGGCAACGTTGAGGCCTTTGGCCTGGGAGTCTTCATGAAGGTAAACGAGGGGAGCTGATTGCATGATGAATGACAGGTTGAAAAAAGAACGCTTGAAGGGCCAAAGCTGTAGGGAATGCGGGTAAATCGCAGAAGATGTCGACGCAGAACGCTTTCAAGAAATTTGAAGATGGCTAAGAACTTCAGGATAAAATTGTCCGATGATGTGGCGGTGAGTGAAGCGGTCAGCTAGTGTGGCACGAATCTCACAAGGGTGTGGAATGTATCCAAACCTTCACCACCACATCACTATCAAACAATTGTTCCCGGGACCATCACAAACAGGCAAATAAAGTCATGCGATGATTGCAAACTCTATATTTCGTAAACATTACGCCAACTGCAAGCTCTCTTTTTCTACTGGAGTCGGACTCAAGATGGCAATTTTCAATAGTTCGTTGGATATTGACCTTGCAGCTGCGAATGCCGCTTGAGCTTCTTCTTTGTGCTGCGGCGGCGCAGGACGAAGATGTAGATGACGACGGTGAGGAAAGCTGCACCGACTTGGACGAGGCCGACGTACCACGATACACTCTATAAGAATGTTAGGAATTGGTTGTTCAGAGTTGGCGCAGGTAGCACGGCCTATTTGACATCATCTAGTACAAAAAGAGATGTTCCCTCGCTGTACTTAATGACAAAAGTCTCCAGACGTGGCTGCTAGTGTTCTGAAAGGAGGAAAAGCACTCACCTGAACATTACAATACTGATTAAAATCCACCTCTTGCGCAAACTCTTTCTGAATCGCCTTTGCCGCCGCACTACAAGTCCACCCCCACAAATCATTCTGCACGCCCCCTTTATCCCTCTCACTTCGATACAACCCCGCCGCCACACTCCAAACTACTAGATTGCCCAACAACGTAAGCCACGTAAACGTCGTCGCCACATACGCCGCCTTGTTCGCCTTCTCCACGCCGCCAAATACATAGCTGAAGAGGATGATGAAGTTGAGCAGCACGGAGATGGCGGCGACGACAAAGTACATGTATGTGGGCCAAGCTTTTGTATCTTTGTGCCAGGCGTTGCGGTGCTTGACGGTGCCATCTTTTTGGGGCACGTCGCGGTAGACATGCTGCGTGGAGAGGAATTTGTGGAGCGTCATTGCTATGGGGACGAGGACTGCGACAGATATTAGGAAGGCGAGGATGCGGGAGAGGATGCGGAGACGGCGAATGCGTGATTTGAGGATCTTGCAATGATATTAGCCCTATGTGTATGAGAACAGACATAATGTGGAAGTGGGACTTACAGCATCTTGGTCGTGGACTCTTTTTACCTCTTCAAAGTCGACTAGACTCCGCCTATGTTGATGGCCGCTGTGGTGATCCATGTCCGTAGCTAAATGAAGCGGTTTCAACGGCGACGACTGTCCAGAAGAGTATCCCGGAGAAGCCACCGGCTGGGCAAGAAGACGTTCCTGCTGCTGGTGATCGAATGGAGGCGACTGGGCAAAATATGCCTTCAATTGCGTATTCTTCGGCGACATGCTCAACTCTATATTCTCCTCTCTACACGGTACATTCGCCACGAATCCTGCAGGAAGATTGGTCTCCGTATAGCTGTGATTGCCTTTTGGTGAATGCAGTATAGGGCTCCGTCCTAGGCCCGTAGTCCTTATATGTACAGACCAGCGTTCGTGTTGCTGATGCTCCATAATCTTGCCTCCATCTCAGCCCCATGCGGCCGTCATTTCCAGCTCGAGAATGCTTAAAGTCCGCCGCCAATCGCGATGCTGTTTCTCAGCCCAGCTCATTCTAAAGTGCTGACGACTCTTTCCCGAAAGGAGGTGAGCGAACGATTAGCTCGTTGGGCTTGCATGAAGGCGTAGATTCGTCTTTCCTACTTCGTGATAGCTGCTGTGGCTGGTGTTGTGGTAGTGGGCTGTGATTTGTCCATAGTTTAAAGATATTGATTATGTGATGGGAAAACCAAAAATAGCCGCGAAACTCTTTTAGCGACGATTTGTGATGAAATTAAGGTTATGCGGATGCTAAGATCGCCTGGGGCCAAG
The DNA here is from genome assembly GCA_030378425.1 of Periconia sp. TS-2. Lineage (NCBI taxonomy): Eukaryota > Fungi > Ascomycota > Dothideomycetes > Pleosporales > Periconiaceae > Periconia > Periconia sp. TS-2. The sequence continues at coordinate 263,739 of JASNQO010000013.1, read as the reverse complement.
TTAGGTACTCGGGCTTCGTGTTTCAGTAGGCTGAGAGGTCAAGTGAATGTACCGCAGCTGTACATTTTTCAACGAGGCATGCCACAGAGAAGAGTCTCACGGACAGCACCTCGGAGCAACTCTAAATGTTGATCCGCAGAGCATAGAGAGCTGAAATGTTTTTCATGGCCTTCCCAAATTGAATTGTGCGTGCTGTCAGGCTCAAAGTCAAGCTACGAAGTACGAAGGATGATGACTATCCGTGCTGACAGTCGGCTGATTCCTACGTGTTCTCGCCGAGATGGCATCACAAATGTCTTCTCTATATAAGGTGCACGCTGAGTCGGTAATAAGAAATACCTCTAGCCACAAAGCTATCATAGAACTTGGGGGCCAGATCCTGAAAGCCGGGATGCGCATAGTTACATACGGACGCCGGCCCCCAAGAATAGTAGGCACCATTACATCGTTAAACGTTGGTATAGGATTGTGCCCAACGATCCTGAATGAAATGCAAGACCCTTCTTAAGTCTTTCCTTTGGAATCTCTTCACCCTCAGAAGTAGATACAAGTTACCTACCTTATGCTGTTCGATTCAATTTAAGCATCCATCGAATTCCTGCTCGGTCTTTCCCTTTCTCCCTATTACTCGTCGTGGCTCTGGACGAGCATAAAAAGTCGCCGAACTTTGAGCAAGATCGATAGCGGCTTATTGGCGCTGACACTGTCCACGACATAAGGGCTTTGTGAAATGAGTATTGGACATAGGTGCTTCTCCTTGTGAGCTGAGATATCTCGTGCTCTTTCATAAGGAGATGTCGGAGAGCCGCCCATGGAGGTTGGCAAGCTAACGAGGTGACATCTGTATAGCATAGAGGAAAGCTGACCACGCTGTCTAACTGGGACTTTCTTCCGTGACCGGGCTACAAGAGCTTCAGAAAGTTGGCGGAGCATCGATGGCCATGACAAAGATTAGTGGATAGTCAATTGATAGTGTAGAAGTCGAAGTTGAGGCGAGGTTGGCGGTCATCCTCGCTCAATCCTCTGTTCTTCCCCAGAAGCCAATGAGACAATCGCCGTGGGCATGGACACCGCTAGCTTTCCATCCGGTCCGTCGTGCAGCATTCTTTTGACCTCGTCAATGGCATACTTTCCGATCCGAGTTTGCTTGACAGATATACCGCGATTGTTCTTATCCGCATCGTGAGCGCTGACCCAAGCTTTGGCGTAAAGACTCCGTGCGATTTGCAGTCCACCTGGTGAGCCCGCTGATATATTGCCACCCAGATACCAAGGATTCTCAACCTTATCGAACGAATGTATGAGAGCCGTTAGAGGAAGGGCTGCTTCCGTGACGAGGTGAGAAGTTGCGTAGGGTCGAATGATTTCATATGGGACCCCATGAGGGGAATATATCACGGACAATGTCTTCTCGCGGTCGTTATAAGGAGCCGGAACAATTGTGCGTGGTGAAGACGATATGGTCCGTAGTGATCTGGGTGATGAAGGTGGACTGAGGGGTTGATCGGGAAGGTCTAGATATTTTCCTGGGCTTGCAGACAGAACGCTGCAAGGTGGACGATACGTAATCCCAATAGCATGGTGCACGCCGGTTAGATCTCGCCTAGCAGGCATCCATGTCACCGTGACCTCCCCGCAAGTCCCTCGAGGAGACATGGGCGGGAGGACGAGTCGATAGATGGATGAATCATCGCCTTGGACGTACTTTGGAAGGGCTTGGACTAGTTCTGGGCGGAAATGCTTCCATGATCGTATCTTCTTGGAGGCCAGCGGAATGGCTAGAATGGTTGACTCGCAATCCGGCGGTAGTTGTCGTAAAGTTTCCTCATGACAGTGATCCGGCTTGTCCTGCGAGACGATGATAAGATCCGGTTCCTGGTCGAGGTCCTTCAAGGAGGATATGGACGGAGTGGTCTTCTGTTCCGAGATGGAGAAGATTCGGCTCAGGATGGTTGCAGCACCGACCAACCAAGGATCAATGAGTATGGTGAAGGAGCCTGGGAAGAGACCTGGAGAGGAAATGGGCGCAACCGGAGGGCAGAAGGTGAGTAGAAAGGCAGTATCGCCGTTCAGGGACCTGACCGTCAAGGACATGGCTGCTCGCGGTCGCAGCTGTCAAGGAAAGGGCGCTGAAATGCATGAGGGCTGAGCAGACAAGAGGCCTGATAAAAGCACCGTGGAATCGTCATCAGCAGAGTTGGGACGGCCTGGGCGTGGAGGAGAGGTGCGCCACCAGTGCTTCAGGGCAAGCGCACGCGAGCGCGCGGGCCATGGTCGCGTCGACTTGGGCGAGTAGAGACGATGAGGCAGGCGCGACGCAGGCGCAGGCGGTGGGTGCCGACCGCACAAGTACCACGGCCACACATACAAGTAACACGTCTGTCCAGCTCCATGGCATGCAAATGACGGGCGGATCTGCCCTTCTCCGTGCCAAACACTATCGCCGACGATATCGCGCGCGCCGGCCTGGCTATTGTCCTTATTAACCCCGCGCTCCGGCTGCACCCGCCGCGGTGCTCCCTGTCTGCCTGTCTCCCAGCAGACCCTCTCACAGCGCAGGGCGACGGTGCAAGACGGCGGTGCTGGCCATGGCCGCGACAGCCTGACAAATGGCGAGACAGCTCGGCGATCGAAACATCGGACTGCGAGGCAAACGACAGCGGAGCACGCGTTTGCCGTCTCTGGCCTGCCTCGTCAGGCAGGGAGAGCAGTGGTCCGAAGCTGTTCGCTCAAAGGGGCTGAAACGGATCCCACGCATATCAGTTCGGCTCAGCGCCCACCAACACCGCATGTCGTCTGCCAACGCCCCGCCGCTCGTCGCAAGCAATTGGGGGGGAGGGGAGAGCAGCAGTCTGACGTCGCCCACACAGCGTACGAGTCGGCGAACACGGCCGCGGATTGGGCCGGCGCGCGCTGGGTAAGCAGCACTCGAAGCAACGAAGCGGGGCCAGAGCTCTGGAGCGGAAAAGCAGAGCTCGCCGGCCAGCCTGTCAGAGCTCCTCCATTGTGTCCAGCTCGAGGTGGCCGCCCGGGCGCGCTCCAGCGGCGTGCCTCGTGCTGGTCGAGGGCCCGTCGCCAGCTGAGCTATGGAGCTGAGCTTGCCGCACGCAGCCAGAGGGGCAAGGCTGCGCAACCAGCTCCTCGCTGCCCAGCGCAGCGTAGAGCAGAGCAAAGCAGGGCAGGGCAGGGCAGGGCAGGGCAGGGCAGAGCTCCTCCTCGGCACACAGGAGCTGCCCTGATGCTCTGCTCACTATAGACGAATTAACTGAGCTTGCGAGGGTTTCAGCAGCGAGGTGTCCAAAAAGGCATCTGACAAGCTCGCCCTCCCTCCCCCACTTCTTTCATCCTCGCTGCCCCTCACTGTCGACAATCCGCCCAGAGCTTGCTTTGTGCTTTGTGCCTGACCACCAAAGCTCCTCTGCCCTGCTCCAGACAGCTCCCGACAGCTTCGGCACGCCCCCAGAGCTCCCTGAAGCTGTCGCACAGCCCCCCGCTGCCGCCATTGAAGCACCCTCCCGTCTCGTCCCTGCGTTTGAGCTTGCTGCTGCCACCCGCCCACCTTGCTCGGCCCTGCCCGAGGGTAGATGCAGCTGGCAATGCCGCCCCGGGCCTCGCTCACAGGATCATTCAGCGTCTCGGACGAGAACAATGTTGTCGTCTGTCCGCTGCGCAATCATGACGGCTCTGCCTGTCGCAAACGCTGCACCGGCGTGAGTGCCCTCGAGCCCTGCTGCCAACCTTCTCTCCCCTTGCACGTCACTGCCCCTCGGCCACCATGCACCAAGACACAGGATAACACGACATGATGCACAGGAAAAGCGCTATCGCTCCATGCAGGAGCACATTCGCCGCGCCCATCCCGAGCACTACATCTCCAAGCTCCCCGCGACCGAGGAGAGCTTCACGTTGATGGTCAATACTCCACCCCAGGAGCGACCACCCCCGCCACCACCTCCCGCTACATCTGGCCCACTAGGTTGGTGTCCAAGTCACTCCAGCACAGTGGAGACTGACACAATGGCAAGGCTACGGCGCCAGCGAGCACAATGCCTTCTATCACGAAGACTATGGCTCTGGCACACCCCGCACGTCCGATGAGATGCGCCGAGGATCGCTGCTACCCGCTGCGAGCGCTGCGGCAGCCCTAGCATCGCTGCATAATCACCGTCCAGATTACGACTGGGAGTCTGACCCGGTCAGAGGCCTTGCATCTTACCGCGCCTTCATGTGCTGACCCAATTGCTGTAGGAAGCGACGTCAGAACCCGACTCGAAGAGCTACAGACCCCGCGCCCGCTTCGCGCCCACGACCATGGAACACCACATCACCATGACCGAAGAACCCTACTACACTGCCACCTCGTTACAGCGTGAACTACTACCCTCTTCGCTCACGCGATCGCCGCCGGGCCGCTCCTCCACCCTCCCGCCAGCTCCCCGCTCGATAAAGCCAAATAGACCGCGCAAGTCGTCTGTCGGCCAGAACGCACGCAAGCCCAAGCATGAGCGTCAAAAGTCCAAGGAAAACGCTCATAGGATGAGTTATGATCGGAAAGCGTACTCGGCAGAGCCACAAACTGCTGCAGCCCTGTTCGGTAAGCGATGGGAAGATCTCATCGATGCTGCCGCTTCCGCAACAGAAGAGGACAGTAGAGACCTCACTCCAGTGGGTACGCAATCATTTGATGCCGTTTTTCTCTAATCAGCATCCAGGTGCCGGGATCTCCTCATCAGTCACCCCGCATCCCCAACCAGACTTCCTTACCACCATTCACTTCCTCTCAGTTCCAATCATACACAGCATCGCCATTGCAGAACACACTGACACCTCCGCCGCCGGATATGTCAGATTTACAGCCTTTCCCTTCCGTTGAATCATCCATTGAATCAGCAACATCAGGAGCCAACTTCCATATACCATCCCAAGGGCTCTCCGACTCTTCTCCTACGTATGTTCACCCTGTCCAGATTTACTGTGCCGCCTGTCGAAAGCTATCGATACTCAAAGAGAGCTACGCTTGTTCCGAATGTATATGCGGTCTATGTCAGGATTGCGTCGATGTTTTAGTCAGTGAGCATTCTCGAGGCCGCACAGCACGATGTCCGCGGTGCGGCGCCGTCGGCGGCAAGTTCAAACCCTTTCAGTTGGATATAAGATGAGGCCTTATTAGACAAGGCTCGGAAAGCTTCATTTGAATTTCAGCGTCGAAAGTTCAGCTTCGGTTCATCATCTTTGCTTTTTCGAGGCCATTTCCGGATGGCCGGCAGCATCGAGTCATGATTGTTGGAGTACCGATTTAGACCATCTTGCAAAACTTCGACTGGGCGTTTATGGCCTTCAAAACCTAAAAAGAATGAGGAGGTGGCCGTTCTGTTTGCTGCTGCGAGGTAAAATCTAGCAAATAGCTAGAGTCACAACGATACGTAGGGTGAATCCAACAACCCGAGCGTGGGATGACTAACATCCTTTGCCGCTCGAACAAATCACGCCATTTGTCAGTTCTGATGCATCGATTGGGGACTTCATGTTCACTTGATGTGAAGATCGAGTAGCGACGGAGTAGTTAATGTTGGGTTAGCTTATCCTATCCACCATTGGTACCTATACTAGAGGACCATTTCAGAGATCGCTTCACTTGCTTAAGTTGGGTTCTCGTCGCAGTGCCGACAGTGCATGTCTTCTAGTTGTGGAGCCTACGGACTTAGACGCGGACTGAGAGACTTAATTTGGCCACGAGGGTGCGGTAGAGACAACCACGGTTACCAGCAAGCAACACGAATCGAATGGCAGAATTCTATTCAGGGCCAGGGGAGCTGGGACTTTGGATCGGAACCAGAATTCCGCAAACTTGGTGAGAACCCTTTGCAAATTTTGCTTATCGATAAATCAAACACACCGATGATTGACCGAAGCCACAAAGCCTGGGACGCGCAACCTACACGATGAGTCTTCACCTGAGTCTAGCCATGAGGGAAAAGCACACAATCTGCCTGCGTTCCTCTACTGCATCACTGCCATCTGCCTAGTCGAGTCTCCGGCAACAGTATACCAAAACGGCGGTGAAACCTACCACACGTTCTCGCATGTCGTTCCAGCGCCGTCTGCGCCCCGTACCACTGAATCCCCAACTTTTCTCTCGGTAACAGTTTCCACCCAGCTTTCTTGGGACACTACTGGTCGGGCACCCGGCTACAGTTATCCCCATTTGGAATTGCGCGATGCCTTGGCGGCACTGACTCGCGTGGCAATGCTCGGGTCTAGGCGGACGAGGTGCCTGCACGCGTGCGCATGGCGGACGTCCGATCGGCCGGCCACTGTATCCCGGCGGCTGACTTGACGTGGAACTCTGGACCCTTGGTTCGAAGGGTCCGGAGCTGTGGGGGAGGTATGAGAGTGGTGTGTAAGTGGCTTGAAAGGTCGGCGAGAAATGACCGTCGGGAGCTTAAAAGTAGTAGATTTGGGGTTTGGGGTGTATATAGAGGTGGCCCACTATTTTGTGGGTTTGACAGCAGACCCAACGTTTTTACTTTCTTCTCATGACTTTTTACACGCTCAGAAGTTGAGAAGCATCATACATTTCCTCACCATCGTCAAGTTGTGAAGAAAACTCGCCAAGATTGACATTCGAGTATCAAAACAGACTCTATCCTACCAACTCCACCACACCCTACTCTCAAATCCAAATATCACCACTACTTGTGTACTACACTACCACGAAAATGCCCCTCCTCCGCACCCTCACCACAAAGATAAAAACCAAACTAAACACTGGCTCCACACCCCCAACATCACCCACCTTTTCCCCCTCCTCCTCAACAACCTCCTCTCCCACATCCACCTTCGAAGTCGTCTCCCGGCAAGAGCGCCAACGCGCCAATGCAAACAAGAGCATCGAGTCGTTTGCCAGCAAGGATGGGATGAGGTTGGATGGCGTGAGTAGGAGCGTTGAGAGTTTTGCTAGTAAGGACGGAATTAGGGTCGAGAGGAAAGGGAGTGTTGGGGGTGTCGTGGGACTGGGGATTGGTATGGGGACGGGGAGTGATAGTCGAGAGGAACGGGAGGAGAGGGAGATGGCGAGGGGTTGGAAGAGGCGGAGTCGGTTCCGGGAGGAGTTTGGCGTTGGGGAGTGATGTGAAAATGGGAATTCGGTAAGAGATGGAATGTTTTTGGTTTGCAAAAGCTTTGGGGTTCTGAATTGGTCTATTTGGAGTCTCTAGGGAAACGTCGTCGACAGGCTACGACCATGCTCGATACGCTCAGCCTTCCGCCGCGGCCTCCGTTTGTACCGGGGTCGCGCTCTTTGGCGGTCCTTTGGGCGGTCCACCCGTCTTTGGTGGAGGCGGCACGCCGCTTCCCTTCCCCGTGGGCGCATAATCCTCCTTTGCGCTCTTTTCTTCGCCTTCTTTGAAGTAGTCGTCCAGCGCAGCACCTCCACTCGGACTCGCATGCGCTTGATGATGCACCCTCTGCTTTCCTCTCTTTGGAGGACCGCCCTGCGGAGGCGGCGACTTGCTTGGCATGGCTATGTTTGCAGGCACGAAGAGCTCGGATCCCGGTCCGATGCCTCCTGAGAGCGGGAGGTTAGAGGATGAAGAAAGGGGACGCTTTTCGTCGAAGGAGGCGCTGTCCGTGGAGAAGAGGGTTTCGCCGGGCGCTTGAGGTGGTTCGTCGAGTGGAGCGGGAATGCGATGGAGAGCGCCGAAGCCGAGGACGCAGCCCAGTGCTCCTTCGCCACCCCAACCGCGCGCCGGAGTAATTGTTACGGGGCGGGTGACATTGTATTCGTGATTGTAGACGAATAGGCGGAGAGGCCTGTTGAGATACTGCATCTTCGTTAGCTCACCTGCTCGGTTCGAAGATAGCCATGAGAGGGTTTACGTCTTCAATGAGCTCGCCTAGCCCGGATTCCCCGCGAACTAGCCCTTCGGGACTACCGATTACATAGTCGCCGTATGGGAGCAGCCCGGCTACGTCGGCGGGAGAGTTTGGGATTACGTCTAGGATGTGCCAGACGTCTTCTGTCACGGCGAGAGGGGCCCATTGGAGAGAGATGCCTAGGGTAGGGTTTTCGGTTGGAATTGGGACGTATGTCTCCTTCATTCTTTGGCCCTGATGAATTGTTAGTTGGAAGATAAACTTGGTAGGCTTAGATCAGAGAATTCGAAATGAATGAGAACGACAAATAGAAGTATGAATGAAAACAATAATCAGAAACGTAAATGAGAAGCAAGGAAATTTGCGTCAATTAAGCAGAGAAAATCGTATACGGCACAGTATCGGGAATTGTCAGAGATGAGTATCTCACGTGGGGACGCTTACCTTCGCGCTGAAGACACCTAAGTTAATCGTCGAGCCAGCACAGTTGCGCACCTCCGTCGCAAACAAATTCGGGTCAGCGCTGTCCTATTACATCTATTAGCTCATAATCACGCTCTGTTATATCCAATGTTAATTACTGACAATCGTCCTCCCATTAATGCCAATGATAAAGTCGAACCAGGGCTCTAGAGGCACCTCCTGATTCGTGTTCCTCAACACTTGGAATCCCCAGGCGCCATGCGTGGCCGACTGCTGCTCTTCCGGCGTAGCATCAAGCCGTGAAATAAAGCGGTTTAGAGCGCCGAACATGGTGGTGATGATGTGTGGTGAGGATAGAGGGTTGCCGTTAGGATGTAAGGCCAAGTGTTGTGGCTGGAGGTTTTGGATCGCAGGCGATGTGGTCATAGCTTCTGACGATCTCTGTGGCCTATTCTAGGTTGATATCAAGATGGTTCGGCAAGTAGTATTGTGGAAGTTCAGGGTTGTTTAGCGCTGGGAACATACCAAAAGAACTCGTTTCAATGTGACTCAGTGAAAGATTCCTAACAGTCGCGCCCTGTGTTCGCGTCCAGCTTCACTGCGAGGTCATATTTGGTTAGCGCGTTCAACCCAAAACAGACTAGCGTCATAAGATGCAGAAGCAGCAACGGTCGGCAACTCTCTCATCAACGACACGAGAGCACAACCCATTTGGTCGTCATCTACCCCTTGCTCGGAGTGAAGCGTGCTCAGTGAGTGTTATGGATGAAGTACCCGACGAGAACGGTATCTACCAGTGGAGTGACATCAGCGAATTTCCCAAAAATCTAGAAAAGTAAGAAAAGCACTTTGACTAACATGAAAGGTAATATTGACAAGTAGCAAGGTACTGGTTCCAAAGGTTCAAGATATGGCAAGAATACCACAAAGGAATATGGATGACGGAAGATGCATGGTTTGGGGTGACGCCAGAACCCATCGCAAAGTACGATGCTTTAACAGCACAATCCATATCGAAATTATGCTAATGTCCACAAGTAAGATTGCGACTCATATCGCAGAGTCTGCACCCAAGGAAAAGACTGTTATCATCGATGCATTCGCTGGCGTCGGTGGAAATGCTATCGCATTTGCACGCTCAGGAAGATGGGACCAAGTCTTCGCCATTGAAAAAGATCCAAAAACGATGAAATGCGCAAAACACAACGCCAAGATCTATGGTGTCGATAAAAAGATTGTCTGGGTCACTGGTAACTGCTTCGACGTCATCAGTCGACGGTTCAGCGGGAAGGATAACATTATAATCTTTGCCAGCCCGCCTTGGGGAGGTAAGTCATCTTGAAGTCACGCAGATAGCGATCTGATTAGGACAGGCACGGAGTATAGCAACGGAGAGGTTTTCGACCTTTCCAAGATGCAACCTTACAACCTAGATAAGCTCTACGAGAGCTTTGCTAAGCACACAAAGAATATCGTTCTCTACTTACCGCGCAATTCAGACCTGAACCAGGTTGCACGCTATTATTCAGGCGGGAAGAATATCGAGGTAGCCCACTATTGCATTATGGGTGCAAGCAAGGTACGTACGCTCGAAGTTGTAATTTTGAAAAGAATTGACTGGTTGAATTAGGCACTTTGCGTATACTTTGGTGATTTCGACTTCGAGGCAGAAGAGGAGGTAGCAGAGGAGGGTATAGTCTGCTCGTAGATTCTTACTTCGTAGAAGCGCTAATGGCGTGTCTATGCCCGAACATCCGATGTTCTTACGCATGTATACTTTCATCATCCGAAGGATTCAGCAACGTAATGTCTAGCTAGAGCGATGTCAAAAAAGACCTAGGAGGCCTCGGTCCCTTGCGAGTCTTCTAGATGCATTAGCATAAAGCTGACATTAGGAAATCACAAGACTTAAGATCGCGTGGGTCAAAGTGCAGTTTCATTGTGATTATCTCCACATGCTGGAATTGACAATGCGCCGAGTGGGTTTTCGGAGGAGGATAAGACAAATTCCTTGTGATATCCGTTCCCATGACTCAAGCTACTTATCAAGTCTCTCGTCTAGGATGCTTTACGTTAGAAATTTCACACTTTGCGAATTATCCCAGCAGATCTGGAGCTACATTCGAGGAAAAGCGTTGGTCTCGGTAACTTCCTTGGCGGGTTCATCCCACCTGTTTAAGGCGCCGTCTGCGAATACGTCGCTTAACACCGATCCGCTACAGGTTATGCGCTGAGCATCGTGATGTCGAAATATATGTACAAAGAACCTGAATCAAATAATCATGTAGTATTGACGGCTCAGTCCAAGTCAAACAAGATACCTTCCCCGTGGAGCTTGCTGAAGACTTCCGTCTCACTCACTTCTTTATCATCAAGCACACCAGACTCGGTCGCCGTTACTAGTCCGAGTACTGGTGCACAACTCATCGGATACTTCTCTGGATGGACTTCGGCTTTCCATGTCACGGCTCCAAACTTCCATGCCCCACCGCTTGTAGCGTTGACTACCTTCGCTCCAAATCCGGGTCCAGTGACGTGTGCTTGGGTTAAAGAGCAAGTGGAGGAGTACAAGGCTGGCGACGATGTTTTTGAGGAGCTTTTTCTACAAGGTATGTTTTTGCCTCACAGTTCGAGCCTTGCGCTTCGCTGAGACAGACCTGTTGTAGCTATTTATTTCAAGAACGCAGCTTCTTATGAGCTAGGACTATTGTCTTGTTTACAAGAGCGATATGGCACTGAAGCTATTTTCGGCGCGAATTCATGCGATGAAGTATATGCTTCCAGTTCAAATGACAGTACTCCTATCGGACCGTATCTAGCTTCCTTCGCCGGGAAGACGGCAACTTTAGGTCCAGTTTATCGCGTCTACCAGGATGACCACCAGGCATTCATGAGTGGGATATTGCCTAATGGAACCGATGGCACGTTTCGCTATGTTTCTGCTAACACAATAAGCGATGCTACAATTGGTGTGCCAGTTCCGTCCCGCCTCTATAGCAAAGGCACCAAGTCCAGGGCTCAGCCACTTAAAGGTCTTCGGGTTACCGTCAAGGATATTATTGATTTAAAGGGTGTGAAGACTTCACACGGAAACCGAGCTTGGTTCAAACTCTATGATGCTGTGAATGCTTCATCACCCGGAATGCAAAAATTGTTAGACCTAGGCGCAGTTCTTGTAGGGAAGACGAAGACTGCACAATTTGCAGATGCGGACAGACCGACGGCTGATTGGGTGGATTATCAGTAAGCCCTGCCATTCTAGAATTTTCGGTGAACGTCCGCTAATCGGCTCGTAGTGATGCTTTCAATCCGCGGGGTGATGGATATCAAGATCCTAGCGTTTCTTCCGCCGGTGCAGCAGCAGCTACTGGAGCCTACGATTGGGTTGACGTTTCGATCGCAACTGATACCGATGGCAGCATTCGGATACCTGCAGGTCAAAATGGCGTATTCGGCTTGAGACCTTCGTTCGGCGCTATTTCCAATGAAGGCGTCTTGACGCAGGGCCGGTATTTTGACTCCGTTGGCTACCACGCCCGTTCTCCCTACCTCTTGCAAGAGTTCGGCAAAGCCTGGCTCGGCGACCTAGACCAGATGACCACAAACTACACCCGCTTCCCCCGCAAATTGATTGTCCCGAAAAATCTTTGGAACGTGACCAATAACGCTAGTGCAGCGGTATTCGAAACTTGGATATCTAGACTATCTATTTTTCTCAATGCAACCGTGGACACAACATCAATTAGCGAGTTCTGGAACGCGACGGCTCAAAAGCCTGGTACTAATTTCGCAGACTACATGAAGATGGTGGGCTTCCATCTTATCTGGAAGAATCAGCTTGATAATATAATCACACCATTTCGCAGGGACTATGCTGCTGCGAATGGTGGCCGTATGCCCTTCATCAATCCCTTTCCAGCCGCCCACTTCGAGGCTGTGAACACCACTCAGAAAGATTTTGATACGTCGTTTGAACGGTTCATCTTTTTCCGCGACTGGTTCGCCAAAAAGGTTGTTAGATCAGATCCCCAGTCTTGCTCGGAGAGTCTCTTCTTAATTCCCATGGCCACGGGCGATGTAGTATGTAATCCGAACCCTTTTTTCATACGTACGAACATCTGCTTACAAAATCGGCCCAGTCCTACCGCAACAATGTCTACTCCCCCGTCAACATCAGCTCATGGGCATTTTTCAACCCATATTACTACAGCGTGCAGTCGCAGGGACCCGAAGTTGTCTTCCCGATCGGAGAAGTTCCTTATAAGAGCAAAATTACAAATGTTGAAGAGCATCTGCCTATTGCCATCGACCTCCTTGCTCACCGCAATTGTGATCTGATGCTTCTAGATTTAGCGAAGGAGCTTGCTGATCAACAGATCTTGAAGGAGGTTAAGATCGGGAGCAGGCTTTGGTAGAGGTGGGCATGATATCATGAATAATGCCCGCCATGAAAAACATTAGATAAAAAAAAGATAACTTTAGTTTCGTACGAGTACTTTAATGACATAAAAAGATTACCTTTGCGCCGCGTGGTGGAGTTTTTCTTTTAGATAGTAGTAAATGACAATACAAGACTATCGACCTCATAAGCGTGCCTTGATATGAGCTAAGAGTACGCTCACACTAACGGTGACACTGACCTAGCCTTATTCTCTTCAGTAATGAAACAATAAAGCTCGATGCGTCATTATCAGAACCATCTTTGTTCACAAATACGGCCTGACTGCAAGGAGCCGGGGCGACCTCAGCAAAGTTAGTGTAGTGCACGGACCACCTCTCCACCTTTGAGACTGCGGAGGCGACCATCACCTTTACACGACAAAGTGCCAGTGGGCGTTCCCACGACGCCACAGATCAGCGCATTGAAAACGGCCGTCAGCGCTGAACTTTGCCTATTTAATATCCAGCGACGCCGCTTTGTAGCCGACCGAAACCTCGCACGACAGACGGCCGCCAGACTGTGAATGACGGCCGCTTCACTCCTCGGTGCCTCGCCCTCACCGTGACGCGCCTCCACCGCCCGCCGGTGATGCCATAGTCTTCCTGTGCCGCTAACGATCTCGCCAAAACACCAATCGCACTACCTTTACTTTGACGTTACAAGCAACCCGACAGACTACGATCCACCATGGACGGCGACAGTGATCCCGAGGCAGGCGCGAACACACCTGCGAACACCCCTCCGAATAACATTTCGAACACCAGAGTCATTTTAGAAGAGGACGCTGCGATTAGGAATCTGCTCGATGCTGGAGGCGGCGGGTCAAACTTTCTCGATGAGATCGCGACCAGGGAGCTTGATGTCGGCGAGAAGGCGGACGATGCTGTCGACTATGGAGACATATCCGACGATGATGATCTGCCTGAAGAAGAGCTCACTGGTCAAAATGATGGGGATAGCCTTCAGCAGCTGAGCGGGACCACCGTACACGACTCTGCGGGGACTCTGTTGGACGAGGAGGATGGTTTAGATGACCTCTTCGGCGACGGTGGATCTAGTCCAGTCGCGGAGCGGCACCACGAGAATTTTCTAGTCAAATCTATCGAGCTACAGCTACAATCTGGGGAAGCGGTGGCGGATGCTAAGCCAGGCCAACCCAGTTTCCGGACTGTCGACTATGGCGTTTTGCAGGATGAGGACGAGGACGAGGAAGACCCCGAGGTGGCTGAGCAGATGCGCCTGTTTGCTGCAGCTCGGCGAGGGCATGATGATCCCCTTCCACCCGCGCCGCAGACGTCGAAAGAGATCTTTGATCAGATATGGCCCGACTTTGAGCCTAACAAGCCGCCTCGCTTCGCCAGTCTTATTCCTCGCAAGCGCGCCCACTTTGTCTATCGAGCGCCTTTGAAGCTGCCAAAGCCTCTTACATTCGGTACAAAGGTCAATCTAGAGATCGCCGCAGACCAGGAGAAGAGTTTCCGGCTGCCCGCAACAGACGAGCCCGCCAAGATTGGCCGCCAGTGGGCAGAGGACCAGGGGGGGGTCGTACACATCACCGAGAGGATAGAGCAGGAAGGCGAAAGCAGTGATGAGATGGAAGTAGACGAGTTTGACACCATCAACGAAAGTGAAATGATTGGCAACGTTTCCCTCGCCGACCTACAGATCGCTTGCGAAGACTGGGATGTCGCCACTACTACCACATTGTCAGATGTAGACGAAATAATGACCCCGCCTGACGCCCCGTCCGACGAGAGCCCGCCAAAGAAACGGAAGCTCGGTGACCGCGAAAAACCTATTCAATTTTCTGTGTATGACCACAGGAACTTCCCATCCTGGAACGACCCCGAAAGTGCAACAGCTGCGCTGATGAAGCCTGTTCTCGACATGAACGATGAACGCCTTCTTCTTCATGTGCAGGAGCATGACGCGGAGCAGAAGAAGCCGCGTACGACAGGCGTTGGTCTTAAGCGAGACTACCTTGGGAGCATTGCAAATCCCATGTTCAAGCGGTACAATATCTCTAACGATGAGGCGTATGATGCGCTCAAGGAGAACAGTCAACAGAAGGTCCGCGGCACTATTGGACATATGAACATTGAGCATAGTCTGCCCGCCCTGAAGCTACAGTATCCCTTTTACAAGGTTGCCCTCTCCGATCGCGAGCTCCGTTCGTTCCATCGCCCCACCGTCATGTTCAAGCCAGGCGAGCGAGCTAGCATCTCGCCACTCAAGTCGTTCAAGAGGAAGAACAAGAGGCACCTCAAGCCATCCGAAGCCTTCGCCGTTGCAGATGACCTCAACGTGGGCGACAACTCAGAGGTTCTTCTTGCAGAGTATAGCGAGGAATACCCGACCACGCTATCAAATTTCGGAATGGGTGTCAAGATTCTCAACTACTACCGCCGTGTCAGCAACGAGGACAACTACCGACCAAAACCACCTCTTGGGGAAACGTCCATACTGCTAACGCAGGATAAGAGTCCATTTGCTAATTTTGGTTTCGTGGAGCCTGGGGACGAGTGCCTCACGCTCCATAATGCCATGTACCGAGCGCCTATTTTCCAACATGATCCTCAGAGGACGGATTTTCTAGTCAGCCGTAGCCATACCGGCAAAGAGGGAACCAAGTACTATGTCCGGAACATTGATAATATAGTGGTTGTGGGCCAAGAATTCCCTTCGATCGAGGTACCTGGGACTCATGCACGTAAAGTCACGGAGGCTTCGAAGAAGCGACTGAAGATGCTCGCCTTCCGCCTGTATCGCAAGGGTCAGCAAAATAATTGCAAACAGCCCTGGGTCAGCAACGAGATGATCAAGCACCATCTTCCTGGTACAGAGATTGCACAGAATCGATCGAGGATGAGAGAAATCATGAAGTATGTTAAAGAGACGGGTACTTGGGAACCTCTGCCCGGCGAGACGATTCCAGATGAGCCCACTTTGCGGACCTGGATTAAGCCTGAAGACATCTGCCTCATAGACTCGATGCACGCTGGAGACAAGCAGCTTCAGGATGCGGGCATCAAGACTAATGAGATTCAAGACGATGACGAGGGCGATGGCAATGAGGCCCTTGAACTCAGATTAGCACCATGGCATACGACTAAGAACTTCTTGAATGCTTGTGCGCAAAAAGCCATGTTGGAACTCCACGGAGCAGGCGACCCTACGGCCCGCGGCGAAGGGTTCAGTTTCATCAAAGTCAGCATGAAGGGTGGATTCAAAGACATTGGCGAGAGTACGGCGGACAAGATGGACGCGAAGAAACAGAAGGAGAACGGTGGGCACAGCTACAATGTCCAAAAGCAGCAACAGCAATATGATGATGCCATCCGACGAATCTGGAACGCACAGAAAGAGAGCCTGAATTCCAAGGTTTCCCATTCAGCGGTCGAAGCTGATGAAGACTTTGCCCGCGCCAACACGGCCCGCGGGCGCTCGGAGGCCGCGACACCGGCTCTCAACCGTGCCGAAGATGAGACTATGAGTCAATTCAGCCGCAATAGTGCGAACGAAGCTCGGGGAAAGAAATTGCGCATCACGCGCATGATCCGCAACAAGTACGACGAGTACGACGAGCAAACGGTCACCGTTACGGATCCTGAAGTCATCAAGCTTTACATGAAGCGGAAGAAGCAGCAGCGTCTCATGAACATGAATATCGACGACATCAAGCCCACCGGTGACGCGGAGTATGATCACCAGCAGCTGCTTAAGCTCAAGCAGGAGCAAGCCCGTCTTCTTCGCAACATTGAGCGCCGCGAAGGCCGTGAGAAGGCCAAGGGAGTTCACCGGACTCAGACTGGCGATACGCCTAGTGGAACTGGCAAGGGTGGCGCCACGCCTCGCAAGTGTGCGAATTGCGGAGAGGTGGGCCACATCAAGACGAACAAAAAGTGCGGTCCCAAATTTCTTTCTACCTCCGCATCCTCTTACACGATCTAACATGCCGTTATCGCACCTGTCATATCCTAGTATTTTCTCTTCTTATAATACCCTTTGACTTTTGAACCGGAAACTAATCAATGCTATAGGCTTTGCCCTCTGCTCAATGGCCAGAAGAAGCAGAGCGACACGTTCAAGGACGCCAATGCTGCGAGCCCGGTTACCGTCGCAGCAACTCCGGTTGCTGCCACTCCGACCATGGCTGGTTCGCCTCTCTAAGCAATTATTTGCATTCTATAATCAAATTTAGTATCATCCCTCGTCCACAACGTTCTCTTAGCAACAAGGAATGTGGCAGGGGTTTCTTGTGCATAGTACCGGCGTTTTGAGTCAGAGTCCTAGGGGATATCCTTAATTTTGCAACTGGCATCGGCTTTCAAGGTTGAATTTGCATCGAGATGGTGTTTATGGATTATCGCTATCATTGTACAAAATTGGTATCGTTTATGAGAGGTATGGGAAGAGAGAGGAATTATAATGTACAGCCTTCGCCCACTGGTATGCATTACACATAGTACTTGAAACACTTCAAAAAGTGCATTCAGTCTTGCTCACATGAAATAATTAGGACAGTACAGCCTGAGCTGCCGTTTCTCGAAATTGCTTTGATTTAAATGTTGCGGTGCTCGCCAGCCCCCTGACTGCTTACCCGATTCTGTATCACGTGATTCACGCGCTGGGCGTGACAGTAAGTCCGTGCACCAAAACAACGCGTCACATTCCCCGTGTATGCATCCTCCCACAACAATGAGACTCGCGAAGTCTCACAAGCAGCACGGTCTCTCCCCTTGCCGAACGATAGTCTTGAGTCTACGAACCAAAAACGTCTTAGGTTCCCACACAGCGGTCCTCAAACAAACAGCAAAAGATGTCGAAAAGTGAATTAAAATCTCATATTCATTGCTCATGTCTTTTCGCTCTTCCCCCCCAAAAAAAACAATACAATAGCGTGCAGAGCGATACTTTGATCCCGCAGAGATAGAACGCCTAGTGAACGCCGAGCATGACAAGAGGAAACCGGGCCGCACGCAAAAGCCAAATCCCAAGAATTTGCCCAGCCCCACCAACTACCTGTACCAGATTCCGATACCCAGTACCCACGCGCGTCACACCGAGAGATAGAGAGAGAAAGGGGGATATCACGACACAAACACAGATCACATGCTCGGGCTAACTCGACTAAGGCGTCAAGGTGGCGTACAACATGCGAGCGAGTTAGAAGAGATCAACAGGAAAGGTGAGGAAGCAGAGTGCATGTGCGGAGCGCTCATGCCTCAGCCTTCTTTGGTGTGGACTTCTTGGGCGTTGCCTTCTTCGCTGCCGTCTTCTTGGGTGCGGCCTTCTTTGCGCCGGCCTTGGAAGCAGGCGCCTTGGTCTTGGTGACGCGACCGGACTTTGTCTTGCCGAGGACGCGGGTCTCTTCCTTGGTGACGGCAGGGGCGGCGGCAGTCTTGCGAGGCTTGCTGGCATTGGCCTTGGGCTTCGCGGCGGCTTTCTTGGGGGCGGCAGCCTTTGTGGCGGTCTTCTTAGGGGCACTCTTCTTGGTCGTGGTGGCCTTCTTCTGTAGTATCGTATTAGTTGATTGGTTATAACAGTGGCGACGACGCTGATGCTTACGGTCGTGGTAGCCTTCTTAGGGGCGGCCTTAGTGGTCTTCTTCTCAGTCTTCGGCTCGACTTTCTTTGCGGCTGGCTTGGCTGCGGGAGCATCCTTCTTCGCGAGCTTCACAGTTCCAGAGGCACCTAACGCGAGGTCAGTAAGGCCCATGGAAGATGCATGACGTCCTTGTCTTTGAAGCGACGAGCTAGGAATACGCGTCGACTCTAAGCAAAACAGACGGATGGTGTAAAATGGCGCAAACTCACCTTTCGGGCGCGAGAAGACGCCGTTCTTCTCGCCACTAGAGATAGCGCGGTTGACGTGGCTCTTGAACATGGTATCGGTAAGGTTGCCGAGCTTGTTGTTGGCCTTGATGTACTTTTGGATAGCTTGACGGCTATAATGTGACTCTGGTCAGCGCATGCTTACAAGGCGAGGGAGCTAGAAGAGTGCTTAGGCGCCGATGGCACCAGCAGCTCAAAAAGAGGTGACTAACCTTGATCCATTGCGCTCCTTCAGCTACAACGTGCATATAACGCGTCAGCAATCACATTCTGCAAGTTGTAGTGTGTAAAGGGATCGTGTTGTGGTTTGCGCGCGGGGTGCATGTTTGGCTGCCGCCGCGGCGGTGCGGGGAACACAATGCGCCGAAGAAGATGGACTCACGTTAATGATAGCATCCTTAACCATGTCTACGATAACACGTCAGTATTAGGCTGCGAATACGATGGAACCAGCGCGCATGGTGTGCGACAACGGAGTGGGGAGAAAACCGGCGCGACATACCAACGTAGGAGCCATGGGCGGGAGCGGCGGCAGCACCCTTCTTCGGGGCGGCAGCAGTGGACTTCTTGGGAGGCATTGTTGATGATAGTAGTATGTGCTTAAAGGCGGCTGGACGGCGATTCTAGCGAATGGTCGAGTGTCAGTATTGGTCTGGTGGGCGGCGTGGTGGAAGCTTGGGAAGTGTGAAGGAGGGCGGGAGCTGCGCGAGCGGGGAGCAACGGGACCTTATATACCTTCGCTTAACCACGAAGGCGGCCCCGAGATCACTCGCCTAGGGAGCTAGGGCCACGTTTGATCTGGGCCAGCCCTGGGCAATGGACGCGAACAGATGCTCTCCGCTGGCCGTACACAGAGTCAGTGCGGGCCGTCTCTGCTCGTCGAGTGTCGGGATCCCATGTGCCCGCCGCCAGATCGCTGCCGCCCTTGTCCTTCCTCCACCTCCCAACGCGGCAACCCTCGTTCCCGCCGGCAGTCTTGATTCGTCCCGTCCCACCTCGAACAGCTGCCTATCCCTGGAGGAGAGACTCCCATTATCCCTCGATCGATTGATCTGTTCACATGACCCTTGACTCAGAGGCTGCTGCTGCCTGTCTGGCTGTTCTGATCGCTTTTCCTTCATCTTTCCCTCTTGTTTTGCTCCCTCTCCAGACCCGTGCCGCCTCAACTTCACATCGTCTCATGCATGACCTTACGAGGTATGCTGTATGCCTTCAGTGTCATCTCTCTCAAGCCCTGTCTCTTTCCTTTGTTCGTCATCACTCACTTGCTAGCGTCTTATTGTCCCCCCATTCTCTTCGTGTCAGGTGAGCATCCACCTGTCACGCGTTCTTCATACCGTCTCCTCCCAGCCTTACACCATGGTGAGGCATTGTCACGTCACTTGGCTGTATTTTCCTAACCACCTTGCTGTCTTCCGTGGTAAATAGATAGGCTAGCTTCGGTGCCTTGGTCCACGCTGATCCCGCCCGCCTCGGGGCTCGTTTCCTTGCCTTTTGACCCTTCCAACCCGACTAGGCGGATTCATATTGCACAGCCTCGTTTTCCCCACGGTCTCCCACCTCAGACATACCGTCTTGCTTAGGGTCCAAGACACTAGCTGATATAAGCATCACGGCCTAAAGCGCAGAAAACTAGAACTCTTGGAAGTACTGATCCATGGATAAGATATTTGTAATGTCTCTTTTCGCTGTCTTATTGTCATTCTTATTCATCTTCTCTTCCTGCGTCTTTCGAGCGCGCATGCTTGAAATATCTCCTTCATTTCATCTTCCCGGGCTATCATAGACGCCTCACTGGCCTCCAAATACCTCTCAACCACGACTCAAAGCAATCCCTTGAAAGACTTTGCGGTGTCCACCACACTCTTCTCATACTGGATCCACTCGCCCAACAACTTCTGCGCCTTTGACCCATCCATACTAACAATCTCCTTGCTCCCGTGGACCTGATAATCAGCTGTATACCCCTCCCCAGGCGTTCCCTCCACGATTCTCCCAGTAGCGTCCGGGAACGCTTTCCTCAGGACATCAGCTACGCTCTGAGCAGTGCTATACGCACTGGAAGCAAGATACCGCTCTCCGTCCGTTTCCTGTGAACGCGCGAGAACAGTGGAAACCAGAGAGGCGACATCCCGTACATCAACGACAGCGCCAAGCCCAGGCAGTGGCATCTTCGGGTGAACAGTCGGGTGCGGTTTTCCCGAGAAGATTGTCCAGATGGGAAGAATCGTCTCGGTGATCGCATCAGGTGTCTTTGGCGCTACTAGTGGTGGCCCATGCACGAAGACGGGGTTCAGCGCCGTCATCGTGAAGGAGGGCTTCCTCTCCTCTCTAAATGCCCAAAATGTCTTCTCCCCCTTCGTCTTACTAGCCATGTAGATGAGCGGCCCTGGTGCGTCTTTTCCCAGTGTCGCAACTTGCGCTTCGGCGAAGCCGTTCCAGTCTTTTTCTGTGAGGGCATAAGGAGGCGGCGCGCCGTTTAAAATAGCGACGACACTCGAGAGAAGGATGAACGTTTTTAGCTGTGGACCGGCTTTGAGTGCAGAGTTTAATATGGACTGGGTGCCGTGGACAGCGGCTTTAATGATTGGCTCTGGTTCAGTGAAGTAGAAGGATGTCGGAGATGCTATGTGGGCTATAGCGGTGACTCCTAGGGGTTGATCAGTCGGCCGGTTCGAGGAGTGAGGCCCTAAAGCGGATTGGAGGTGGAAATTTACCCTTGACTGCTTCATCGAAAGCACCATCAACCGTGATATCCGGAACCTCTACAACCGTAAATGCCTCGCTCTCGGCGTAAGACTTCAGCGATCCCTCGAGGAGAGAAGCCGCGGAGGAAGCCCTGCGGACTGTGCCCCGAACTGAATAGTCAGAGTCGAGGAGATGCTTCGCTACGACGGCGGCGATGTATCCATTGACACCGGATATGAGGACGAGACCTTTAGACATTGCAAGATTAGGTTTTAGAGAGGACGATACGAAATGGATCGTGATTGGTCTAGTTTAAGTATGTGGTTGAGAATTGCTTCCACGCTATAAACACTTGTTTGCTCGAAGGATATTCTAGATAGAAGTGGAAGACTCAAGCCCCTTCACTTATACACTCCTCAGCCCTCGCAAAGGATCACGTTGCTGATTACTCAACTACTCGCAACGTACACCAAATCTGACATTCGGGCACCTCTGCTGCCACTGCAGAGTCACGTTTTAGCTTCAACGCTAAAGATCGCCGCTTATAAACCACGGGTACGTATTGTATATATGTGGCCTTTATGGAAAGCCGGGATAGCGATGGAGTATGTAACTCTCAAGTCGTGGTGCGACGCTACCAGGATTCGCTTCAAGACGTTGAGTAAACAAGTAATAGTATCACTAAACATAACGAATATTTTGCGTGCCCGAAGAATGACGTGCTAGGAGCTTGATAAACGAGGGAAAATTAAATCAAAGACACATGTAGTTCAGGACGCACCACGAATCGTCTAGGTGAGGAAGAGATGCGTGGTTGATTGAGGCGAGATCCACTCTAGTTTACAATACCGGCTTATGGGTGGCACGTTTCCTAAAGTAAAACTAGCAAGCAACGCATTCGGTAAAGTTTTGCGACAGGTATGATTTCGGAAGCTATGCAGCTGACGGAAATGTAATTCGTCATTTGCGACCTTTATCTATACTACATGTCCGTGGCTCATAATGTTGCAAAAATGCCCTCGCACGCTGACACAGGCCCCGGCTGCTGGTGCTGCTTTGAGATGAAAACAATGGTATGCAGGCCTAGCTGCATGATTGGCAAGGTCTCTACAAGATACCCCAATACTTCTCTGCACCCCAGGTAGTGTCATCATCATTCTTCCACAGGGAGTCGAAAGCGTTGAATAGGAACAGATCTCCATCAAAGGCGTCTTTGATCGATTTAATTGCAGCTTTCTGGGCATCAGGAGATGCCACTGCTTTATCGTGATTGTTGCCCTGGTGAGGCCATCCGGATTCAGTGACAACGACGCGCTTATTCGAGCAAGCCTTCCTGACTCGGGCAACTTCGCTTTTCACGAATGTGCCCGCATCTTTTGCTGCCGTGTTAGGATCAAAGAAGGCGTGGATATTGGCGAGCACTATGTCGGCATTAGCGCAGATAGATGGGTTGTCCACATAAACGGGGGCTGTCTCAACGACGCCAACGGGACCTTGATAGCCAGCACCACGTAGTGCCTGCCGAGCATTCGAGATGGAGTCCTGGGCATCAGAGGCTGTCATTACATGCGAGTTGACCCTCTCATTCTCAACACTAGCAAGTTTGATGATACTCCAGTCCCCATTGTTGTATCGGTTGATAGCATCAGATAAAGCACTGACAACGTCGTTTATGGCCTGGTTAGGTCGATAAATACCGGCCATTAGGCTCTGTCCATTCTTCTTGGCTTGCTGGACGGCAATCGGGATGACACCGCAGTCGTTGCCGTAAATCCTAACGACCTTGAAATCTTTCATGTTTCCAAACTCCTTGGCCATCTCATCCCCAGTTTTGCACGATGTTTCACCATTGGAAACTTTGAAGGTGTCATACGTGACCCCGAGTGGCAGTTTCTCGTCAGAGCTCACACTAGGTTCTAAGTCTGGAAGAGAGGAGCTTTCAGGTATCTCGGGACTTGGAGCCGATGAAGACGGAGACGGAGGCAGCGGTGGGATGAACCTAGGCATACTTATTAGCTTACGTCTCATAAAGGATATGCCCCGGGATTTAGGATACTATTAAACTATTGTATGCGGGAAGATGAACTGATGTGTACGTACTTTGATGTTGTCGGTGATACCGGGCTTGGTGGGTTGACAGCAATTGAGCCGGATACATGCGCCAAAGCAGGCGTACTCGCTGTATCTTGCACAGTCACAGAGGGCCCCGCTAAGAAAGTGTGACTGATAGAGGATACTGTTGTAGCGGATGACTGCACCGAAAGCGGTGCGGCGGGCTCAACAGTACCTACAGCAGTGGGCACAACAAATGACAGAATTGGGGTACTATCTGCCACTGTTGTTGCAATGCTGGCAGATCTATCCACTGTCGACGTCGAATATGGTATGCCACTCTCATCGACATAAACAATGGCATTGGCAACTGTTTCGGTAACGAACACGACTTCAGTAACCAATTTGCGCTTATTCAAGTCTTCGCCCCATCAGCTCTAGAATTAAGAACTAGCAAGATGATACTTACCAAGCGGATGCCCGCCAGCACCACTTGAGAGCCAACATCCCAGAAAGAGACCACCTGCAATTGAGCCCGACTTCATGTTGAGGCTGATTGGTTTCAAGAGGAGAGTAAATATGTACGACCGAATATAAAGACTAAACGCACCGACCGGCGGCGTCAGCTAAGCAGTCGGCAGAGCTCCGCGAGAAACTCAGATCCTGATGGTGGGCGCCGACGAGGAGGTGGTGAGGGCGCAAACTTACGAGGCCTAGCTCTCAAATGCCTGCGTTCCCGCCTCGTTGCGAGGAGTGCTAGCTCGAGTGGTTGTTATGGAATGCAGTGAGGACACACAATGCGAGTGTGGGGAAGGCCCGATCGGCGAGGAGGCAGGAGAGGCGGAAGGAATGAGCGACTGACCAGGAAAGAACTGCCTCCTTGGACCTTGCCAATTGACACAGATGAAGTAACGAGTGGAGGGTCAGACTCAGCCGCCTTGCGAAAGAGTGTCTGAGAAGAGAGGCAAAACAAGGGTAGGCGGTAATGACAGGTGGGTGAAGAGGGAGAGCAAGGGAGATTGTGGCGGGTGTTGTGGTTGTTTCTCTGTTGTGGCACGTATGTAGCTACTGTACCTGGCGCTAAGTCCATATTGGGCAGGGGCGACGTCAGGACAAACGCAGGTGCCATGCGTGACGGTGAAAGTGAACTGGGTCGGGATAGCCAATCCCAGTCTTGGGCACAGAGGGCGTTCAAGCCGAGGGGCTGGAATGATACGTGTGTTCAGGCTACACTTGATGCATCATGCGGCTAGAATAGGAAGTGACATGTGTGAGATGGAAGGGATCTTCGACACAAGGATGGGATATCTTCTCGGTAAGGAAAGCAGGGGACGGCTTGTGAGACCTGGAAACATAACACGATAATTGCAGACGCAGTTCATAGTCGTGACAAAACGTTGCCTAGCGTATTTGTGCAAGAAACATGTGCAGGAGAATACTGGTTACGGATGGGTTGGAGATTGACGCTGCGTCTGAACTACACTGGAATGAAAAACGATGCTGATTGTAGAGACAGAATGATTTGCAGAATAGAAGCAGATACGACAGCGCTAGGTGTTGCAAGCGAATGAGCAGTGACCTACATCTTCCCAATAAAGGTTGTTGTGAAGACTACTACCCCAATGGAGTATTCAAGAAGCAATACCATGAATTAAATAAGGAAACTCGATAAGTTGATAACACGACGCCGAAGGAGACCGAAAATCCCCGTTTCGAGCAAGGAAAACCACCCTTGATGTCGGAGAGCAGTGTGTTCCACTAAGAAAGCTTATTATAAGAGGAGCAATATAGAATCGTTTTACTCTCAGCAATCTATATTCCAATCTAGCCAACACGCTTTCACCGAAGGGTGTTGATGGCAACGAAGCTTAATCTCGAGGTTTCTGCGCTAGATTCATGACAAAGCTTTCAGGAAGCAGGTATGTTCATACCGACAATGAATTGTTTACTACGAGGAGTGCTCAGAGAGGTAGACCCATGTTAGCTCGAAGTGCTTCATGGTGGTGAAGTGTAAAGTGAACGTGCAATCTAATTAGCGAAGCGAACGCCTGCTTGTCCACGTGAGCACATGACTGGTCTCCGCGGGGTATTTCTACTGGACGGTGGGGACGTTGCCCGTTTTCTTCCCTCTGGAATGCTCAATCGCCGCGTTTTCTTACATTGTCATATTATGTGCGCAGGCGAATGCGTGCAGCTTACGAATCTATAGCCTTTCCAAAGCAGTTCCAGACGTCACACCTTGGTCGACCTTGCGAGCCATTCGCCACAGGCACGGTCTGCGAAGGCTGCCGCTTTATCTGCTTGCGCTGTGCGCACTGTCCGCGTCTTCGCTTAGCGGCTGCAGAATTTGCGCACAAGCAACGCGACATTTACACGTAGTATATATAGCTTACTTTCAGAAAATTCCAATTGTGCAGTGCGAGGACTTGTGCGAACCCATTTCTTGCCTTTTACCAGAAGTGGCCGCGAGTCCCGCACAAAACTGCACTTAATCAATCTTTGGACACAACATCGCTCACAGCGCGTGGGTTCGATTCTTATTGCTTTTTGATATTTTTAATTCTTTTTTTTGCACCAGCATAATGAAACAATGCAACCCAGAGTCTCCCCCCTTTTTTAAACTCGAACTGCAGCTAGCACATTTTCTCTCATCGACAGCGTCCTTGCTTTTCTAGTGGTAAGACGTAGTTAACGTTTCCATACAGACCATGCTTTCACCGTCTCAAGTGATATTTTAAGCTTCGTATAAGCTTCGTATATATATATATATATATCAAAACACAGCTACCTAACACTTCAACTTAATCCCCCTCCTCATTTCCGACTCCCGCAGCTCAAACATGAATTGCGACCCCACGAACAGGGAAAAACACGCGCACCAGAGAAACACCAACCCAGAATAGCTTCCTAATATGCCATTGACTAGCTCGGTTAGACCGTCAATTCCCAATGCAAAGCCGACAAGATTCGCCGCCATCAGTAGCAAGATTTCCACGACAGCTCCAATACCGCATATGTACCGGTATGCGTCCGGCCGGTCCTTCCACTTGCGGGCAGGAAACAACATAGAGGCGACGATTTCCGGTACAACGAACAGCGTGACCAGCCAACCCCACATGAGCAGCCGAAGCTGGATATCATGCCATATCGCGATGAATGAGAAGACAATTAATTGATTGAGCACCGTTCTTGCCTTGCCCCATACGCCTGGTTGGGCACTACCACCCATCGGGATGAATAGATAGCGCAGACTCCACTTGTTGAAGCTGCGATGCCACCCGCGCCAAAATTGCGTCACGGAGTAATTATCGCTCATACAACGCACCATATTCTCCGGGGGATCGATGCCATCAAGCAGCGCCCAGAGTCGGAAGAAGCGCCATGGGATAAGTAGCTTGAGCCATATGTGCTTGAGGTTGAAGAAACCCAGCATGCTAAGTTGACCAGGTGTGTATTGGCTCCAGTCTGGTTTTGCTTTGAAGATGGCGACCATATACATATAATGGATCATGATCTCCATCGTTAGTAACACAACGATGAAGCGCACGGCGTAAAGCGAGGTTCGTTTGGAGGTGATGCTATGCGTTCGGTAACGTAGTTGCGATACGTAGTCGTTGAAGGTAACGATGGGCCCTGCGAGGTACAGCGGTGAGTACATTGTGTACGCAAAGTACGTGCGGAAAGAGTAGTCTGTAGATTTTGCGGGAATGGAAACACGATCGCGCTCAGACAGATTTGACGGATCGAGCTGTTTCTTCTTTGAGTCATTAGTTCGGCGACCTAATCTTGCGGTAGCATACGTACCTCCAGTGGGCTTCCAGCCCTTGAATTTAGGCTCCAGTAGTAATCAAGATTAAAGCTAATCAAGCGGAGGACGGTGAAATTGAAGAGTACTTCCCATTTAGAGATGAGGCCGCCAAAGCTGTCGAGCGTGTGGCCTAGGTTCGATGATAGTGATACCTTCTCTGAGCTTGGAGATGGTGGAAGGAAGACTCCCAGGATCGCAGCATACGAGTATCCATGGCACAATTCATTGGCAAACAGGATACCAACTCCAAAGATCCAAGTGGCCATAGGAACATACGGTCTTGGCAGCTTCTTTGCGATGCAGTAGTTGATGTACAGTATACCAACGATCTTCAAGGCCGAGAAGCCATGCAAAGCTACAATAAATATAACAGCAAAAGGAACGTCGAATGACAGCCTCTGATTGAGACGAGCATCTGCTGCTGCTGAGGAAGACAAGCCCATGGTTAGGCCGCCTGGCGCGGTGCGGACCTGAGTATAGGTGTTTGCTCTCCAAAACCCATCGTAAAGTTTCCGCAAAAGTGGGTGAAGAAGGACCACAAGGAAGAGATACGGAATGTTCTGTCGAAAGCTGGAGTATTGAAGATCTGAATTGTCCTGGAAAAGATCTTAGCAATAGTACCAAAATCGAGTGCCAAAGCACCATACCACTTTGCGGCCTGGTATCCAGCCATCAGAGAGTAAATGCTCGAATTTCGAATAATTTGGATGCGATTCTAAGATATATTAACAGGCCATTCGTCGTGCTTTCGTCACCATTCACTGACCTTTGGACACTTCTAACACGGACTTGCACATATAAAGGATAGAGGCACCAATGACTAGGAAGTAGAAATAGAATTCGGGTGTGTTCCATCGCGGCCGATGCGTGATCTCTACCGACTCCCTGCCCTTGACTTGTCCACTTCTAACCGGCAGCGGCTGTGCTGGGTCAAGCTCCGCAAGCTCGAGGGCCTCCTTTGGCGGTGCGGTGGCCGGGACTACGAAGCGAGTGTCGAGCGTGTCCAGCGAATAGAGCTGGCGAAAGTAATGGAGCCACATGTTGCTGCCTGCATTCACGCGATCATAGTCGTACACATGAGCAGCCTGGAGCTTGGTTCGTCGGGTGGGGTGGCCTTTGCGATTGCATGTGCAGCGGCCTGTGAGGTGGACGGACACAGGAGCTCGCCAACCTCAAAAGTCCGAGCAATCGATACGACTTCTCGCCAACACGGATCCCAGCCCCCACCACCGCACCCCGAGACGGCGCATGAGCTCTAGGTCATCACGCGTCAATTGATTGAGCAAGCTGTATTTTGAGCTTCGCAAGCTTTAGCAGGCCATCATAGTTACACGCGATGAACATTCCCAATTCCTCGAGCGCGCCCGCGCCAGGCGAGTACGCTGGAGGTACTGCTGCACTCAGATACACTAAAGACGCATGTATTGACGCATAGGCAGATGAAGTTTCGGCCATCGTTCTCGATCCCGGCTATGCGACGACTCGCGCTGGTTTTGCGGGCGAGGACGTGCCCAAATCCGTCTGTCCCTCCTTCTACGGACGCCTCGATGGCGACTCCAGCGCACAATACCTCTTCGGGGAGAACTCAATACACACACCGCTCGCGAACCTTCAAATCAAGAACCCATGGGGTGCAGACGGCATTGTTGAAGATTGGGACACCGCAACAAAGATTTGGGAGTACGCAATAACGTCAAGACTAACCGGCGCGAAACCGGGCGACCCTTCGAAGAATGGACTCAATGATGGCACGAGCACAAATGGCGATGCTATGGATGTGGATATGGATGCTGTAGAGAACCAGGAGAAGCCTCTTGAGGACAGCCCGCTACTCGTGACCGAGCCCGGCTGGAACTCTGCAAAAGCACGGGAGAAGTACATTGAGATTGCAATGGAGGAATGGGGAACTCCGGCTTTCTACCTCCAGAAGACAGGTGTGCTCGCCGCATTCGCCTCTGGAAAGGCATCGGGCATCATAATCGACGTTGGCGCATCACACACGTCGGTCACGCCCGTTCTGGATGGCATGGTTCTACGAAAGGGTGTCCAGAAATCACCGCTCGCTGGCAATTTCGTCTCTAATCAGATTCGCCTCATCTTCAAGCAGGCGCAGCCCGAGATTCCACTCACGCCTCACTACATGGTGAAGTCGAAGACGCAGGTAGACGCTGGCGCGCCCTCGCAGGCTGCCTACAAGACGTTTGATGTTCCGCCTACAGGCTCATTCCGCTACCAAGAGGAAGAGCGCGTCCTCACCGAGTTCAAGGAGTCGGTTGTCGAGATCTGGCCGGGTCCTGGCCGCCTCTCCAACGGCACAAACGAGGAGATTGCAAAGTCGATGCCTGGCCGTCCGTTCGAGATGCCCGATGGTTGGAACCAAGTCTTTGGTCTCGAGCGGTTCCGCCCCGCAGAGGCCCTCTTCGATGCTAATGGCGCCGTCACAGATAGCGATAACCCGCGCCCCAAGGATGAACATACGATTCCGCGTCTCGTTCAAGCCGCGGTGCAGCACGTAGATGCCGACCAGCGTCCCCTTCTCCTCCAGAACATTGTAGTTACGGGTGGCTCAACACTGCTATACAAGTTCAATGATCGGTTGAACTATGAGATCAACAGCATCTATCCGAGCACCCGGAATAAGCTCTTTGCACCAGGCCCTGTCGTGGAACGGAAGTATGCTGCATGGATAGGTGGCAGTATTCTCGCCAGTCTGGGAAGCTTCCATCAACTGTGGATATCAAAGAAGGAATACGAGGAGCATGGTGCCAACATCGTGGAAAAGAGGTGCAGGTAGAGCGAGAGGCTCGAGAGACCTTAGCTAGAACTTGAAAGGAGTTTGTACGCTATGGGTACTAGGAGGCGTCTGTGGGGTAAAAGCCTGTCACTAGGTTTCTTCAATGGCTTTAGAGAATTTCAGATCACTCTTGGAAATGTCAATTGTGCAAGTGAAAGTATTTCGAATCTCGACCGGGGCCTATCTATTCGACCCTCGTGAATACTCTTCAAGGTTCTTCCTATGACCCTACCTATAGTACATTTCGCCGAGAAGCAATCATTGTTTTCCTTCAGCAGCTCCGTGATGCCTCAACCCTACGAGTCTACATCCATTGTCTCTGCTGTCGCTGTGACACTATCGTCCTGTAGCTCGTGGACCGTAACGTACTTGCTGATCTCTTCCCTTGCGATGACCTTCTCGTTGAGCACTGCTGTAGTCCCGACCGGGAATTTGTAATTCCTCTGCTTCGGCCGGCGTACATTAGGCGTCTGGTAGTTTCGCAGAAGCGTCGTCTTCTCCTCAGTGATGACTGCCACATCCACATTGCTACCAGAGCCGAGATCATTCCAGATACCCGCCTGAATCGCATCTGAGCATAGCTTTACCGCCTGGTCTCTGGTGAGATTTCGCTGCCACTGCGTCTCGAAGACGGACATGGCAGCCAACGATCCAGAGCCCATGGTCACGTAGGGCAGTTTGTCGGTGGAGCCGTGTGCATGGACGGTGAAGAGATGCGAGCCCGTGGGGTCGACACCGGCAATGACGAGATAGGCGCCAATATGACCCTGGTAGCGGAAGAGGTGTTGCTTGAGCATTGTCATGCATGTCACGACGCGGGGCTTGCGGCCGGTAGACAGGGAGTGTAGCTCGAGGTTGGATGAAATGATGGCGGTGGTGAACTCTGTGTCGGCAGCGGTACCGGCTCCAGCGCACCAAATCTGGGGAGCGATGTAATGAAGCTTCTCACAGTTCTATAGACGTGTTAGACGGCCCGTTACACAAGGTTTCG
The DNA here is from genome assembly GCA_030378425.1 of Periconia sp. TS-2. Lineage (NCBI taxonomy): Eukaryota > Fungi > Ascomycota > Dothideomycetes > Pleosporales > Periconiaceae > Periconia > Periconia sp. TS-2. The sequence continues at coordinate 232,833 of JASNQO010000013.1, read as the reverse complement.
ACAGCGCCTCACCTTGTCTGCTACTATGGGACCGCTTGTGGCTCGTGTATCTGCTGCAATCACAACTCCACCATCGAAGAGGCAGCCTACGATAGTCGTTCCGGTGCTCGTCGCCTTCGGGAGCGGCACACCCTGGGCATGGAGGGCGGCATTGCGGTTATGGTTGGAGAAGTCGAAGCCCGCCATGCTCTATTGCGGCCACGAATACTGATAGACTATTGATCCAGCGGTGTAGCAAGAACGTAGCAAGTCGTCGGCGAAGCTTTGGGGAGAATGGGCGGGAGACGAGCGAGAGATGGACACTGGTGCTAGTGATAATAGGCGGTAGGACGTTGACGCAGCTGTCGATTGCCTGGAGCTCAAGCTCGGACGGTCTTGGCAGATCAGCGCGCCTCCCAAACAACCTTCGAAGAAATGCTCAGGCGCAGTCCATTGCTCCAGGCTCCCCCGCGTGCTTGTCGCTCTTCGATTCCGGAGCGCCAGGCGACCGCAAGGCCTTCGAAATTTTCAGCAAAAGCTTCGACCTTTTCCGCCAGAGCCCTCCCCGGCTCTCACGCTCCTTTTCTTCTTCCTCGTCGCCCGTCTTCCACCAGAGGTCAACCTCCGATGCGAGCATACGTCCGCTAGCTCGCAGAATACCGTCGCGTGAGATTCGGCCTGAATATCTGCTCGCAAGCATGGCGTTTGCCCAGAGCGGCTCATCGGTCAATGTGGGCAGGGAGATTGCGGACATCAACCCAGAGGTAGCTCAACCCCAGTGGTCGACCGCGACAAGCTAACTGATGTATAGGTTCTCGGTTTCTCTGCACTTGGCCATGGATTAGAAGGCGCCAAAAAGCTCAAGCTGTTGCCGTCGCCATGGCCCACGAACAATGTGCCCCCAGCGTGCGCTACGCTCTTCTCCATCGCCTCTCGACGCGGCCTTCTCGCTGCAGCTTCGCCAGACACGCTTATAATAGCTTCCACGGACCGCGTACGCAAATCATTCAGTGAAGAAGCTGGAGACAATGATATTGTATCCAATTTCCGCCCCGACGTCACCCTCTCAGTCCCTCAGCTCCGCCATGTAGCGTTCTCTTCCGATGAAGACTCCCTCATCATAAGTGCTGAGAATGGCGGTGGTCTGGCTGTCTATGGCGTCGACAATCTCTTGAAAGGGAACAAAGAGCCAAGGTTACAAATAAGCACAAATGATACTCCAGTACGAGCATTGCTACCAAATCCGGCGGTTGGACACTACATGGCTGTGGTGCTCGAATCAGGGCGGATGGAAGTTGTAGATATTGCAAGCGATAAGGTTATACCCGTCCGAAGCGAAGGAATAACCTGCGCAGCATGGAGCTTAAAGGGCAAGGCCTTCGTTGCCGGGTTCGAGGACGGCACTGCCACCGCGTTGATGGTAGGTACCAACAAGCAAGTCTGCGAGATTCCACGTCCTCCTGAGGTAGCTGCGAGCTATACACGTAGGTCTCTTCAATTATTTTTAGCGCGGACTTGAACCGGACTGATAATTGCAGTAACGACCATACTATGGCTAAAGAAGGATGAGTTCTTTCTTATACACTCGCCAGAGCCTTCCTCGGCGGGAGGTGATGCTATGGAAGAAGAACAAGATACTCACTTCCACTTCGTCACGTCTGACAATGAGTACAAAAGCTTTTCGTTCAACAAAGCCCCCTTCCCGCTATTGTTTCCACCCATGGAGGGCGATGCGCCGTCGCGCAAACCTCCCCCTCGTTATTCAATTGCAAGACTTCGCAATTGGGAACCGCTGCTGAACGATATGCTCATTCTGGCTAGTGCCAACTCTTCTGACATTACAGTTCTCTTGAATACAAGCGAAAAAATAGCTCCAGATCAGGAGGCCACACATGAGTTCCAGCGGGCCGGTCTCATTGATAGTAGGATGGCGCAGGTTCCACGAACGTGTCTTGGAGAAGATGGGGAGAGTGTTCTTATCGGTGAGGCCTTAGACCTCTCCAGTAAAGACAAAGTGACACGACCGGCACCCCGTTTAGAGGAAATCAACGAGTCCTCAACTCCGTTACCTGCCTATATGGTGCTCACTCATGAGGGCATCTTGTCAGCCTGGTGGGTAGTCTGGGACAAGTCTGTCGAGGCTGGCACGGGTTATCACGGGCTCACCACACTGCGAGAGTCGGCCGGCGAGCAAACCCCAGCAAAGGCTGCGCCACATCAGCCAAGCTCACAGGCTAGCTCAATGTTTGCTCAACCTTCAGCCACATTCGGAACTCCAGCGACTTCAAAATTTGGTTCAACTGGATTACCTAGTGCAACGCCCTCTTTTGGTACACCTTCATTCGGAAAACCTTCCCAGCCAGCTTTTGGGTCTCCCTCCCAAGTGGGAGGCGCAGCAGCCACCTCATTTGGGACGACTGGGCTAGGCAATCGTCAGTCTCCCTGGGGCGGTACCTCACAAGCACAGACCTCGCAGGCCCCCGCAAACCCATTTGCTAGTGCTGCTGGAATTACCTCTGGATTCGGCAAACTAGGAACAACCTCTAATACGTCGGGGTCTGCGTTTTCGAGCTTTGGTAGCGCAAGTGGAGTTCAGTCAGGATTTGGCGCTCTTGGGCAACAGAGGTCTGCATTCGCCGGAACTTCAGGTGCATTCAAAGGATTAAGTACCGAGCCAAGTTTTGGATCCACAGTCAGTCTTGCCTCCGGTACTGGATCCACCATCCCATCGTGGGCCAATACTCCGGCCCAGCAGGGAGGATCAGGCTTCGGAATGGGTACGTCTTCATTTGGCTCCAATAAGGAATCAGACACAAGTTCCGTCGATGTTCAGAACAGAGAACGAGACGAGGCAACACCAACTCCGCAATTTCCCCCTCCTCAGTCGAAAGGTCTGTTTGGTCTCAATTCAGGTGACTTCAAGCTTGAGTCTTCGTTCAAGAGTGATGGATCTGCAAAAGAAGATGAGGAGAAGCCTACAGAGACGTCTAATGGCTCTTTCTTTGGCGGCGATTTTGGCTCTGCCCTTGGAAAATCAAATGTAAAATCGCCCTCTACACCTAACAAACCTGAGCAAGCAAGTTCGGAGGATGTCTCCACTACGCCTGCAACACTGCCCAAACCGGCAAGTTTTATGTTCCCTGGAACCACTCCTAAAGCTCCGCCAGTAAAGCAGGAGGTTGTTCCTGAGAACGCACCTCTACCGCCAGATCCGTCAACATGGAGACCACCAAAGGATCAGGATGCTCCTGAGGATGCGCCTCTACCTCCAGATCCCATGTCTTACAAGCCACCGAAGACAGATGATGATCTACCTCCACTTGCTGGAAGCCCGCCGATAAAAGTAGAGGCTCCCGAATCCTCGGAGCCGTCTTCTCCCTTGGATGATGAAGAAGAGGACGAAGAAAACGATGAACTATCAGTGGAGGAACAGGAGGATGATGAGGAGGAAGAGGAGGAAGAGGAAACGGAAGAGCCATCGCCTTCGGACGCTGCACGCAGAAGCCGCCCATCGCAATCTGGCTACTCGTTCCAAGACAGCGTGAACCAGTCACCGCGCATATATCCTGCTGCACCTACACCGCCGTCTGGTAGGGATGTATCTCCAGCTCGGCCACCTGCTTTTGGTCAACAATTCAAACCAGTCCCTTCACCTTTTGGTCAACCTTCCAAGCCGAGTCCGCTATCTTTTGGACAGTCTGCGACAGGCGCCCAATCAACTCCTTCAGGTGGCTTCCCCAAGGCACCCTTGTCATTTGCACCTTCTAACCGAACTCAAAACCTCCGCTCTCCAAGTCCCGTACGCGCTGTATCGACCTCTGCAATTGGTGGAACACGTAGGGAACCAATGACGCTCTCCGGTACCTCCTTAAGTGCATCTATTCAACAGCAACCGAAGCCGCCTACCCCTCAGCCAGAGGTTTCAGATCTCGTCGACGATGAAGACGACCGCATTCGCCAAGAGCTTGCAAGCGAGATTGAGCCTACCCGGACTCTAGATGACTTCCTTGCCCGGACAGAGTACAGCGGACCCTCTGCTGGCAAGACCGGTCATGCCGCTCAGATTGAAATTGTGTACAGGGATATCAACAACATGGTGGACACACTGGGTCTGAATTGGCGCTCTCTTAAAGCATTTTTGGAATATCATGAGCGACCACAAAGATACACGGAATTAACTCGAGCTGATTTGGAGGAAGTCGTTTCTCAGGGTGAAGATGGTCCCTGGTTCGAAAAATGGAGTCTCACGGAGATGGAAGATCTGAAACACCTGGAGAACGATTTGGAGCAGGAATTGGATGAAGGACGTCTTCAGAACGTTCTCGAAAAGCTGAACCAGCTTGGGCGTCTGCTCCGAGAAAAGGCCAAACTTATGACAAAATTCAACGATATTCGACGACAAGTTATCAACCGAAAGGATCCAGACAAAGTGGAGACACTGCGAAAAGCTTCCTTGCCGAAGGAGCTTGCGGATCAGCAGAAAGCATTGCGCAACGATTATGCGCGTCTCCTCGCTTTGCTTGGTCAGGCTGAAGAAGCAGTCATGCTTCTTCGATCGAAGCTTGCATCACACAGTGCGGAAAATGGCAAGACAGGTGCTGTGCCTACAGTCGACGCGGTCAAGAAAACTGTCAATAAACTTATCATGATCACGGAGAAGAAGAACAATGATATTACTATGCTGGAGGCACAGCTTCGCAAGGTAGGACTCTCGGCATCCAGCAGGCCAACGTCTTCCTCTTCAAATCACGTATTAGGAACGCCTTCTAGACGATCCCGTGCCACTCGGGGTGAGAGTCCGTTCGCTACTCCCCCTACCGGACGCAGCAGGATGAGCCTAAGTGAATTGAACAGAATGGCGTTGACGCCGGAGGTCGAGAATACGCCAACCAAAGGGTATGGATTGTACTATACGCCTGAGGGAAGCCCAACATCTGGCAAGAATTTGTCGAAGCTTGGAGATTTCGTGGATGATAATCTGCCTGCGCTGAGGGAGACGGCGAGGCGGAGGAGAAAGATTGCAGAAGGGCTGGCATCTGCATTGGTTGACAGAGGTGTCAAGGAGACCAAGGTTAACTAGTGGAAGAGCATTGGATTTCATGATTGTGTACGAGTATGCGCTTCTGTGTTTGAATGCTAAGAGAAACTGGACGATCCATTGTATTTGAGCGACTTTTGAGAATTTAGCTCACGAAGGAAAAGTGTAGAGTATGATCTTGTACTGTAGATAGTAAAGTAAATAAGCATCTTGAATATCGATGACTCGGGTGTGGAGGCTCCAGTTCATTCGCACTGCTGCTTGCTGTTAGGGTAAGTTCTAGTCAAGGCAGCCGGCTGTTGCCTGGCCACGACCATCCTTCGCGTAGATGAGGTGGTTGTGAAATTGCTCGAAGGGGTTGGGTAGCCTGGAGGGCTTGCCATGCTGGAGCGAAAACACGTGACACACGTTCTGTCAGTCGCGACGCGCTGGCGTCAAGGGTCCATTGGTGGCAGGCGCTTGGTTTTCCGCTTCCATTTATTGTTCCTACACCGCTTCCAGCAACTTAACATACAATTCCTGCTCGCAGCTTCTTACCACCTTTTAGGCCCACGCTCAACCCGTTACATTTTACTCTACCACTGCCCCGCCATCGTCTTAGTACCCCACATCCGTAAACAACATGTCTGTCGTCTCGCTCCTCGGCGTCCAGGTCAAGAACAACCCGGCCGGCTTCGACGCGCCATACGAGTTTGAAATCACATTCGAGTGTCTGGAACAACTACAAAAGGGTAATGAAGTGCAAAGGTGGCGAATCAGCACGCACTAACTTGTTTGCGATAGATCTAGAGTGGAAGTTGACCTACGTTGGCTCCGCAACCTCGTGAGTGCTACGCGCAGACCTGTTACATGTGGCAAAACACTGACAAGCTCAGAAACGAATATGACCAAGAGCTTGACTCCGTCCTCGTCGGTCCCATTCCTGTCGGTGTCAACAAGTTCCTCTTCCGCGCCGACCCTCCAGATCTATCGCGCATCCCCAACAGCGAAATTATCGGCGTCACTGTCATTCTGCTCAGCTGTAGCTACGATGACCGCGAGTTTGTCCGCGTCGGATACTACGTGAACAATGAATACACAGACGAAGCCCTCCAGCTCGAGCCCCCTGCGAAGCCCGTCATTGAGAAGGTACGGAGGAGCATTCTGGCGGAGAAGCCGCGTGTAACGCGCTTTGCGATAAAATGGTATGACTCGCGCATCTCTTTTGTAACCTGGGCAACGACTGACGATTCGACAGGGATTCTGAGGAATCTGCTCCACCAGAGTTCCCTCCTGACCAGCCCGAGGCTGATCTAAACGCGGACGGTGATCAGTACGGTATCGAGGAGGAGGAGGAAGAGGAAGAGGAGGCGGAACCCGAAGCTGAGGGCGCCGGCCCCGCTGAAGGCGATGACCAAGAGATGGCAGGTGGCGAGGATACCGCCGGACCGGCCGCCGAGGAAGAGGGTGTGGAAGGCAGCGAGGAAATCGACATTGAGGACAGTGAAGGGGAGGATGACGAGGAGGAGGAAGAGGAGGGCGGCGATGACATGGAGATGGACGAAGCTGGGGCCGCAAATGGCGAGTCTGCGCAACAGCCGGTTCAGCAACAAAACCCGGATGTCATGGTGCATTAGGAATGCCACCTCTCTGAAGTCCCGAAGTGCACGTCTTCCTCGGAAAACAAGTTGCTGGATCGCGTTGATTCAGCTCTATTCTGCGATTAGTTATATGCCCCTGATCTTATTAAGAGATAGCCCGCTTGTGCTCTCTCGGCAAGGAAAGCAAGATAGATATACATGAAATACCATTTTTCTCTCGTTCTCCAACTATCAGTGCAGTAGTGATATTGCGAGGTGATTCCATGGGAGGCACTATTTTAGCGTACGACGCTTTTAATTGGTAACAGATTCGCGAGGCGTCCAAGAGTGAACTACTATTGCAGGCATTCTTATACAATCAGACATGGTGAGTTTGTAGTAAAGCGTGGACAAGATATGGAATCGTATTCATCGTATATACCCAACGCCCCAAGTTCTGCCACACGACTGAGTACCGTATGGCACGTCTACGTACGCAATTTGCATATGAAAGGCGCAGTATGTGAAGTGAGAACGTCTACGTAGTATAGCTCTATTACCAGGGGCGTGCGTCTGCATTGTCAGCAGTGTACCAAGGACCTAGATGGTCCTGGTGAATGCCCATTTATTGCATGTTTCTGATTTGCACGCGATGATCCAAGACGCATGCATGTCGGAAGAATATACGGGCCGTGCAAGGCTTGAAACAAGGTTGGAATCGTGACATATACGAATGATCAAGGTTTCCTGGGGGCTGAACCTGGGACGTACGAGCTAAAGCTGAAAGATGCAGAGAGCCAACTGCGCGAGGACAAATCTCGACGGACCGTATACACGGCTGAAGGCGAAGCCCAATAGGTCAGGCCCAGGCGAAAGCAAAGCAGAGGTGCCGAAAGCGGTGGCTCAAAGCGAACTTGGGCCACTCAAACAAGCGGGCCTGACACACAGCCTCTTCTGGCGGCGCAGCCTCGCGGATGGCGGGCGAGGACGGTTCAAGGATGGTCAACCCGATACGCCCGCTGTCAGGGAACATTTATAGCAATCGTGGTACCTGACGGCGCGCGTCAACGAGGCCTGTGTGTTTGGCGGCTCGCCTCTGCATCTCTGCGCTCCTCCAGGCTCGACTTGAATGTCTGGCGCGCAGATGCTCCGCCCAACGTCAGACTGTCTTCGGTGAATCCTAATCATTCGACGACTCCGGCCGAGTACTTGTTGAGCGTTTGTCTCAGCAAACTGACGGGCGCTTTCTCGCAATTTCCTGTTAGCACTCAGCCTTTCACCCTCTTGCGGCGTCACAGCCCCTCCTCCGCGTCCCGCCGACGTCCCATTTCCCTGTCTTGAACGGCCTTAAGAGGCCCCCCTCCTCGGTCTGCTTCAACGCCACGTCTTCGTTTTCTGTTCCCAAACAGCTTCATTTCGCGCACGCAGCTCCGCTGTGTCACTCAGACTTCATCGGGAGTTACTTTGTGGTGCGAGGGAGCAGCCGGGAGCTCCGCGTGCACCCCCGCCAAGGTATGGGTTGATCGTCCACTCAGGCTGCCCTCTCCGTCTTCAGGACGCACCGACATCAATGACCGCTGCTGAGCAAGGTCTTGCGCCGTGTCGGGTCCTTCGCCGCCTTCTCTTATTCTTGGACAAAGGCTAACACTACCTGTTTGCGCACCTCAGCAGAGCTCAGGATTAGCAAAGCTTGCGAACAATGAGCTACCAGCAGGGCCAGCCCCAACTCGGGGCGACGTTTGTTCCGGGGGGTTTCGATGACTACTACATGCCTGCCCCCTCGCCGGAGGTCATCTCTCCAGCTCCTCAGCGGTTCGTCTTACACCCTACTGCCTTGATATTACGCGCTTGCTGACGTACTCTTGCTTGTGCGGTAGGATTATGCCCGAGGTGCCCGAAAACATGCAAGAAAACATTGCTCATATGGAACTAGAAGCAAACGGTCCACGGAGCTCTGCCGCGCCTACATCGCCGCCCGCTCAGGGAATGAATCAGTCCGCCTCCTCGCCGTTCCCGCCGCGAGGCTCAAGCTATCAGACCGGACAACAGGCCCCCGAGCCCCAGGGGCAGGGGCACTGGCCCGCCAGGCAAGCGAGCATTTCTTCGACCTTCAAACAACCTCCTAGCGTTCAGCCACAAGCCATGCAGCAGCAGCAACCCTCGCACGACTACCACAGCTTTGCCCAAAGCAGTGAGGCGCCCAATTTCTCCATATTCCCAAAGCTGCCGAACCGCCCACCAAATGTCCCGCCCTCAGACGACGAGAAGGAAGCAGTGCTGGAAAATGCGCGTCTTCCAGTGCTCAACTCCAACGATCCGGAGATGCAGTTGGCATGGGCACAGGACGCGCTTGCTTACGTAGACACGGCTCAGCTGCACGAGCAACGCATCGCCGAGATCCAGGGCGCCCGACCAGCCACACCCGCCGTCGAACACCAGCTACGCGTGGACGCCATGAACGTCACTGGCTTTCTGGCAGATCAGCACCACCCTAAGGCTGAATTCATGCGGGGAATGTGGCTAGAGTTTGGGAAATTTGGTCTGCGCGGAGACAAGAAAGAGGCCTTCCGATGCTACACAAGAGCAGCACAGAAAGGATACGCCCGGGCCGAGTATCGAATGGGCATGCAATTCGAGCAGTCCAACGATCCCATCAAGGCCCTCCAACATTACAAGTCAGGCTCGGAAGCTGGAGACTCTGCATCCAACTACCGACTTGGAATGATGACTTTGCTAGGACAGCATGGACAACAGCAAGACTATGCCAGGGGCATCCAGCTCATCCGGCAAGCCGCTGCCACTGCAGATGAGAACGCTCCGCAGGGTGCGTACGTCTTGGGTATGCTGCAGGCTAGAGAACTTCCCCAGATCAATGTTCCAGAGCTCTATCTCCAATATGACGAGAAGTCGGCCAGGCAAAACATTGAAAAAGCTGCGTACTTGGGCTTCGCCAAGGCTCAGCTCAAGATGGGGTCGGCGTATGAGCTTTGCAGCCTAGGATGCGAGTTTAACCCTACTCTTTCGTTGCATTACAACGCGTTAGCCTCCCGGCAGGGTGAGGCCGAAGCCGATATGGCAATCAGCAAATGGTTCCTGTGCGGCTATGAAGGAGAGTTCCCGAAGAATGAAGAGCTGGCCTACCAGTACGCCCAACGGGCCGCCGCTGCTTCGCTAGCTACGGCTGAATTTGCTATGGGCTACTTCAACGAAATCGGAATGCACGTCCCTGTGAGCCTTGATAAAGCGTTGGAGTGGTACGAAAAGGCTTCCAGAAACGGAAACAAAGATGCAGACGCTCGGATCGAAAGCATCTCGTCGTCTCGAGTACTTTCAAAGAAGGATCACGAGAAAGTTGCCATTGGCCGCATCAAATCTCAGCACGGTTCGATGCGTGGTCAACGGCCAGCCAGGTTGCAAAAGCCTGCAGTTCCAGCCCTGCCCACCATCGACAGCAGTCCTTCCGACTATGGAGATTCGCCTGCGACAGCTTCTCCCGGAGGTGCCCGTTTACCGGATCGCAATGCTACAACTACACCTTATCCTTTGTCAGATCAACCTCCACTCGTTGCCAATGCACCTGGTTCCGCACCATATGAACGCCCAGCCACAGTTACACCGTACCCTACAGACAACGGTCCGCCACGGATAGATTCGAGGCCTGGTTTGGCAGGCGGATTTGCATCTGAATTGAGGTCCCACTCTGCTCGCCCTGTGTCACAGGCCTTCAATATCAACCCGAACCTGTATGGCCAGGGTCCTGCACCCATTGATCCTTACGGTCGCGGCCGGCCTCCACCTGGTGGACCCAACTTGGGCCCTCTCCCAATGCGCCCTGCCACCAGCGTCGACAGTATGGGTCGCGGCGGAGGACGCATTCCCAGTGGTGGTCCTCCTGGGCCAGGCGGATATAGGCAACCCGGGGGACCAAGTGCTCAGCGGCCCGAACAGTATGATCGGCCGCCCACAGCTCAGCCTGCTGACATTGGGTACGCGGCGCCTGATGGCCGAAACAAGCTTCAAAAGCAGCCGCTCAAGAAGCAACCTACTCTACCTGATATTGGATATGTCGCGCCGTTGGAACCGCGACAGCATACACGCCCATCCACGGTGCAGCCGGGTCAAGAAAGTAGGACCTCGTCCCGCCCAGATCGACCATCAACAACAGCTCCAGGGCCGAGACCCGGCCAGAATCCCTCATCCCGACCTAGTTCTGCCGGGCGACCGTCCGGGAAAGCTTCAGCGCCTCAGGGTCCTAAGCCTGGCTTGCCGTCACAGCCTGGGCCCGTGAAGCCGAATGCGGCACAAGGAGCGAAGCCAGCAGCGAAGCCAGCGGCAAAACCTGCTGCTCCCAAGCCCGCGGCTCCTAAGCCGTCGGCCGGAGGGGCAGGCAACGGCCCAAAGACATTCGATGAGATGGGTATCGGTCAAGCGCCCAAAGACAGCGATTGCGTAAGTTGCTTGCATGAATATTCTGTACTTTTTCGCTTACAGTCACTGACTATTTGCAGGTTGTCATGTAAATGTACGAAGCGCGTAGCGTGGCTTATGCATAGCGATTTGTTTGCCTTTTAGACGTAGTGTCTTGAAAAAGATGCATTTGAGCCTGAGTGGAAGAGTTAGAAAAACTAATGATTGATTGATTGATTCATCTATTGATTTTGTATACCCACGGATTTTGGTAATTTGATGATGGTTGTAATGGGGAATGCGCATCACAATCGTAGATAAAATAGCATGAGACAGTATTGTAAGCTTGCATTGAGAAATTCTCTCGACTCTTTATTCCGTTATAAGTTTTACCATGTGCGAGTCACAGCGTCGACGATGGTTCCTTCCCTGTGTGCAGCTCACGTGCTTTGGCGCCTCTTTCCCGTCACGTACTACTTCTCGCACTTTCGTCCTTCGTATGCTCGCACACTTCACTGCACTTGACATTGTTCTTTGTACGATCGACTGAAGTATCATGGCGCCGCGAAAGAAGGCTGAAGACAAGGCAGCAGCAAAGTCGAGCAACGATGCCGCTGACACCATCCTTGACTATCTTCGTGAGTTCTAGGCCATGACCGAGCCCCATTACTCTCTTACTGATGTCCTTTCAGGCAGGGAGAAGTGAGTGTATCCATCTGAGGGTAGAGAAAGTGACAGGTTGAGTGCTCACATTTGTTCCGCCCACAGTCGTCCTTATTCGGTGAGTCCGTCGCGCTTTCCTCGCCAAACCATCACTGACAAACAACAGGCCATTGAGGTCTCTGCCAATCTTCATAATAAGGTCACAAAATGTTGGTAGGGCGTGAGTGCTTGACGAGGCCAAGCTGATCAAAGAGTAGCAGCAGCAGCGAAGATACTGAAAGATCTCCATGAGCGGAACGCTATTGAGGGTCGTGTCTCGGGTACGCTCATTCATCTTGTCATCTCAAATAAAGCTAATGGAATGCAGGCAAGCAGATTGTCTACCATACGCTTCAGGTACGTCCTCCCAGGCTTGTCCTTTCTTGTTACTCCAAATACTAACAAGCAAAGAACCCATCCGACTCCTGCACCGCCGAGCAACTCGCCGCCCTCAACACCACAATCACTGACCTCCGCACCTCGACCGCTACCCTTAACAACGCCGCCAAAACCCTACGCTCCAGTCTCTCCTCGCTCAACTCTACGCTAAGTACCGCAGACCTCGTTTCGTCCGTGCAATCTCTAGAAGCGGAGAAGTCCGAGATTGTGGCGAGGCTGGATGCTCTGAAGGCGGGCAAGGCGAAGAAGGTTACAAGAGGGGAAAGAGATGAGATGGAGAGAGAGTGGAAGGTCTGGAGTGGGGCGGCGAAGAGGAGGGAGAGGGTTTGTGGAGAGATGTGGAAGTTTATCGAGGGATTGATTGGGAAGGAGAGGAAAGTGGAGGTCAGGGAGAATTTAGGGTTGGATGAGTAAGGGACTGCTTCGACGATGTGAGGGTTAGGTACAGTTACAAACGGAGAACCTCCGGATGAGAATAAGATGTGGGAGAATATGAGCATTTTCGAGTCATTGGTCACGAGAACAGGGCGATAAGTAATGGGATGACGATCAAGAACGAATTAGATATTACACCTAGCTCCTGGAAGTGCGACGGTATTCAACCGTATGCTAATGCCCAAAGCGCCTCTAATGCAGATGACGAGTGCATGCGTAAATCACGATCCTTGATAACTCTGCTCTATATCTGTAAAGACATCTTCAGCAATTACACCTTCCCTTTCTTGTTCGGCTCTGGCCAAATCCTCCAATTCCTTGGCCAAAGCCCTTCCTTCCGCTCTCCCTCGATCTGTGTTGACCAGCATCATGATGGGAAATGGAAGACCGACGAGAACAGCGAGGAACCAGAATGCCTGTTTTTCGTTAGTGAACAGTCTCCTACGAGTGTTAAGACTACCTTCTTACCGGTCTAATCTCCCCATAAGCATCTGTAATCAATCCCACAATTGCAGGTCCAAATATGCTACTCCCCTTATCCGTAATAGCATACAGCGCATAAAACTGTGCCTCATATCCCGGTGGAATCAGCTCCCCGAACAAACTCCTGCAATAGCTGCTTAGGCCTCCTAGGACAATTCCATAAACAGCGCCTAGTAGATACATTTCCCACTGCTGCTTTAGACCGAAGGGAAACGAGGGGATATATCCGAGCAACGCGTAGATGGGGATGAGCTCAAAGATGAGGATGCAGGCGAGGATGGTCTGGGAGGGTTTGAGCCGTAGGTAGATGGAGACGCGAGACCACGCGAAGGCGCCTACGACGCCGCTGAGGGTGACGATGACGTTGATGAGGGCGAGCATAGCGTAGGTCATTCCTAGTGTCGTTCTTGCGAAGAGGACTGCCGTGCCAGACACGGTTGCTATGCTGTCACTGAGAAGGAACCAGGCGGCAAGGAAGAGGAGCACGTCTTTAAGAAGCCGCGCTTTGACAATGGTACGGCCGAGGGATTTCCAGCTGTAGGTGAAGTAGGCGATGCCGGTACGTAGGTTGGACTTGGAAGATGCTATGTGTAGAGGTGGGCCCGGCCGGGGGCGCAACCACATAGCTGTTGGTATGGTGAAGATGAACCACCAGGCGCCAATTATGAAGAGGACGAGGCGGAGGCCGAAGGTTGAATTGCGGAACAGGACTACGACGAGGATGGCGATTGTTTGGACGAGCAATGCAGCAATGTATCCAATGGCGATGCCGGAAGACGAGATCTTGGTTGAGAGAGCCAGTTCATGGGAAGTAGTTGTTTGCGATCTCGGATTGGGAACGGTAAGATCTGCGCTGGACTGCGCCCTAGGGAGCAGGGCGGTTGTTGCATCCATGACACCGTCCATGGTGGTTTCTTCATCAGCAAGCTCGTTGGAATACTGTGCGTCATGAATGATGGATGACCCGTTTGACCTGGATACATCCTCGGCGTCCACAGAGCTCGACTCGGCAGAAAAGTTGGCGTACCGGACTGTAGGGTGAAATCTGACCAACAGGGGCAAGAATGAATTCAGCAGGACAAAACTAGCTCCGAAACAGGTGTTTGCGATGATGGCGAGCAAAGCTCCCAACACGTAGACTTTTGGCACAATGGGCAGGAATAGCATGGTCGCGATGCTCCCAATCCAGGCAAAGGTAAGGAGAAACGACTTGCGAAAGCGACCGTGGTCTGCAGCTCCCGACACGGAGACAACCAGCAAGGCCTGAATCAGCACGGAGATGGAGAAGGTGTACATGGCGAAGCTGGACGTGTTCATCTCAAGGCCGAGCAGATGGACGATACATTGCGCCTCGTCGGGCTTCTTTGGGGACAGGGCCGAGTAGAAGGGGGTGAGCTGGGCGGACTTGCAGGGCGTTGTGCGGTCGGAGAGGAGGACGCCATTCTCGCGGGCAAGGGCCTCGAGGGTCATGGGCAGGAAGCTTCCCACGCCACAGACGACGAAGACCTAGGAAACATGTCAGATTGCACACAGGGCGTGGTGGAAGCTCAAGCTGGAAGCTACCTCGGCGGCCCAGCCATACATGTAGAAGCCGGACAGCTCTTTGTCGCTCGTCAGGCGCGTGTCCTCGCCGTCGTAGGCCGGGGAGGCGGGATGGGAGTCCATGGCGAAGGTGTCGTCGGACAAGCTCTGCTCGTCATCGGCCTCGTTGCTGTGCGACTCGGAGGGCACTGAAGCCTTGGAGTGGTCCGAAGCATCGCGGGGGAGCTCTGGCCGCGGAGGCACATGCTCGGGAGCACGGGGCGTCATCGTCCACGGCGGCGGGAGCTGCTGGCGGCGCGGGCTGTGATTGGGTGCTCACGGCGTCACCTGGCGGGCGACATGGCGAGGGGCGGGAGTCGGGGACGGCGGCGGGATGAGAGGAGAGGAGTAGGGGGGAAGGGGGCGGCAGAGGGACGACGGCGACGGCGGCGGGAAGTGTGGAGGGGGAGAGGGAGAGGGAGAGGGAGAAGAGGGAGACGGGGACGGGGACGGGGACGGGGACGGGCAGCGCAGCGTGCTGGAGACGGGGTGTGGAGCGTGCATGCCCAGGTGATTGAGAGGCATGTGACGAGCCTGGCCCACGGCGCGGTGAATGTACATACAAGTATGCATGCTGGTGCCGGTGCGGCCATGGCGGGCTTTGTGCACGGGATAGTGCACCGTCTGTGTCTACAGGCAGCACGCTGTATCTGCCATGTGTGTACTGCTGGGCAATGCATCATGCAGCGCGGCGGGCCGCCCGACGGCACACGATAGACGACGCAGACGACGCAGACGCACCGCACGCGCGCCCGTCGCACTTTAGTATCTGTGTCTGCAGTGCGGCCGGCCGGCTGGTGCGAGTACAAGGAGTAGAAGTAGCACCACTACCAGCAGGAGTGGAGACTGTCGTGCCTCAGGCCCGTCCCGTCGCCGCCCAGCTCGGCCAGTCCGGGCTGGCTGTTGTTTGGCTGCCAAGCGCGGCGTGTGCTGGGCATCTCGTCAGGGCCCGCCCTCCTCTCCAACCTTCGCCTGTCCCGTCCATTCACCCCATTCACCCCATCCACCCGGCCCAGCGACACCACATCCACGCCGCCCACGCACCGCCCGCCATCCATCCACCGCCTAGACGCGACTCTCGTCCGAAGCCCGCACCCATCTGCCTCCTGCTGCCTCTTGCGCGGGCGCATCTGCCACCGGTGACGCACCCGCCATCCACAATGAGATAGCCCCAGCATCAGCCCTTTGACCCGTCGCGTCTGCACACCACCTTGGTCCGCCTGCCCTGCTCTCCCGCCAGCCTTGCGCCATTCAGCATCTATAACTGCTTTGACGCTTCTACCAACGCACATCCAAGCATCACCTCGCCAGCCCGACCGCGAAAGCGACATCCCCCCCCCCCCCCCCCCCAGCTTGCGCCCTTGACAGGCTCACTCCTCTCCACCCTCTCACTGCCATTCACAGGTCAAGATACAGTCGGCGCACGACACCGAGCGAGCGGAGGAAGACGCGGGGACGGCTGCGGAGAGTGGCAGCAGTGGCGCATGTGCCCAAGGGCTGCAGGACCCGGGCCTGACTATGCCAGGCATTCGAACCATGTCTACTAGCGGCGCAGACGGAGATGCAGACCCAAGAGATGGCGAGAGCAAGAAGCGCACATACGATGGGAAAATGGTCAATGGTGAGCGCGGTATGCTTGCCAGGAAAGACTCGCCCGCCATTGCCCCCGCCGTGGGCGACCCTGCGAGCCCCTCTGGTACCAACGGCGCCTCCATATCAGTACCTGCGTCCCCACCGGCGCCTTCGCCCGCCCAGATGGCACAACTACCGCCTCCTCTCGTGCACGTAGCGGCCGAGCTCTATCACCCCCTCTCGAAGCTGTTGCTGCGCGTCTCTCAGGAATGCTATAACGATCTCTACGAGGCTCTCTGCACAATGGCCGAGCTACCTGTCAACCACATGGCCAACGGTGGCATAGCGAATGGTTTAGGTCCTCACCCCATGGCCAATGGTGGGCAAGACAATTCAGAAGTGAATAAACAAAAGAAACTGCTCTTGATGCGGTTTGCCCAAGAACACAGGGCAAAGTTCATCAAACTACTTGTGCTTGCAGAATGGGGTAGAAAGTCTTCACCTCAGATTGCGCAATTGATTGACCTGATGATGTGGGCTCGCGATCAAAACAACGCCATGGACAAGGTAGACTGGCAGGCCGAGCAGATGAAGATAATCTCAAACTCTGCCAGACAGTACAATCCCGACATCAGAACCGCGCTGGAGATTTTGGCAACCAACAAAGCAGCGTGGATACCTGACGTGAGTTCCCCCTCGCCCCCCTTGAGGTGTACACTAAACACTTGACTAATTTCCTATAGATGGGTTTCGTTGCACCCGAGCCAATGTCTTCTGACAAAGCGTTGAAACTGTTGCGATACATGAACACCTCACTCTCAATACGGCTGACTGTGCACGAGAATCTGCCCCAGCACTTGCAAAGGTGGCGCGTCGAGTCCGGACGGGCCATATTCACGGTACAGGATGAATTTGAATTCGATGTCCTTTCATTTGTGGAAGACAATTCGGATCAATGGCACTTCATCGACCTCAGGCTCCTCTTCTCCCCGGCGCCGTCCGTTGCTGTCAAAAGCCATTTCATGCATCAACTCAAATTCACTCTGGACAGCATTCTTGCGACTGATGGACTGAACGAATGCTTCAATTATCTCCACAATTTCATTCTCACCCACAAAATCAATGTGCTCAAGTCTCAGGCATACGAACTTCTCCGTGCTAGTTGGGCTGGCTCGCTCAAGGTGGACGCGGTTCATCGAGGACTTGTCATTCAGTACTGGACAGACAAGCCTGGCAAGAAGAGCTGGTTCGAGATTGGCATTTCAAGCAATAAACTCAGGAATGGGACCATTTCGTGGCGAGAACCGCCGGTTCCGTCTCTGACGGCGCGATGGTTCCGTCAAGGCGTCGAAGTCAAAGATGTCAACCTCCAATTCGACTTCAAGATTCTTTCGGTCGAGCGAATGGTGAAGCGCGTCATTGCCCTCCACATTGGACACATTCTTCGCACAACACGTGAAAACATCAGCCCTGGTATGACGGTCAAGACCACAGTATCTGGGACGGAGCCTGCCGACTGTCAACTCAAGGCTTCTATGGGATCCAATGCGATCATCACGACACTTTCTGTCGAACCTGTGACTGGAAGATACATCCTACGACCGATTACACCACTTTCGTCCGGTGCAGAAAATGCCGTCAATCGGAATCAGGATCCATCCAAAGACGCATCCAACAACAGCAGCACCATCACTCTGTTACTTGCTCGTTCACTGGTTGAAGTCGTACAACGATTCGCTCAGCAGCTGGGGTGGCAACAAGTGTCACGGCAATCTTTGCGCCTAGATGTAATCAAGGCAACAGTAAAGACAGAGGTGCTCCAACACGCGCTTTACAGTCCCCGCGGGTGGGCAGCCAATTGGGCTCTAGCTGCTATAGTAGACGCATCGGGCGAGTCCTGGTGGGTGTGTAGAACAGCGTCAAACGGGAACGCCATCGAACATGCACAGCGAATCGAGATAGAGAAATCAGATGGATGCTCACCGCCGATCAACCGATCAACCCTATCCAGCATCCAAAGAGTTGCGGTTCACACCATTGCGTTCTACGTCGCGACACAGGCGCTCGCAAAAGCTGGCAAAATGTACAGCTTCAACCATGACTTCAGTCAATCTCGTCAACCTGGTGCGACTCAGAGGATTGTGCGCGGTTGGGTTTTGCATGTCAAGACTGCAGATCTACTCACACCAAGGCCTGATGAAGCACCATGGTTAGAACCCGGCATGCGGGTTACATGCCAAGGTCTACGACAGAATGCTAGGCAAATCTGGCACATTGCATCAGGCACTATGGTTCCCGATGTTGCTGTGGACATGAGACGGCTCATGTCAGGCTCTCCGCAACAGAACTTTAGCTTTTCGGAAGATGGGAGTTTCTCGATTCTTTTGCGTACGCCATTCGGAGAGGAACTCATAACTGAGTTGAAAACCCGTCTGCGAGACATAGATCGCCTTCGGACATTCGCAGCAACTCTCCAGAAACGCAAGATGCCCCTCAAGTCTTCTTCGCTCAAAGAAGTCCAGTTTCAGTACGGAAGAGGCCTCACAGCCGCGGTCACATTCGGCGATGCAGGTGACATCAAAGTTGCCTTTGGACCCAATAATCCGCACAATCGCATTCATAGCCTCCTCACCGAGATGATCAACGAGAAGTCAAAGGTCCACGCAGACTTGACGCCCAACGACAACAATGGACTCGACAGATTCTGCACTACTCTTATGCTCACTCGGCCTATCCTGTCCAGTCTTAACGAGATCGAAGACCAGAGTTCGGTTAGACCAGGCAACCCATCGATCCACGCGCACGCCATTGGCGTATACCGCCTCACGTACGCCAATCCGATATGCTCATTCGACATTCGTATCAAGGCAAAGGACGACAAGGTCTTGTGGCTCATTGAGGATAATGAAGGGAAGCCTGCTGACGTTAGGCCGAAAGACGAACGCGCACCCAACTTCAAAAGGGCTGAGGCACTCAAGGCAGCGCTGAGCAGTCTTTTCCGGGATAGAGGGGAACGCTGGTATGGTGTTCGGAGCGGCATAGTAGCCGAAGTCGACGGGATCCAGAATGCGTTGAAGCGGCTTCACGAGACGGTGGCCAGCAACTACGTTGTGGGCGGAATCAAGCGAGAACCTGGCGACAACAATGGACCGAATGGGGCAGCCCACATCCATAAGCCTAAAGGTCCAGGTCCTGCGAAGAAGCCTGGTGGTGGCGGACCTCCCAATGGTGCTCAACGACCACACCTCACCAAGGCCCAGATGAACAGTAAGGGGGGCAAGCAAATGAGCGTCAAAACGAAGCAGGAGATCATCACCATTGATTAAAGGGGCTTTCGGTGGTTGGGTCGCGTTCCGCATCGAGGATCACATTGTTAGGTGTCTTTAGAATTGGCGCAAAGTTTCACTGATGGTAGCATAATCAGGACAAGGGGAGTTCTTCGGACTTTTCGATACCTCGGGGTTTACAGGTGACTTTTTGGGTTCAATGGCCAGTATCTCTACGGCCGAGGGGCAGGAATATTTTATTCACTTTTGTATCATAGACAGTTTTGAGTATGGTGGTGGGGAAGCAGTGTCTATAGGATGTACACTACCAGACCCGAATCGATCGCGAATAGCAGGTCATGATCTAGAGGACTGATGGCAGGAGATGAATGATAAGGGAGTCCTTACGACCCGAAAGGAAAATAGAAAAATGTATCAATCTAATGCTGAATGCCACAGTGCGAGAAAATTATTGTAGCCATAGTAGCTAAAACATATAACAAACGAAATGGAAGTTTTTCATTGCATGCACGAGCTATCATTCCTTCTATACCGCCGCTACTAGTACAGAGGCACAAGGGCGGCCTTAATATCTCAACCTAAAGAGAAAAAAGGCGCGGGGATGCTTATCTCCCTTTCTTCACCCAGTCCTCCATGTTTTGCCTCGTCTCGCCAACCTTGTCCTGCAACATGCCCATGGTCATTGCCGAGTGCGCCTTGCCCGTCTCCAAGAACCTAGTAACTCTTTCCTTCGTCTTCAAATGTGCATCGGCTAGGAGAGGATACTTCTTCTCATACGTCCAGACAAGATCTCCGACGTTCTGCATCGTAAGGGGGAGGACTGCGTATGCGGCTCCAACACCAATAGCAGCTGGTACACTAGCTCGGAGCAGGATGTTGCGGTTCCGCGTGATGATGCTACCAGCCATGCTCGCGACGAGGACGTAGAGCACACCGGGAAATACCTTCTCGCCAGATTCTCGGGGCGGGGCCAGCGAACGGATGGTCGAAGTGAAGGAGTGCTCCAGCCGTAGAGTCTCGGTCAATGCGTTGTTGACACCATCTTCGGCGCGGACGGCTTGCCGGTAGAGAGCCTTGCGAGCCTCGCCTATCTGAACGGCTAGCCGGTCTGTCGGGGTTGGGCGGTACGGTGTGGTCGCGTTGGGGGTGGTGGGTGCAGCGGGTTCGGTCGGAGATGGTGCCGAGGCGTCTAGAGGGGTGTCGTCGTAGATGGGTTTGCGATTTAGCTATGCACGATTAGGCCCGATAATTCAAAGCTTCAGGAGCTTCGGTAGCATACCACAGAGTCAGGTAGAGGCTCTTCGGCGTCGAGCATGCGCGGAAAGGAAAGTACAAAGGTGGTGCCGGTCACGGCGGCCACGACCGGGGCAAGGGCGCGCTACAGAGAGTCAGAGAGCATTCCTGAAAGCCAATTGGGGTCTTTACCTGCCGCAGCAGCGGTCTGAAGGCCATGAGGAGGGAGACGCAGGCGCAATGGATGGATGTCGTGATGCCGTCGTGGTGTAGAGCCCCAGGACAAAAGGATAAGCGTTCGGCTGGGCACGGGCCGCATCCATGACTTGCATGGGTCCAAGTTCAAGTGACGGCATCCGCAGCTTTCCTCCTGCAACCTACTCTCAAGTATGCTCCGGCGGTTATGGCACGCTCCGGCGTCACAGTGGGTCTGTTCATCCTGCCTACAGCAGTCTCGGCGAGTGCAGCGCAGATTCGAATCAGCCTTCGCCGCCGCGGCGACCGCACGCGACTCTGTACCGCGACCGCCATCAAGTCTGTTCGGTTTGTCGACTGCCCGTGCCAAACAAGACGATGACTCGCTCCGCAAGATCTTCGACGATGCGAACTTCTGGAGGGAATTCTCGCGCGCCTCGAAGAGGAATCCCCCGACGGGAATCGTAGGCAACCGCTATCTCGCGCATCCGGACGGCTTCCTCGACTTTGTCACCATCACGTTGCAGAGATGTAATGCCGTAGTCGAGCGCGTGAGCCGCGCAAACAGCATTCAAGAATACAAGACCATGGTCAAGGACCTAGATCGTCTAAGCGATCTGCTGTGCAGAGTCATTGATCTTGCCGACTTCGTCAGAGGCACACATCCTGAGCGCAAGGTGCAGAATGCTGCGAGCAAGGCCTACGCTATTATGTTTCAGTACATGAACCAGCTCAACACGACGACGGTGTTACATGACCAGCTGAAGAAGGCCTGCGCGATACCTGAGGTGTGGGAAAGCTGGAGCGAGCAAGAGCAGGTTGTGGCTAGGATACTCATCGAGGACTTCTCGAGGAGTGCTATCGACCTCCCCGAAGGCGCACGACAGAAATTTGTCGAGCTGAGCGGCGAGATAGCACACGTTGGTACCGAATTTGTGGAAAGAATGGCACCCGAAACGCACTATCTTACATTCGATAGCAAGAGGATGAGAGGCTTGGAGCCGAATATGGTACGCAGTTTGACAAAGTGGGGTGAGACAAAAATTGGGACCATGCACCATGAAGCGCAGATGGCACTTAGATATGTGGACGATGCCGATGTCCGAAGAGATGTATACATGGCAGTGAGAACCGCAAATAAGCCGAGCATTGACAGGCTGGAACAAATGTTGAAGAGCCGGGCCGAACTGGCCAAGTTGTCTGGCTATGAAACTTTTGCCCACATGACCTTGGAAAATAAAATGGCCAAATCTCCCGAGGCTGTAAACCAATTTCTTGGTGCTTTGGCCGAAGACAACAAGCATCAAAGCAATCAAGAGTTGCAAGAGCTATTGGAGTTGAAGAAGGCGGATGCTCAAGTGGACAATTTCCCCGATAGGATCAACGCCTGGGACAAATTCTACTACACGCACAAACTACTATCGAATCTCGATACCAAGACACGTACGCCAGACTTCCTTTCAGCATACTTCTCTGTCGGAACTGTCATGCAAGGCCTCTCCCGCCTCTTCGATCGTCTCTACGGCATAAGACTCGTGCCTCGAGAGACGCAGCCCGGTGAAGTGTGGGACGATGGTGTGCGGCGACTGGATGTCGTCTCCGATACGGATGGCCACATCGCCGTCCTCTACTGCGACCTCTATTCGAGAGAAGGAAAGACGCCGAACCCTGCTCACTTCACCCTCCGCTGCTCCCGCGAGATCTCTGCCTCCGAAATTGAAGACATGGCCCATCTCAATCATCCTTTTTCCTCTCCCGTGGAAGCCGCCACAGATGGCATGGCCGTATCTCACAACAAGTCTACGAATAGCTACTTCCAGCTCCCTACAATCGCTCTCATCTGCGACTTCTCGATGCCTCCGTCCCCACGCCCCGCACTTCTGAACTTCAATGATGTACGAACGCTATTCCATGAAATGGGCCACGCCCTGCATTCATTCCTCGGTCGGACGCCATTGCAGAACGTATCTGGCACCCGTTGCGCAACCGACTTTGCCGAACTACCCTCTGTCCTGATGGAGCACTTTGCCTCTTGCCCTGAAGTCCTAGCTTTGTATGCGCGCCACTGGGAGACTGACGCTCCTTTACCCATGGCGGCCCTAGAACGACGTCTCAAGATAGACACGTACACCCAACCTGCTGAAACCGAAGCGCAGATTCTCCTCGCCATGCTCGACCAAGCGTATCATTCCTCTCTACCCCTCTCGTCCTCGTTTGACTCCACGCGGGTCTACCATAACATTTACAACCAACATGCCTCTGTTCCTGAACCTGCGGGAACTGCGTGGCAGGGCTTCTTTGGGCATTTGTTTGGATATGGTGCTACATATTACAGTTATCTATTCGATCGCGCCATTGCGGGCAAGATCTGGAGAGATGTGTTCCAGAAGGACGGGAAAGGGGGCAGTATGGAGAGGAATAATGGAGAGAAGTATGCAAGGGAGGTCTTAAGGTGGGGTGGAGGTAGGGATGGGTGGAAGTGCATTGCCGGAGTGTTGGAGGATGAGCGGTTGAGCCAGGGTGGGGAGGAGGCCATGAAGGAGGTGGGCAAGTGGGGTGTCCGAGAACCTGGAGGCCCATGATCGTGGCTGCAATGTCAGTAGATCGATGACGATGAGTAGATGCCACTCTCGCGAGACTTAACGTTCAGACAGAAGTGTAGGATAAGCGATGATTGTACAGGGCATACGTATCCCGTCGCACCGCAGGACATAGATACCAGACCGCATCAAAAGGGTTGAACATAATCATTAGATCATAGACTCTACACTACAAGCCATCAAAATACCTTGGTCATCTCCCACATGCATACGCAATCCCCAACTAGAGTCTCGTCGCACAATCAACGACGCAACTCTCACACCCAAGGACCATCCAGCCTACTCGAGGCAATTGCCCCCAAACCCAACATCACACTTCAGGGGTTTACCTCCTGAAACAAGCCCGTACTACATATTCTTCCCGTAGCCAACCGACGCGCCGGCAACTCCCTCACACATAGATCCAGACGATGACCCGTGTGGTACCAGAAGGCTACGTAAGCCTCCTTGTGCATCGGATGTAACGGCGGGAAAGCAGTAGAACGACCACCTGTGGCAAGCTTGAGCCGGAAACCCCTTAGTTGCACGATACACACAGTACGTGTGCAGGTTGCAGGTGGTGGCGATACCAGATCCAAATCGGACACACGGAGATGACGTGCCACAAATGTCCTCCAGGATACTTGTTACTAGATGTAGAAAAAAACAATTTAGGTATTGCTCTAGGCGTCGCATACGGCCGTAGGTGTAGCAACTTGCTCCATTTTTACGATAATGGTGAGTAATCGATCTATATGATGACACATGCAATGCTCGACGCCGCGGACGCATCTAGTAAATGGTGATCGAGGATGATCCGAGATCTGGAAGCAATGAAAAAGCAAGCATGCAGCGTGTATCAACTGCAGAAAGGCGGGCTAAGGCGACCCGCGTCTGACTCCAACTCCGGCTTCCCACGTGGCCGGTATATGTTGGAGGGTAAGAGAAGTATTTAATTTAGACCTAGCCATGAAGTATACTGAGTACTCGTGTGGGAGAATTTGACCGTCTCTCACATCTGATCCTATGTTCCTAGCCATTTTGTCGCTAGAAAACAGTAACAAATCGTCTTCTCGATTGAACTTGCGAGATTCAGCATCTTAGTCTTAATTTTCTCTGAGTACAAGACGCCTCATTAAACATCGCCTACCGCCACTTTCATGCAGCCACACGGCATCTTCCCTCTGCGGTTGTGTGTAGTGTGTACCGATCACTTAGGTTGAAATATGCCGGAATCAGGTCCGGTGCAAATGTGAAGTCAGACAAGCACTATCTCCGCATCACTTTTCTCGTTGACCTAGCCACGCCTAGTCACAACGGTCGGGAAGAAAGCCTACTCGATAATAAGTGCCTCCTGCGTCACCATTTGCGCGTCCTCGAAATCCCCAGTCAGCATGTAAATGGTCTGCTTGGCAAATGCGGCTTCGGTTACGAAGTCTTCGACGCCCCAGTCACTATCGCTGCACTTGTTGCTCGCCTCTTCTTTCACCTGCCTGCTCAGCGATATGCACCGATCATAAGCCTTCAGAGCTTGGGAATATAGGCCGAGACCGTGCCAAACCCTTGCCACATTGAACTCAGCTTCTGAACAATGGAGTGCCACGCCATCTTTGATTCTCAGTTCGTAATAGCGGTTGATGAAAGATAGACCTTGCTGTATCTGAAACTGTCGGTTTTCAGACAGGCGCTTCATAGCATGCTGAAGGTAAGCTAGTCCAATAGAGAGGTTCAAAACAGGATCCTGCGGCGTGATGGCATACGCTCGAAAATAGTAATTTAATGCTCCAATGTACGAGCCTCCAGAACACAGCAAGTGTCCATAAAGTGCAAAGAGAGCCGGGTCGTGATCTTTCACTTGATCAATCATATTGGAAGTTACCGCGTTCTGCATCCATTGGGTGCGATCGTCTCCTCGGAAGTTGTACCAGGATCGTTGCTCCGGGTTCAGCAGGGCATAGTCCACCGTCTTGATGTACCGTAAGAAGGCTTTGAGTGAAGGGCCGGTTTGAAAACCATCGGCTATCGGACATAATCGATTCGCTGCATTATATAGCCGGAAGAGGTCGGTGCCGAAGGGATGTGCCTTGAGAAGCCAACGAATTGCAGAAGACGCCTCGAGGGAATCACCAACAGCAAGGGCACAAGCGAGTCGACAAATTTCGAGTTGACGAAAGTAGACTGGTGACTTGTAGAAAATGTTAGATTGAAGTGCAACGTCGAGCGCGCTGAAAGAGCGTTCACTTTCCCCTTGGCGAGCGAGAAGAAGCGCATAGCGGCCAAAAACATCTACCCATCGATCAAAATGAACACCGTAGAACTCGTTCGGTACCTCGTCAGTCTTCTCTTTCAACTCTCGTTCTTTATCACCATCTTCAATACGGTTTGCCTCCACAGCAAGGGCCATTAAAGCTGAATCCTTCCATATTTCACCGGATCCTATACGTCGGAAGTAGCCTCCAAAATCCTGGCGTCGATCAGAATAGAACAGGTCGAAAGTGGAAAATTCTTCAATAAGCTCCCGAGCTATAGAGATGGATTCAGCCATAGAAGTCAGGTCGCCTTGGTCAGCAGCATCACTCAGCTCATCCAAACGGCCAAAGCTAGCAACGATCTCTCGATGCTGAGCTCGTGCAGCCTTAAGCTCCTCGCTAGAGGTAATGGCCAGATTCTCAAGTTTCGCCCGGAAGAGCCGGTGGTCAATAGCGTTAATAGGCACGTTGGTACCTTCCAGAGTATCAGAATCGACGGGGAGGAAAGTCTGCGGCCTAGTTGCAAGCACGCGCTCCTTTGTTCTAAACAGACCTCTTGTTGGTCGCTCACCTAGAGGCCCTAGAGATGGTCGTTCGCCAACAGCAGTATCATCCTCGGAGTCTTGTTCGGTGTTCGTAGCAATTTTCAACTTCTTAATGTACTTTTTAGCGCGAGCCTTCCTTACTCCATGCTTCCCCTGTCTCTGTTTCGCAAGTTTGATGAAGTAGTCTCGAAGTTCTGGGTATGCTCTGAACCCTATGTTCCGTAGCCGTGGTTGACCTTTGTTTCGAAACGCAATCTCAGCTCGTTGCCATGCTTCATCATGCATTCCAATGTCTTCAAAAAATTTGGCTAATTTCACCAGGTCGTCCAGCGTCGCCGCCTCCCACTCTTGCATTATGGGAATCAGCTCGGCGGCATTGTCAGGCTCGTCCAAGTTTTTGTAGCAGGTGTATAGTCCCATGAAGCTTTTCAGACTCAATTGTTCTTTCATGTTTTTGATTAGAGGTTCGTAGAATCGCAAGGCATCTCTATCATGCCCGGTTCCATGGAGGGTGTCGGCGGCTAGACAGAAAAGGTCCGGATACTCCCACAGATATGCATCATTGCTTTCATCTTCTGGCTTAAGGTTTTCAAGGTGATGCTACAACAATTAGTACATATTCTACCAAGTGAAATAGTGAAACGTAGTTACCATAGCTTCAGAAAATTTTGGAGGGTCTTGCAACAACCGAAACAACCCCATTTTGACCCTGATCTCGAGTAGTAGAGTCTTCCCATACTTCAGTCCTTGCGAGTCTCGCGAAAACTCAGGAACGGCTATTCGCCTGGGTGCATCCTCTAGATCAAACTCACGATCATCCTCTTGGTCGTCCCAGAAGGACTCATTGCCCCTTCCTTGTTTCCACCGGCATATATATTTGAGACGAGATAGTGCATAGTTGTAGTCCCCTGCGCGATCAAGTAGGTCTAGATAAATATTGAGCAAGGACCAGTCTAAATCAGTATTCGAAGGATCGTCATTAGCAATCCAGTGGGATATAGAAAAGTCGTAGCTCTGGATAATTTTGGACAAATGAATCTTAGTCTGCTTCGTAGAAGAAGTTCCCAGAATGGCCATCTGTTTAAGTGTGTCGTAGTCATGTGGTCTAATTTTTAGCATTTTTCGACAGAGCTTGACGCACGCGGAGACATTGCCCAGCTGCGCTTCTACTTCCAGCTTCTTACTACGAGCCTCATAGTCGTTAGGATCGAGCATTAATAGGGACTTAAGGCAATTGCGATAAATGTCCATCCTGGCCTCCTCTGTAAAATGCGGATATTGATCCGGGTCGATATTTTCTACTCGCTCAATGATGAGCCACCAAAGTCTCTTGTCGCGCTTTGTAGGTCCACCGACGATCAGCGCCTTTATAGATGCTAGCTCGTCACCCATGCTGGCATAGATTTCTGAGAGTGTATTATGCGCAGCAAAGATTTCCGGATTGAGCTTCACCGCTTCTAGAGCGTAATGCATAGCCTGTGGAAAATTCCCCTTCATGTAGGCTTCATTAGCTAGTCGCTGGAATTCTTTGAATTGAGGACCTGGGTCAGCAGTGGGGCGAGGTCCCCTTTTGCCTTTGGGTCGTCCACTGGCGCCTTCATTCCGCTCTCGCAAGGAAACAGTATTTCGAGCCCCCCCTCTTCCACGTGATGAAGGTCTACCACGCCGACTACCTCGAGTGGATCTGCCTTTATGCTTCCCTCGTCTTGGTGCGGGCTCGTCTTCCTCATCGTCAAATTCCTCGTCTATGAGCATTTCATCAGGGTCGTTTTCGAGTTCATCTTCTGAAGCGGAGTAATCTTTATCCTTCTCGAGATTGTCATTATCCACTGCTTCGACTAGGAAGCGCTCAGCTTCACTATCTTCCTCGCTGGAGGACTGCAGGTGGTGGTTGTAGAACGGGTCATCCGGCCGACCACCCGGATAGCTTGGCCAAACATCATCATAGTCCTCATGGCCTGGAGCTGGTATAAACCCTTCATGTACAACCGGGCCGCTAGTCACAAAGGTGCTACTCAGAGGCTCCTGGTAAGAAGCTCCGGAGGTGGGAAAAGGAAGTGCAGTCCGCTGAAGTTCGGTGCTTTCAAAAGAAACAGGAGGTTGTTGAAATAGCTGCTGTAACGAGACATATTGTTGCACTGGGTCGGTTTCCGAGTGTGGTTGTCTATTATCCTGTGCGGATAGTCCTGCCGCATTTGCTGGATCACTGGAGAAGGTGCCGGACAAGGGCAAAAACCGCCTGTTGTCGGAATTTGGTCGCGCAGACCATTGGTTATATGGAAAACCCCCTGAAGTCATCCCCACTACGCCCTTCTGAAGATCAGTTGTGTGTTTTCTCCGCGCAAGATCATGTGATGCGGTTGAATGAGCAAAGAAGAGTGGCGAGGATAGCATGGCGCTTTCCAAGTCTGTGAGCATGCACGTGACCGTGCGCTAGTCCCCAGGTAAATACTACCTAGGCAGTGGTGAAATACTACAGAATCCTCGTGAATAGACTATACGTTCAAGTTTATCACCCTGACTGTGTCTGGCTCTCCCATAATATATCACGCAACTCTGGAATCTTAGCACGACCAAAGATTCATGCCTGTCAACAATCTTTGTGCACTACGAGCACGTAACCTATCAATAGCTACACGTTGTATTCAGTCAAAACAATAGTCTACATAGGTTTTCAGATCGAAAGACTCGACTGGGCAGATTCGGGTTACATTATATGAATTCATCCAAATGTGAAGCGGAGGGCTTTCTTGTGGGATGTTGTCAGTGTAAAATAAGATCTCCGATGAGCGAACGCTGGATATCACTGCATTAAGGCATAGACATATAAGTGATACTACAGATAACGAATACAAGAGTGATAGTACATTTCGTCGCATGGAGGATCCCTTGCGCGGCGTCCCGCCAACAGTCTATTCAATCATTACAACGCCGAGAAATGCATAGCTGAAGATAGATCAAACATGACTCTCTTCCTCATTCATACCCACCATCTCATATTCACCTGCGCCATCTCTTCCTCTACCTCTTCCTCTTCCTCTTGTCTCACCCCGATCGCCATCTGTGGTAGACGCAGCTCCTGGTCTCGCAGTGCTCTTTGTGCCGAAGTTGATGGGTCGAAGTTCGCGCCATTGACATGCCCAAACTCCGAGGGAAGTCATGAGCGTTGCACTACATATCTGCAGTGCCCACCAGAAGATATTGGTTGGAATGGCATGGGTGTATAATGACGTAACAACGAGATGAATAAAATGAATGGTGAGAGCGAAGTCGAGGACAAGTTTCGACCGGGCTATAAGCAGCAGTATAAACACAACACTTTCATGGCATTAGCGCATATCCTTTTTAAGGCTTAAGAAAGTTGGTCCTAACTTACCTAGCAACGCTATTCAAAACCCAAATAAGCCCGAGCGTCCATCCCACCGTCGTGTCGCCGCGAAGGCTGCGCCAGCTAAGAAGGAGATCGGTACTTATTTCCTTGCCGGCAACCAGAGCAGTAAAGACAATCAGAATGGTGGCGCAGGCATAATAGGCGAGTTGCAGGACGACGATTTGGGACAGGATACGGGTCGGCGAGAGGTCAGCAAGCGCACCGGGGCGTGGAGGACGACGTCGGCGTGGCATCAGCCTGAAAAAGCGGCATGCGGGCGGACGTGATAATGTTGGAGGTTGGAGTGTTTGTGTCGTTAGTATAGGAGCCTACACGGCGGCGCCAGGGTCCCGTCATGTCTGGTGTCGCGTAAGGCTCGGGGAAATTGGACGGCCCGACGTCGCCTACATCGTCATTGGTTCCGAGGTCAGAGCTCTCGTGCGCCAAGCTCAGTTCTGCAATCAGATCTACGATTTCGCAGCACCTTCAGATCGAACGTTCAACTTCAAATGTAAGTAACAATCATCTCTTCTTATACTGACTTAGCTTGTCTTGCAGTAGCCTTCGTAAAGTAGCTGACTGGTGAGCTAGTCTTCACATTTAGTCCAACCACCACCCCGTTGATCATCCGCCCACCATTGCAGCATGAGCTGGTTACCTTGGGGCTCGCCAGACAATTCAGGCGTAAAGAAGACATCCGGAGGCGCATTCGAGAAGCCTTCAAGAACGAACCGAGCCAAATGCTACGAGACCCGCGATGCCTTTTTCGAGTGCCTCGATCGAAACAACATCCTGGACAGCATAAATACTAGGGATGGGAGGACAGCTTCGACGAAAGCTTGCGGTCAGCTAGATCAAGAGTTTGAGAAGAACTGCGCACATAGCTGGGTACGTGTGACACCGCTGCCGCTGCTGACTACTCAGGTGGCGCGGGAGAAGAGCTTCGTGTGGAGTTCGTCGCCTGTATCACTCTTGAGGTTACCATTTCCGCTGCGGTAATCGTCATCTAGCGAAGTGCTGACCCGTAAACATAGGTTGAGTACTTCAAGAAGCAAAGAGTAGTCAATTACCAGAAAGAGCAAACGATAAAGAAGATTGAGGCCGAGGGTGGGGAGATCATTGCACCCCAACTTCCTGTAAAAAAATGAGGAAGGTTTTCCTGAGAAACGAACCTGTAACATATGTATACTATTAGAACATCGTTGTACTAGAGCGGCCAGTGCGATTGTAATTATAACACCACTTCATGACGATTCAAAGAGCATTGGCAAGACTGCAGGTGCAAAGCGCCGGCCCACTACGCGTTATTCTTCCGCTACAAAAAACCTATCGCGTCGATGTTGAACGATCTCTTCTGTCTACAGGATCACAAAGTCATCCATGCATAGGAGCGAAATCGGCTAAACTCACGGTTGCTGACTTCTGTCGCTAAGGCAGAAGGATATGGTCAAGGTGGACATAAATAGGCTTCACCTAGAGAATAAGCAAATATCAATCATGGGATAGGCCGCCAATATTTGTAATATCTTGCCAGGGCTGTACCACATCTCGACGTCATTGACTCTAATACCGGGCCGCTTGCCGCAGGTTCTAGTGTCCTTGAAGTCAAGTCAGAGGGGGCAGTCCTGAGCTGCCAGATTTTGAACGAATGAAGCGCATGAGGGCTTCTGTGCACGGTACAGGGTGAGTCCAAGACATAGGCATTCACAAGAAGGGAAGGGCCTGCTGCGAAGGAACCAAGCCGAACCAAAAACGCTCTATGCGCCTTGACTCTCTAATCGCAGGTTATCGAGCTATGCCACGTAACACGACAACCGTCGTCTGCAAGCCAAACCCTAGTACCCTGCACGTCCACACTGCTATGGAATCTAACCCCCTCTACTTCCGAAAGAGAGCCCGAAGGAATTGCTTTTGCCGTGCAAGATACCGTGACGCCCAACCTGGGCGAACCAAGTCTAGGCGACTGCGAAGAGACATGCGCCATGTGTGCCCGCCTAAATAGATGTTCAAATAAGCGTGGCACTAGCCAAAAAATCCGAAGAGCTGGTTACCATATGTTTCGTTGATTGGCTATTACCTATCCCAAATCCTAGACTTATAAAAACCCGCGAACGCAAACCCCGACTCCAGATAACCGAGCTTTTAGTCCGATTCTGTCGCTTCCAGCCTCTGACATCACGCGCGCATTACCCCTCTCTCTTTCGGATTCGGGTTCCAGAAGCGTTACCGTGCTATCCCCAGCCGTACTGTGTCGGGAAGATTTTCGAAGGATCCAGCTCTTCCCTGAAGACTTCTGCTTCTGTCATCCCATTTCTAGACAGAGATCCTGCCATACTGCTGTCGAAAGCGAAGACGACATCGGTGAATACTCCGCGGAATTCCTCTTCCTCGAATAGTAGTTTCCTCCACATCCTGGCGACTTCCTGGGTTGGGTTGCGAAAAATAGGACCGAGGCCAAAGGTGCCCAAAACAAGGTTCTTGTGTCCGCAATACGATGCTATGCGCAGTACCGTCCGCATTTTCTCCTTCATGAGCTCCTTCTCTTGCGCAAATGAATAGTTCATGCCAGTTTCGTTGAGCTTTGGCCGCCGAACAGGAGCAACAGAAATAACAGGGAGAGCTACAAAGTTATCCAACATGGCATAGTCCTGTTCTGGTGTTCCTCTATATACAACTACTAATGGTAAGCCATAGTATGGACAGATCAACGCAGTAAACGTACAAACTTCTGGGCTATATATGCCACCCCTTTGGGGAATTGGGTAGAAGTCGGACTCTCTGCCAACTTGCTGGCTCCATGGCATCGTCAATGCTTGGACAAGGTTGCTTCTACGGGCAAAGCATTCCTCAGGCGCCATAAGGCCAGACTCCCAGTCACCGCCTGCCCTCTTTTCATTTGCAATGTTGACGACGGGTATGCGCTTGATGTTTCGGTACGCAGGGTCTCGAATTGCGCTCTGATACCAACCGAGCGCATAGTTGATTGGATCACCGTCCATTACAGCAACTCGTGTCCGCTGATGCGACCTTTTGTCCGCGCCAACCTTTATAGCGGACGAGTCCGGATATAAGTAGGAGGTAATTGGGGTTTTAATCAAATTGGACCAAATATAGGGTAGCCATGTGCGCTTCGCTTCGGCGGCTATCTCTGACGGCTTTGGTCTTGAAGGGGGCATTTTCGCATTCTGGGCTTAGAAACGAATGGTAGTATCTGCACAGTACAATGCTCAAGGCCTTATGATATGCGTGACCAAGAAAGCTAGTAGCAAAGAGTGGATGTGCGGTGCAAGTGCCTGCATAAGCATGGGAGATGCAGACGAACGATTGGAAGGTCTACTTGCTCGGCAGGCATATATGTGTGTGTGATTTGAAGGGAACTATAAATTTAGACTCAATCGAAGCCGTCATTAAGCAGGGCTTGTTTCGCCATGCTAGACGGAAACGGCAAGTCGATGCATTAATCAGGATTCGCATCTCTCCTACAGGGCTCTTACACCAAACGCGCACCGGTGTGACCACGCCTATCGAGAAAGGCCGTCACCGTACAAGGACTCCAGTCTGTGGCCACAAGCAGTCTATGATGCACATGGACATTCGGGGACGGTAAGCAGCCGTGGTGACATGTATGGCTTGGTAGTCACATCCTGTTGCTTGGAAATGACAGCCGGACGGGGCCGTTCCCAGGGACCCGAGGCGGTCCCGTCCATGTGGCAGGATGGCTCGAGGTGAGCTGTACAGATGAAGGCGTCGGGGCCGATCTTCCAGGCCCGCATCGAGCGATTTGTGGAGGGCGGAGATCAGATCTCAGCCGGCGAATAGTGCGACCTCTGACAGGGCCGGCAGATGCTGCACGAGATAGCCCTGCAGCCGTAGCAGTGGTGAAGCAGGGAAGTCAATGCAGGGAAGGCACTAGCACGCCTGGTGGGCTTTTGAAAATGAGCACACACGGCATTTGGGGGGCTCGGCTCCTGGAAGCCTCGATTCGAACGGGAGCGTGTCTCACATGGTAGCACGCGGCGAGCATGTCCGCAGGCATCCACGGCATCGTGGCCCTTGTGCACGGCTAGCTCGGCCGCGATGGGCGTGGGCGTCAAACGGCGGTCGAGATCGGGGGCGTGTGGGTGGAAGTGCTTTTGGTGTTGAAGATGCGAAGACGTCGGGCGGCGGCCAATGGGAGACGGGCGCCGAGGCGGCGGAGACCGGGGGCTTTTGCCGGGGCGCCCTGGCCATCGCAACAGCCGTGAGGCCACGACGGGCACGGGGAGAAGCCAGCAGCCAGCAGCCGGATGCGACACTCTGCACCCACACGCGCGCAGAGCACAAGGCCGTCCCGGTGTCGTCGACTTCGTCGGGTGCAATGGCAGGGGCTGGCCACAGTCGGCACGCTGGCGGGTGAGGGCGCTCGGTTGCAGAGACGCGCTAGGTCGACCAGTCCCCCGGCGTCGGCTGGTCCTAGCACGGGTGCACGCTGGACGCGCCGGGTAGGACGACGGCCCAAGCTCCCAAAACTTTACTTTGTTGCGACTCTCGACATCACCATTGTCGTGCTGCATCAGCCCTTCGTCGACGTCCCGCTCACTGACTACCCTGGGCCTGTTGCATCCCGTAGCTTGCCGGCCATCCATGCGCCGGTCCTTCGGTCGAGGGCGCGCCTTCCGTCTTCCCGCCCGCCTTCCCTCTGCGACTGCTGCTCCCATTCGTAGCTTCCGCGCGCCACCACCATGCCCTAAACGATGCAGCTCGACTCTCTCCAGACCATCCATTGCGCAGATACTGAGGGATTCTGCCCCCAAGTCATCTTCTCAGGCTTCTCCTTCGTCCGGTGAATTCCTGACCGTCCATGGCTACGTGCGTAGCGTCCGCAAGCAGAAGCACGTCGCTTTTTGCGCCATAGGGGATGGCTCGTCATTGCAGACGGTGCAAGCCGTCCTGACTCCACAACAAGCTGACGGGTCAGTGCTGAAACCAATGCAGAAGTGTTCCATTGCTTACGTCCGCCACTTAGACTCTCCACGGGAGTTGCGGTGGCAATCACAGGTCGGTGGACTACATCACTCGGACTGGGCCAGTCCCACGAACTACAGGCAGATACCGTTCGCGTCCTAGGGCAGAACGATGCTACAGTGAGTATAGAGCCTTCTAAGAGATACCTAGCAGCTCTTCTGGCTGATATGCTTTGCGTGGTTCAATCTAGACCTCTCCGCTGCAAAAGAAATATCAGAGCCCTGAGTTTCTCCGCTCGTTGCCTCATTTGCGGTCACGACTGCCCTTCAACTCGTTGCTTTTGAGGCTACGCTCGCTAGTCACCGCTCACGTCACCAACTACTTCGCCAATCACGGCTTCATCCAAGTACACCCGCCAATAATCACTTCCTCCGACTGTGAAGGTGCTGGCGAGGTTTTTACCATAACACCAGAGACGCCACCGATCCGGACTAGGGAGGCTAATGTCGATGCTCAGCAACAGGCTGATCCATTCTTTGGCTCTCCCAAGTATCTGACCGTCTCCAGCCAGCTTCATTTAGAAGCACTTGCACAATCTGTTGGCAAGGTATGGACCCTATCGCCAACTTTCCGTGCCGAAAGGAGCGATACCGCTCGCCACTTAAGCGAGTTCTATATGCTCGAAGCAGAGCTTGCCTTTGTGGATGACCTGGCCGATGTCATGGATGTGATCGAAGGCCTTTTGCGTGCCATTGCAACTGAACTCCAAGCTTCCCATGCAGGTCAAGAACTACTGGAAGCTCGAATACGGGATGACGGCGAAGCTACCGCATCTGTGTCCCACACCGTTCTCGCACAACGATGGCAGGGGTTGATCGACGGACCGTGGCCACGAATCACCTACCACGAAGCTATAGAGCACCTGAAGGACGCCGTAGCCCAAGGTAAAGCACGCTTTGAGTTCGCACCCGGGCACGAAGACGGCCTCCAGACTGAACATGAGCGATTCCTCGCCGAAAGCCTTGGGCGAGGCGGGCCTATCTTTGTTACCGACTATCCCCGTAACATCAAGCCGTTCTACATGGCGCCATCAAGCGAGACTGAAGCACAAGGCAGGGAAACTGTCGCATGCTTTGATCTTCTTGTGCCGGAAATATGTGAATTGGTCGGAGGATCGATGCGTGAGCATCGACTGTCGGAACTTGAACGGTCCATGAGAGATTCAGGTCTCGATGGCGCAGCCGAGTCTAGCTCTGAGGCATCCAATGGCTCCTTGCAGTGGTATTTGGACTTGCGACGTTATGGCAGCGTCCCTCACGGAGGCTTTGGAATGGGCTTCGACCGTCTTCTGTGCTACCTGGCGGGCGTCACCAACATCAGAGACGTCGTCAGCTTTCCTCGGTGGCATAAACGGTGCGACTGCTAACACGCAACCGTCTACAGATAGGGACATGACATTGCCAGCTGTTCGGGTGATTAGCCTCGTGCCACGCGGAGTGCCCTGGGTGACGGGAAGTGGAATTTCTGTGTCGTATAGCTGTAAGATAGCATCGAGACTTGTACACTACATCTTCTTGTACAGCTGCAGACGCAGTCACGTGTACGGTATTGCTTGCCACGACGGGGGTGTACTTGTAGATAGCAAGGGGATGCGGGACGGCCGTTGAGACGCGACTGGCGCAGGAGCTGTCAGCGGACGTGTCGGAGATGATCTTATCAGATTCTTCTGGCCCCTGCCTGCACACTAATACGCTTCTCCACACGAATCCGCTTTCTCCGAGTCGAGCTGCACGAAGCGTGGATGCGACGGCAGGCCGGCGTCCAGCTCTGGAGAAATACATGTCTTGGGCCTTCGGACATTTTGCAGCAGGGTGTTCAGCATGCGGAGGTGAGGAGCGACGTCGGCCAGCAATGTACCTTGAGCAGCGGAGCTCGTGTGGAGGAACCGCATTCAGGTAGATTTCGCCGATGGCTCCGGCTTCGCTAATAAGTCGGCCGTCGTTTTGCTTGTGACGGCTTTCTCGGCGTTCGGCTCATCATTTTGTGCACCTAGGCCCAGGCGGTGAACTTTACAAGCAAAAGCGCATCGTTCAGACCTTCCGCTCCATTACCAGCGCAAGCTCCATCTTCATCGCCGAGAGCTTCGTCCAGCCGCCCCGAGCCCGTCGCCGTCCGAAATCGCAAAGCTGGAATCTGCGTCGCCGGTACGCGGTCAGTTAATGGCCACCCATGAGCGAACAGCTGTCGAAGTAGAAGAACACGAGTAGAGCTCCCCGACCGTCATCGATGCCAGAAGCTCCATCTCTAACCATTACTGCAGCTATGAAGCGCTACCACCCAACTTCTCGCTGTCGGCGAACATGCTTGCGGGCGCGTTCGCAGGCATTGCCGTATGAAATCACATCCACCAAGCAGCCTTTTGCAGGCACTGACCAGACGACAGGAACACTCGGTGATGTACCCAATTGATTTGCTCAAGGTTCGCCGCTCCATTCGGGTTCGCTGATGACCTCGCCCGTGTGCGCTAACAGCTCCCAGACGCGAATGCAAGTCGTGAATCCATCGCCCACGGCCGTGTACTCGGGCATATCCAACGCCATGATCACCATCTCGCGGGTAGAAGGATTCAGAACATTATGGAGAGGGCTGTCCAGCGTCGTACTGGGTGCAGGTTTGTTTTGGAATGCTCTGGTCAAGTGGCTATATGGAACTGACGCCGCGCAGGCCCGGCGCACGCCGTCTACTTTGCGTCTTACGAAGCCACCAAGCATGCTCTCGGCGGAAACGAAGGGGGCAGCGAGGAACACCATCCGCTCGCTGCAGGTTCGCAAAACCCTCAATTCCATGCTTTGAGTTCAGGGCTGACCCAATCTAGCTGCTAGTGGCGCGGCCGCCACCATCACCAGCGATGCATTGATGAATCCATTTGACGGTTTGTCTGACCCACCTCAAAATTCTAACTTGTGCTAAATCCTACAGTCATCAAGCAGCGCATGCAACTACACGGTTCTGTGTACAAGTCAGTACCCCATTGCGCACGCGAGGTCCTCCGCCTCGAGGGCATAAGCGCCTTTTACGTCTCGTATCCCACCACACTTTGCATGACGGTCCCTTTCACCGCACTACAGTTCATGGCATACGAGTCGATATCGAAAGTGATGAACCCGACCGGCCGCTATGATCCGTACACGCATTGTTTTGCCGGAGGATTAGCGGGTGGATTTGCGGCCGGCCTGACAACGCCGCTGGATGTTATCAAGACGCTCCTACAAACGCGGGGGAATGCCACAGATGCAGAGCTAAGAAATGTGTCCGGCCTCTGGAATGCGGCCAGGATAATACATCAGCGAGACGGATATGGGGGGTATTTTCGCGGGCTCAAGCCGAGAATCATAACGACAATGCCCAGCACAGCCATCTGCTGGTAAGTCCTCGCTGCAGATGGCAATAAATTAAGCTGACAGTGTTGCTAGGTCTGCGTATGAAATGGCAAAGGCATTTTTCATTGCTCGGAGCGACCGATTAAGGTCAACATAAAGCCACTTCAGCGACGACAGTGTACGGAACGACAGCTGTGCGTGCGGCTGCACTTCCGGCAAAACGACGAGATACTCACGGTCCCAGTGAATGGGATGTATACACACTATTTTTGGCATCTAGAAGAGCAGCGAGGCCAGAGTGCCATTTGAATTGGGCAGACATGTCTTGCGATGCGTCATCTTGGGTTTCTTGTAGAGTCGGTACATGTTCCTTCAGCATAGGGAGCCACGCGATGGCGTCTGGGATCTTTCTGTTCTGTGCGCGGGCTCGACATTGGCCGCACATGTGTACTATAGGGCTATCAAAAAGTCACGGAAGCGTCGGCGTCGTTTTCTGCAGCGCTCGCTGGGTTCTCTGGTTTTTTGGCTGAAGTGCGTAATCGAGATGTGGTGCTAGCGGAGCCCTCAGTGCGAACGCGCACATGCACCAGTCCCCACCCATGCTCGAGGCATTTGCTCACGCGCCGACAAGCAGTCATGTTTGCACAGTGTAGTCTGAGGCGCGGCCGGCTCTCGTGAGGATATAGCAGTCGGGCGTTGATAGCTCCACGCGTCGCTACGGGCCGCAGCAGCTCAGCCCGTGCTCGGTGGCATGGCAGGCGCGCGCTACGTCACAGCTCCAGCATCGTCGCTCTCACTACAGCCCAGCACGCCGACGCCCCAGTCTAATGCCCACCACCAAAAGCCGTCCGAATCCCCGTGTTGTACCCGGCGGATGCGCATGTCATGCGCGCAAACACGACGCAGAAAGCCTACGACGAGGCATTTCTCGCCTGCTCGACGGCCGTATACTTTGAGAGCCAAGTGCGTCAACACAGCTACGGAGCCCCATTCTGCTAAAGACACAGATGCGCTGACATGCATGACAGAGCAATGAGCCAGAAGCACTACGATCGTGGAAGACTGCTCTCGACCAGATATACGCTCACAATGCACATCGCCTCCCCTCCACTACCCGCCCCACGTCCGAGACAGAGAGGGCTCTCCTAGAGTCCTTGCGTCAGCTAGAACTACAATGCAAAGAGCGGGTAGATCTCCTCGAGGCTATCAAACGTAGCCGCGCAGAGGCAAACGAGAACACTGCTACCTCCACAAGCGCGAACGCACCCATGCCACCTCCTCACCACACGGGACCCGTCCCCCCTTCTGACATACATGGATCGTCGAGCTGGCTCGGGGCGGGTACAATTCCACCAGTGGATTATACAGATCTTTCTCGACCGCCCTTGCCAGCCAGACCCTCGCTGGTGCCACGAAAGAGCTCCGGTACTGAATCAAGCCGCACACTGAGTCTCACACCATCCACCGCGACGCTATCTCCAGCGACTACCCAGAGGAAAGATTCGCGCACTCCTTCGCCAGAGAAGAAAGGTCGCATGTTGCGAACACTGAGAGCAGGAAGAGACAGCAGACAAGCATCCACAAAATTACCAAGTTCCCTGCGGTCCCGACCGCCCGAGGCTGCGAAAGCAGCTACTCAGGCCTGGGGTTCCAAGCAAACGCCGAGTTCCAACAGGCAAGCCAGACCAGCAGTTCCTCTGCAAACCGCATCCGGTCGGTCGTCATTTGAACGACCAGCCTCCGGATTGGACTACGACAGATCAAACACACAAACTCCGAATCACGAATCACATCAACCTCAAGCACCCTTTTATATCCGAGCTAGCGAGTCGTTAGGCAATACTTCGTTTACAGCTCCACCTCTTGAATCTGGGAGCATTCCTGAACCTGCGTCAAAGAACCCTCGCTCACGGTCGGATTTGCCGTCGCCCTTCATTCCTAGAAGATCGCTAGATCCTGGTCGACCGAGGAGCAGCCAAAACAGCAGCTCAGCATTACCTTCATATCGCAATGAATACCCCGATCCAACACCGAATGCGCGACTCCTCGCAGCTTCAGCAGCTGCAAGATCATGGACTGACCTTGAATCGAGCAAGCCCACACCGCCAGCGGCGACCTCGTCGCAACCACCCTTTTTTGAAGGTACACGAAGACAAGGAGTAAAAGAGCAACTAGATACCCTCGCCCTTGAAGATGACGGCGGAAGCAAGACTCGGCCGTCACCCCGTAGGAAAATGAAGTCAAAAGAAGGCACCGTGCGCGCACATCTCCCTCCTACACCTACGTCAGACACGGCCAACTCTGAAGTCTCAGACAGTGATTCTGATGAATGGAAAGAGCGCGTGCGCGGAATACTAAAGAATCTGCCTCGAGGTGTTGACGAAGCAGCTGCAAAACAAATCCTAAACGAGATTGTTATTCATGGTGATGAGGTCCACTGGGACGACGTTGCTGGTCTTGAAATTGCCAAATCCGCGCTCAAAGAGACAGTCGTATATCCTTTCTTGCGGCCTGATCTATTCATGGGTCTTCGTGAACCCGCGAGAGGGATGCTATTGTTCGGTCCACCAGGCACCGGCAAGACCATGCTTGCAAGAGCCGTCGCCACCGAATCTAAATCCACCTTTTTTGCCATATCAGCCAGTAGCCTGACCTCGAAGTTCCTCGGTGAGTCCGAAAAGCTCGTCCGCGCCCTGTTCGCTCTAGCAAAGATGCTTGCTCCATCTATTATCTTCGTCGACGAGATTGACTCCCTCCTCTCCTCTCGCTCCGGTTCCGGAGAACATGAAGCTTCCCGTCGCATCAAGACCGAGTTCCTCATCCAATGGTCGGATCTAGCCAAAGCAGCTGCAGGCAAAGAACAGACAGACAAGGACAAGGAAAGAGGGGATGCAAGTCGTGTGCTTGTTCTTGCAGCTACTAATCTCCCCTGGGCTATCGACGAAGCCGCAAGAAGACGATTTGTGCGGAGACAATACATCCCATTGCCTGAGGATTATGTACGGAAGAGTCAATTCAAGAGATTGTTGAGTCATCAGAAACAAGAAATCGATGAAGCCGAGCTCGATCACCTTGTGAGGCTCACTGATGGTACGTCCCAATTTCAGTTCAATCCCCTGCATTTGTCCAAAATCTGACATAGATTAGGCTTCTCTGGCTCCGATATCACTGCGCTTGCTAAAGATGCAGCTATGGGACCTCTGCGCTCCCTCGGTGAAAAGCTGTTACACATGACTATGGATGAGATACGGCCGATCAGGGTCGAGGATTTCGAAGCAAGCTTACGGACCATTCGCCCATCGGTTAGTAAGGAGGGTTTGAAGAAATACGAGGAATGGGCAAAGGAGTTTGGCGAGCGTGGTGGTTGAGTATAGCTTACTAGTCCCAGGTGGGCAGGTAGGACTAATCCCGCCTAACTCATAGATAATACATATGAAGCGGCAATAGAGGGACTTGCCTGCACTGGAGAGAGGGGCCAGACGTAAAGAACATCATCGATAAGCTCGTGAAGATAATTGCGCTGGCGATATTTCTGTATCTTTAAGCCTGTGTTATGTGTGTCGCCAGTCGCCGCCAGCTCTGTCTTCTTTCGCATTGACACTGCGATTTGAAGATCATGTGCGGTTAAGTTAATCATTGGATAGAAACTATATCAAATGTATCAATACTTTTTCTGCCATGTGTTGTGAGGGTCGAAGAATTCGTTCGTATCATGGATAGGCAAGCCTAAACCTCCACTCACCCCCACACGATGTGACAAACTGCTAGAAATCCTGGTACAATTTGTTCAAAACATGCAATCACATGCTACATATTAGTTTATTTATTAATTTTTACATGATTTAGGTACACTCGGACTTGTGGTGCGTCACAGGCTTTTTTCTTCGTTTTTAATGTTGTATACGGAAGATGAAAAAAGTAAGTAGAACCTTGACCTAATTTAGATCAACAAGATCGAGAACAGACTACCGAACACAAACTAGACATGGAAAGAACCGTAGAGGGATGGGAATACGAAATGAAATTGACCCGTAGAAAGCGTAACCATCATGCATTAATCATAGCAAGGCCTTCAAGTGCTTTGTTGGTATTGCTAGCAATCTCATCAAGACTTAAGAGATTGGAATTACAATACATCTTGTTTCTTGTGACCCGTTAGATCTAGAGAGAATGGACAAGCATCGTAGAGTCTTGCGGGTTTTCGTCAATCTATCTACGTTCCTGAGGCGATGCA
Organism: Periconia sp. TS-2; assembly: GCA_030378425.1. Taxonomy (NCBI): domain Eukaryota; kingdom Fungi; phylum Ascomycota; class Dothideomycetes; order Pleosporales; family Periconiaceae; genus Periconia; species Periconia sp. TS-2. The sequence goes on along the minus strand of JASNQO010000013.1, from coordinate 190,662 downwards.
ACCGGAGTCACTGATACGCTGGATCATCGAGCACCTCTCCCTCTGGATACCGCTGGATACTTATGCTCCATGAATGCGCACGAAGCCTGGTGCAAGCTATCATGGGCCCGCTACCGAGACCGGAACACCTAGGATATGCTGTGAATGTAGCCAATGTACACCAACCTCCACTACCATCAAAGGTCAATGTTTCCTCCGAACGAAGCTATAATACAACATCCCGAAGAGATGTAGTCCGCGGCGGGAGGGCGCTGGAAACTAAAGCTAGCAAAGAGCTAGAATTTGCCTGATAAGAGCTCTTACGATGTGCGAAGAGAGTAGCGATCAACACCATGAAAACGACCGCCATTGTTTCGCTACTGCAGACCTGCCTTGTTCGTTTTCACCGTGTGGGCGATAGGAAGCAAGATGCCCTTATTATCATGAGCACCAAGGGCCATACCTTTGCTCCATCCCATCTTTTCTAGCAGAGCCCGACCCCTGTTCTCGGGACCAAGCTCAGGCGCAGAAGCGCCGACAACCTCGCCGTTTTTGTATGACACAATGGGGCGTGACTTTAGACCATTCTCCTTCTTGCCCATATACGGCGGAAGCGGGCCTCGCGTCATGCGTTTCTGGAAGTTCTTTCGCTCGAGGAGCGCATCGAAAGCATCCTGGGTGAAGGTTGTGCGATGGGTTTTAGAGAGAACGGTAAAGCGGTTCGAGCCATCACCGCGAGACTTGGAGTTAACTCCAAAATGGCCAACAAGTTGGTGTATCACTGCACGTCGATGAGATTCCATGGGTGGCAATGAGAGGCTAGACAACGTTAGCGACATTCCAATCTCGAATGTCATTTTGCAAGCAAAAGGAACTCTTACGTCTGCATGTCCGACACCATGAAGTCGCGGATCTCCTCGAATAGATCTACTGGAGTTACACCGTCTTTGTATTTGATGCTGAGCTTGGGACCCTTGCCTTTCCGACCGAGTAGACCCTGCCTGCGTAGCTCTTCACGTTCGGCCTTCTTCAGCCGCTTCTTGACACGATCAGCCTCCCATGACGCCTGGAGCTGATCATTCAAGTCAGAGTCATCAAGCTCTGGCGGCATCTGACCGCGACGTCCCTTTTTCCGGGGTCGCAAAGAAGGTCGCTCCGTGTCCATGATGTCAAATCCAGCATAAGGGTCCATATCGAGAGCATCTGCCATAGCTGCAGCAGAAGGGAAAGTCGACTCTGCGCCTTGCCCATGACCAAAGCGATGTTGCCGTTTCTTATTAGGACGATCAAATGTGATCGATGGGGCTGTGGTAATCGTCCGGTTTGAGGCGCGGAAATGGGGGTCATGAGCATATAGCAATAGCTCGTCTGACCCAAGCCCTAGCTCCTCTTGCTTCTGCAGAACCATTGCAATAGTCTCGTCATCGAGCTCATCGTCATCAACTTCCTCGTCGCCTTCATCTGAAATGGAATCCATGTCATCGTCAAGGTGCAAATCAGCGCTGCCATCACTGCTGGAGCTGATGGGACGAGGCCGTGAAAGAAGCTCGGATTCGAAATTGTGGACGAGAAGCTGCTCTGCTGGAGACTTGAGAAAGCTCACCGGCAACCATCGTGCATCATCTGGAGTGGAGCCCTGGTATACAACCAGATACTGTAGGCCGGTGGTACGCGTGCGTTTGTTAAGTATGCGGCTGATGGTGTCCTCGATGTCTGTTGAAGTGCTCATACCATCGAGGTCTCTTAGCATATCGGAATCCCAGCCATCCGGCTCGCCGCTTTCCTGAATACCATGGCGGTCTTGCGACTGCTTTGTGCTCTGCTCCCAGTCATTATGACTTCCAGCATCTAGATCCATCTCACGGCGGGAGAAACCGGCAGCCGCAAGCATGTCTTTCAGCCCAAACTCTTCAACGTTCTGCATATAGTCGTCCATGGCAGCGTCCCTAGGGTCGACCTCGCCACTCATGAAAGCTTCCATGTTCGGTCGGTCTCGCACTGGCAGCCAACCTATACCCGGCTTACTCCTAGAGACCCATTCGGTTGTTCGGCCTTCCCAGACAGGTCTGCCCTTTCGCCGCTTCTCGAAATGTGTCTGCACGACACTGTTGGTATCCGAGTCGATGCCATCATCCTGAGCTACGTCGGGCTCTGCTTGCGGGTAGATACTGGGTCTTTCACCCTGCGTGGAAATTTCTGGCTCGACTTGTGAAGGGTTGACTTGCAGGGAAGCCGCACCCACGTCGGAAAGTGAAGCTTGCACGTCTGGCGAAGGAGTTGTTTGTTTTTTGAGGTCGGAAGAAGAAGGCGAGTGCTGGACAGATTGTTCGACGGGTATTGCGCCCGATGGGGTGTTGGAAAGCAATTCGGAAAGTGACGTGTTGCCTCGCCCTCTAAAGACGACGATGTCTTCACTCGACGTGCTCGCCGATTTTGAGTCCCTAGAGAAAGCGGAAGGCGACGGCGAAGGACTGCGGATAGTCATTTGGGCGAGTGCATCCGAATTGAGGGGGGACTGGGGTGGGACGGTTTCGACCTGAGCAGGTTTTTCTTTGATAGTGCCTTCGAGCTGTCCAGCAGAGACGAAGGTTATGGGCATGCGGCGGAGCTTCTTTCCGGCATCCCACGCGGTCGTGCGATGGTTCGACATCCACCGTGCCTCGTCTCGGAGCGAGAATTGGCCCGCCATGGCTAGATTGTCAGTGTGAGTATTGCCACGGAAAATGTAGGGTTGCCATACTTTCTTGTGCCTGCTCTACTAGCGACTTGGACGGCGATGAGAGGCGCTTTGAGTGCGAGTGGCGCTGTGATACTTTTTTCTTGACATGGCCTTTGCCCTTTCCTTTCTTGCGCGACATGGTGACGATAGTCGCGAGGAGAGACAAGTGGAAGGCCGAGTAGTTTGCAAGGGTGCGAAGTGATGCGTGCAAGTTGAGCACTAGATGGTGGCGGGACGCGTGTAATAAACTGATAACAGCTTATCGTTATTTACGTATTGAATGCCCGGGCGCGTCAACGAGCTCCCCAAGCTTAGACTTTTTGGTGGAAGGCAATATTGAATAAGTGCTTTGAAAGCTAGTAGTTATGGGCAACCGGAAATTTCACTTGATTTGGGCCCTGAGTTGCCTAGTGTGTGTGTGTTTTGCCCGCCAGCACATGCTCGAAAAGAAGCTGTTTGTAGCTTCGTGACCATTCAACGAGACCCCTCCCCCGCCGCGTCCGCAGGCAGCATGACCTCAGCCAGCCCGGTAGCTGTCCGCAGCAACAACCGCCTCCCTACGATTTCCGTCCGCATCCTCACATCTTTACCTGTCATGTTGTTAATGGCCATGACCTGAGACTAATCTTTGCACCCAGAAAAAGCATACCTCATCGCCTTTTAAGGCACATTCCTCCATAGTCGGTCGTCTTGAACGCCGCACTAGTGCCCATCACCTCCTCCTCATCCGCCATGAATGACCTCGAGCGCGTTGGCCGGAACATTTTTCGCACATTTTATGATCCTCTGCCGTCCAACGATCGCAGCGCGCCGATATGGTGTCTGGGCCAGCAGTACGACCCAAAGTCTGCGCTGCAGCAGCCTGCGGCTAACGAGGTAACGGCGACCGTCCCAACAACGTCCTCTACAGCTCGTCCCGAGCGCCCGAGCGGTACAGAAGAAGACAGCTGGATAAGGACAAGTTTGGAAGAGTCGGAGCGTAAAGAGGCTGCAAATGGGGAGGATCCCGCCCAATACGGGGGCTGGCCGCAGCCCTTCCTGGACGACTTCGAGTCACGCATATGGATGACATACCGGTCAGGCTTTGAGCCAATACAGAGAAGCCAAGATCCGAAGGCAACATCGGCCATGAGCTTCAGGGTACGCATGCAAAACCTGGCGCAAAACGCTTTCACATCGGACACTGGATTTGGATGCATGATACGGTCCGGGCAATGCATTCTGGCAAACACCTTGCTGTGTCTGCGTCTAGGACGAGGTGCGTGTCTTTGCAGGCCCCTGCACTAAACCGAAAGCTGATAAGACACAGATTGGAGGCTCCAGGAATCGCGCCTTGAGAACAATGATCGCTCCATCCTCTCGCTGTTTGCCGACGACCCTCGAGCCCCATTCTCCGTACACCGCTTTGTTCAACGTGGAGCAGCCGTGTGCGGGAAGTATCCTGGCGAGTGGTTCGGGCCATCAGCGACAGCAAGGTGCATACAAGACCTGGTAGACCAGTATAAGTCTGCTGGTCTGAGAGTGTACGTCTCTGGCGACGGTGCCGACGTGTACGAAGACAAACTGAAAGAAACTGCTTTCGACGACGATGGCAAATGGCAGCCTACCCTGATCCTCGTAGGGACCAGGCTAGGCATTGATAAGATCACCCCGGTTTATTGGGAAGCTCTTAAATCATCACTACAAATGAAACAGTCGATGGGAATCGCAGGGTGAGTCGCGAGCCTTACACTTTGGCTCCAAAGCACACTGACTCTCTCAGCGGCCGCCCATCAGCATCGCACTACTTTGTTGGAACCCAAGCCGACTACTTCTTCTACCTAGACCCGCATACCACGCGGCCCCTTCTCCCTTACCACCAAGACGCTTCTGCCTACACGACAGAAGACGTCGCCACCTGCCACACCCGTCGGCTGCGGCGCATCGAGATTCGCGAAATGGACCCTTCTATGCTCATCGCTTTCCTCATCCGCGATGGGCAGGACTTTGATGCCTGGAAAGAAGGTGTGGTGAGTGTGCAGGGTAAATGTATCGTGCATGTTAGTAAGACGGAGCCGCCGCGGAGAGGCGAGGAAAGGGAGGATGCAGTGGATGAGGTTGAAAGCTTTGACGAGGAAGGGTTGCAATAGCGGACATAGCGTGGCCGCCCCAAGCAGCTGTTTTATTGGTGTTCGTTCGGCGCTGACCCAGGCATTAGCTTGGGGAGAGTTGAAAGGCTGAGGGCGGCATTGGATCCGGATTTGATGGAGTTTGGGTAGATAGATCCGCAAAACCCGCAACTCCTGTAATCAGAGGGAGCGGGGAATAAAGACATTTGCCACTGGTCCATGATCGTGGTCATATCGGATTTCTCAGCCGTGGCCGGATTGCTAATAGTAAAAGCGCAGAAGTCGAATTTTGGTCAAATCACGCCTAGATCATTCGGATTTCCATGTCGTCGAAATTGCTGGAGAACCATCTGCTGCGACCGATACGTATGCCGGACTTGGTAGGAGTCCGTGGCGCACAAGCGTGACATACAATACCTCATCCTTATTAAGGTCTCGCACCTATAACAGCGATGCTAAACCGGATCGAGCCTGAAATGGTCAAGTAAAAGTGATGGGAACGTGGGGAAAAAAACAGGGTGGTATGGAAAATCGAAAGCACGTCAAAAGGTGAGAACCAAAATTGAAGTGGAAAGAATTGTTCGTTCCGTGCTGCAGAGGTATAATGTACAGCTTCGATGATATCGGACCCCGTAGTCAGACCATAAGACTCACGGCCCGGGAAGACAAGCAAACCGTCCCATGATCGCATTAAAATGACCCATGAACACCGACCCCATAACCGTCTTCATCCAGACAAGACGAAGTAAGAAACCCAATGGAAACCCCGCGTCAACCGACCAACCCTTACTTCGTAGAAGAAGAGTACTTGGTGACAGCCTTGGTGCCCTCAGACACGGCGTGCTTGGCAAGCTCACCAGGCAGGATCAGTCGGACGCTGCAAGCGGATTAGCAGATGCAAACAAGCTGAGGAACGAATAACCATACCTGGTCTGGATCTCGCGTGATGAGATGGTGGACTTCTTGTTGTAGGCAGCAAGCTTGGAGGCCTCGGTGGCGACGCGCTCGAAGATATCTGCAAGAATCAGTGACCGTGGCCAGATAAGGCAAATTGTGTGACGTACCGTTGACGAACGAGTTGAGGATGCTCATGGCACGGTTGGAGATACCAGTGTCGGGATGGACCTGCTTGAGCACTAGATGCGACGCGTCAGCCTTTTGTTCAAATGCAAACATTGCGATGGAATGAGGTAAAAGGCAAAGGGTGTGCAATGGCGCGCGCCAGGCGCGACGGGGCTGGGAAACTCACCCTTGTAGATGTAGCTGGAGTAGGTCTCCTTCCTCGACTTGGTGCGCTTCTTCTTCTCGCCGGAGGGAGCGGCCGTCTTCTTGCCAGCCTCCTTCTTCTCGGCGGGTGCCTTGCCAGCCGGGGCCTTGCCGCCGGTGGTGGGAGTCTTCTGGGCTTTGGGAGGCATTTTTGAGAATTGGGGTGAAAAGTGAGATGCAAAGTGGTGCTGGAGGGTAAAGCTGTAGTGGGGTGCTAAAACGTTGATGGGAGGCTGCGGCGGGTGGAGTGTCGAGATGAAGGAGAGAGGGTGGTCGAGCGGCGGGGGACGCGCTTCTTATGGGGAGCGCGCTCGATGTTGTGATCCAGCAGCAGCCGGTTGGTCCGTGCGTCGCTGCTTCCTGGGTGGGCGGCTAAGCGAGGCGGCGAGTGTGATCTGTGGCCGTCGCGGGCGCGCTAGTGAGGCAGGTTGATCTCGCGCACCACAACACGCCGCGCCCGTCCTTATAAGCTGCCTCCCCGCCCCGACGTCCACTCTCGTTCCATCGTCTTTACGCTCCACGCCAACGCTCCACGCCAACCCGCTCATCTCACACAGCACTCCGCTACCCTTCAACTCTTCAGTTTTAACCCCCCATCTCCCAACTTCAGCAAAAATGACTGGCGGCAAATCCGGAGGCAAGGCCAGCGGCTCCAAGTCCAGCGCCCAATCGTGAGTACTGCCCCATCTCGTACCATCGCCCTCTTTTGTTTTGGTATGGCCTCATGGCCTCGACGCGTCTCTTGTTTTGGTTCGACGCGTCTTTTGCCTCTTGCTTTCGAGTCTCGTCCATTCCAAGCCGCTTTTGCTTTTCTCAATTCGATTGCATCATGCCTGACCCACCATCACAGTCGTTCGTCCAAGGCCGGTCTCGCTTTCCCCGTCGGTCGTGTCCACCGTCTGCTCCGCAAGGGCAACTATGCTCAGCGTGTCGGTGCTGGTGCTCCCGTCTACCTCGCGGCGGTTCTTGAGTACCTTGCCGCCGAAATCCTCGAGTTGGCTGGCAACGCTGCCCGCGACAACAAGAAGACCCGTATCATCCCGCGTCATCTTCAGCTCGCCATCCGCAACGACGAGGAGTTGAACAAGCTCCTTGGTCATGTCACCATCGCCCAGGGTGGTGTGCTCCCCAACATCCACCAGAGTAAGTTTCTTATCCTCACATCCATTGCGCATCCGCTGATCGATCCAGACCTGCTGCCCAAGAAGACCGCCAAGCCAGGCAAGGGCCCGTCACAGGAGCTCTGAGCGTTTTCCTCTCTTTGGCGCGGTTACGGTGTTTGCTTTTCTCACGATAATGGGGTTCGGTCTGGGTCTCGGTTTCACGGTTTTGCATGGGGTTTAAATACCAGAGCTGTACATTATCCCCACGTGGTGGGTGGCTCATGAGCAATTCAGGGATTACTTCAAACTGCCTTCAGTGTTTTATGCATACAAATTGTGACTGGCTTTCTAATCTCCAGCTCTCGAGATGCCGCATATTTTGACGGCATGCGCTGACTTTGATATCCTAATTACAATTCGTGAGCTCGGGTACTAGGGGCGTGCAATTAGCCGTTCGTCATAACGAACCGTATTTTGATATGCATGACTATGTTTACTAAAATGGCTTTAAGTCAATGTATTCATGGGGTTTGGCGGAAAGATAGATCGGGAGATGCGCAATTCGCGTTCGGAATCATGATAATGATTGCACGCCAGGATTGGAGCGAACGAATTGAGATGAAAATTGAAATTTTGCATTTGCTGATATCCTCAGTTTCTAGTCGTACGTGTCCTAGCTATATGTACAGCGCCATGTTCGAACCTGGTTTCCCTTTACAAAGTCATTTTTGGAGGAGCTGCATGGGGTCAATAAGCAATGCAACAAGCAAAGAGATAGGCCTTACGATCTAGCATCGGACAAGGCAGGTTTCGCTCGTACTTGGAGCCTATGTCTGTTAGCCGTGTCCGCGGCCGTGTGCATAGCCGATAACTCACCTCCGGGCGCGGTAGGTGGGCGGTACGGGTCCGGATGCTTCCACTTCTGCAGCAGTGCCTCCGTCTCCTTGATCAGTTCCTACATTGCCCCGTTAACGATGGTTCTCGCTGGCACGTTCGGGGGGTATCGTACTCGCTGCTGGCGCGGTTCCGCAACGTGCTTATTGGCCTCAAATAGCGACCGAATGTACATGGCCTGGCCCCGCCAGAGATACCTGTGGACAGCCCAGTCGAGGGCGAGCTTGAGAGAGCGCCGATAGAGGCGGCTGCAGAGTGTTAGCAGAAATGCAGCTAGTTGCGCATGCGTATCGTCGTGTCGGGACTGCGGCGAGGAACGCGTACATGACGGTCGTCTTGGAGCTCATGGCGATGATGGCAGTGCAATTGGCGTGTATCGCGGGCAGAGCACGGTGGTCGCGGTCGCAATGCCTGTGGACGTCGTGAGATGGCGAGGGCAGCGACTGCTTGACGTTGAGTTCGGGCTCGGCGGCGTGCTGGGACAGACCGGGTTTGGCGCGGCGCACGGTTGCGTCTTCCGGTTGGAGGGATAGACCGCAGAGCTCTGCCATGGAGCCTGTCAACTTCAGTCTCGTTCAATTCCCGCATCCTCGTTCGCTCCCCTAATTCTTCTCCCCGTCCGCCCGCCATCCTCAAGTCAGCCTGTGCTTCCTGTTCCTGTGCTGCCTGTGACTTCGGAATGTCTGGCCAGCAGTGTCTCCGCCGTGTGGCGGCTTCAGCACCGCTGCAGTCGATGCCGCTGCTTCGCGCGTCTTCCAGAGCTACACGGCTATCGTCACAGAGCGCGGCTCGCAGCTATGCTGCTGTGTCAAGAGCGACCTCTTCTGGCCTTCTGGCCCAAGCCTCAAGGTCGGTGCCGTGCCATTGACGCGTGCGACGTTATGGTTAATTTTGTCTGCAGACGCCCTGGACCGCTTTCGCCGAGCCGCATGGCCCTCATCTCGCAGTCAAGGAACTACGGTATGCCTGCAGTAATCGAGCAGGTTAGACACAATGCTAACTGCACGAAACAGCCGAGACGGTCGTCAAGGTGCCGCAGATGGCCGAATCCATTACAGAGGGAACATTGAAGCAGTGGTCAAAACGTAAGCTTTGCAGCTAGGAGTAGGGGAGGATGGCACGCTGACATCCATCAGAGGTTGGCGACTTCGTCGAGCAGGATGAGGAGATTGCCACCATTGAGACGGACAAGGTACGCTGTGCAACATTGAATGTTCACCATCAACTCATCGCTTTCAGATCGACGTCTCAGTGAATGCGCCCGAGGCCGGCACAATCAAGGAATTTCTGGTTAACGAGGAAGACACTGTAACCGTTGGTCAAGACCTTGTGAAGCTTGAACCAGGTGGTGCCCCTTCGGGTGGTGCAAAGCAGGAGGCGAAGGACGAGCCTAAGGAACCTGCACCAAAGGAGCAGGAAACATCCTCTCATTCCGAAGGTCAACAGGAGAAGTCTGCACCGCCCAAGGAGGAGTCAAAACCGGAGCCTACCAAACAAGAATCCAAGCCCACGCCCCCGCCCCAGAAGCAGTCTCCGGCCAAGGAGCAGAAACCAACGGAGCCAGCAACAAAGTCCACCTCTGCCCCGGGAGGCCGTGAGGAGCGACGCGTCAAGATGAACCGCATGCGTCTACGAATCGCTGAGCGTCTCAAGCAGTCGCAAAACACGGCCGCCTCCCTCACCACCTTCAATGAGGTCGACATGTCCTCCATTATGGAATTCCGTAAACTGTACAAGGACGAGATCCTCAAGAAACAAGGTGTCAAGTTGGGTTTCATGTCCGCGTTCTCGCGCGCCTGTGTACTTGCTATGAAGGAGATACCCGCGGTGAATGCCTCCATTGAGGGACCGAATGGTGGCGACACCATCGTCTACCGCGATTATGTCGATATTTCTGTCGCCGTCGCCACGGAGAAGGGTCTAGTCACGCCCGTTGTACGCAACGCCGAATCCATGGACATGGTTGGCATCGAGAAGTCCATTGCGGACCTTGGGAAGAAGGCAAGGGACAACAAGCTTACCATTGAGGATATGGCTGGAGGTACCTTCACTATCAGCAATGGCGGTGTATTCGGCAGTTTGATGGGCACGCCGATCATCAACTTGCCCCAGACTGCCGTTTTGGGTCTGCACGCAATCAAGGACAAGCCTGTTGCTGTCAACGGCAAGATCGAGATTCGACCGGTACGTCAAAAGATCCGACACACTCCTAAATACCCACGCTAACGCTTTCCTAGATGATGTACCTTGCCCTAACATATGACCACCGCCTTCTTGATGGAAGGGAGGCCGTCACCTTCCTCGTCAAGATCAAGGAATTCATTGAGGATCCAAGAAAGATGCTCCTTGGCTGAATGTACCCTCGATACTCTCTTTCTTTTCGTTGAAAATGTGCATTTTTCGGATAGGTTGGACGGTATTGTACATGTGGCGCCTGCGCCAAATTAGAGTAGTCTAGATAGGCTGGTGGAGTGGGATATTCTGGTTGGTGGGGCAGAGTGTACGACTAGTAGTCGGATGAAAATATGAGCGACTTGTATTATGTGTGAACTTCGCAACCACCCGCCTCTTCCTCGTGTTCTTGATTTCAAGGCGTACCACAAGCATGATTAGTCTCTATTCTAGGGTGCTTGTAAGTATCACACTCTTCGTTTCCATTGAGGCGCATGCTCTCCGATAGATACAAGTCTACTTTCGGATTTTGTGTAATGTCGGGCAGTCTCGGGGGTCCTGATTTGGTGTCTGATCATGCCGGGGTCGTGCTATTGCAGTACGACGCATGATCCTCTGCACCCAGATCCATAATCAATCATATATCTTACATATATTTGTGTAGCTCCGGTGATATATTTCTGTTGAGCTGTGTTTTTTGGGTAGCCGCTCGATGCAGCCTAGATGGGTGTTAGTTGCAGATTGGCTATCCTCTAGGCTCTCTCTATCGACCGTCTCCACGAAATGCATCGTTGTACATAAAATTGATCCCCATGATTATATATATTTAAGTATGGTAGTACGTGAGTATTATTGGTATTGGAGGCGGTTTTGTTACGCTACGATTTTTCTTGTGATTTGGTGTTTGTAATCTATTCAGAAATTTGTCTGACTTAGAAGGAAAATGGGAAAATCAAATTTTAGTTCAATGATCATACCTATAAATAAGTCCGGCAGGACCGAGACTGAATTGACATACTAACTCATAAATAAGCCAGGATTACCTGAGAAACTGCGCTACAGCACTCGGGGACGGTAGTACCTCTTTTATGAAGAGCCCACATGACGACGCAAGCGCCGGAAGGGCAAGATTCTACGGCTCAAATCACAATTGATATACTAGAATGTGAAACATGCACTACACGAAATGAGGTCGAAACAATGCTCGGAAAACATTACCAGAGGGATCGAAAAGTAGGAGTGGGCTATGAGGCGCTTAAAGGCACTAGATGCACACAAGAGCCAACCAAGGAGAGTCTTGACGAACGATAAAACAAAGTTGGCAGGCCAGTCAACTAAGCGGAAAGACACTCAGACGAATGGCAAGTATATACGGCCGGGTACTTTAGATGGATTGATGCAGGTTAACACCTGTTGTAACATTGCGCGAGAGCTACGAAGTACGAGAAGACTTTCGATGTCCAGATAGTATATCCGAGATATAGCGTATGTAGCATATTCAATATGGCAGTATTATTCTATGGTATAGCAGGCGGCGAGTGTTCAAGTACAGAACGCAAGATTGTGGTACCGTAAAACCGATACTAACGCCACACGGCAGCAGGAGCGACGACAAGTGCTCTCGAGGTCACTCTCTCATGCTGAGTATAATTTAGGAAAATACCACCGACGAAGGCAGCTCAAAAGAACGTTCCGTTCTCCAATTCAAACTGCACCGATTTTGCCGGCGTGTCCGCGCAACCACACGTCAAGGCGTTACGCGGCAAGTGGATTCTTAGGACGTAGTTCGCAAATTGTGGATCTTCATACACGAGCGTCTCCTGAAACGATTAAACTAGCCTGATCAGCGTTTTATCTGCATAGCTGCCGCGAGTAATTTGAAAAGTCCAATAATAAACTGGGAGAGTATATGAAGGTCTAAGCAGAAGCCTTTACTTTTATTTTCTTACATCACCCATTGTTTGATACCTCAAACCTTTTCCTTTGCATCGCTCATTGGTTTCTATCACGTTGCACAGTTTGTTGTATTATATATCTCTACTAAAATGGCATTCCAGCCGTATACATCAAAGCCCGTTACGGATATATTCACAGCGGACACGGACATTGACCGCCGGAAATGCCGTCGTACAGTACCTATGAAAGTGCTCGCACTTGGACTGGGGCGTACTGGTACTGCATGTTAGTACTATTTCAATTCCTGAGAGAGCACTAGCTGACTCCGTTAGCCCTCCGAACGGCATTGAAGGAGCTTGGATTCACCGACTGCTATCACATGATGTCCGCGAGTGTCGAGAATCCTCCCGATTGCCTCATGTGGCAGGATGCATTTGCCGCCAAATTTGATGACCAGGGAGAGTTTGGCCGTGAGCAGTGGGATCAACTCCTTGGTCATTGCCAAGCTGTCTGCGACTGGCCTTCGGTCGCCTTCGCAAAAGAATTGATTGAGGCCTATCCGGAAGCGAAGGTCATTCTCACCAGCCGAGATGTCGACTCATGGCATGCGTAAGTGCAACGTTCTGCTTGTTGCTCTCGCTATTAACCCAATGTAGGTCAACCCTGAAAACTGTGGATTGGCGAGCCAACGACCCCGAACTCAAATTTGTGGCTCAATGGGACTGGGGAGCAGGCCTCTACCAACCCATGCTGCGCAAGTTCTGGGACGTGTTCTTCAAAGGAGATTTCAAGAAGTATGGCAAGCAAGTGTTCAATGACTACTATGCCGAAGTCCGCTCCATTGTTCCAGCCAACAACCTGCTCGAATACCGCATGGGTCAGGGTTGGGACCCTCTCTGCGAATTTCTAGAAGTTCCTGTACCCGAGAGCAAGAAATTCCCACATACAAACGACACAGATGGCTTCGTAGACAGGTGTCGTGCGAGAAATAGGGCACAGATGTACAACGTCTTGTTCCGGGGCTTCGTCATGGGTGGCGGTATCCTGGCTGCTATCCTATCCGCATCTGCGACAATCCATCGATTTGGAGCGCGTCTATCTGGTCTACGGGCATAGAGCAATCTTTGATGGCAGAGTCATATTCGTTGAAACGGTTCCAGGCTGACACGCTGGTATATTGACCAGCACGGCGTTTCGGTTTGCGTGAGGATCATATTCTTTGGAGTGATAGCATCGTACCTGTGTTACGAGATTCCCCAAGCCTCTTATTGAATGTAATTTACTTTCCCTTCAAAGTTGTTCTACTATGATGATGAATCTTGTCAATATCGTAGCTGTCTTCATGGCCTATTTTTCTTTGTCTCCTATGCATTTGCAATGGTTTACGGGTGTGTTGGTTGGCGCTTGTTATGAGTAATCATATTTAGTCTCGTGGGAGGACTCCGCAATAAGAACACACGAATAAATATCATCCCACGAAAATGTAGAAAATTTAAATGGCTTCGAACATTCTTGGCTAGCCCTCTGCCATGGATTGGCTGGCAGAAACCCTGGTTCGCCTTCTTTTCCAAAGGACAGCTTTGCTTACCTTCACCGCGCGAGGTAAAGTGCATCTACATGTCGGCTCTTGGAAAAGGGCTCCACAGACGCGCAAGCATACGCGTCTTCACTTGTCTTGCCGCTGAGCATCGAGTGCAAATGTGAGGTTAATTGGCACCCCTTGCTTAAGTTCTCGCTGTTCTAAATCTGCGCAGACTCTATACCGACACACACTTTCTAATAGATCAAGTAAATTCGACTTGTGTACATTTTCAGTACTATTTGTATTCGCAGTCTTTCGTCGTTATCGTCGGCTGGCACTTTGAGGCGACGGAAGGCGGACCTCAATAACTATATACTGGAGCTGTGCTGATGACTTCCATTCAAATGAAAAATGGGCTTCACGTGGATCCTAGAAAGCTTCAAGACAATCAATTCTGAGACTGGTGCGCTACTCTTTACACATCGCTCGACACTTTCCTTACACTTATATTGATACCCCTAGCATAGGCGAAGGCCGGCTTATCAGAAGCTTGCCGTAGGAATTCTTAATCCCATCTGCCGATCGGGCCCCGACAACCAAACATAGTATTGCCAACAAGTCGAATAATCTATGGTATGGGATGTTACTGGGTCTAACAAAGGGCAACAGTAAACGTATAAGGCCGATAATAGCAAATCTAGACTGTGTTGCAAAATTGGCATCAAAGTTATCTGTCGAAGCAGCCAAGAGGACGTCAGAGTCTCATATTTTGTCCGTCTCGAATGTCAGAGGGTTTGAGACCCTTGTGATGATGCGGCTAGGCTTTATATGTTCGATTTATTTCTTTGACTCTGTGCGAAACCGGTATTTTCGCATCCAAACACTGCTAGTTAAGAGATTGTCGAAAAACTTAGGGCAATTTCAATAACAGGGACAAAAATTTCAAATTTCTCTGGGAGCTAGGATCTGCAATTGCTGAAGTGCACGCGTGGACGCGTATGATTATAGACGCTAATTTGGCATACTTAGTCATCGCACGGAAAGCCAACCAGTGTTTGAGCAGACCCACTCCTTGCGTATAGGAATGACGTTTCCTAGTGAGTACTCGTGGCTCGGTGCGCATTTGCTACCGAATGAAAACCCAGGCGAAATACATGGTAAAACGGTCCGCTCCACAAGACTGCCGCGTTGAGCACAGTTTCAATTTTGGTTGCACTCATAGCCTCTGCTTGCCTTACCTTGGGTTGTTCTATTGTTCCCCCCTTCTATACGCTCACTATTCTTTCACAACTATCATCTTCTTTGGACTTTCTTAACCCGGTTTGTTTGATATAGACCTTTTGGGTTTAAATCACTGCTCTCTTGTCTCCATCTACGCCGCATTCTCTTCGCACTTTGTCCTACGTATCTTAGGGATTGCATGTTGCTGCTATATACCGATACATAAAATGATTCTCAACAACTTCCACAGACACCAAAATAGCACAGCGACGGATGCTATATCGCGACCTTCGCTTCATCAGCGCCGTGATTCGTGTCAACACTATTCGCAACGACAGATTATTGCTCCACTTTACCACGAAGGAGTAACATCACCGCATACTCCTGTTAAAATTTTCGACGCAACATGGAGTAATATGCCGAACAAGTCTCAACTTGCCATTCTCACCCTCTGCCGCCTCGTTGACTTCTGGCAAATGGCATCTCTACAGTCGTATATGGTGCAGCAACTCCGCTCTTTTGATATCGCCCTTTCGGATTCCACGATCTCGCATCAAGCAGGTATATTACAAGGCTCATTTACAGCAGCTCAGATCATAACGTCCATTCTCTGGGGTCGCGTCGCTGACTCGCCAGCCATGGGACGAAAGAACGTGTTGCTAATTGGACTTGTTGGGACGGCCGTATCGTGTATCGGCGTGGGATTCAGCAGCACCTTCTGGCAAGCAGCTGTTTGGAGGCTGTTTGGCGGTGCCATTAATGGGACGGTGGGAGCAGCTAGGACTATGGTGGCGGAGTCCGTGGACAAGAGGTGGCATAGTAGAGCTTTCTTGCTTCTACCGGTTGCGTTCAATGTTGCTAACGTACTAGGACCGGTTATGGGCGGATTGTTGGTTGATCCTGTCTCGAACTATCCTTCGATATTTGAAGGCAGCGATGGGTATGCATTGTGGGTATTGAAGGTGTATCCGTACTCTACACCTAGCCTGCTGTGTGCGATACTGCTCTTATCCGAAGCTGGCTTGGTTGGAGCTTTCTTGAAAGAGACTCTCCCATCTCGACATGATATCCCCTCACTGTATGTTCAATTCAGAAACGTGTGTATAGGTGTCCTAGGTGTCCTTCGTAACACTGGACGAGACTACACTACTCTGGATCATTCAAAATCAAGTGGTCACCCTTCACCACTTCCAAAAACTCCCTTCGTCGATAGCACCACATCGGATGAGGTACAATGTTCGTCGGCTCAGCGCCTTCCCTTCCATCGCATTTGGACCTCAAACGTACTTTGGACGCTCCTAAGCGTAGCCTTCTTCGACTTTCACATGGGTGCTTTCTCAGGTCTATGGATCATCTTCCTCTCGACAGACCGAGAAATACCCACAAAACGATTAAATTCTAAGACACCCTTTCATTTTACAGGGGGCCTCGGTTTTCGACCAGCGCTTCTCGGTACCTCATTAGCCATCCTAGGCATCGTCGGTCTTAGTCTACAAGTTTTACTCTACCCTTGGGCAAATGGAAAATTTGGGCTCATGCGGTGCTTCCGCTACTCTCTCGTCCTCTTTCCTATCGCCTACATGCTTGTTCCGTATCTGGCGCTCTTACCTTCCGCCACCCCCGCTCCTGAACCAAGCTCAGGTATATTTGTATGGGCCGCAATATTCAGCGTGCTCACAATCCAAGTCACAGCCAGGACATTTGCCTTACCCGCATCTATAATCCTCGTCAATAACGCATCGCCTCACCCGAGTGTACTCGGCACCATTCACGGGGTTGGTCAGAGCGTGAGTTCAGCTTTTAGGACTATCGGTCCTATCATTAGTGGATACTGGTATGGAATTGGGCTGGAAAGGGGAGTGGTGGGACTGAGCTGGTGGATTGTAGCCTGCGTGAGCGTGCTTGGTTGTGTGGCTAGTCTCTGGGTAAGAAACGGGACTGGACATACAATAATACTGCCAGGAGAAGAGGGTGAGAAGTAAAATAAATCTTAGGAAATGAAGTTTTTATAAAATAATAAGCTTAATAATAGAGAAGCTATATATATAACTTTATACTATAAGTTATAAACCTAAGTAATAGGGATAGCAGCGCTTAAAAAAAATAGGCTAGTAGGTTGTTACGAACCTAGAAAAGACGGGGGACCCGGCGTTTAAGAATGACAGGACGATGGCGCTCCTGCAAGGTGATATTCCCGCACGGACCTCGTCAGGATCACGTGACTAGGTCACGTGAGACCCAAAGAAACCAAATAACCCAAAAGCTTGGCACAATAAGATCCCTGGGTCAGTATAGGTCCTTGGGTCAGGAGGAACTATATAGATCTGATTAGAACCACCTCTAGTAAGTTGTGATCAACCTTGTTTACATAGTTATCAACTAGTTATTCAACCCACTGTTCTTAATACACCTTATTCTTATAAAGAAGCCACTAAGTAACCACTAAGTAACACTAGCTGCTTTATATCATAGCTACTTACTTAGCATAACTTTAATATAGGTACCTATATAAAGTAATTTTTATATAGGGATAAGCTATAATATACTAAGGGAGTCTCTAAGACTCTATAAGAGTCCCTTAAGACTTAGTACTAAGGGATTATAGGGGATATATATAAGACCCTTGGTCGATGTTAGGGTTGTTATGCTTAGTTATTACAACAATATAAAAATAATCCCTTAGTAAATATGAATTGTTAGTAATTTGTCTTATTAGTACTTAACCCCTAATATTATTATTTTCTGCTATAAAACCCTATTTTAGAAGTCTAGTATTTTATATTTAAATTACTTAACTAATATAGCAAAGATAATTCTCTGCCTATAGTATATAGAGGAGATATATTAAACCCTAGAATCCTTATACTTAGAGGGGTTAGTAGGATATATACCCTTTATAGAATATAATAAGTTATAGGTAAGGAAGAGAGTACCTATTACTAGTAGTATTAAACTAGAAGGAAATAAATATTAAGAATTAGTACTAAAATTATCTCTAATATACCTAAATATAGCTAAATTAGATAGAATAGCTTTACACCTAGTATACCTCTAAGTATAGGTCTAAGTAAAGAAGAATTAGCTAGAACTAAAGAATCTAGAGAAGATATACTATTAATACTAATAAGAGAATATAAAGGTATTAGATAAGATAAATAAACTATAGTAAACTATAGCTATATTTTAAACTATTTAAAATATAACTAATTAAATATAATTACTCTAACTATTTATATTTTATATTTTTATATATAAGAACTAATAAAATTATAACTAGTAGAAGTATAACTATAAGTTTTTCTTTATATAAGCCCTATCTTACTTCCTAATAAAGAAGAGGAAGGTAACTTTTAGAATATAATACCTATTAAAAAGCCTAAAGAGTTAATTTAAGCTTTATTATAATTAGTATAGTAGAGATAATATAACTTAGAAGGTAACTTAAGAGATATTATATAGCTATATACTAGCCTCCTTAGGTATACTATTAGAAAGAAGGTAAGTTACTTTTAAAGTACTTAAAGTATATTAATAATAACTAGACTAAACTTCTATAGAACTACTCTAATATCTTCTTCTACTATAGAATAAGATAGAGGAATAAAGTAAATATAAAAGAGTTATAGAATTTATAGTAGTACTAAATAATAATCTCTATAAAGAAGTTATTTACTATCCTCTAGAATAATAAAAAATAGTAATATAAATAAAAAAAATAGTTAACTATTTATATAAAGAAAAATCCTATACTAGAAGGAATAAGAAAGTAATATATAAAAATAATAAAAAATATTTATTCTTAACTTTATTAAAAGTATTCTATAATATACTAAAATATAATAGAAAGTGCCTAAAAGAGGGTAAAAGTAATAATATATAAAAGAAGGATAAGTAAAATACTATATTTATATATTAGAACTATAAAAAGCCTAGTTATTTTTCTATAAAGTATATAAAAAAGAAGAATTTAGATCTCCTCTATTAACTAAAGAAGTTATAGCCTATTAAAAGAAAAGTTAAAAGCTAGTAGAATTAAGCTCTATCCTATTAGCTATAGTATTAAAGTATAGAGAAAATTAATAGCTTAAAAAGCTTAAAGACTTACTATACTTAAAGAAAAGTATAGTATTAATAGTATCTATAGTAGTTAGGTTAAAAGAATTAGTACTAGCTCTAGTAAATAGTAGTATAAAACTAAATCTAATATCTTTATAACTAGCTAAGGAGTATAGACTTAGTATCTAGCTATTATCTAATATAATAGTAGAAGCTACTAATAGAGTAAATATTACTATCTATAGATCTATAGAGACACCTATAAGTATTATAGACTTAAGAGGGAGATAGAAATTCTATATAGTCTTATTTTTAATAATAGACTTAAAGAGGTACTAAGTATACCTAGAATTACTTTAAATAGTTTAGTAGAATCTAACTTTTAACTTTTATATAAGTTAAATATTATTCTAAGGAGAATTAGAGCTAAATATATCTAAATATACTAAAGTAGCCCTTAAAGATATAAAAGAGTTTACTTTAATATTAATATATATAAATATAGAACTATATATATACTCTATAAGCCTAGTAGGCTTAGTTATAGAGTTTAGAAAAAATAAGGTAAAACTACCTCTAGAGTACTAGAAATTTACTAAAGTAGTAAATAAGAATTAATTATTAGAGCTAGTAGCTTATAGTTAAAATAACCTTAAGATTAATCTATAGCTAAGTACCTAACTACTTT
The DNA here is from genome assembly GCA_030378425.1 of Periconia sp. TS-2. NCBI lineage: Eukaryota > Fungi > Ascomycota > Dothideomycetes > Pleosporales > Periconiaceae > Periconia > Periconia sp. TS-2. Next base: position 171,038 of record JASNQO010000013.1, on the reverse strand, counting down.
ATAGACCCTTATATAATATAATAGAAGAAGAACTATAGTATTTATATAAATATATTATAGAATACTTATAGAGGGGTTAAATTAAATATTTAATATTACTAGCTAGTACTCTAATCCTTTTTATAAGAAAGAAGGATAGTATACTATACCTTTATATAGATTATAGAGGCTTAAATAAGGTTATAATAAAGAATTACTATACCCTATAACTATAACTATTAGAACTATAGTCTTATATATTTAGTTAAAGTTTATTCTATAAAGAAGTAAAGCTAGTAAATCTATTTAGAATTTATCTTTTATTTTTATAGATTTTATATCTTTTATATAATCTATACTTTAATAAGCTATCTAGTAGATTTTTTTTTAAGTAGTATAATATAATAAAGTTATACTTTACTATATATTTATAGATATAAACTTAGTAATAATTTAACTATTTAGTATTTATAAATTATTAATAGTTATTATAAATTATTAAATAATATAATTTTATATTTTAAAAATATTAAAAGACTTTTTCTATATACTTTCTATATACTTTTAATATAAAAAAAGATAAGATATTATTTAAGTATATTATATATAATATATTCCACCACTGAAGGGGCTACCCTACTAAAGGGGCCACTTTTTCTTGGCATCACTAACTCTATATATAAGATATTAATTTACTTACTATTAGCTAGAGATCCTATATATAAGCTACTTATATCTAATTTAGAAGAAGCTTCTATATCCTTTTAATATATATATATATTATATCTAGTCTTTCTATAGTTCCTATAGTATTATTAGCTAGGTTAATCTAGTTTAGTACTATTACTACTATAAGCCTTCTTAGATAGCTAAGATACTATAGACACCTTAATAGCTATATATAATACTATCTTACTATACTCTATTACACTACTATACTAGATTTACTTTTATTTATATATTTTATATTTAGTTATAGTCTCTAGTTACTCTTTAAGCTCTATAATATAGTAGCTTATAAGTATAATTTAATATAGTATTAATTTAGCTTTTTTAATAAGTTATAAAAACCCTTCTTTAGCTTCTTTTAGTAATTATATAAAAGAGCTTTATATAAGTTTAGATTATAATTTAAATTTATATATATTACTTAGTATCTTTAACTACTATAGTATATCTAGTAAAGGTATCTCTAGTAGTATATATAAATATATCTCTAAGTAATCTAGAACTATTTATATATTAATAAGAATTAATCTAAATACCTAAAAAACCTTTATATAGTTCTTATATATAAATACTTTAAAAAAGGTATCTTTAAAGGCTAATAGGAAGCCTTTTTTATTAATATAGTAAATATATTAGTATACTAAGTCTTATATATATTAAAAGTACTTAACTTTTAATAATAAAAAATATACTATATTAAGTAGCTATAGGATATATAATAAATATATTAATATATAGAAAGTAAGGATTTTTTATATAAAATAATAATTTTTAAAATTCTAGTTTAAATAGCTCTTATAGTTATTTAATATAAATAGCTTATATAACTCTACCTAATATATTTTTATATATATATTAAAGTACTTTAATTACTTAAAACTAAGTTTATTATTAGTCTAGCTATTCTTAAAGACTAAAAGCTTCTAGTTATATAATATATCTATCTTTTTATACTATACTAAGATATAAATATATCCTTTATAGATAATAAATAGTAGAGTTATATATCTAATAGTATAGATACTCTAGATAACTATAACCTACTTCTAATTATCTAGCTAGATAAAATTAAGCTTTATATAATACTCTAAACTTATAACTACTTTTATAGAGCTAACTATACCTATTTAGAAGCTAGTTTTATTAAAATTATAAATATTATCTTTATAAATACTATACTTAGCTATTATATTATTTATAAGGTTAAACTATATATTAATAACTTTTAGATCTTTTTAGTATATTTTTTAATAGTTCTTTACTTAATTAAAGGCAGTTTTAAGCTCCTTTATATATAATATAAATTACTTAGGCTAGTACTTATCTATAGGTGTACTACTATATATAGCTAATAGTTTATTAGCTATATCTACTACCTTATATAGCTAGGGTGTAAATCCTTATAAATTAAGGTTAAGAATATATTATATAATTATCTACTCTTTAGTTATAGTAAGCTTCTAGTAATTTAGTTATATTTAGAGTTAAAATATAATTCTATATAGCTAATTAGAGAGCTACTAATAATATATATTAAAAGCTACTATAGTGTATTATACACTCTTAAATTAGCTAGAGGTATAGGCCTATAGGGCAAGCTTAATTCTACCTTCTTATTTAGCTAATAGAAGACTATATTATAGAGTTATTATACTTTATATATAGTGTTAGTAATGCCAAGAAAAAGTGGCCGGCTTAGTAGGGTAGCTAGCTTAGTAGTAGAATACATTATCTAGAGTAGTATTATTATTAATATTTATTTCTTTTTCTTTAAGTTACTTAAAGGAGTAGAGAAAATAAAAAATATAATATATTTATACTTTTAAACTAATTCCTATATTTTACTTCTTTATTCTTTATTAAGAAAAATATTAATTTTATTATCTTTATCCTATAACTATACTACTTATTAGAAGGCTAGATATATAAAAAGACTTACTTATTTATAGTATACTCTTAACTTTAGCTATATTTATATAAATATAGTAACTAAGGTATATAATAATAAGATAGATAAAATAGTTAAATTTAAAATTATTTTTATATCTAACTCTTATTAATCTAGTTAATAAATAATAACTATTATTTTCTATTTATTATATACTTTATAGGCCTAGAGAATATATTAACTAAAGTCTTAATCTATTAACTTTATAATCTCTCTTTATATAGTAAATAAAGAAATTTATTATAAATTAATTATTTTAAAATAGAGCTAGTACTTTAAATTAGTAAGTTAAATATAAGTTATATTTTTATTTTTATTTTATATACTTTCTATAAAAGTTCTAGATATCCTAGTAGTAGCTATAGTAGTTAGTAATTTTTATAGATAAAAATTTACTAGTATTAAGCTATCCTTCTAATAAACTACTAGACTTAGGTATAAACTATTTTTTATAGTTACTTTATAGACTATCTTTTTAAAGACTTATTTTTTACTTTTAATAAAGTAGTATATAAGTACTAAGATTCTTAGCTTTATTAAATAAGTTCTTTACTTAGCTAGAAGGTTAACTCTATATAAAAGGACTAGAGTTATATATTAAATTACTTATTCTAATAATTAGAAGTACTTTATCCTTAATTTATTTATATATAATAATCTATAGGTTTTTAATTAATTAGTTATTTACTTTAGTAAGTAATAATATAGTTAACTTATATATTAAAAGCTTACTAGTAAGATTAGTAAAGTAGTACTATTATTATATTATATTTAAATACTAGATAGTATACCTTAAGTTAAGTAAATATTTTATATTAAGTTAATAAAATAATAGTATAAAGAGCCCCTATAGGGTAGAAGGCAAACTAGACTATATACTCTATAATAAACACACTTAGGCCTCTTTACTACTCTATTTACTAGGCAGGTTAGTATATTACTATATAATAGACCTATTATATACTTTACCCTTAGTTATAGTCTCTTACCTAACTCTAGTATATAACAGCCTATACTCTCTTAGAGGGTATAAGACAATATATTACTATACTAGTTATCACACCTATACTATTATTTTATTAACTTAATATAGGATACCTACTTAACTTAAGGTGTGCTATCCAGTGTTTAAATATAACAGCCCCTAAGGTATTTATATTTAACTTTATTAGCTATTTAAATACTAACTAGTTACTACTTACCTACTATTATTAAGATAGAGTAATTATCTACTAAACCTTATAACCTTTAGTTCCCTAGACGCCCTGCTTTATTCCTATTCAAGTAAACCTGTACGTGCTTACTAAGCAACCACTTGAACCTTATTAAGTCACGGACTTAACAGTGATCAAGGCTGGGGAATCACATTAATCAATAGGTAGGAGGCGAAAATGTATCTTACAATCAGCCTTATTCCATCCAAGATAGGTGTCCAGTCTCCCATCAATAGTATCCGAAAAACAAATCAAACTAGTCTCTATCCAGTTTCCCACCAATCAGCACGGCACACTACATATTGCTAGGAAGGAGTCCTAATAGTAGAAGCTTTAGAATTTTTACTATAAGTTTAGTATATACGTGATTATAATATATTATAATGATCATAGGAAATAATGTACAGACGGAGCATGCTAGTTGTGAAAAGAAGGCCCGAAAACGCAGCCTTCTGATCCCTATACTATTGTTGCCTCGAGAGCCCTTTTAGCTTTAAAGTCTGGTGCATTGCCGTCTTGAACAAAGTCTTGCTGAAGGACATTGGCAGCTTGTGCATCGAGTGTCTCGGTAATATACGAATGTGCAGGCTATGCATCGGAGATTTGATATGGCTGAGTTATCAACTGCTCGGATCCGGTGAGCTCGTGGGTCCCTACTTATGGAGGGGTTTGAATATTTTGCCCCCTTAATCCCCTCGCACTTGGAAAGTCTCTCGATTTCATCAAGCTCGACCTTGGCTGATCACGGTTTGCTGCCTTTGTGATCTTCTTCACAATCTGTAGACAATTTTTGACATATTCTTCTAATTTCCGTTCATCAAGGCCAGCCTCTCTATCCCCAGAAGTATCGCCATTATCGATGAAAAATGCGGATAATGAGGCACTCCTGCCGTCCATCTTGCCACTCTGCGTCGTGCTATAACCCATATCTACGTTGTGATATGTGGCTGCGACGCTCTGTCGAAAACGTATTCCTGTGAAGAGATACTTGACGGACTGTGTACCTGGCCCAGATGCATGCGTGCGATCCGGGATAACCCAGCTCGGAATATTGATCTCCAAGCTTGGCGCAGTCAATCTCTCTCCACTTTGAATGTTGGCAAGTATTGAATTCTTGAAGCTTGCCACCTTCTCATCAGCATCTGGAATGTTCAGGCGCAGACTAGTGTGCATTCTAAGCCGGAGGTCGACGAGCTCATCAGGTAGAAGCACATCGTGAATCCGCTCATCAAAAGTGAGTGATGCTTTCCAAGGGAAATGCTTCCCTGTGCGATTATTGTGTCGAAATTGTATACAAAATTGCGGATACGTTTGACCATTTTGGAGGCTGCTCTGTCGAGGCGCAGCAACGAAAGTGTATTCGAGAGCGGGAAGATTGAGTCCACGCTTGACAGTGAAGTCATCATCGGTAAGAATGTTCGTGAGACCCGGGACCGTTGAAAGGAAGGAGTGGGATTGCTGGGCTGAATCCAGGGGAAAGAGCAACTGGCCAAATGTTGCTGACAACTTGACCTCTGGGTCAGCAGTCCATTGTCCAGTGAGCAACCCGTTTTTGAGCCTTGCATCAATAATGGACTGTCGGGACTTCATTAGCATCTCTAGCGCTCTTTCGCGTGTATTCTCCGATATTTGGTCCTTGACAGCATTTGTGGTACTCGTGTCTTCACCCTCGCATTTTAGAACCGACCCACGTGGTATAGGAAACGACCAACGTCCTAGTTCCTGCTCTCTCAATTGCATGTTGAGGGAAGACTTCTCGAAAGCAATTGGAAGAAGGTAGCTCTGATCTGTTCCAGCATCTCGTTGAGTTGTGTCAATCGTGTGTGAGATAGTCAATTTTAATGGAAGCATTCGAATGAAACAGCGTTCTGCTTCTTCAGCGGCATTCTTATTTAAGGCCCGTATTATCACCTAAGCTTCTCAGCATGATTGTGTAAGCTGTTGAATAAGTACTTACGGTACGACCACTTGCAAGCTGAACATTCGCACCAGTCAATTTTGAAATTGCCTGCAGGTTTTTCTCGGAACATATATTGATTAAATCTGTTGGTGGAGCTCCCATGTATGGGATCCAAGGGGCCAAGTGAAATTGCTTCGTTTCTACATGCTCGAGAATCTGCTCGAGATCATTTGCAGCATACTCGGCAGTATTCTTGTCCGCTGTAATTCGGAGAACGTGGTGCGGCCAGAAGATTTCAAGCCTGGCCTTTCGATCTTTCCTAATCTGGTCTAAAGGCGTGGGCGCTGCCAGGAACTGTCAGCTCGAGTAGCAGGTAGTTAAACACGATAACGTACATCCGGAAGCCAGAAGCGAAAGTTGCCATGACTTCAGTGATAGTTCAAGCTCTCCCGGAGATTCAATCTCCTCTAGCAGCACCAGTTTCCAGACATCTCGGAGTATCTGATCCACCAATAAATGTTTGCTGATAGGCTTTCGCTTCGTTTTCTTATGAATATCAAGTCCTGGCAACCGCAAGTCTATTGACGTGGTGCCTGGATGCCAATCAGAGCGGACCGCGGGCCTCTCTGCCTTGCTCTGTAGCTGCTTTAGACCGTCGAAAACTTCCTTGTTCACATCGTGTTTCTTGACTCCCTTTGTGACCGAGTAATAGTGCGAGAGCTGTTGCCCTGTGAAGCCTTGCAAAAGGGCCCCGGAGAGTTTTATGAATGTCGATTGACCAACGTAGTGCGGGCCGTTTGGGTCTGCGTGCGTTATGGGGCGGAGCTTTTCCAGCTGCTTCACCACTTCATCTGGTGTGACAGGACGGTTCTCTTCTAAAAGCGCCTTGACAATATCGGGGATTTCATGAGGTGGTGCAGAGACGATGTTAGGTATCACATTGTTTGCTAGAGGCGCCTCTCCTACTTCCTTAAGGACGAGGATCTTTGCATCGTCACCAAGAGTCTTTACTCCTAAACGCGCAGTTGTCTCTCTGAGCGCAGTCTTCCCTCTCCGTTTTCGCAGACGACCAAGTGGATGCTCGCTTAGTCTCGGACGTGGGGGGGGATGTTCAATATGGGTCGTTTCGTCTGCATCGCGGCGGCGCGAGGATGTCGAGAAGTGTGGAGGTCGAAGTCGTGGCACAACTGACCTGAGCTCACACCGAATGCAGACGAATGCGCTGGAGGCGCGAGACGCAAGCATAGGGACACGGATGAGAAGGGGGGGGGGGGTCTGATTGTTGTATCGGGTTGCTCACCAAACCGTTGCCAGCGAGTCCAGAGGTGCATCCAGAACTTTCCTTCACCGCCTGCAGCCCTGCGAACATTCTGCCGATGCCAACTCACGTGCTCGTCATGTTGGCACAACGACCTCACGAGTATCACAAGAATACGGAATTGCAGATGCTATTGATTATTTCTTTCTATTTAGGGGGGCTAATGTTGGGGCTATATTGGCATTCGCCAGCTGCACAGGTTTTCCCGCACATCAAATTCGTCAACTTCATGAGGTGGACGATAGCGGTGTCGTTCCGATTCCACTTTCATCTGATGGGCTTGATGCTCCAGGCCGGCTCTCCCGCGTACATTCGGCGAACTCGTCACCGTGTCGCTAGGTCGCAAAGTCTCGTGCGACTTACGCTGATGGATGCTGCTCCCTCGCGTGTGGCGGCTGTCGCTCTCGCTCATGGATCCGCTACTCTCTACCGACGCAAACTTTATGCGGCCCTGATGTGAATCATACGGCTTCTCGCGGTCGCCCCACCCATCCCCACCCGCAAATATGTCCTCTATGCATTCATCTGCCTTTAATTCTCCAGGCTGTGCGGACCAGTAAGCCGCCAATGTCCGTCTGTACATGTCCTGAAGCTCGCCGGCTTCACGCGATCCGACGGTGAGCGACGGTGTAGCTGTGTGAAGATCAGCATCGTCGTATTTGGGCGATGTAAAGCACCTACAGCCCGCGTCCTCCGAGTCTCCCTGTTCGCCAGAGACAATTCCAGCGATGCCGCTGAATACTTGTGCCGTCTTCAACGGGGGTGCAATGTAATTCTTGTCGCCCTCGGTCTGCCGCATATATACGCTAATCTTGAGGGTGCTGTTGATCTTGCTGTTCTGCATTAAATACCGCCTCGTAACCCCCGGCTCATCGCCCTCTACACTGGCCAATTCACTCTGCTCCACGTATTCTGCTAGATTGAGCTTCACATTGCCCAGCGTAATGCGCTCACCCCTGCCGCCGCCCGAGTATTCCTGTATCACCTCGAGCTCGATTAGGTTCTCCTGGAGCATGCCATTCTTGTCGACGGTGAGCCGCACGGCGAGCTTGGCCTCGTAGTCATACGAAACTTTGTGGTCTTTGATCGGTCGCTTTTCGGTGCGCCCGCGATGTTCGGCAGCGGTCGAATGCGGGAGATGCCACTTGACAAAAGAGCTACCAGATACCAGCGGGACGTTGTTGAGGTCGATTATCTAGAGGCGATCAGAATGGCTTGCGCAGCCGGACGGTCAGAGGGCGCTCTCACTTTCAGGTGCAATTCAAATTTTGGCTGCGCATTTGTCAGCCCGCGTGTGTCGAAAGGGTGGGGAGGAAGTGGAGTGGTCTTCTTACGCGGCGGTTCTTGGGCACTGGAATCGTGAGCGTGTGTGTCGCAAATGCGACGGAGCGCTTGAGCGACATTCCTCACCGAAAGGATGCATCATGAGGAGGAGCGCTAGGTGGCCTCTGGCCAGGCCGTCTTTATCTGACTATCTAGCGTGTGACAGGACAGGACAGGGCAGAGTGGCAGGAGCGGTTGTCTGGACCGTCAACGGCAGGAGGAACAAGACAAGGAAGTGACGGTCGGCACCGGGCACGGAACCTCCGTGCTTTGTGCTTTGTGCTTGAGCTTCACCTCCGGCCGCAGCCATGGACCTAGTCCCCCAGACAATTACATGTACATGGCGCCGGACGCAGATTCAATTGCTGCTTGCGCACTCGACGCCTTCGACCAGCTCCCGGCGAAGCGCAAACCTCGGGCTCGAGCCGACGGAGGTCGAGAATGGGTTCCGCTCGCCGCGATCATCTTAGTGAAGGGTAGGGTGCCGCTGCATGTTTAGCCGTGTCGTGGTAAGCTTATACTCATCGTTTAGCTAGACGGGACACTATCATGCGTATCTTTGGGGTGAGCAATCTATAACAGTCATGATGCCGTTTAAGGTGACCTTTCTGACTTGTTCCCAGCACGGGCATGAAATGCCTCCCCGCCGCCAAACTCCCCCTCGCTCATGGCAGCGTCCTTCACGACTGGCATGCTGAGGTGCTTGCCATCCGCGCATTCAACCGCTTCTTACTCGACCAATGCCTTCTCCTTTTGGCTCGCGCTCATGCTCCGTCCCCGTTCATCCGCCACCGGCCATCCGAAGAGCGCACGGAAGCGGAGCAACAGCCCTTCGCCATCAATGAGGATGTCCAGATCCACATGTACTGCTCCGAAGCACCCTGCGGCGACGCCAGCATGGAGCTAGTCATGGACGCGCAAGATGACGCGACCCCATGGACGAGCCCGCCGCCTAGCATTTCCACGCATGTCTCTTCGGCTGCATTGAATGCTACTATAGATCAGCTGCAAGATGAACTGGCACCCACAGCGCTGCGCGGACGATCCCACTTCTCCCACCTCGGAGCCGTCCGCTGTAAACCCTCCCGTTCAGATGCGCCGCCCACTTTCAGCAAATCGTGCACCGACAAACTTGCGCTCGCCCAAACAACGTCGCTCCTGTCCTCCCTCAGTTCGCTGCTCATCTCCCCTCGAAATGCCTATCTCCAATGCCTTATTCTTCCAAGTTCCCAGCTCATTACCTCAGCCATTGACCGCGCATTTTCCCGTTCCGGCCGCATGAATGCCATGCCTTCCAGTTTGGCCATGGCTTGGGGTGATGGGTACTCGTGGCATAGTTTCGAGGTTAAGGGGACGCAGAAAGAGTTCGCGTGGAGTCGAAGAATGGTAGCGAAGGGCGAGAAAGCACTTTCAAGCAATATGAGTGCAGTGTGGACGCCTGGGTGGCAGGAGACGTTAATAGGGGGTGTATTGCAGGGGAGAAAGCAATTTGATCCGAGGGGTGCAAGTGCCATCTGCAGAAGAAGCATTTGGAAGACTGCTACCAAAATCTCCGTAGCCGCTGGGGTACCACTACTTGTTGAAGCTTTCAGCAAGAACACCTACAAAGCTGTGAAAGACGGTGAGCTGTTTGCCGCGAGAAGGCGGGTGAAGGATGATGTTAGGAGAGAAGGATTGAAAGGATGGGTCAAGAATGCTGGAGATGAGGAATTCAGCCTCGATGCTGAATGAAATCCTAGAAGTGGGTATCAAAATCAGAGTCTCCCTGACCATGCGCGTCCTGGATGTCCGCTCGCACTTCGTCATTATGCATCTCTTATCCCCATCTTTCCCTGCACAAACGTACCCCAATTCCACACTCTCCTACCCCATCGATCGGAGATTACCTCGACAACATTGGCCATCTCGATACCTCTCTGCGATCCATGTATCGTCCTCGCACCATCCCCGTACATAGTCTTTGCATCAACCTGCCATCTAGGCATCTTCGAGGCCATCAAATGCAAATCGAGATACGGGGTCAGAAGGTTGCCAAGCGAGGTTATGGCTCTGTTGGAAGAGAAAACGGAAAATGGGGCGGGAGCGTGGTGTCGAGGCGCTGCGTGATGTTGCGGGTATGGTGGTTTAGGAGGCGGCGGACGAGGAAGCGTAGTTGGGTTCAAAATCAGGGTCAAGATAGAATGAGTGCGTGTCAAGTGGGAAAGGGCGAGGAGAAAGGAGGATGATAAGACGTGTGCTATCCGAGGTCAATTGGAATTAGATAGAGGAAGTTAAGACTCACCTTGTACATAGTCTTTCTTGAGTAGAGGGTTCACGACATGTGCGAGGTTGTCAAAAAGGATGAAAGTGATCTTTCCTCCTGCCACTGCTTCGTGTTTCGCTCTCCCCGAGGTGGCTAGTTCGGAGTCATATTCAGACGCTGTCGGTGCTACTGGCGTGATGCTTGCGGCTTCATCATCGAATAATAAATCATCATCTTCATCTTCGCTGTCCGCAACTGCCGTCTTCTTAAGAGGCAGACCTTCTGACTGAACGATGTCCATCTTTTTACGGCCAAAACTTTGGTCAGCAACTGTAGGAGCGGTCGGCTTCCGTCTCTCTAGCTCATCTCTTATCTCACCTACAGCCTCCAATACACCGACTAAATCGAAAACTCGCATGATCCTCACGCGGTCTAGCACCTTGGCAGCTGCATCTTCAAAGTTCATGGCGTCAAGAGTTGCGTCCGAGAAAGACGGACTGTTGGATACCGGAACAGGCCCAGACCGAAGGCGGGAGAGAATGAGGGTATAGAGACGGAGGATGTCAAGATTTCCAGTCGTGTCGATTACAGCTGCTGTTGAGGTGAGGTCTTGAAGGAGGGAGGATGCCAAGAGAGTCAGGGAGAGCTGCGACGATGATATTAGTTCCCTTTCAGATTGGAAATAGCTCACCAAGCACAGAGAAATGAATGCCCAGAAGCACGGGTAGCGAGGAAGGAAACGGATTCATCAGACTTTACCTCTGTTGCACCACCGCCTCCCATTTCACAACTCAGACCAACAGTCCTTCCCTTTTCTAATCCACCCTCTAGCATATCATCCAAGCTCTTGACCCTCGTTTCAAGCACTTCCGATGTCCTCCTAGTATCCTTCCTTTCGCTCACCACGCTTTCGAACAACATTTCTAGATCTCCATCCTGGACTAACGAACTGGCTAAAAACGGTTCCGCGGGCCTTGCTTGCATCCCCACCTCCGCCATGATCTCTGGGAGTTGACCACCCGGTGTGCGTGTTGTGGGAGAGTGGTGTTCGCGTCGTCTCAAAACCGCTGCATGATGTTCCGACTAAAGCTTCCTAATTCGGCAGCTGCTATTCTCCTACTAGGGGACACCACATAACATTCGGTGGATGCGCATCACGCTATTATCGGCTCATGCGTGTCAATGTATCAAGCGTGCTAGATCTGCCAATATACCGCACCTGTTGACTCGCTAATCGGCCGTGGATAAACAAGTTGTGAGTACATATCTAATTGGGAGCTCTTCACCAAATGCATGACTGGAACTGCACTCGGAGACCAGCGTGTCTCGAAACACACGGCACACATATACCTAGCTGTTACGGCTATCCATAGAGGCTTCCATGCATAGCCTCACGACAAGCTGGAAGAATTGAGGTTATGATTCACGCGTTCTTTCAATTGAAGTACAAATTCCTCCCAGTGTGCCATGCTCCGAACCTGACTCTTTGCACCGACTCGAGCCGCATACTACTGCTCCATTAAAGAATGTCCAAAGAAAAGGCCCATTTTCCCCTGAATAACGCGCCAGAGTGCCTCTTTTCATGGACTCAAATGTACATCATCAAAGTGTTCAGATCTACAAACTGATCCTCAATGATGCTCCAAATCAATCAATGCATTCCCATGCGACTTCTCCTCCTTGCGCGCCTTTTTCAAGTCCAACGGCCGTTCGTCAACTGACGGTATAGAGATGCGTTGTATTTGTTCCCTTTCTCGTGCATGCATTCCGCTTTTTGCTCTGGTGATGATAGTTGCTGTGCATCCGGAGTTTTGTGGCGTAGGCTATTGACCACATTCGATATGCATACTGAATCAAAAAATTGAGATATCCAACTACTGTGTAATGCTGCTTAGGCTGGGCGCTCTGGCCGTGGCCTTCGTCCACCCTTCAGACTCTTCACCCGGTTTAGGAAGCCTCCCCCTTGAGGTTTTGACTCGCTCGGTGAGCCCACGCTATCCGAAGTTACGGCTCGCGTCAAGGGATTGCGACCTCCTGGAGAAGACGGGGAAGTGACACCGTCCTTGTTCTCTGACTCGGCAATCTTGATAGAGGCACCTTTCTTGTCATAGACTTCGTCGTAGCTATCGAAGAAGGGGTTCGATTCGTTGGCTTTGCTGCTAGCATAGCCACCGCCGGTGGTCATGGGTCCGTTCGGGCTTTGAGCCGATCCATATCGCGCTTCCGGGGAGGTGATGCGGGGCCGCCCTTCGAAATCGCGTCGTGGCTGCGAGATGCCACGAATGCGCTGAGCGATTGACTTCTTACGGCCTAGGCCTCCATCGGCGATGGCCCTCTGACTCTCGGTTTGCTTTTGCTCGATGGCGGCGCGTGACGCTGGTGCGCCCTCCAAGAAGGTGGACGTGCCCAAACCGTAGCTCTCGTCGCCGTGGATAATGTCAGCGCGCTCCTTGGGCCCGTATGTATTCGATCGTCCTTCTAACTCGGGTCGCTTTTTGAACTGCAAATCAGCACCGCCGAAATCTGAGTAGCCTTCTGCGCCCCTGCCGTGAAATTTGTCCAGGTCGATCTTGTCATTTACTGGGCCAGATCCGCCAAGCGCATTGTTAGCGGAATTTACGGGAAATGCGTGCATGGGAGCGCGGTGATCCTTCTTGCGGTTGCGATGGGGCTGCACCGCGTCGTAGGGTCCGTCGTGGTGGATCAAACTCGGTCCGTAGATGCCGCTCACATCTAGCTTGTCAATAATATCGAGGCCCTGGGGCTTCTTGAGCCTTGAGGATTTGGTCTTGCCATCGCGAGCACGCTCGTCCCTCTCTTTACGACGTTCCCTGCGCCTGCGCTCTTCGTTGGGGTCTAGCGAGCCCTTGTCAATCATGGACGATTCCGAGTTCCGTCGTGGCCGTCGCTCTCGTCTCTCAGGACTGCCTCGCGGGGGCGGTCGGGAGCCCGAAGGACCTGGAGGCCGGCGTGGTCCTGGAGGAGGGCCGCGGGGGCGCCTCTCTCTAGCCTCTCTGGCTTCCTCGTCCGAGCGCGAGGGGCGGTGACCGGAGGTGGGCATGGTGCCGCTGCGCGAGGGCGGGCCGCGCGACGGATGGCCTTTCTTTTTCTCGCCGTCGTCAAGAGTTAGGTTGTTCTGAGGCAGCGAGGGATAGTCAGCGAATTGGTTCACGAAATTCCTGAAGTGGTCCATGGAGAGCCGCGTGAGTTTTTCCTGCACTTGTGATGCGGAGGGGGACTCCCATGTACATTTTTGAGGGTGGGGATGGGGGAGATGAGGGAGACTCTGTGTGACGCAATTACGTCGGCTGGGGCTGGGGCTGCAGGAACAGGACGTACAAAGAGCTCTTCGGCGCTGTTGCCAAAGGTGGGCTTGCTGGGGCTCTCTTTCATGGTGGCCGACATGTCGATGAGCTGTGCCTCCTTGTTGAACTCGGCCTCGAAGGTTTGCAGAAAGGGGTTGCGCGACATTGGCCGGCTGCCGGCGCTGGTGGGCGTTTGCAGGGCAGGCGAGGGGATGGAGGGCGAGACTGCTCTGTTGCGAAAAGGGTTGTTGGAAGGCAGATTGAGCGAAAGGCCGGGAGAGGGGCGGCGCTCTGTAGATAAAGGGAGGTTATCAGTGGGCGACATTCGTTTTCGTCACCGCCAACGTACGTGAAACAGGCGATAAAGGAGCTTACCAGGCATTGACGGCTCAGCGATCATGATGGTGCCGCTACTCTTCAACCCTGCGCAGGCGCCCAATCAAACAGAGGCGCCGGGGCAGCGGGCAGGATTGCTTCGAGTCCGGCGGGTTCGACAGAATGTTGGCAATGGGCAAGGCGGGTGGATGACGCGCGCGACGGGCCCAAATCCTGCTCTGCGCTGGGGGTGGCGGGCAGAGGGGGGCAGCAATAAAAGGCGAGTATGTAGATTGATTAAGACTGCGTACGGATAGCGGCGCCGGCGGGTTGGAGAGGGCAGCGCGCGGTGCAGCGGGCTCCCTGGGGCGGGCGTGTTTGGAGGCCGGCTAGTGCTGCAGCGTCTAACCAATGCGCGGGTGCGGTGGAGAGGGAGGGCGAGGGTGGGTGAGGACGGAGTGGGTGAGTAGACGGGAGGGGGAGGGGGAGGGGGGAATAGGTTAGGAGGGAGGGAGGGAGTGAGAGAGGCGGCGGCGGACTGGCGGCGGGCGATGGTGATGATGCGGCAGCAGGAAGCAGGAGGACTAGAGGCACTGGCACCGGCACTGGGGGAGCAGAGAGCCGGGCGGAGCACAGAGGGAGAGCGAGCACTTGCAGGCGCGGCGCGAGGCCTTTTGAGCTCTGTGCACCTGGTGCTGGCGGGCGAACGTGCGAACCTGTGTTTTGGCGGCGCCGCTCCTGATTCGAGGAACGGCCACGGCCAGTTGGGTAACGGTCCACTTGCTGCCGACCACGGACTGTGTGTGGGTGTGTGTGTGTGTGTGTGTGTGTGTGTGCAAAAGGGCCCGTCCGATGAAGCGAATGCCTGCCCTGCCCTGCCCTGTCCTGTCCTTCCTTTCCGCCTGCACGCTGCGCTGTGGGGGAGTGAATGGCGCAGGGGCACGGGATCCACTAGTGCTCGCTCGGCCAACGCCATCCGCCTTTGCACGCACAGCAGCAACTCGAAGCTTGCACCTGAACACCTGCGCACTTGTCCAAGCACATGTAGTACCACCTTTGCCTTTGCCTTTGCCCCGACCGCCAGCATCGCCCGTCTCGCCCGTTTGAAACGCTGTCTCGACTCCCCTCCCTCTCGTCGCTGCGCACGGCCGCCGCCCGTCCCCCCAAGTCCGCACAGCGTCCCGGGCGACTTCACCGTCAACGCGCCAGACGCGGACTAGCCGCCGCCCCCGCAATTGGGAAAGGCGACCCTGGATCCCTCTCTCGAGCCTCAACCCGACCCCGAGCCCAAGCGTCCCGTCGACCTGTTCACAGCCGCAGCAAACATCGTCGTCGACCGCGCCTAGACTCACCCTCAGTCAAGCCCGCCCGCAATGGCCTCGTCCCCTCCTCTCGACGTCCCTCGCTACGGAGGTTTCTCGCGCTTCGAGCTCGAACTCGAGGTCCGTCTGCCGGCTAGCCCCTATTCTGCACTCCGAGGTCTGATCTGCTCCTAGTTCGTGCAATGCCTGGCAAATCCTGCCTATCTCAATTACCTAGCGACGCAGAAGATGTTCGACAAGCCCGACTTTGTAGCCTACCTCGGCTACCTGCAATATTTCAGGGCACCCAAGTACGCGAGGCACCTTCAGTGAGTGCCCTTGCAGACTCTTGTCGTTAGTGCTGGTGACTGATCCTGTGCGAGCAGGCATCCTGGCCCGACGCTCAAAGCGCTAGAACTGCTCCAGCAGGAGCGATTTCGGCGCGAGATTCTGAGTCCAAACCTCTTGAGCGTCATGATCTTGGAAGGCCTCCGGAATGCAGTTCCTGATAAGAAGGACTGATTCATTGAGGACTCGGTCATCCTTGCATCATACTTCATTCTTATGGCATTCGCGCAATCTTTCGAAGACACGCTTAGTCACCATGCTCCACCAAAACGAAACTTGATCCGCAAGATGAGGGTGCTTGCAGAGGGTAGAGCTTTGCGACTAGGCTGTCTCACGCGGCTGCGAATACATGCGACTGAAGTTCGACGGCGCTAGCTCAATCCTGAGCTCAATCCTGAGCTCAAGGAAGAGATATATTGCTCGGCGTGGGCTTGTAAGCAATTGAGGATAGATTCCTGAGCCCGTTTACAATCATACGAAATAAGAAAGTTATAGCTTTGGCGTGAAGCCATCATGAGTTGTCCTTGATATAAAAAACAAAATTCCAAAATTACCGAGCCTTTGAGGTCTACGATTGCAATGGACATTGAAACTGCCAGAAATACGCTCGTGGCGGTTGAGGCGTACCCTCCGTGACGCCGAGTTTTCCCGTTAGTCGAAACTATTGGCTTCAGGCTAGCCGTATCCATTTATAGCTCTCTCGCAACATTCTCCACTGGCTTCTTCGCCGAAGGTCAAACAAGCTACACAGTAGCCTACCATTCACGGCTCTAGCGCGCTCGCCAACACGTGATATCGGCGTAGCGACGCCCGGGCCCCGCACTGAGGTACGCTACCTATCGCGGCATGGCAACATTGGAAGCAGTAGCTTGCCATCAGGGTACCTGGCCGGCCTTTTGCCCCTCTATGCACGCTGCACTCGCGCAGACGCCATGAGGACCATCTCCGACGCTCAGTGCGTATATTCTTCCCCTCTCTATCTAGAGACGGGCGACTAATTTACTCCAGAAAACACTGGCATCAACTTGATGAATTCCACTCCTTGACCGACCTGAAGATTGCAGTCTCCTCGCATAGAGAGCCTCCAATTACCGCCGGACTCAGATCGGTCTGCTGGAAGGTATCTGCTGCTTCACCAATCTCGCCGACCAAATTGACCATGTCTAGGTCTTCCTGCTGCACAAGACACTCGACCGCTCAACATGGCCGGAGCGCACCGCAAAGTCTCGCATGACCTACGACTCCCTCCGCTCCCACTACTTTCGCGCGATTGAACATCCAGACGAGTTCGAATCATCCGTGGACCCGCTGAGCGAGAATGAAGAGGTACATCTTCCGTCCTAGACGCTCGAAGCCCGTGATATCGCATGTTGACCAATACTAAGATGTGAAAGTCCCCATGGGTAGCCCTACGAGCCGACGAAACCCTTCGTGCCGAAATCTTCCAAGACATTGAGCGATGCATGCCAGAAAATGTGTACTTTCGCCAGCCCGCCACCCAAAACATGATGCTGGACACTTTGTTTGTATGGTGCAAGATGCATCCAGACATTGGATACCGGCAGGGCATGCACGAGATACTGGCGCCGCTCCTGTGGGTCGTGGAGCGCGATGCTGTACAGGTGGCGGGAATAGAGGATCAAGCGGTGGACCGTGTCCTTGCGGACATGCTAAACTCGAGATACATTGAGCACGACACGTTTACATTGTTCTCTTTGGTCATGCAGACTGCCAAGTTGTTCTATGCGCCGGCAGATAGTGGCTCCACTACCAAAGACACGCCCATGCTCGCACGAAGCGCAAGGATCTTTGAGAGATACCTTCCCAAGGCGGATCCAAAGCTTGCTGCCCACCTTATGAAACTCGAGATTGTTCCGCAGATCTTTCTCCTGTCAGTTCATCCTCTCTATCTAATCAATCCTACTAATCAACATCAGGCGGTGGATAAGACTTCTATTTGGGCGGGAATTTCCCCTCGACTCTGTTCTGGACATGTGGGATGCTCTATTCGCCATTGACTCTACTCTTGAGCTGGTCGACATGATATCAATTGCCATGCTATTACGCATACGCTGGGATCTGGTCGACGCAGACACAAATGAAGCCTTCTCTCTACTCCTCCGATACCCAGAACCCGATGCGCCTGCGTACACATTCATCAAAGATGCTCTATACCTCAGAGACCACCTCACACCCGAGGGCGGCGCCGAGATTATATCCCGTTATGGAAAGAAAGCGCCAACCGTCGAAGCCAACTCCACGCCAGCTATCCGAGTTCCCTCCCCAAGTCCGTCTTACGCGTCAAGTCGAACAAGACAAAGCATGGGCTCACCACGCAATTTTGCGACCCAGCAAGGGGCCGGCCTAGAAGCTCTACTCCAGGGTGCAGCAAAGAACGTCCTAGATAAAGGCTCCCAGTGGGGGGTAGGAAAGGCCATCCGAGACGCAGTGGGAGAGGTCAGAAAGAATGTTGAAGCAATACAATCTAGCGGACCACCGTCTGGGCAGATGGCACCTAGATCAGGCGGAAGAGAATACCGTAAGCCGGCACAGACTGCGACAACGAATATGAGACCCGGTTTTGAGCGGGCTCAGTCAGTCAATCCCACTAAGAAAACCGAGAGTTTGGAAAGGAGGAGCAAGAGCCTAGCAAAGATGCTAGAAAGTGCAGTCTGCGAGCTGTGGGATTATCACAAGGAGCGGAGTGAGGATGGCAAGGAACAGAAAGAAGCGATAGAATCTCTGAGTATAGCGATTGCGAAGGTACAGTTCGTGCAGGTTTACCTCGAGGATTCTTCGATTCCGCTACCGGCCGAGGAGACAACGGAGGAAACGATGATTGCGAATCCATCCACGGATCTCCTCTCGCCAAAGCCCGCATCGCCAGAAACTCTAGAACGAACATCGAGCGCGCCACCGATGGCAAGCGCATCGCGACCGCGACCCACCTCGTCCCCTACAAATATCCGATCAACATCCCCGCCAACCCAAGCCCAGCCATTGATTTCCTCCTCCAATCTTTCGCCCCGCACACGGCCTAGTCTGGCCTCTTCTTCCTTCTCGTGGATGCTGGGCCAAGACTCAACAGCATCCACGTTCGCATCCAACACAGCGCACACAGCGTTTGCGTCTGACGAGAAGCGCCGGATGAAGGGTAAGGGATTCTTGTTCGGCGATGATGACGAGGCAGAAAACCCGGTTAGTCGAGAGAAGAGAGGGAGCGTGGCGGGCAAGGGCGGGGTGAAGGCAAAGGCAAAGGGTGGTGAGCTAGAGGTTGAAGAGGAAGTGATCGATTTAAAGGATGTTGGGAAGAGGGGAGCCGTTAGTTAAGGATATGAAGAGAAGCCGATGAAGGAGGAATGGTCTACGGGATTGTATATGTGTGGGATACCCTCGGATGTTGGGGAGGCGGTTGACATGTTGCATCTGCTCTTGGTTTTGGTACCTAGTAAGCTTCACCATTTCATCTACGTTCCGACTGCGATTGCGCATTACTGTCAGGACTATCACACGATTTAATTGGCAAGCAGCTCGTGTATGCAAATGTGTATTCCTACTATTCCATTGCTCAAAACTGTCTAAAGTCCCGTTGCCGATTCAAATTGCCATTACCTCACTCACGGACCGTCCAAAAGAGTCAGTCGTGTGCCAAAGAGTGTCGACGAAGGGTCACCAAGCGCAGCCATGTTATCTCGTATCATTATCTTGACGTTCTTTTGCCGGAATGGAAGGGTATGCGTGTTAAGGACAGTCGGTCGAAGGTATCAAGAGCATGATGATTCGAAGCGAAGATCAAAGCCGAGAAAGCCGCCAGGACGGATGGTCTTGCATTGAATTATTGGGGATTTCTGCTCCTGGTTAGCAAGCAAGCCGTCGAGCAGAATAAATGGATTGGGTCGGGATTGACCGTAACAAAGTGAAGAGAAGGGGAGAGGGGGGAAGGGTGGACTGACATTTTCCGCAGTTGCAGGCACCCTGAGCGCATCCGCAGTCGGCGCAAGTGCAGCCTTCGGTTCCACAGCCAGGCATGATGAAGCGATGTGTACTTGGTATAAGGGTTGGAAAAAAGGAGGCAAAGTAGTCTGTATTCTGTTTCCTATTTCTCGTTTGTGAGGAAGAAAGGAGAAAGAGACCTCGAACGGAGGGGCAAAGCGGGGTCTTTTATCTACACACTCGCAGCCAGCAAGCAAAAGGACCCACCACACTCCCACACCAACCACCCAGCAAGCCCGTTTAGCCATCCCCGTCACCGCCCACACGCTACACCCGGTGACAACCCCGTTTTCGGCCTTGTGAGTGCCGATAACCGCCCTGAAGCTACCAAATCAGCCTGCGCTGTGAGTCTACCAGTGCCTCCCACGAAACTTGCTCAAACAAGGTATAACGCAGCGACCCCGTCGGCCGTCGGCCTCTGTGCGACGGGCTTGCCGCATTGGGTATGGTGCGCAAAGGAGAGTGAATCGTGCGGTGCTTCTGGATCAGGACAGGGGTTGGGGAGGAGATGGATTGGGATGCGGGCAGCGTGGTGGTTGGGTGGCTGGATGGGTTGGGGTTGTAGAGGACCTTGGAGTGGAGATCGGGTGGTCTCATGGGGGAGCGCAAGGTATAATGACATAGCATGGACTGGAGTTGTAGAGAAGCAGCATCCCGTGGAGGTCCTCGGCTTAATTATCGTCTCAGCGACGATAGGCCTCTGATAACCGTCTCATACACCTCAAACTGATACTCTGGCTGCTAGGTTCTGCCTACACTACGGGTGTCCTGCCCACGACTACTCTTGGAATCCCCGGTGGTGCTTCACCCTCCGTCGTCCCTCCTACTCCCGCCAGAAATCATTAGATCGCCTTGTTTCACATAGTTAACTTGCCCACGCTGCTAACCAGCCCAACAGCCTCTTACGTATCAATGTTTTCGTATGATCTTACGTCTCTTACGTACCAGGACCTTCGTATGACCTCGGGTCAACCAGAGGCGACGGCTGATCTGACCTTCTAGCCTTGGCGATTGGGTGTTCTCCAGCGAGCTACTGCGGGGTGTACGTCTGCCTTCGAGAAGTGGCGGCTGCAGCGGTACATCTCCTCGCGAGGGGAGAAGTGCTGGTAAAGCCCACCATGCGAAATGACGGCGGAAGCTCTATCCTAACCTTATGCTGCGGGAATGGTAGCTTAGCGCCCGCGTTAGTATTGCCACCACGCTAGCAAAGAGGTACTGTGGTCACGTCGAGCGTCTTTTGCCACAGGCCTACCGGGTTCGAGTGGAATGGTACTGGACCCCTATATGGTACTAGACCCTCATAGCTGTCAGTCCACTGCCTCGGGAATCACAGGCGTCACCAACACTGCACCAGGGCATGCCCAACAACAAAGTATCCAATAGACAACCACATCGAAGGCTTCGACCCCAAACAGGATACAAGCCCCGGATGTGAATTACATTGATTGGGGTGTGTTCAGCTTCGCGCTGCTGTCCTGCAGCGCCGAAGAGCACTGACTGGCAGGACCAGAGAGTTGAGTGTGTGGTTGGGAATGTATGTACAAAAGCGGCAATGCCGGAAAAGCAAAGTGAAGATACCAAGATAATTGGCGGCGGGATGAGGAAACTCCATCGACAAAGTCTGAGACAAGTATGGGGTAGACGCCAATCTCCTCATAAAGGTGCTAGCCGCAACCCTGCAAGCTTCTCCCTTCAATGCGTACCTAAACAAAAGCTATGTGGTGTGAAATGAAGTGAATAATATAGGGGGTAGGGATGTAAAGATGATGACGATGATAATGAAAAGACCCAGTATAACCCAAATGTGGATCGCATCAGCACTTGACGGATCTTCTCAAAAATCAACGGTGGGGGTATGATGAGAAAACCGACCAAAACCAAATATTCCATCCCAGGTCCAAGGCCGTCGACCTACGGTGATTGTGTTAAATCGCAGAGGTATCACCCGTGTCGTGGCCCATGTAAAATCCATCAATGACAAGACAAAAACGCCGATCCAAATGTACATGCTACATGGAGCCCATGGCAATCAAGGCCTCAATAGCCTCGCGCTCTGCATGGTGACCTCCAGTCGTAACGCCGTTCGATGCAGGAAAAGTGCCCGTATGTCCACGGGATGCAAAAGAAGAATTAAAAGCCGGAGTCGCGGTACGTCCGGCGTAAGAAAGGGGCACAGACTGTGCTGAGCCCGAGCGGAAACGTGCGCCCGATGTTCGGGACAGGTAGTTGTAGTCGCGGTATGCCCGCCGCGTAGGGCGACGTTTCTGGCGGAGTGCTTCAGGGCCAATAGCGGACCAGTCCTCCTCGTCCGTCTCGTCGTTCATGTCATGTTCCAGATCCATTTCCGACGTGTCAGAGTCGCTATCCTCGGAGCCATCCAAGGACATTTGGTCGGCCATCTCCTCATCCCGGCTGTCCGGCGAGCCAGCCGCCCAGCTTCCGGAGTAGATATCGCGCTCATTGCGCTTATTCTTGAAAATGTGAAGGCCTCCGGCGCTGTCAAGGCTTGCAGGGGGGGTCGGTCCGTTGCGCAACGCGCCGTGGGCGCCGATAGGAAGCCCTTGGTCTGCCTGGGTAGACTGTCCGGCCACGCTCCAGCGGCCCCAGCCTACCTTTTCAAACTTGACTTCCCCGTGTAGACCGCCGCCTGCGCGATGTTCCAGCGCAGCGACGACCAGTCTCCGGGCCTTGGAAGGGGGAAGGCGGGAGAAGCCCGGAACAGACTGAGTGAGGTGGGCCATCATCTCGCGGATGGGCATGGCACCATGACCTAGTATGATCCCGGGCAGGTGGTATTTGGCTAGCATGATGGCCGTAATCTGGCGCGTGGCCTCCAAGCCCGCGAGCGCCTCCTTGGAGAGCGCTGAAGCGGGCTGGTCCTGGGCCGCAGCATGCTCGACCGCATCCTGGAGGTCGATATCCATGTCTGCCGCCGGCGGCGATAGCACGGTGCCTGCGGGGGGGACGTCAGGTCGACGTTTATGCGCAGACAAGGTCGGAGATATCGAGTGCGGTGGTGTCGGGAGCAAGCCCGAGTGCGCGCTGGCGGAGACATGTCCGCCATCATGAGGTATAGCTATGTTCGAGGACGCCGACTGGGCCGCAAATGCGACGGCAATGTTGGAGACTGGCTTGTTTGCGACAGCAGCCATATTGCCGGTCGGTCCTGAACAGGGTGAGATGAGAGGCAGTAGCTGACACGATGACTCAAGGGAGGCGCTGTCTGACGGATGGCAGCAGTGCGACAATGAAGGATGCAGGAGACCGCGGGCGCCGTCTCGAGTGCAGATTGTATACGAGCGGAGAGCAGGCGCGCGGTGTGCAGGTGCAGCAGCGGTCAAAGGCAAGCTGCAGCGATGTAGCTTGACCGTGTCGGAACGACGATGGCGATCGGCGATGGGATCAGCGAGCGCGGTGGATGCAGTGGATGCGAGCGACGGTGGAGACGCGCGACGGGGTGGGCAGACTGGTGCAGGGCGTGTGTGTGTGCGAGTGCGAATGTGCGGGCTGGCTGATAGAAGCTGGCAGTTGTGCTGTCTTGGGAATGTTGATGGTGTTCCTTGTTCTGAGCTGTCGGGAGAGCGAAGGGAGTCCGCAGATAAGGTTGCGCGCTGTGCCGGACCAAGGAAGCAGCGACCCAGTGCGAGGCAGGCAGGGAAGCTACGACCGGCGTCCTTGCCCCAGCTGACCACTCCCCCCGTCACGTCCATTCCCGTGCGCTCCCGCCCTCGACGCCCGCAACCAGCCAGACACCGCCAGACATCACGGCCAGACACCATAGCCCAGACATAGGCGTGACAGGTCTCTCTTCCTTTTGCCCTTTTCCTTGCGGAGATTCTGCCACGGCTGCCACTCTCGAGGATCCCCTCGCATCGCCATCGGCGTCAGACAGTAGCCCTCTACCTTTGCTCCGTGTCCAACCGACACACTCTATCTACAGTGCCAACCACATCACCACCCGCCGCCAGTCTTAGCACGATTGGCCTTGTCGCGCGGGGTCCAGCGCGTCCTCCGATCTCGCGCCGCCCAGCACCCTGCACGCAGAGGGGCATCCGTGGGCAGCAGGGCCGTCATGAGGGGCCACGGAAGTATGCGCCTTTTTCGCTGACAGTTGGCACCATCCCCAGCGCGAAGAAGCAACGAAGCAGAACATCCCGCAACTACACGTGCGCCCGTACTGCACCTCCCGCGCCGGAGCCCTCCCAGCGCGTCATGTGCGCGACGTAGCTGTGGGTCATTCGTTCTGCCGGAATTGGAACTGTCGGGCCAGCGGCCGCGCGGAATGGGTGCCTCAGGCCTCGTTTCCAGTTTGGCCCCATGCAGTTGAGTCCAGTCCAACCTCCGCGTTCTCAACAAATCTAAGCGGACACTTCATTCCACGTCCTACTTGCACAGGTTACAGACTACACTGACGTAATTGGTTTCATATGCCTGGACACTCAACACAAACCAAGACAGGGTGTCGCGGAGCCTCAAACAAAGACAGACCATGCACGGACTAGTCCGCGTCAGGAAATTATTGTGATCCCCCCATGCTTGAATACCCAACGAACAATGCCACATGTCTTTGACATGTCGGTCCGCATACGAGGTCTGGAGGGGGTAGAATCCATTACTCATTCCTCGGCTCTAAAACCATCAGTGCAATGCAGCAGGAATGCTCGCGTACCTCCACGTCCAAAGGAACATATAATATCTGACGGATGTAGAAACAATGCGAGTGGTTGAGTGCGCCAATCTTCACTTTCACCTCTTCCATGCTTAGAGGTCTAGGAACATGCTCTTATGCAAGCAGGCAAAGGTTATCAACCAAGGAAATACCCGTTGTATACTAGACATTACATTACTATTTAGGTACATATGACTCAATAACCCACATAAGAAGAGCACGATAACATGTCTACGACTTCTCCAACGTGCTCACGTTCTCGCCCTCCTCAATGTTTTGGCTGGTCTTCTTTCCACCCTTCTTGCTAAGCCACTGCTTAATGATCTTGTCGTCGTCCCAAAGACGAACCTTTTCTGTCCTTGGGGGAAGCACGTGCGAACACTCGGTCAGCGAATTGATATTGTTCACGCCTAGCAGTGAGAGGCGAACGTATTCCTTAGCATAGTCCTATCAAAGTGTTAATTGCCGCCAGTTTGACCATGTAGGATGATACACACCTCGTTCCAATGCTCCTGCTCCCCGGCAAACTCGTTCCATTCGGTAGAAATCTTGGGATGGGTAGACAGCTTGACGTCCGAAGGGAAAGAGTATACACGCTTCGGTGCGCCTCCCAGCGTTTCCGAGTAGAACTTTACGTCCCACACGCCGGGCGTGCTGTCCTGGGGGTCGCCATCGCGAGTCGTGTCGACAAAGTGCTGCTGGCTCGTCGTGTGGGCTCCGAGCAGAGCCGTCAGTCCATGCGGACGAATCGTCTTGTTCTCAAAGAGCTCGATGAGAGGGTCTGCTTCTGCGAACACGCTCGGTAGTAAATCGTTGACAGCAGGTCGATTGCTATCAATACGTCCAACAAAAGAGCGTGTTCGGGGGCCAAGGGGACATGTGACGGCGGCAACGTTGGCGCCCATCTGGATCAAGTCCGCCATGCCGACACCATAGGGCTTGTACTTCTTGTACCAGTTGATCATGATCTCCCCGATGCGCTCGAGGCCGCGATTCTCACGGCGCGATATCTCGGCTTCGTTACCCGCCAGCCCACTGAGAAGAATGCTTCCGTCCGCACCTCCATAATCGTCAGTGTACTTGCTCCATGCTCCTGCATCATGAAAACCAAGACGCACGGCAGCGCGAGCGGGCCCATTGCATCGTCCACTCTTGCCACGGAACCTCCTTTCCATGTCTAGAGCAATATGCCGCCACACACAGCATGTGTCTGCCTTGCATTTCCTGGAGCTGAGATTGTAAAGGACTCCCTTCCACTTCTGTGTGCTCTGTGGATCTTCGGTGCCGAGAAGTATGTTCGAGACGGCTGTTCCAACGGCGGTTTTGGGGCCGCCGGCTCCGTTATTGTATTCCGGGCGGAGGTCACCGATCATCTCGAGGGAGTCGAAGGTGTCATCTTCCTGGCGCTTCGCAAGGGTTTGCTTGAAGGCACCCATGGAGCCTTTCATGCCTGGCCATGCGAGCGCTGACCCCGCGAGATAAGAGATGGAAATGAGTGTAAAAAGCTTCATGATTGCGGGTAACGAGTGAACCGCGACTTTAGATAAATCAGGTAGAGACAAGAAAGAGCAGAAAGAAGGACATTGAAAGGTAAATCTAGACGATGACTAGCTACAAACCGAGAGAAAACGAGACAACTGCTCTTCAGCTCGCAACTCAGCAGCTCTGAGAAGTACGGCTATCATAAATCCTCTCCATACCACCTTTCTGTCCTAGCTGTCGTATACACTGACCATGCTACCACAGACCTTTTTTGGAACCAATATTTTTCCGTCTCAACACGGTATAGTAATAGTACGCCTCGGACAAAACGTCTTAAAAAGAAACCGAAGAGGCGTAAACCCGCAGTCGTGATTTGACCGTGACGATGTCTATAACGCCTAGGACAAAGCCGCCTCAGACTCTGAGCTGGATACTAGGAACGGAAGTTTAAGCTTGCAGCCATGGTCTTGGCAGCTGGTTTTGGTCGAGCGCCTCCCGACACGTTGGCTTCGTATGGCAACCGAAATGGGGGAGAATTCGATTCAAGAAGCGAGCGTCGATGCTATTCTTATCCTATAAGCGGTTGCCTTTCGATGTGCTCGCGTGATGTTCCGCTATCCAGCTCTTCCAGATTTTTCGCAGGTGAGATTGCGGTTTCGACATGCATTTCGGTCTTCAGGTATCGTGTCATCTCATCGACTAATACGGGAGAGTGAAACAGCACGTGTTGATTGTGAAAGGGGCTAAGCGATAGAAATGGACTTGCATAAGGCGAAGTTGTGGACCTTACTGTGGTAGAGTCGTGACCGGACCAAGTTCCACTAGCCACGTAGGATCATGGGCTCGCCTGCGGCTGGTCTGGCCCAAGATCAGATCGGAGAAATTCAAATCGCATTCAGGGGCCAACGAGAAGAGAGTCATTGGTAAATATTGCGGCGTCTCTGTCGTGGGCTGTGGCTTGCGTAGCTTAAAGCATGGGCAAGTAACGATTGGTGTGCTATTACTCAGCGACACACGCCGAAGAAACTTGGACACGACGCTGTGTTCACCTTACACGTCAGACCCTAGAGAAGACATGGAAAATGCGAAAACTTCTCGAGACTGTTAAACATGAACAGAAAATATGACAGCGGAGTATCACTTTGTCAACATATGGTTGAGGCCGGCATCCAACGATTTCCAGCGAGCAAAAAGCACGCATTTTGTCCTTCTATCTCATCGTAAAATTAGCACACTTTCTTTCCCCCCTTGCCCTCACACGTAGAAGTCGCTGGTGGCGCGGCAGACCACTCTTTGACGAAGCCGACGTAGCTAATGCCGGTTTTGTCGCCAGCCTGCAGGCGCTGTCTGGATGGCGAGGCCCAGGATGAATGCGTACGATAAGGTTGACATTACTACCTATAGAGGTGCGCACGATTAGACACGAAATTCGAAACATCGGTACGTTGTCGGGCTGGGCACGCTCTTTGGGCTGAGGTTGCTCGCATATCTTCCTAAGCACATACACTGTACTATTCCAGGCTGTCGAAGGACAAATTGGGCATTCAAGAAACTCGTTCTAGATCGTGTATCTTTTGACTCAATGAATCGAGGAGAGAAAACTGTAAATGTTCGCCGTAGAGCTTAAAGCTTCAGTTTGTGAGGCCATAATGAGCGACACTTTTTTGAGTTGAAGTAAACCACCTGATATGTTCTATGATTGGATAAAAGGTCCTATTTCTTTACCTTAGAGCAAGTTCCGCCCTTTTTCCCGGATTATCGAGCATAAAAACGCGCTTAGTTTCAATCACAGGCACGGTCCTACTCGCTCTTACCCGAGCATTAGCGGCCAGTGTGCCGCCGTCATCGATGGACTTCTTGAAACGTTAGTCATGCTCCCAGCTTCCTAATTTTGACGTAAAGGCTGAACAATGGTGCGGTGTTTCAACGTCCGGTGTGAACTTCTACAGCGGCGGATCCATCGTCTTCCAGCCATCACCATTATAATCCCTAATAACCTGCTCGCTCAATCTCCCGCAGCTTTTGTTCCTTTCAAAAACCTCACTACCGATTTCGCTTCGAATACTATAAACTACGGAGGTTAGGAGGTTAACGTCGACGGCAACTATAGAGTTTAAGTCCGACATAGTCAGTCATTCAAGCCATGTTGAGGCCACCTGGGAGCCTACGCCAGAGCTTCCTAGCCTCTAAGCCGCATCTATAACAGGATTACTATCACGGTAAAGGCGGAGTCAAACAAAGTGCTAGACTCGACACTTTAATGGTGCATATTTGCAAGTTTTGTATGGTACAACTGGCGCTATAATGACGCCAAATACGACAAACAAATATCTTTTCGCGTATCAGTGTGAGCAAGCAGCCGGCTAGTATTACAATGAAGTCAGCACGCGGTGTTATTGCAACGACGAGCGTAGTGATGAAATGAGGCTGCGAATGATGCGATTTAAGCATGATTAAAGAGGATGGAATAATGAAACCTACAAACGTGGAGATGTATGTGCTCGAGTGATATTATCCTGCTTTAAATTAAACAGTTTGTAAAGCAAAGCGGTGATGTATATTTGACACCCTAAATCAGTCGCGACTCGGCTCAACAACGTATTTCCTGATGGCCTGTATGGTGATATGACAAATTAACGAAAGACTTAGAGAAAAACGGCTTGTGAGGATAGACCTACCGCTTTTAGAACGCCTATTTGCTGTGTTGTGCGAGTGAAAACGGCCCTGTACTGCTCCAGATTCTGTCGAATCACTTCGTTGCGAGTGCTACGTCCCTCGCAAATAGCCCTCATTTGAATTTCCATCTGCAAAGCTTTAGCACAACCATATCCTGTAAGACACATTAGAGATTCACCTCTTTCCGTAAAAACGGCTTGCTTAGGCTCGTCTCGAACCCTACATGGTCGTATCCTTCCATGAGAGCAACTCCCAGCGTCGTGGGAATAAACTCTTGGACACCTCCAGCAGTTGCCCCTCCACTGGTCTGGGTAACCGGCCCACCGCGCCCACCCCTCCCTCCTCGTCCCCTCCCTCGACCTCTTCCACTCCCTCTGCTGGCCGCATTACCAGCTGTAGCGGCACCTCCTCCTCTGGGGCGAGCGATGACGTACGCGCGGTCTTGAATCTTCTGGATGTGCTCGGCCATGGTCGCGTCCGTGCCGATGCCGTTGGCGTCCATGAGGGCGATGAGCTCAGGCTCAGTCAAATAAGTAGGGGCAGTAGTCTTTCCGTCATACATCGTTGCTTCTGTTGGCTCGAATGTCTCACCTACGGCGTACTTTGGGAGATTCTGAGTGCTTTCCCATCTATCGTAGGGATAAACATCAAGGTAGTTTTTGGCAATGACGGTGAGGCCATGGGCATGGAACATTTCCCCTCCGTACTCAATTTCAATATCGGTGGCCTCACCGACTGCGTCCTCTGAACAGCAGGCGAGGAACCGCCGGACAACAAATTCGTACACACGTCGCTCCTTGTCGTTCAGTTGGGTGGGTACGACGTAGTTGACAGGATGGATAGGTGGATGGGCTTTGTCATTGTTGCGTCCATTGCGAGGCTGATTGAACGCTCCATTCATCAATCCTTGGGCGAATGAACCCCAATGGGTGTCCTGCTGTTGTCTTTCAATAATCCTTCGCAAGTCCATGCCTCTGTCAAACTGATCAGTTTCGGTGCGGGGATAGCTTATCCAGCCCTTTGTGTAGAGTTCTTCAGCAGCTTTCATGACATCTTGCGAACTCATTCTGAGAAAGCTACTGCCCATCTTCTGAAGCTCGACCGTTGTAAGAGGCAAGGGCTTCCACTTTTTGGTCGGCTTCTTCAACATTTTTGTTACTTTGGCGACTTTGGCAAGAAGACATCTCTCAAAGATGATAACAACGGCTAGTCTATCGTAGAGACGGCCTCGGTTCCAAGAGAATTTGACGTCGATGTCATCTTTTTCATGTGCAATCCTTAGGTACCAGAAAGCTTCCGGTACAAAATTCCGAACACGTAGATATCTATCGACAACAAATCCTAGAGTAGGAAATTGACAGGATCCATAGCTGATCACCTTTTTTTGCTCTTCCCCATTTTGGGGGATCATGTTCTGAAGTGAGAGGGTCTGCATGCGGGTGAATGCGGCTCCAAGGCGGAGATCGAGCTCGATGCGTGCAGCAACAGCATTAGCTTGCGCTTCGTCTAGCTGTATCGGATTTCCAGCCGCCTGAACAATATGCCTGAGTGCGATGTCAGATGTTTTCGCGAACTATGCGGTGTAAGCTTACGCTCTCTCGATGTTGCTGAACCTTGCCCTCCAAACCTGCAAATTAGGGTTCCCTTTCCGGGCGATGTCACGGATTTCTGTCCCAATGTGTTCGCCTTCACGATCGCAATCGGTCCAGATGAATAGGATCGAAGCTTGCCGGGCCTGTGCTTCAATGTTGCTCGCAATCGGTTTCTTGTCCTGGATACATTAGCAAAAATGGCCAACAGGACGAGTGACGGTTTCGCACTCACATCTGCGACATAGACTACGGTTGGGGCTTCGAACAACTCTGATGGTTGGCACGAGTTCCATTTGCGGTATCGCTCTTGGAACTCGAGTTGTTGGAGATGACCTGCAACGCAAGTGAATGTCACCGAGGATTGACCCCATGTTGGAAAGATGTAGTCGAATTTGTAGTTCTTGACCCATGGAAGGCCACGAATACTCTCCTAGGGACGCATGAATCGGTGGAGTGACAATAGTCGATACAGTGTTTGGGACTTACTGCACGTGCTTGACCCCCAAGATGCGTTGCTACAGCTTTCGCTATGGAAGGCTTCTCTGCCACGCACAGAATCCTGGCCATGCCTCCTCCCACTCAGTGTTGGCCGCGTCCATGGAGACGCATGAGGTAGAGATTACCGATCATGTGAAAACGCGTCGAGCAGGGCGAACGCGGTTGGTTACCGATGCACAGACCATTGAAGCGACAAGCGAGGATGGTCCGGTCGAGGCCAACAACTTGGTGACGCCATGCTTGTCACCGCCATCACTGCTACCACAACCTACTGCCGCTGCGCTGTCAATTCTATACTTAGGGGCTCACGATAGCCGTTGAATTCTGTTTGTATTGACTTCGCAAGATGCTGGACCTTCACCCCGCCCTCGACGTGGCGCTTCCAGCGGTAAAGAGAGTCACTGATTGCGCCGACTTTTCGAAAACCGTGGAGCCGTACCTACCGCAGCTTTTCGAACTTCCACAGAAGATCTTCGACAATTTCAATGATTGGGAAGCTTTGCAACATATCTATCTCTCTACAAACCCATTAATCATCGCGCTGGGCTTTGCGCTCTTGACGACGCCTATGGTCCTCATCGTGTCCGAAGTCAACAAAAACTACTCGCAAGTAGACAGATTGTGGAGCATACTACCCGTCATTTATAACTGTCATTACACACTGTGGTCACATGCCTCGGGTCTTCCATCAACCCGGCTGAACCATGTTATGGCTGTCACAGTCCTATGGGGAATTCGGCTGACCTTTAACTACTGGCGTAAGGGCGGCTATTCGGTCGGTTCCGAAGATTACAGATGGGAAACCGTGAAGAACTATGTCGGACCGTATGTCATGTTCATCTTCAATGTCCTCTTCATCTCTCTGGCGCAGAATGTAAGCTACCACCGCCCTCCACATGAACAGTTTGCTAATGGAGTATAGCTCCTCCTACTGCTCATCACAGCACCCACCTATATCCTCCTTCTCTCCTCGCGCATCACTGGCAATGAATTATCAGCGTACGACGAGTTTTTCCCCAAGGCGATGTTCGCATTCGTCCTCGTCGAATTCTTCGCCGACCAGCAACAGTGGAACTTCTACGAAGCGAGGGAGAAATACAGAGAGACAGCAAAAGTGCCTCAAGAATATGGTCATACGCGCGAGCAACTCGATCGTGGCTTCAATACCAGCGGCTTGTGGGCATGGTCGCGTCATCCTAATTTTGCCGGCGAACAAGGCGTATGGGTTTGCTTATATCAGTGGAGCTGCTGCGAGTCTGGTACCTGGACGAATTGGTGCTTCGCCGGCGCCATCGCTTACCTGTTACTTTTCCAAGCTAGCACGTGGCTTACCGAGCTTCTAAGCGCAAAGAAGTACCCTGAGTACGCCTTGTATCAGGAGCGAGTTGGCAAGTTTATACCTAAGCGAGTAACAACGAGTATGGAGCCTCTTAGGGTGAGGCCAAGAGAACGGGTAGAAGAGAAGATTGAGGAAAAGCAGAAGCCCGTAAAAGCCGCGGGGAAGGCGAAGAGGAGGTGAGGGACAGACCAATCACAGTAGCTTGTCCATCGAATTGCGACGTAGCGGCAGCTGGCGCGCATCAAGGGTTAGGCTCGCTAGTAGTTGTATTGCTGTAATATTACAATCGAAGACAATGCTCCAAATCGGCAGCCTACAAGCGGACATTCGCAGCACCTCTCATCATGAGGGCATGAATAAGCGCAGTGAAGTCCCATGCGCTATATTCACTCTATGAAGTTAGACCTAGCTGTCTCATTCGTTGAGTCTGAAAACACCCCCAAATTGTCGTTCTTACTCGGTGTTGATTGATAATGCGCGCTCGAAATCTAAGAATGTGCAACTTAAAGTGCAATAAGAATAGGATAAGACTAATCAATCCAGCAAATATTGTACTCATTTGTAATGTTGTTCCAGGTACAGGTGTAGGCGGCGGAACATCGGCTCTGGGAGATGAATGTTCATAAGTATGCTTGTTCGTATTGTTCATTATTAGTTTCAAGCGATTCTCAACATTACCAAGCTTAACTATTCAGCATCACTATCCATCCACTAGAGGATCACCAAAGCCACCATCGTCATCATGCCTGAGATAAGTTCAGTAGCCTTATTTGGAGCAAGCCTTCCCATTTCTTCTTCGCCTTCACTAGTCTCTCATGTTTCCCAAACGCCGCTTGAGGATAATTTTTGACCAGATATGTATAGGCGAGCGGCAACAGTGGGGATGTCATTATTCCAATGCTTCTTTCAGCCGGTCTCGATGTCACAGTTGTGGGACGTGGAGGCTCAAACAAGTCATTTCCCTTCGGCACTAAAGTGGTTACCGCGGACTACACTTCTGTCGCATCTCTGACATTAGTGCTCCAAAACATTGATGCTGTCATTTCACTTGTAGGTCCCCAAGGCCTTCAGTATCAAAATCGTATGATCGACGCTGCCGTCGCTGCGGGTGCCAAGTACTTCATCCCGAGTGAATTCGGACACAATCATCCTGATCCTCGCGTGTTCCCTCTTGTTCCTCTCTTTGAGACGAAGAGGAATGCAATCGAATACCTCAAGACAAAGGAAAAGGATGGATTAAGCTGGACTGTGATAATTACAGGGCTCTGGTTCGATTGGGTAAGCTAATCTGTTCATACCATGCGTAAAGTGGATTACTGAAGATGCACGTCACAGGGTCTTCAATTTAGCATGTTCGACATTGATATGACCACGCACAAGGCCGTCCTCTGGGATGGAGGCAACACTACCTTCCGTACAATCAACATTCAAGACCTAGCCGTGGCTATAAGCACTCTTCTCACCGACCCAAGCGCTCGTGCTGCAGCACAGAACACGCATGTATACATCTCCTCCTTTGAAACGACGCAAAAGGAGGTCCTTGCTGCGGCAGAAGAAGTCACAGGCAAAAAATTTAAAATAGACCATGTGGATAGCGAAACTGTGTTCAAAGAAAATGAGGCTATGGCTGCTAAACTAGATCTTGGGGCGATCAAGACTCTCCTCACCGCAATTACCGTGTCAAATAGGGGACTGAGCGATTTTGGAAAGAAGGTAGACGAATGGAACAAGTTGTTGTTAGGCGCATCTAGGAAGGAAAGTGTCATAGAGACACTCAGGAGGGCTGCCGAAGGGGGAGCACCGAAGGGAAAGCTACCTACGGAGGTATGAGTTATGACTGATATCTAAAACAGCATAGTACTATATATGCAAATACGCTGACTTGATTCGTGTATGTAATGTTCGCAATTGAAAACTTTACGCTGCTTTTTTTGGGTTTGAAGTGGAAGACAATTTTGCTAATTTTACACCACATTCAAAAGTGTATTTTAGCGGTATTGGTCATCTGCGCAGTACTATCGAACAAATGTCTGGCATCGAGCATTGCGCCCCTTTTAGAAATACTCGGATTCCCTTACTCACAGTCCATACCTACTCTTCAAGTTCCTCCACCAGTCCCTTACCATCCATGCATCGAACTCGGTGATCTCTGTAGCACTCCCAGCCAACATGATAAAGTTCGTCACGCCAGTAGGCGTCCAGTCGTAAAAGTCATCCAGCGCAAATGTGTGACCGAGCTCGTGGAGAACAATATGAATGTTGTCGGTATTCAGGTTTCCCATAAAGTATTCGGAAGCGACGCGTTGACCCCAGTCGCCACCAGCGCCGCCCGAAAAGCCGGCAGTCAGCCAGAGAGACTGATCTGTGA
The DNA here is from genome assembly GCA_030378425.1 of Periconia sp. TS-2. Classification (NCBI taxonomy): domain Eukaryota; kingdom Fungi; phylum Ascomycota; class Dothideomycetes; order Pleosporales; family Periconiaceae; genus Periconia; species Periconia sp. TS-2. Next base: position 136,499 of record JASNQO010000013.1, on the reverse strand, counting down.
AGAGTGAGTTATGAGATCTACGAGCAAGGGGAATGATGGGGTTTTGGTTTTACCGTAATGCCGATCCGCACCAGCAGTGCATTTGCTATAATCTCCAGTCTGGTGGAAGAAACGGCCGCAGTTTTCACTGCACTGCGGTATTCCGTCCGCATCTTTATCCGTGTACACCTGAATGCCAGAGGTATCACCCTGTAGCAAGCTTTTGTCACTGACCGCCCACCCGACAACGTTCACATCGACGCTTTTGTATGGAAACTTATCAAAGCCTGCAAGAACAGAGATCCATTTGTTGAAAGACCGGCGGATTGCAGTCTCGACTTGCGTGCGCTGGGCGGCCGATACCGATTGAGATGACTCCCATCTTACACAATAGTTGATCTTTCCCTTGCCTGCAATGACTTGGTCGAAGCCGTAATTTTTGAAGCCAAGGGGGTTCGAGTAGGTGGACATTTCATGATCCCAAACCTGTTTGAGTGGGGTGACAAGGTTCGAGGGGGGATTCCAGGTAGTTTGGTTTAGATCGCGCTTCCCAATGTACGAGGCGACATTGCCGGTCAGAGTGCGGGTATCGAACTTGCACACTGGCGCTAAGGAATCAGAAGCGCGCTGTTCTATGTGCTCGTGGGCATGAGCCGGAATGGTGGCTGCAAAGCAAGAAGGGAGGAGGGTTGAAAGGATGATAGTAGACTTCATGCTTGAAAGAGGGGGTGCCAGCACCGGAAAGGTAATGAGTGCAATGGGCTGGTAAGTGATTAGGAGACGAAGTCGCCTAGAAGTCGATGTACCAAAAGGTATGAGCGGAAGAGACTATTTGAACGAAATATTTGCCCATTCGCCCACCTGGCATATTTAAAAGATCTTCTTGGCTCTTAGAATTTAAGTTTCTCCATCTTATTTCGATGATATTGTAGTGAAACTCGAGTGTGCCGCGATTCAGCAAAACGCGCCTTGGCGTGAATGTTTCAGACGGAGGAATTTTAATGCGGGTGATGAAAGTAGAAACATTGTACTGTAGACGCTGGTGAAAGACAATCTCTAGTAACAGCGCTACTAATAGGAGATATTCCGCTTAATCTGCGTATACAACTAAAGGCATCTTCCGGTGGTTATGTTCGATAGACGGGGTGTGGTCGGTCTCATTGCGCCTCCGAAGGGCACGACGGGAAATAATTCTAGGAGTCAAATAAACGGAGAAACGTACTATAGGTGGGGCGCGAACCGAACCACCGCCGTCCAGTGCCTTGGCTTCTGAGACGTCAAGAGAGACTAAGATTCGAGAAACCGAGTTAGTACTTGGTCGTAAGATACAGAGTACACTCGGCGCTCAGCTAGATTGAGCCTCAATATCCTACTACAGGCTTTATCTTTCGATTTTAAAACGCTTTAAAAGCTAACGCTATGCAGCTTGTATAGCTATTATAAGGTGCGAGAGCATAAAAGGGCATCAATATATTGATGACAGCCTGTAGGATTCACGGCTTTCGTGCTGAGTGTAACTGAAATTCGGTGCTTCTTGACGCCTCGACCTTATCTCTGTTCCTTACACCCCTTGTCCATCTCTCCGACGAGCCATTGCACATCCTCCCAATTATACGCAATGTTACGGATTCTCAACCTGCGAATCTGTGACGGTGAATCTCGGACTCGGCAGGCTAGTGCACTGACCAACTTCAAGGCAACCTCAGGCTAGCAAGGACGCAGGCAACAGAGCTTCACCGGACTTTCAACATGTCGCAAAAATCACCTTTCGGATGATGCGATACAGCCTCCGCCCGATGGCGATGCATTGAGGCAACGACATGCCAGATATATGGTGGTGCATTCTGAAGACCTGCTGCTGCTTCAATGAGGATTCACAATCAGAAAACTCCACCACACCCTCGCCTACCATGTCGAACAGCGTGAATGATAATGGACCGCATTCCACTCTTCCTGCTAGCTTTGCCCAATATACCTCTAAGGATTTTATGCAGGGAGGAGGCGTGGCCATCTTTCATATTGCATCAGAGCGAGTCGTAGTATGCAGCGCTGAAGACCACCATGGAAGGAAGTGCTACTTCTTGCCCAAGGGACGACGCGATGCTGGAGAGGATGCTAGCAGAGGGGCAGAGAGAGAAGGATTCGAGGAGGTATGCTGCTTTCACTACTTTCATCCGATGGAATGCCTTTCACTGACTGCTTCGTTCCAGTCTGGCTACCGCAACCGTCTCCTACCTCTGCCCATGAAACACCGACAGCCGCAAGCCCATCCACGAATCTCAGCGCCGCCTCTCACGGCAGAACCGGTGTGGATTCAAATGATGCCCCTCGCCCACGCTTCTGTGCAATACCTCATCTACTGGTATATCGCGGAAACTATCCCTCCGGAGCTCGAGAAGGAGCTCGAGACACCAGCTGGCGAACAATATAAACCACCGCCTGCTTATCCGTCGGAGATGACATTGAGCGAGCGAATCGGAATGGAGCCTCCGGGATATGAACCTGTACATCACAAAGGGACGGGTGTTGACGAAGAGGAGCAGACGTACGAGAGTCATTTAATTCCAGTTAACGAGGCAGTCCAGAAGTTAGGCAAGAACAGTGTCATGGCCAATGTAGTAATTAGAGGCTGGAAAGGTATAAAAGATCGATATGCGATGGAGCAGGGCGCCAATTCCACAAGCCCCGAGCAGTTAGAATGATGGAATGGATACCTGAAGACTTGTAGGTAGTGTCGCCCTCATGCTCCGAGTGTATGCTTCAACGACAAATTTTTGCTCTCGCCCGCATTAGAGATAGTTTACAAGTCAAGAAAGGTAAAATCGAGGCTGGTTCAACTCGATATCTCTGGAATACTAGATCCCATCCTCGTGAACTTTAAACAATAAAATTGGTCATGGATATTCCTGCATTCATTGGGCAGATTCGAAAATTAACATACAAAGTGACGCTTTAGGTACATACACGCGTGCGACACCAAAGCAAGAATCTCTTAACGGCATTGACTGGCTTAAGGGTCTGCTCTACGTACATTCAATTCGGGTATCGTATTGAAGGCCAGGACCGATGCTCGCTACAATATCACTTAGCTACTATTACACATGTCCTAACAGGACAGGAACCCAAAAGATCTAGGTTAATCCCGCGATGAGCAGGTGCGAATTTGGCTGCGGTGATGTACCACTCATGCAAAGAATAACCCCACGAAAATTGAGCCATTCTTTCTTCACAAGGGAAGAAAACCCTCATCCGGAGCAGTCAAACTAGTCTTGATCAAGACCAAGATATTTGTACGACTATGGAAACCATCCACTCGCTTGATAATGTTCTCTTTCCGGAACAAGTTCCTACTTTGTGAAACCCCAAGGCGTCGAGAAGACACGATATGAAGTGGAGAAATCATGGTCGGTAGAGAGAGTGCTTTTGCTGACCGCGATAGCAGCGGTGAGCGCTACACTCCCTTTCAGGAAGCTGCATTCAACAGATCAATATCATCAGCGGCGATGAGATGACTGTCCGATATCACATCAATGTTGCTCCCTCACACCCGCTCCACTCCCATCAACGCCATCATTCACCGTGTTACAACGCCAGATTGCGTACCCAGTCGATCACCACGTCCGTCGCCAGTTTCCCAGATCGTCAGCCCATGTTCCCTGTTTATGCAGCACAATCTAGATACCTACGTGCTGTTCCATGCATAGACCTTTTTGCTTGTTGCATGCACCTCAACCACATGTCCTGCTCTTCATCTATTTCTCCCCACGAACTTCATTTCAGCAGATGGACCCCACAAACGCATGGGCGCCTCGTTACCACTCTCCATCACTCTCGCGCGCCTGGTACACAGTCACGGTATGCGAAAGTACCGGCGTCGATAGAGTACTTTTAGACACCCTTGTCTTGCCTCCACCAGTTGGAGAGTTGAGAAGCGAGCGCGTTCTAGGCTGTGCGGGAAAAGTGGATAAAGACGAGTCGACGACCCGCGCGCAGAGCGAGAGATGTGCGAATGAGATCACGATCGAGGCAAGATACTTGTTTGACAAATACCTGAATAATCTTCCAATGACGGACGCTCCCAGAGAGAGGGACGATGGAATGCCATGTGAAGAGATGATATGCACGGTAATCTATCGGTGAGGCGATGGATGGATGGGGACCGTGCGACGTGCTCCTACGACCTGGAAGGTACTTGTTTACTTGTACACCACCTGACAAATTTGGTAAACGGTCTTATCGTGATGGTGTATACGCGAAGAATGACGGTGTGGGAAGAGCTGATTGCACCATTCGTCGGGTGTGTACCAAGAAAGCAGGTCTTTTTCCTCCATTCCTACCCAATAACAGAACAGGGAAAAATGGTATCGGAGCACGCGAGAACTTTTCGACACACCATAAAGGATGCTAGCGCCTCACCCCCGATATCGTACGCGTACGAGCAAAAGATATGACACTATCAGGAGGTTGCATATAGTGCAACATGTAGATTTCGAATCGAGATGCAGTAGAAGTAGCCTCAATCGCCATGGAAAGTTCTAGCCATTATGAAATAGCCAAGATTACTCTTGAATGCTTCGCTGTTGTGCGACAAGAGCACTCACATGCATTCATTCAATAGCCTCTGCGGGAGATCATCTACTAGGATATAGCCTCTTGAAAAGGTAGTATTTCACCATTCATCGATAACATTTCGTATTATAGGCGGCAACACGAAGGATCGAGAACGTCTAGCCGGTGGTAGATTAGTTCGATGGTCATGCAGCATGAGAAAGCGTTGGCGATGCGAATGTTTTCGCTTCAAGGACTAGGCATGGGGAGAATTTTTCATTTCATACATGGTCTCTCGGTCCTTCCTCCCTTCTAGATCATAGTGCCTCGGAATGTTGTGGCGAGGCGGCTTTTTACTTGTTGAGTACGCTTGCGAACACGATATGGGCGAATATTGAGGAATGCGGTTCGCTACAGCGAATCAAAGGCGAAGATGAAGACTTAGTTCAACTTCAGACAAACGGGGCGGTATAGCCGTTGAGATTATGCATGGGAAGCATCGTTGCTTGCAGAACAATTACATCGACGGGGAAAGCCTGTGAATGAGCGGGACTGAGAAACATTTGGTGTTTTCTAGCTTGCCTCCCAGCTACTTTAGTGGAGCAGGCAGAGTTGGGACATCGGGACAGTCTTTCGAGGCAAGCTACTTCGGAACTCTAACACTCGACATGCGACTTCGCATGAATGTGAATGCTTCATATCATCTAGTATATACCAAGTTTTCGAACAGTATCTCGTGATGTCGGCGCCGTCGGACTCCTCGCATCATCTTCTATTATCCACCATGTCCGTATTTCATGTGCCATGATAGCCAAGTCCACCACGAGTCATAACAAACAACGACCCCTTCAACCTCAGAAAAATAATCTTCCATGGTCTCCTGGGTGCATCATGGCGATCAAGTCTGAATCGCTTTGGCATCGGATACCCTCTATTCTCCGAGCCAAAACCTACCTCTGCACCTTAACCCTGGAAACGAAACATGTGTACATTGCGCTCTCAACTAACCGCTCCACACAGCACTTGAAAATATCATGTCTCCAAAGCCTTCGCACACATCCAATCAACTCCTCAAGCGCACAATCATCAAATCCAGAGGAAAGTTTTCGCGATCCTCAGGTGCCTATCCGATCCTACACCGACGATCAGGCACTCGCTCGACAAGCCCACGCCCAACGCATGTCCTTATCACCACTCATCCATCTATGCGCTACCCTAAAATCAGTCCACTTGGTAGCCTTTCTCCCTTCCCGCATCAAAAGCGCCATGGCACCTGAAGCGCTCAGACCCACTCGCGACTCCGCTGAAACCGCGACATGCGTAAGCTACCGAGCGTCTAAGCGCCGAGCACGGTAGCCGGCGTTCCTCGGGATGAGGCTGCCGACGTCATGTTTTCGAGGCGTTGTCGTTATCTGGTGCCGCGAAAGGGTAGGTGCTGGAAAAGTGGGTGAGGATGTGAGCGATTATGTGGGTGGTGGTGGAGAGACAGGGGGAATGGAACCTTGCTTGGCGGGAGAAGAGGAAGGTGCTGACGGGAATGCTGATCGCATCGCTCTTGCCAGTCGTGGGGCGAGTGCGCGTAAAGGTTTCGCGCTACCTTGCTAACTTGTTTGCTGTCAGCGATGGTGAAGCAGTGCAGAGGCTGCTGAGATGGAGATTCCTGATTTTGTGTGGATGTTGACCGTCAGCGAAAATGGCCAAAACAGAAGCTGCCAAATTGTATTGCCATAAAGCATTCGATTGTTTGGTGTGAGCCAAGTGGCATTTCTATCTAGATCGCTTTTGCTTGCGTTCAGGCCCGTCCAGCCAGTTGTATCTTGCACTCTGCCGCTAACCCGGAGAGCCGTGTATCTCAGACGACTTGAGAAGCCAAAAGAAGGTAGTATAAAAAACTGTTAGAAAATTTGTACAGGGAAGTTCGAAAGAAAACGAAGACAATGCATTACTTCCACGCGAAAGATCCTGTGACTAGACAAGAACAGATTCCGCAAACATATCGCAAAGTCGCAATAAAGCGCAAAGGTACAGACATGAGCCAAGTCGTGAGAGCAGTCGTGACGTATGAGCGGGGCCAGACAGAAGAGAGTGTGTTTACCACGAGAAAGATTCTTCGCGGAAGTCTACATTCCACTCAGTCTCCCGACTGCGCACCGCGCGTCTTAGTTCGTCAGCCAGTGACCCAGTTCCACACGTCGACACGCACGCGGCGCCGATACCCTCTTGCATTTCTTGGTCGATTAGGGCTTGCACGTTTGGCCGGCCAGGGAACATCTGCACGCTGGAGGATGGCGAGTGGATTTCCTTAGTGCTGCGGGGCCGTGTGACGAAGAGGAGAATCTTGAGGATTTCGCGACGGCGTGGCATGGACAAGATGGCTGTCATCCATGTTCGAATCCATTCAAGGTGCTCGGGAGACTGGATAATCCACACCAAGGTAAGCCTGCGGGTGGCGGCGGTACCATTGGCGTATGCGGCGACGAGCTCTCGCACGTGAGGCACTTGGTGAGTGATGCCAATACCGGCAGCCCAGAGCATGACAGTGCCATATGAGCTCAGATCTTCGCCACCTGTGATATGATGTTAGCATGGGATGCGTTGTTGTGTTGGTAAAGTGGTAATTTATTGCTAAATTAAAAATCTGGGGAAACAAGCATCGGCACTCACCATAGGGCCCTTCGACAAATGCCGAGGTCGTAAATTTACCAGCCGCAGATAAATCGGCTTTCTTGTAGAGCTTTTCGGTGAAACCTGTTCGTCGGCGGACAATGAAGGACATGCTTGTCTTGCGGTATTCCAGAATGTCTTGGCGGTTCATCGGAAGACCTTTCTCGTCGGTGACCATAGATTGTATGTTGAGGTCTTCTTCTTCGTCGCTCCATGCAAGAGAAAACGGATGGTTCATCCAGAAACCGATAGATGGCATGTAGAGATATGCATGCTGACCGGGGCGGAACGCCCAGGGGCGAGCCATGCGAAGCGTGACGCGAAGTGCATCGCCAGGCAGGACCTCAATATCGGCCTTGGTACCACCGTTGCCTACATTTCGCATGATAAGGCGAGTGAATCGATACGTTCGCTGGAAATTTGTGAGCGTTGTCTCACGTCGGTATTGAATGTGTTGTTCTTACCTCGAATGCCCATAGGGAGACCACACCGAAGACCAATCTCTGCTGACTCAAGTCTTTGAGATGAACCCACAAAGCACCAACCGCGAGTGCTGCACCAATTTGATGGCCGTGTAAGAAGATCTCGTAGAAGGCATGGCGGACAGGAGATGGTGACTGAATCAGAAGGAAAGTGAAAGCCACAACCGCAATGAAGCCAGTTGTGATCACTTGGCTGCTAGTAATGGAATGCTGGACAGCAGCCCATCCCGCTATTTGTTTGTTAGAGGCTGTTTGCATAGTACATTTGCAGTCATAACGTACCTGTGTGGACTTTATTGGCCCACCATGCCGCGAAGTGAGCAATAGCCTCGAGCACGACGATCCGTCCGAACCAGCGGTGAATCAGGTTCATGGTATCAAAAGAGATACCTGTAAGCTTGATCACGGGGTTATTGCGACCGGCCAGAAGAAACAGCGGAATCATGTTGACGGTGGCCATAGTACCGGTACGATTGCGGATTTCCTTAGCGAGCGGGGTGAACTCCTGGTCGAGTTTGACGCTCCATAGCACGAACCCGACGTTGGTGGCGAAATAACCAACGATTAGGAAAGTCTGCAGACGACTGGGAAGGGTGCCAATGTTGATAGCAGTGGACAGCTTGAACTCGCGGTGATGGCGTGTCCGGAAGAGGGGGGCATCGAGACAGTGCTTCCTAAAGGTAGCGAACAGGACATGGGGCTTCGAGAAATAGCGCTGCGTGTCGTTGTTGAGGCATGCTACGGTGCGAATGTAGCGGATAAAGTGGAAGGTAATCTGGTAGAGCAAGAAGAGGCAGACGAAGACAACCCAGATGTAACCGAGGAAGAGTTCGACGCTGATGTTCTCCTTGTCTGCATCGCTTAGACCTTCAGCACCACCACCTCCAGATGCTCCACTGCCTCCATGGCCACCACTGCTACCACCACTGCCACTGCCACTGCCACTGCCACCATGCTCAGCTCTTTTTAACAGTCCGCCTAGGACATTGGCGGATGTAGAGAAGGCCATTGTTGGCTCAAGTGAGAGAAGAAGTGAAGGACGAGGGGAGGATGTAACGAGAGAAGATTGACGTTGGCTGCTGTGGTGTTGACTAGCGGCGGAACAGTGCACTTTATGGGCCAAGGGTCGAGGAAGGGATTGACAAATATGTATAGTGGTGCTATCTGCCTTGACCAGCAAAAGACAGAAGTGGGCACGGCTATGGCCGCCAGAGGATGGCTTCCAAATAGGCGGAAAGAAGTAAAGGGCCAGGGAGTGTCGTCGGTTGAGATGGGTGCGTCGTGACCGTGTCCTATAGAGGGAAGATGGGGCCCTGGGCTCGACGGGGGTTCAGATATGGCACACAAGGGCAGGCGGCGGAAGGTGCAGGTGGTCAAGCCGCGCCTGGGAGAGCAATATTGACAGCTTGCGGGACGGCCAGAATGGGCGAGTTAATCTGGAGGGGACGCAAGGGGAAGGCAATTGGCGCAGGTGACGCGGGGTGCCAGAGCAGGAAGAAAAGGGCTGGCGCGATAGGCTCGCCGCGCAGAAATGCCAGCCGGGGGGTGAATGAAGAGCCGGTGGGGAAGCGAGAGCGAGGGCGGGCGCGCAGACGCAGCAGCGCAGACGAAAGGAATATAGGCTGTAAAGGAGCGACTTGGGCGAGGTTGGCGGAGCTATGTAGAAGAGAGAGGACGGCCTGGGGCAGAGCGGGTAGAGGCCTCAGGTTTAGCTCCAGGAGTCGCGGCCTCGAGCATAATCTTGAAGCGTGCGACTGGTGCGGGATCCTGGGGCGTCCATGCAGGGGTCCTGTGCTCGCTGGGCCTGTTCAAGTCGCCAGCGGGCGAGGGATTGGAGGCGGGACGGGCTATGAAACGGCGCGAGCGGGCGCCACCGGCCAGCCACTCGCGCCGCTGGCCGTAGTGTTTCGACCGCTCCGAACAACTCATCCTCGAATCTTGCTCGCCGCCCATCCGTCCTCTCGCGCCCGCGTAGAGGCCGCCCATCGCACTGCAGAAAACGACCGTCCTGGCTACGCTCCGCTTTTCTCGCTGCGCGTTCCGGGCGAGTTGCTGGGGGCCCGTCGCCTGCGCTCGTCATGCACTCAACGGCCACCTCGCCGCGCAATCAGACACCCATCAATCTGCAGCGCGCCCGCCGCCATTCAGGAGCGCCGTCGTACATGGCACCCACCGTATGAACTGTAGCTACTGCATCCTTTTCCCCTTCGCGGCCCGCGTCGTGGCCCGCCGTCTACGTACTGTGTAAACGTTACGTGCGAACCTCGCTCGGATGACGCTCGCTCAACACCACGTCAACACTCGGTGTCTCGACACCCTGCGCAGCGCTCGAGTCCCGTCAACTGCCGAGCTGCCAACCTATCTGTCAACTCGTGACGACGCCTGGGCGCTGAGCATGGACTTGAAACGCGCAAAGACACTTCATGCTGATCTGCGCAATGCAGTAGAGTCTTTCCACGTGCGGCAAGCAATCGTTTGGCCCACCAACGTCTTCTGTAATGCGGAAGAATTCTCTCGTCTATCTCTGAGTCCGCCATTGAGTCCAGCATCCCAGTTTCTGGATGCCGTAGAAGGTCTTTCCACAGCCCTGCAACTGTGCCTGTCACCGCACTGATATCGTTGGTTCATGCCTTCTTCTGTCACACTAGCCATCATTCCTTAGCCTGCCATTACCTGGCCACCCACCACCTTGCGTGGCCTGTCGTCTTGCAACCCGCCAGCCTGCTCTGACGTCCAGCTCGTTATCGATGGACTGCTGTTGGGCGGCAATACGTTCCAAAACAGTCCTTGTTTGTCGTACAACACTCGCCACTCATCTCAATGCCGCCGACATTCAATCAGATGCACGATTGTTTTGAGATTGCATATGTTCCAACCCCCGCGATAGCGGCGTGGGCCTTTCCAGCAATCCTGTTTCTGTTGAGCAGAGAATGCATCCCCGACCGGGAAGGTTGTGATACTTGGCGCCCACTGTACGCCGTGGGATGCTGCAATGGGGCGATATGGAATGTTGGGCTATGACACCATTCCATCATCGGGCCTACAGTACCACCCTCGGTTCGCCCGCATTTGTCAACTATTTCAAACCCCATCGCTCTGCTTGCTGTGCACACTACCAGCTTTTCAGCGATGTTATGGGAGCAACACGCATGCAGAGGCTATATCAGATCATGATAAGAGTCTGGTCCCAACTCAGATAAAATCGCCACTTTTTTACGAGGCGTACTGCCTCCGCAAATTTATTTCTCCGCAGTCGCTTCCAAGGTATCACGATGAGCGCCACATCGGCGCTACCAATTTGCGGGCGAAGTGTAATTATCCCGAATGACCACCCCGGCAAACTCGAGAATCTCATATTAGCCTGCATGCAAGATGCAAGATGCACCGCTGTTACCAAGTAACACGGCGTCTTTAAATGAGCTTGCTGAGTGAGAATCTAGGATAATTGCTTTCTCGTGGCTGCTCGTTACCATTGACTGTTCATCCTCGTACATTTCGTTTAAGCATGATCGGACGACACATGACCATGGCTGCTTCTACGCCAACGTCCGACTGCATGCAAAATGTACCCTCGGTCGTCCCGATCAAGTCTTTGACTTTTCTTCATCATGTGAGAAGATGCAAGATGAAGCGAGCGAAGCGAGCCGTTGCGCTGCCGTCGGAAGACTATGAGTCGGTGGCAGTGACCGGCTGTTTCAACATTATGACTTGTCTTGGCTGAGCCCCACGGCATTCAAAGAGGATATTTCGAGGGCTAGTATCTTGGAGTCAGCATCATAGAAGCAAAACCCAACATCCCCGCTGTTCATCGGAAGTTTGATACATTTGGCGCCATGTCACCGAAGTTGCGTGCTTGTGCACCTCGTTATCGATAAAGCCCAAGTGGGATTTGGATAGGGAGCAGGCTCGTAAGTTAAAGTGCGATCCTCCTGCGGCCTCCCGCATTTAATGAGCACTTCTCCACTTAACCTTCTTTCCTACTCGGCGTCGATCGTGCAAATGATGCCGTGGTCACATTATCAATTTTCCGCAATTTCGCCTCTACCTTTTCATCTTATGATCTGCGATCTCAATCACAAGTTACGAGCTCTTGCTTTCTGGTGACCTACTGGAGACTGACCAGATCCAAGGGATTTGGTGGCGCCTGCACGGAGCTCTAGTTGGCGATCCCGACACATCCCACACCAACCCTCGTCTTTCCGTGCGCGAATTGAGATTTCGGTCGCCGAGGCTTGAGTTTATTTGCACGTCGTCTGCTGCTTTGAAAGCATCACTCTGTGACATATATTCAAGTCGAATAGCGTTGTAAGACATGAGTTCCAGACTTGCTGAGGCCATTGTCGGGTCCAGGACGGAATGAGGTCGGTGACATGCTTTTACGGGGCCGAGTCGCAGCGTCTGTGCCACTTTAGTAGTAACCACAACCAGTCAAGGTAAGCATAGTATAGGGCTGTACTGAATGATGTTTGCGGTGCCCACTATCATCGCCCTCAAGATGTACTAGATAAGACATGCAAAGGGAGGCTGACAGCGGATTGTGCTTTCCGCTAGTTTCACGGAGCTGGTTTGCGAAAGTGATTTAGCGTGCCGGCTTACTTTACTAAAGCATAAGCGCCATCATCGTTCATTATCCCTTGATGATCGTGGATGTTGACAGCTGTAGAATGTCAACTATTCAACGAATCGTGGTGCGCGATCGACATTTCTAACACTGCATGCCCACGTGCGAGGTCCTTGGTGCAAAAGCTTGTTTTCTTCATTCTTCCCTAGCAGAGAAGACTGGCATTTCTACCGCGTTGATGATAATTGTCGGGCTTGGAATGGTAACCAGGATTGAGGAATGTCTGCTGTCAAGTGGGTATGGTCGCAAAGGGTTCAACCAGAAGACGATTGCTGCGTGACTGCGCCAGTCCAGGCGTCACGATATATGTCGCGTAATACTGGTTGCGTACAAGAACGCTAGCAACAATATCATCGTTTATTTTTTCACCCTTTACACAGATGTAACAGATGTAAAATGCAGTCACTCAGTCACGTGATGTAGTCTACCTTGTGCCCAAAAGGAGGGCTAGCGCGTTTGGCTACGAGAGGCATCGCGCCGACTGCCGATGTTTGTCAACACCATTCTCTGGGCATATCTACAGTTTATATTCACAACCTGCGCGCGATTGCCACGGGCATAGATTATGCATCCTTTTGAATAGTAATACAGTCGGAGCGTTGTACTATATGATTTATGCAGCATATTTACGCCAAGATGGCCGCGAATGCCGACCTGCCATGGAACACAACACGATGCAACCGTCTCCTGCGACCGCTCTCCTCTAAGCTCGCAAAACTTAGAAAGGAGCTTGAGCGGCTTCGAAGCTCGAATGATGAACCGCGCGACCCCCCGAGTGCCCTTGCGCCCCTACCGTTGCCGCGAAATTCTACCAGGTGCGCCCCGACCGCGTGTAAGCCTCGCAATCTGGACCGCAAAAAGGATCCGGATTGGATGCCGAACGCACCGGTAGGAGGAGCAAAGAAGACATATTCAGGACGCGGATTGAAGAAGTCAACAACTACACAGCGGTCTGGTCTGGATGCAATTAATGGCGCACGCCCCGGTCAAATTGCGTTCACACCGCTCATTGCGCGCACAGGAGGTCGCTTTGAGGAGAGCCCTCAGTTTCATCATTCGCCACTCAGGAGACGTGGCCAGAACAAGGGGCCGTTGATTGCAAGGGACGAGCAAATACAAGACCTCAAGAAGCAGATGCCAGCAGATATCGGCAACCTTGTCAAGGGCTTATCGGAAGCGTATGCTAATCTACTACGGGTGACTAAAGTGGAAGAAAAGACGCAACGGGAGGGGACAAGATCACTGTTTGGTGCATGTCTGAGGAAAATCCCAGACTACATCAAGTTGGAAGAATACTTTTTTGAGATCGATAAGGAAGAGGAGGACGAGGAAGAAGGCCGAGAGGTCTCTCAAGAAATTTACACATATCTCGAAGAGCAGTTTGAGACGACACCGGGACAAGGATGGCGGGCATTCAAGCAGGTAGCAAGGGCGCACGGTACTTCCCTCCTATGTGATGCTTTCTCAGACCAGATTCTGGGACTAGAAGCACTGCATCTTCTTGCGTGGCATTGCGTGAATGTCTCAGCATTTGATGAAGCTGAAAAATTTCTCTGGTCCTTTCTTCCAAGCTTTAAACCTATGCCCATGCCCAGTAATCTCCACGCTAATCTCTTTGACGAGAAGAGATCACTCTACATGCGAATGGTCAAAGATTTCGTCAGCCGCACTGGACGATATCGATTCCTCTTTGATCAGCTAGAATTCATGGTATCTCAAGAGCTTTTTCCACTTGAATGGTTGGCTACCGAATGTATGCTTCCGGTATGGGACCGCTTGGTTCGAAGCCTCGCCGATGGCGACGACCGTGCTAGGGCGAGCGCGTTTCGTTTTCTAGAGGCTACGATATTTGCTGGAGTCGGTCTTCCTGATGAGAGTCTATTCGATGAGGGTGAAGTTGATACAGTCGCAAGAAGGTTCAAGCCTTCGATGAACAGGGACTTTCGAAAGGCATTACACACGACCTTCTCAAGCCTTCTCACAGTATTCTGCAGTATTGCCCTAGTGAACCGCAGTCGAGACGATCCTCCGGGCTTACTAGCCGTACAGCGTACCACGTGGGTACTCGACGCTCTTGTTGTTGGTTTGCTAAAACGGAACGATGTTCGGGACGATCTAGCACTGCTCGGACCAAGTGCCGAAGATATGAATGTCTTCGCTCAGCGCGCTCTCTGGACAGCATTTGCCTCATTCCTTGTTCACTTGGAAGGCTGCAGCTTGGGAATTGGTATGACCTCACTCGACGTCTCCACAACAGTAGGCGCTATGAATTGGATCACATCCCAGTATACTTCGAAGAACACCGACAACTCCGCCGCGCTTGATACCTTCCCAGAGTTTGTATCCTCCGCAGCTCGCGGTACCGGTAGGATATGGAAGGATGATGGCTTCGATCAGATTCAACGCCTCGTTCAAGGAATGCTATCACTTTCGGGATTACGTCTACCGCACAAACTATGGTCCCTGAAGCGGCTTGGATTGGAATCCGCGAAGGAGTTCGCTCAGAACACGAATGAACCAGAGCACATGGCATACGCGCGTGGGATTGAGAAGATGATGCAGACTAAGGGCAACATCATCATCGCTCATTCACCACAAAAGAATGCCTCCCCATCCAGCAGTGGTGGTTTCAGGTGGGAGGAAGGCATAGGCGAATGGGTGGCTTTAACGCCGTTTGCGAAACAAGAAGTTGCACGTACACCCCGAAAGCCTGTGAGAGCTCTTGAGTTGTTGCCGACCCCGGATCTATCGCAAGACGAGGCTTCAGATTCTGAACAACTAACGGCTCATCCTTCCATTGACATTACCTTGTGCGATGTATCCGATGATGACCAGAACGCATCGTATCACTCCCCCCCAGTTAAGAAAGGGCCGCAGCTATCGACCTCCTCGCTTGGGAAGCGCACCCGTGCATCATCACCTATAGTTTTGATCCCCGTCAAGCGAAACCGTATGACCCCTCCCGATTCCCCTGCGGTAATCTTCTACCCAAATCTATCACCGGGCCCGGCAGAGGAAGGACCACGAAGATCGGGACGTTCGAGAAAGGAAATAAACGCCATACTCTTTTGCTTACGAAAAAACCGGTCACGATCCTCACTCGACAAAGGGCTACGCAACGTTCAGGCAGTGACATACAATGAAGCTGAATTGTTTGATGCTACTCTCGATATGTCCGCGAGCGAAGATGGGTCTGATCTAAATACGTCTTTCTCGTCATCTTCTCTAGTAGAAAGACAGGCTACAAAAAGACAATCGACGCGTTCTGTGCCATCTTCTAGACACCGACGAAAGAGTGCTACTTCTCCTGTTGACGACAGTGCCGGAGATGAACCGAGCAAAACGCCCGGATTGGAGAGAAGGAGGAGTGGTAGGAGGAAGATTAGTGGACTTAGGGAGTGGTGGAAAGTGGATGCTGGAGTCGTAGCTGGCGAAGAAAGTGAAGATGAACTAGGCTTTCATTAAGATTTTAATGCGCCGGCTTGGTCACTTCGTTAGGGCGCGACTTTTTTTTCCAGGTTTGGGCCTGCCGCGTTAATTCCTGGCTGGTGACATTGCGGCATTGTGATGGCGTTGTATATGATACCCAAATTTCTCTTCTTGTATGCCCTCCTTGAATGACAAGATACATATTCGCAATCTTCGGATGTTCCTCAAATACTTCTTGGGTGCATGTCGGAACCGTGGTTCCGAGTTCCGACGCATGCGGCTAACAACCCCGGTCTGAGCGGGCCGCCGCTTAGCTCCAAGCTTGATGCCACCTTTAACTTTTTGATACTGTTGGAAGATGATATAAGCTGCGTTGCCCGCCCTTTTCAAATTCTTTTCCTCCCGGTACTCGGAGAGTCTTCTGAGGCAGATTCTTGGACCCTGTATTCGAAGTTTTCGTTCCTGTCGCTCCTTGACCTCTGCGTCTTTCTTCTAAAGCCAACGACTACACTGCGCGTGACTGCGTTTCGACTGTCTTCCTACCTCGCGCGTCCCAGCGAACAATTTCGATAGCATATCTCTAGCGTTGCGACTCGAAACAAGAGCAAGAGAAGAACAAAATGGCACGTTCCAAGCCAGCAACTCCGGTAAAACGGACGCCCTCAGAGACCTACAACGTGAACGGCAGCGCCAATGGCAGCGCGCGCCGGCGCCGCAACAGCGTCACAGAGAAAATCGGCAGAGGGCTGGAAGAAGTAGCTGAAGCAGCGGCGCGCGATCCGCAGGAGCAGAAGCAAGCGGGACTTTTGGCGCTGGCCATCTGCGTAGGAGGGATATACGCTTCATTGTGAGTTCGAAGCTACCCCAGGGTCGCAAGAGGCGCAAGCAAGATTGCTCATGAAGCCACACAGTCTAAGCTGGGCCTACCTCCAGGAAAGAATAACAACAACAACCTACGGTCCTCAGAAATCGCGCTTCACATTCTCCATCTTCCTAAACACTATCCAATCCGCCTTTGCAGCCTGCACAGGCGCAATCTACCTGTACGCTTCCTCCCCGCGTGACGCAAAAACTGGCGCAAAGAAAGTGTCCCCCGTGTTCCCCTCGCGACAAATCCTCCTCCCGCTCCTCCTTATTGCGCTCACGACGAGTCTTGCTTCGCCGTTTGGATACGCCTCCCTCAAACACATCGACTATGTGACCTTTATCCTGGCAAAGAGCTGCAAGTTGCTACCCGTCATGTTCCTCCACATCAGCCTCTTTCAGAAACGATACCCAATGTACAAATACATGGTGGTCCTCTTCGTCACCCTCGGCGTCGCAATCTTCACCCTCCATAACCCCTCGACCGTGAGAAAAGCAGCCAAGAAATCCGCGTCTTCCTCCGCAGATGCAAGTACCGCGCTCGGACTCTTCCTCCTAGGCATAAATTTGCTATTCGACGGCTTGACGAATACGGTGCAGGACCAGATTTTTTCGTCTTTCAGGGGGTTTACGGGTCCACAGATGATGTGCGCTCAGAATGTGATTTGCACGCTGCTTACGACAGCGTACCTCCTCGCATCGCCGTATATAGCAACTACGCCAGCAGCCTCCTGGGTCGGCCTGTCGCCCACATCCTCTGGCGAACTCCAAGACGCCCTCTCCTTCGTGACTACATACCCCTCCGTCGGCTGGGACGTCCTCGGCTTCGCAGCGTGCGGCGCCATCGGCCAAGTTTTCATTTTCCACACGCTGGCGCATTTTTCGAGCTTGTTGCTTGTGACGGTTACTGTCACGCGCAAGATGCTGACGATGCTGATGAGCGTTGTGCTGTTTGGGCATACGGTGACAAAGATGCAATGGCTTGGTGTGGGTTTTGTGTTTGGCGGGATTGGGGCTGAGGCGTGGTATCAGAGGGCGGAGAAAAAGGCCAAGTTGGAGGCGAAGAAGAGAGCGGCGGATGGGAAGAAGAATTGAGTTTTGGGGACAATTAGAGCGTTTGTATGAAGTGACGCAAAGGCATTTAGATAGAGGTGTCATGGCAAATACCAGCGTCTACATCAGATATTCGAGCATAGGATGGAGGCAATTGCACAGTCGCTCTTTCAGTACCCGCGTCATCATCTACATCACGTAGCGTGCTCAATGTGGAGTAAAGATGACTGTCGGAGTACTACCACCTCTCAAATTAATTACTCTACATGGAGGTCGAGGGAGGATGAAGGCCTGTCGGTCTGATGCCTGCCAGCTGCAGCATGGTCTCTCAATACAGAAGCGGTGTTAAGGGGTACAGGAGTAGTGGAAGGGGGGTTAGAAGGAGTCGTTTAGTAGAGCAAGGAAGAGTTGATGTAAAGGTTTTAATGAAGGTTTGAGATAGCGGCAGATAGAGAGAAGGAGATGGCGGATACAAGGGTTCGCGGGAGCTAGGGAGGGTGTGTAGGAAAGGTGTAGATGTAGGTGTAGGGAGAGAGTGAGAGTTGAGAGGGTCGCGGTCTGATATGAGTAGGATCGGAAAGAGAGAGTAGTGAGAGAGATGTAGGTATCGACCCTTTGCAGGGCTCCAGCATTCTTCATCCCCATCTTATCAAACAAGAAAACCCCTCCAGGCCAACACAGTCCGTCGGTTCCTGGAGGGTGGATATCACCCATAAGTCATAAGCTCGTGACCCGCTCAATTTGCACTCAAGTCTCGAATTAGAAAGAAAGAAAAGGCCAAGGAAAAGAATGTCCCATCCGTGGTATCCATCAAGTGGGTATCAAACAGAGGGGACCAGACAAAAGAATTCAGCAAAGGTTTGCTTTTGGGTTGGATGTCCGTTTTGAGTCGACTTGGAGCGGTAGTTACCAGAAGATGCTAGCCAAGCAGATGGCAGTGATGGCAAATGACCAGGCCTTGGTGTGTCCGAAAGCGATCAACGCGCCGACATCCCTTCATTCCCATCCTACCAGTGAGGTGCTGAGCCAATCAAAGACAACAACGTAGCTCTACTCTGCGGCCTGGCTGCGTCGCATCTTCTCCGCCTCCAAGTTCTCGTACAAAAGATACAGTGCCTTCTCGTTGGCGTTGGCGCTGCCCGTAATGGTGAACATGCGCTCGCCCGTCTCGTCATGCGGTGCTTTTGCAATGGAGATTCTCGCGCCGGAGCTCTTGCGGATTTCGCTAATCTTGCTGCCGCCGCGGCCAATGATACAGCCAACCATGTCTGAAGGAATGCTGATGTTCTGGGTCTGCATCTCTTCTCCGTCCTCGGTATGTGTGGGGGGCGGAGGTCGACTGGCGGCATCAGAACCGGAGCGTCGGTTGTACGATGGAGGCGCGTCGCTAAAGTCGGCGCCGTGACCGGTGCGGTTATACGAGCGCCCGCTGGCCATCCCGTTTGATAGGGGTCCTACGCCAGGTTGGACTCTTACGGCGGGATTGTAAAGCACGGTGCCGTAACCGCGCTCATGGTCGTCAATCAAGCACTTGCCGATTTCCCAGACAGCTTTCTCGATGCCGCCGGGAGAGCCTTGGACCTCGACAATTCGCTCCGTCGATTGCGGGAGCATCTCTTTCTGCGCGACCATACGAACGCCAGATGCGTCCTGGATCTGCTTGATCTTTAGACCTTGGCGACCGATGATGGTGCCCATCTGGTTATGAGAGATGAGGAGGCGGATGGCTATTCATGTCAGCTATCTTGCCAAGCCAGAGCCAGTTGGAAAATAAAAAGGCGCATTGAGCTACGTACGATGGGTACCATCGCTGCGGAGCAGACCGCCCATGCCCATCTGGGGCGCTCCCTCGAGTAGACCTTTGGCGACTAGCCCGTATGCCTTGGAGATACCGGACAGCGGGCCCGTGACGGAGAGCACGCGATCATGGACGCCCTGGACGACCTTGGAGACGCCGGCGCGCACGCCCGTCTCGTCGCGCAGATCAGCCACGTTCTTGCCCGCCTTCCCTATGATGACGCCGGCCTCTTTGGAAGAGACAATGGCTCGGAGCGTGATCTGGGATTCGGCATACTCTTGCTCGGTGCGGGGCACGACGTCGCCGTCGTCATTGATGCTAAGGCGCTGAACGGAGTCGGAGACCTGGGTGGCATCGGCGCCGGACTGCTGGGACTCCTCTGCAGACATGGTGTAGGAATGGCCTAGGAAGTGCTGCTGGGGCGTCAGTGACGTATACGGGCGCGAGAAGGGCTCGATGGGATGCGTACCGGAGAGTGGATCGGCGGGTGTGGAGAGATGAGAATGAGAGGCGCGGGGGAAAGAGAAGCAAGCTGTATGGAGCGTCGTGTCAGAGAGTTGTTTGGAGGTGCAGCGAGGAATCCCAGGTGCAGAAAGCAGCTACTCACAGCTAGTTACGGAAGTGGCGGGGGAGGGTGGTCGGTGCGTCTCGAACGGGCAGGGAAGGAGCGGGCGGGACGAGGTCACGGGAGCGGGAGCGGAGAGGAAGGGGGAGGGACACGGGAGCGAGGGCGGGAGGGGAGAGGAGAGAGGATGTGCGGTGCGCGCAAGAGACGTGTGGAGGAGTCGGGGCAGGGTGACGGAGGTTGCAGATATTTGGGCGGCGGCGGCGGCTTAGGTTTTTAGCGAGGGCAGGCCGGTGGGTGGGCCCTTCCGTATTGACGCGGGCAGCAGCCGCCAGGGACGCGGGCATTGCATTGGGGCCTGCAGCGCGCACATGGCAGGCCGGCGTCGTGATCGTCTGCCTGTGTGCCATTGTGCCATGGTGCCATGGTGCCATGGTGCCTCTGCTTGTGGCAGCGGCCGGCCGAGCTGCGAATCACGGCGGGCCGGCGAGCTGAGCGTCGACGCGTGGGCGCCCGTTCTGCACACCCCAGCGCCAGCAGCAGCACTCCAACCCCGCAGGCTGCACGGGCCACAAACGGCGGGCTCCATGGCTACGAGTACTTGTACACCACACATCAGCACTTTGGTACATTCACATCACCGCCCCTACTGACTCATCTTCCCTATGCCGTCCCCGGCCCATGGCCCCGCCATGTGATCCATTCACTTCTGCGCCTCAAACACCACCTTTTGCGCCTGCATCTTGTCGAATATGTCATAGCCCTCCACCGCCTGCGTCAACGGCATTATCTTGTCGGCCATGAAGCTGCGCCACGTCAATCACCGCCGCCTAGAATTGCACCTGTAGGGGCCGTGTAACACTCACCCGAGCTTGTCCTGATGCTTCTTCAGCGCCTCCAGTGCCTGCGGAAAGACGGCGCGGACGGGACATCGACCCTACAGCACCATGGTGGTTAGCCCGCAGCTCTGCTTCCTTGTTCTCGATGACCGTACCATTTGGATTCGCAGGTTTTTTCCGTACGCTTGATTGCCGCTCCACGGTATCTCGCCGTTGTGCACCCCCACCGACGAAATGATGCCCCACGGCCGGAGGAGCTCGAAGCCCATCTTCAGTGCTGCTGACAGGCCCACGACTTCGATTACGACGTCCGCGCCCCTCCCTTCGGTGAGTTCCTTGACGCGCTTGTCAAGACCCTCGCGATCCGTCTGGAAATTCCACGGCTCTGCTCCTAATTTCCTCGCCAACTCAAGCCTTGAGGGGATGGAGTCGACTGCCAGAACATGCTTGGGGGCGTAGTCCATGATGTTGACCAGGCCACAGAGCGCGACGGGTCCGCATCCTATGAGTACTACAGTACTTGAGGCAATCTCTTCCTTGCTGAGTTCCTTGAACGCATTATGGGCCGCGAACCAGCCTGTCGGGAAGATATCTGCCATGAGAACCAACGCTTCATCTTTGATTCCTGCTGGTGCCTTCGAAACAGTTGAGTCGGCCAGCGGAACGCGCACATACTCGGCTTGGCCTCCGTCAAGCCCAACCGAGCCAAAGAGCTGACTGTTCGCGCAGCGGGATGTGAAGCCGCGCTGGCAGTAGAAGCAGGTGCCACATGATACGGTAAATGGGGACACAACATGATCTCCGACCTGGAAATTCTTGACTGCGGACCCAATCTCTGAGATATGACCGGTGAATTCATGGCCCATGATGAAATCTGTGCCCGATGGCTGGTGCCCACGGAAGACATGTAGCTCGCTTCATAAGATCAATTTGGTTTCAAGGTAGGTGTATGGGTGTATTGGGGATGCTCACCTGCCGCAGAGTGCTGTCTACATGAGCTGTTAGAAACGAACAACTCGGCTGCGGTGGGTGACACAGACCTTGTCAACTTTGACGATGATATCGGTATCGTCTTTCAACTTAGGTATCGGGCGCTCTTCGATCACGACCTTGTGTGGGCCTTTGAAGACGACTGCTTTCATTGCGTCTTTAGCCATGGTGATCTATCAGTAAAATGGATAAGTATTGTACAACTTGAAGCGAGAAAGAAGATAAAAGGTGTGTCAGTAGGGCAGAAGGGGGATGAATAAATACGTGTCGGAACTGAATCGCACTACAGAACAAGTGCACAGGTTGCTCTCCTTATTAGGTGAATTCCGTCATGGAGCTGAGGGGAGGATTTTCCATGGCCCCGCCGAGGTCCCTGAGCGGGGTAGTTCGTAAGCCCACAGAAGCGTGAAGCTGCAGCACGAACGTGGATTTTATCATAATATCTGCTATGTAAGCTGCTATAAAAGGTAGTTCACAGGGAGAGTCCTCCGATGGTCATTGGAGAAAAGAAAAAGTGGAGGGGGTGTGCAGGTGCAAGATCTGACCATACACCAAAACAATCATCCCATGCCTTCCCCGTACGCGCCAGATGGACAAATAAATAGCCATCGTGAGAGCCAACCCGGGTTGCAAACTCCATCCTGATACCGTATTCCGTGCCCAAAAACTCCATCCAAATGCATGTTGAAACGAATCTGCCGCGGCGCGTGCTATCCAACGCCCTTGCTGCCTGGCTCAGGACACTGTGCACAGCAATTCTGCCTCCAGAATGAACTTCCCCTCTTTATATTTCTCGCTGGCTTCATAAGCCTTGTCGTACTTCCAACCCACAGTCTCCTTGCACTGCCGGCAGTGTATGTCGCGCACGACGTGGCGACCGGTTGTCATGTTACGCTCGTTCGGGTCGGACTCAGTGATGTTGACAACCTGATCAAAGAGGTATGCTTTGCCATGCTGGCCGCGGAAATTCTATTCGCATAGTAAGTAAATGCCAGGGATGCCGGCTGGACGGAGGCACTGACCCGGCTCAGGATGTCGTCATGGTTGGAAAGATGGGTCTTGCAGGTCTTGCAGCCGTAGATGCGCCCTCCGTTGAGGTAGATATTATACGTTAGTCCCATAGCGAATCGTCACAGTGGTTCTTCTTGAATATAGAAAGTAATATCGCAGCCTTTGCGAGTGGTGGAGAGCGTAGGATTCGCAATTATGCCCGCTCGCGGGACCTGTATCACGCAGCCTAGAGCGGAGGACAGAGGCTATGCGCTGTGGAAGCTGATGGAAGCTGACGGAGGAATGCCAGAGAGTATGATTTCGCTGTAAGCTAACAGTAGCTGAACTGGACAGTGATACGGTGTTCACAAAGCCCGAAAGCACTTGTGACCTGGTTGGATTGCCGCGATTGCCCTTGTGACGCAGTTTAGAGGACAGGAATGTTGCCGGCAGACGAGCGGGTCCCTCGCGCGCTCGGCGGCCTGTCGCGTACGTCTCCGGTGGATAATTGTGCCCAATTTCAAGTTGTAGGGCTAGGTGGGAAGGTCGGGAAATAGGGTGCTTGACTGCGCGGGACTCGGAGCTACCTGCGTGCACGTGGCGATAAGAACCGATAAACCTTGAAAGCCAAAGGCGGGATGGTGCAACGGTCAGAGCTGAAAAATGCGTTTATACTAGAACTCCGTCTACGTTATGCCTAAATAGAAGATGTCAACAGTCATCGCCTGCGTTTGACACAAACAGGTGGACAATTTCTTCCAACGGCAGTGCCGAGCCGTGACTGACAGAGGCAGCCACCGTGAACCATCTATAACCGCTCCATTAGAGACTACTCGTCAGTCTCAGGATGTACGAACGGAAGAATGGCAGAGAAACATGCAGCTTTAAGTGATTTGCTGGTGGCCCAATCAGTAGAAAAGTAGGAGGGTTGTTTGCCAAAGGAACAACTCATCGTTGTCATATGCAGGATGGCAATGACACGCATCAACAAAGCTGCACAGTGGAGCGATGTGACCGTTGTTTACACTCTCTAGTGCCGAGCAAGGACAGTGAAAGAGGCTCCCTACTCTTATCGAGGAAGTAGGTCCTCTGCTATCTAGGTGAAGCTCAAGGTTAGTTGTCGAGCGGATCGCTCTAAAATATTTTTTGTTGGAGTAACCGCTTCTTGAGGAAGATGCATTCCTTGTTTGTGGCTCACACTTGATTGGTGCATGACAGCAAATAACACTGTGCTGCCCCCTAGCTTGCTGAGTTGACTGATCGGATGGTATCCAAAGGTTGCCAAAAAAAAAAAGTCTTTTGTTGTAGAACCGATCGATCTTGTGAGGGCAGTGTGGCTCACTCTTCAGTGTCCCATAGCAGCAGTTCAACTTGGTACAATGTAGACCTTGGCTCAATCCTTGATAAGAGCAAGACAAGCAGAAAAATCTGATTGCTATCTTTGGCCCCATGGAAGGTGTTTCTTGACTAAAGCGTGTCTAAAGGATCGCAATGAGAGAAGATGCGATATCATTGTATGAGCAACTGCTTATATGAGTGAGGCACGGATTCATATGACTTGGTGTTCGATTTGCGACTTGAATTGCTAGTCTGATACCTCACTGCATTGAATATGATGTCCTCGATGCGGGATATGCCCTTCGAGTGTTGTGTCGACTATTCTACGTGTACGTGTACTGCACCGGCCTTCCTTGATCAATACCAGCCTCATCACCTATGCAATTTAGAGGGTCCACGTATTACACGCTCGGCGCTTTGCCCAGGGTGCTCAGTCAAACGTGGAAGATATTGTAATGCGGTTTTGCTGCAGCAACCAACCACCTAGGAGCGGATTGGAGGAGATCTACGAAGGTACCTTGGCGAAATTGGCAATTTAGAACGGCGAAGAACTTCCACAACGTGCGAACAGTCCGAAAGTCATCTGTTCTAGCAGACTTCGAACGAGGTGCGAAAGAGGTTGTTCGGGGGGCCCTAGGAATGCTACGAGGAGCCCCTGCGATGGTATCAACGGTGCAGCGTGGAGAGCAGCCGGGGGATAGGTAGCCCACGCACGCCACGACCCACAGCCCCAGCCTCCAAACGCACGCGCCTCGCCTGGGCTGCGAGGCTGTCACTAGGTAGGCCATGGAAGATTCTAGCTACATTGGCAGCGACATCCCGTTGCCGATTTCTTGGGACCGGTTTCGCTCTCAAAATTTCGCTGCGCAACACTACGAAGGACACTAAGACTAGATCTTCTTTTCGCTGGAACTCGCTAGCCCTTGGACATGGTTCTGCCTTCACTCTTCAACAAGTCTTCCAAAAAGTCAAAGCACAACGATCGCGGCACTACAACGCATAGTAATACTTCCACCCCCCCTTCGTCGCCGGACAAAAAGTCCCACCACCGTGTGAAGGAGCGTGAACGCGAGCGACGGTCCGGCTCATACTCCTCCAAGAAGTCGTCCAAGCACGATCGTGATTCGCACCCGCTCAACTTGCCTCCAGAGGAGCTGAAACGGCTTTCATTCTCGAACATGTCCGCCATGGCCGACCAGCCCACCCCGCAGCCCATGGACATTGATAGGGAATTCACGGCTTCGCCCACGCCCTCAAGCCCGGCAGCGACACAAGCGCCAGGCGCTTTTCCTAAGACGAACGGCGTCCACGGTGACGACACACGGCCCGCTCCTCCTCCGCACCGATATACGACGAGCCCACCGCCGCAGTCAGCAAGCTATGCTGCTACCCCAGAAGCCGCATCGTCGCCTGTGCAGGCCCCCACCATAGATGCCGAGGAGTACAAGGCCGCGGGGAACAAGTTTTTCAAGATAAAGGACTATCCCGCGGCTATCAAGGAGTACTCGAAGGGTACGTCTCATTATGTCACACTCTATCCGAGTCGCGTAGTGTCTAGCGTCGCTTGCATCACCTTCTACACTGTGAAATCCAGCTAACTCGGCGCAGCTATCGAGGCCGATCCTAACAATGCCACCTATTACTCGAACCGCGCCGCCGCTCTCATGTCTGCGAACCGCTTCATTGAGGCGCTGGAAGACTGCAAGCGGGCAGACGAACTAGACTCGAACAATATGAAGATTGTGCTTCGACTGGGGAGACTATACACCAGCCTTGGACGGCCGGAAGAGGCTCTTACAGCGTACCAATCCATCAATGCCACTGCCAAGGACATGCAGCCCGCGCTCAACATGCAGAGGCATCTGAAGCAGGCCGAGGACACTCTGAAAAGCGGTGGAGCAGGCTCTATGATTATTTACGCACTGAACGAGGCAGAACGGGGCCTAGGAATAGGCGCCCCGAAGCCGCGCAAGTGGACGCTAATGCGCGGTGAAGCACATTTACGCATGGGCAATGTCAACGCACTGGGCGAGGCTCAGACAATCGCGATGAATTTGCTACGAGCCAACAGCCAGGACCCGGATGCTCTAGTGTTGCGTGGTCGCGTGTTGTACGCCCAAGGCGAGAACGAGAAGGCCGTCCAGCACTTTAGGCAGGCGCTGAATTGCGATCCCGATTTCAAAGATGCTGTGAAGTATCTTCGGATGGTGCAGAAGCTGGATCGCATGAAAGAGCAGGGCAACGCGGCATTCAAGTCCTCTAAATTCAAAGAAGCCATTGACCTTTACTCACAGGCATTAGAGGTGGACCCATCTAACAAGAATACCAACTCGAAGATCCTACAGAACCGAGCCCTCTGCTATACCAGACTAAAGGACTGGACGCCAGCAATTGCGGACTGCGACAAGGCACTCGAGCTCGACCCAAGCTACACCAAAGCCCGCAAGACGAGAGCGAAGGCGCTGGGCGAGTCGGGCAACTGGGAAGAGGCAGTTCGGGAATACAAAGCAATTCAGGAAGCGAACCCTGCGGAAGCACGCATTGCCCAGGACATTCGACACGCTGAGCTTGAGCTAAAGAAGAGCCAAAGGAAAGACTACTACAAGATTCTTGGAATTGAGAAGGATGCTTCAGACCCAGAAATTAAGAAGGCGTACCGCAAGCTTGCCATTGTCCATCACCCAGACAAAAACCCTGAGGACGATAAAGCCCACGAGAGATTCCAGGAAATCCAGGAGGCGCACGAGACACTGAGTGACCCTCAGAAGCGCCAACGCTACGACTCTGGCGAAGATCTCATTGACCCTTCGGAAATGTTTGGCGGCGGTGGTGGTTTCGGGGGTGCTGGTGGCATGCAGATCGACCCCGAGATGCGTAAGTCATACCAGTCGAAACCCTTATCTGTGCGCAATACTGACTGTTTCGTAGTTTTCAGCATGTTCGGCGGCGGTATGGGCGGTGGCATGGGCGGTGGCATGGGCGGTGGCATGGGCGGAGGTCGCGGAGGCGGCTTCAGCTTCTCCACTGGTGGCGGACCCCAATTCAGTGGTATGGGCGGTGGTATGCCAGGCGGCATGCCTGGTGGTGGTCGACGAGGCCAGCATTACGGACAAGGCGGTTTTCCCTTCTGAGTAAGCTGCTTCTGGATGCCAAAATGTTCTCCCGCGGCCAGCTGCCTTGTTATTTCAAATGCTGGAGAATTGCCCATTTGAATCCTTTCTTCGCTTCGTGTCTATACTGAGAAACACGACGAATCGTTTCCGGTTTCTGTATGGGATCTCATGGATAATGTATGGCGTTGGATATACGGATATGGCGCGAGCTACTTTCACGCTCACAGAGACATCACACAGACTGCCAGTCCGAGGGTGACTTGCTATTAGAGCATGAGCGACACTGCATCTTGGCATCGACTTTTGATTGATCTTAGTCCTAAGCATTGTCGGCGTCCGTCTCGAAGGATTCAGGTAGAAGGTTGATGTGTTTTCGACGCACGAAAGGAAGGCGTAATGCATCAGATGTTTCCAATTTCAATGTGCAGACTTTGTGACCTCGATTAACTTCGAATTATTGTGGCAGCTCGCAAAACGGGTAAGATTATGACATAATCAACCTAATTGATCAGCGGTGTAGCTTGGCATCTGCACTCCGACTTTGATCTTTCATTGACCATATTTATTTCAAGTTGAAATTCGGTACAGACTAGACTACCCATCCTATCTGCCCATACTCATACAAGGTAGAATCCCATTTACAGGCACCTAAAATCGATATCAGCCACAAAAATTCAAGAAAGAGTGCGAGAAAGGCGGTGATCTTTGAGAGAAGTACAATCTGAGATCGAACTCGTGTGTTTGCATTCAAGGAGGTTACTTTTTTTTCCCGGCACACGATTCGAAAGTGATACAATCATGCAAAAGCGCTACAGGCCAAATCGCCAGTCCCGACGAGGCAACCATCAAAACCAAAATGCGCCCACCCACTCTGGATCAGCAACCTCAACACAAGGCACACCATCAAATCCCCAATCTCGCCCTCCTAGACCCTACCGTCCACGCCAAGAATCCGCGCCAGTCCCATCATATGCCTCCATCACCATAGGCCACGGTGTCTCCGTCGTGCTAAAGCAAGACCAACCAACCGGCCGCCAGGTGCAAGGTCTTGTGGCTGAAGTACTAACGCGCGGCGACCATCCACGAGGCGTAAAAGTGCGGTTACGAGATGGGAGTGTAGGTCGTGTACAGCGGCTAGTCACAGAAGACGAGGCCGCAAGGGGAGAGGCGCAAGTAGGTGGAGCAAGTGCAAATTTAGGGAGAAACGGTGACAAATCGTACTCTTCTTCGCTTGCTGATGCTAGCCGGGGCGCGCGCAGAGGTGGGAGAGGAGGGTATAAGCATGTGAAGGATATCAGAGATGAGGATGAGTATTTGTATGATGAAGGGAGTAGACCGACTGATATGGGTGGGTTTTTTTCTGCGCTTGAAGAGGCTGATGCGAGACATGCGGCGGAGATAGGATGGGGAGGAGAAGCGGGTGAGAGACCAGAGGGGAAGATGGACATGGTGGTGTGTCCTGTTTGTGGGTTGTTTGAAGGGGACGATTTAGCGGTTGCGCACCATGTTGAGGGCCACTTTGGAGAAGGAAGATGATGTAAGGAGCATTTCAGGTTTTTATTTGTTAGAAGACAAGACAGAGAGGATAAAATAGCCTTGCCTGAACCCTGCTTGAACCCCCTCTTCGGGTCATACGAGAACAACAAACAG
Organism: Periconia sp. TS-2; assembly: GCA_030378425.1. Taxonomy (NCBI): domain Eukaryota; kingdom Fungi; phylum Ascomycota; class Dothideomycetes; order Pleosporales; family Periconiaceae; genus Periconia; species Periconia sp. TS-2. The sequence continues at coordinate 107,576 of JASNQO010000013.1, read as the reverse complement.
CATGGGGACATCGCGCGTTAATTTATGCGGCCAGCATCCTCCACATCTCGTCAATGTCACGATGCAGGATATAGCGAAATGAGTCTCTCGGATATCCCAGAACACGTTCCTTCATCCGCGTACTACCTATCAAAGCAAGCCGCGATCGCGAGTCAGCTAAGTATATCGGATGTCGATGCTGCGAGACTGATCTTGCTTGATAACTACTTCAATCAGTGCCATGGAAGGAGATAAGCGGACAAAGACCTACAAATCTGCTGAATGTGCGTGGAATACGTGCCGCGACCTTGATAAACTCGTTCATGAGCGCGATGATGATCCAAGATATATTGGCGGGTAAGTCCATATGCCCTTGTGAACTCTCCGTCGTTTCTCCAATCCTTCCAGATGTCCTGAACAATGAGGTCAATGTGCTTCTTCCTTGTGTGATTATTACGGTCTGGTATGCTTTCCAAAGCGTTATGGTTGCAAGTAAAGACGCGGATGTCCTCTCGCATGAGATCGATCTGGCTGACGTGGTACGCAATATTAGCTTTCAGCTCCTTCAATTGCGAAGCACTAGGTGATGAAGCCTTCAAAGAACTGACTTCATCCTGAACGTTAGTCTTGGGATTGTGAAGGTCCATAATCTCATTCTGCATTCTAATGACTTGAAGCCGAAGTCTCATCTCACTCGTTTTAAAACTATTGAGTTCGGTCTTTAGTTTGGTCTCCACTTCGTCCTTCTTATGCGTCGCCTCAAGTTGCTGCTGACAGAGCCAATCATTCTCTTTCCGTATGTGGTTGATGTTTCCCTCATAGTCCATCGCCTGTTGTTGTTGTTGTAGGCGAACTTGTCCTAGAAGGTAACTGCACTCATTGTTTTTTTTGCCGACATCAGCTTCGAGTCGCACGATCTTTTCCGACAATGAATCATTTTCTAAAGACAGGCACCGGGAGTTCTTCTTATCGTCATCCTTCTCCTTGAGGATGCGATCGACGCTGTCGAGCAAGCTGTCCATTTTAGGGCCGATGTCATGGTTATGGCTGGTAAAAGAGGCTTTGAGATGTCGATTTTCAGCATACAACTTATCGGTCTCGATCATAAGGTCAGCAATCTCCTCCATCTGTCTACTAATGCGCGAATGGTGCTCCTCATTTTTTGACTTGACTGCATTAAGTTCTGTTGATAGTGTACCAATCTTCTCCTTCAATGTCTTGTTCTCAATCTGCGTCTGCCGAAGCTTATCATCCTTGTCGGCCCGGATGCGCTGCGATTCTTCTTCGCTCTTGAGAGACATCTTGTCCATAGCCCGCTGCAGCTCAATTTGCGCAATCTCACTCTTCAGGTCTTCAAACTCCTTCTGAAGCTGTGTACACTCATCCTTGAGCGGTCCCGAGGCCGCCAGAGTCGCAGTGGGCCTTGCCATATTGCCCTTCAACTCCTCATTTTCCGCGCGAACTTGTTCTACCTGCATGTGTAGCTCGTCGTTCTTCTCCTGTAGGTCATGATTTTCTTTGTCCGCCCATGCAAGCTTGACGACGTTCATGAAATCTGTGCTGGTGGGTGTGAAAATGTCCACATCATCAGGAATCGCAATCGACGAGGCAGTCGTCGAGTCCCTTGTCGAATCTTCGTCGATTGAAAGGGCCATTGGCAATTAATCTACAGCGTTCGCCAAGCCGAATATCTTGTAAGATCGCTTGCAGATGCTGCTTGACTGATTACGGCGAGATTGAGAACTAACGCGTCGTGTGACAATTACGGTGAATAGGAAGGAAAGACGTCGTATCGTCCGTGCGTTGGTATCGTCGCCTTCACATAGTGGCGAACAAGGAAGGACCACGTCCTGTGAAACCTTTTAGTGGGGGGTGCCTTCCACTTATGGCGTGTAGAGGCTCGTCAGAGCTTAGAATAGTACCGCCGGAGGAATAGATGGAGCAAGCACCTATCGGCCAGATTTAACTTAGACTACCCAGAATGGATACAGAAGTCATCACTTCGATATGAACTCTTGTTAAAATACTAGATGTGGTGAAGGTCAGAGGTTAAGCTCTTACTAATCAAGCCACTAATTACTGTGGATCGCGAGGTGCTTTAAAAAGTCAGATGCAAACAACCCTTTTGTCTACCATTTTACTATTTAGAATGCCTTCCCACTTGCCATATTCGGGGCTACCAGGCTCCTATGGATATTTATAAATATCTCGAGTCTGTTTTCTTGAGGAGGGACTCTGTTACTCCAATTTCTTACTAGGTAGCGCTAGTGAGTCGCTTATGCTCCTCAACTCACCTCAATTCTTCTAGCCCCTACTTTTCTCACTCCATCACCCACCAACCGCCGTCAATGACCTTGAAATCAACCGAGAAACACGGCTAGTCTTCATGTCAGCAAGTTTTCGTCATAAGAGGCTCATCATAGTCGTCATTACGTGAAATTGCGGTACACGTCCCTGCCTTTAAAACTTCTGATATTCTACTGCTATTCACGGATGAGGAGAGCACCTCGGCCAGGAATTTTTTCCTTTTGTCACATCATGCTAACTCAGGCATGCCCTTCCTTGGGGCTGTTGGGACTTCCCACTTTGTTGAATATCTGTTGATCGACAACGAGCCCCGTCCGAAAGGGCAGTGACATCTTCCAAACCGCCAACCCTTGGCCCGCACAAAGCCTACATCACCCACCTTGTGGAAGCTGTTATTCCGAGTTTCATTCTTCGTATATTGCTGCTCTTTCCTCAGTCTAGATCGGACCGATCAAACGCCAAGGAATCCCACCAGGTCTGCGACCCTTCCGCTACGCCAAGATCTCCACCAGTCCCGACAAGACTGCTCCCATTCGCACATCCCCGTTTGATCCACGATTAGTCCCAGCCAAGCTAGCCAAGTCGTGCTGTATTTGTTGCGCAATGCACAGTTCGTTCCGCAGGTTGGTAGGAACAGGGCCTTTCATAAGGCACGAGATGGCACTTCGAGTTCACTAACTCAACAACTTTCGGCTTAATCCCTTCCTTAGCAGAGCTTGATGCTCACAGTTTTTCTTTTTGAAAAGTTTGTTTAATACGTGGTCTGCAGGACAGTATCTCTTCTAGTGTACTTCGTCTCTTCCTCTCCTTTCACGATGAAGTTCTATTCTGAAATCGCCGTTGCCGTTTTGGCTTTTTCCAATCTCGCAGTTGCTGATGCCCCATCACGCAGATGGTCGGTAGGTAATCCTATTCATTCAACGTCTACAGGAATTATGCTTCTCCGAAAAAGAGCGGCCGTAATATCCTCAAAGAACTTTATTGACATCCTCCAGGGATCAATGTCTGCGCGCGCCAAATCTGCGTCGCTCGCTAAACGGCAGATCGACATAGGTGATCTAAGTGATCTTCTACTTGGCGGAGCTAATGTAAATGCGGCTGTAGGAGAAGGTCAAGGTCAAGGCCAGGAACGTCAGGGTGGTGGAGGTGGCTTGACTATTGGAGGCATAACCCTTGGTGGGCCTGGAGGCGGGATTTCCGGCAACGGAATCAATCTTGGTGGAAACGGACAGGGCCAAGAGCAGCAGCAAGCCCAAGGAGAAGGACAACAGTCGGCCGAGGGTCAACAGGCGGCTGAGGGTGAACAGGCGGCTGAGGGTGAACAGGCGGCTGAGGGTGAACAGGCGGCTGAGGGTGAACAGGCGGCTGAGGGTGAACAG